>OY292318.1:0-600000 GCA_958496155.1 Sisyra nigra
CTTTTCCTTGATGCTGAAAGACCAACAGAGGAAGATATCAAGTTTTTTTTCGAAAAGGATAACTTTTAATTTTGTCCTGTATTTGTAAGTTTTGGTCAAAATTTCAACGAAAAAATCTCGAAGAAAAAATCAACGATGGTTAGTTCACGGTTTTTTTCGGTCCTTAAATTTAATCCTTTCGATTTCGTTTAAAATCTCTTTTCCTTGATGCTGAAAGACCAACAGAGGAAGATATCAAGTTTTTTTTCGAAAAGGATAACTTTTAATTTTGTCCTGTATTTGTAAGTTTTGGTCAAAATTTCAACGAAAAAATCTCGAAGAAAAAATCAACGATGGTTAGTTCACGGTTTTTTTCGGTCCTTAAATTTTATCCTTTCGATTTCGTTTAAAATCTCTTTTCCTTGATGCTGAAAGACCAACAGAGGAAGATATCAAGTTTTTTTTCGAAAAGGATAACTTTTAATTTTGTCCTGTATTTGTAAGTTTTGGTCAAAATTTCAACGAAAAAATCTCGAAGAAAAAATCAACGATGGTTAGTTCACGGTTTTTTTCGGTCCTTAAATTTAATCCTTTCGATTTCGTTTAAAATCTCTTTTCCTTGATGCTAAAGAACCAACAGACGAAGTAATCAAGTTTTTTTTCGAAAAGGATAACTTTTAATTTTGTCCTGTATTTGTAAGTTTTGGTCAAAATTTCAACGAAAAAATCTCGAAGAAAAAATCAACGATGGTTAGTTCACGGTTTTTTTCGGTCCTTAAATTTAATCCTTTCGATTTCGTTTAAAATCTCTTTTCCTTGATGCTGAAAGACCAACAGAGGAAGATATCAAGTTTTTTTTCGAAAAGGATAACTTTTAATTTTGTCCTGTATTTGTAAGTTTTGGTCAAAATTTCAACGAAAAAATCTCGAAGAAAAAATCAACGATGGTTAGTTCACGGTTTTTTTCGGTCCTTAAATTTAATCCTTTCGATTTCGTTTAAAATCTCTTTTCCTTGATGCTGAAAGACCAACAGAGGAAGATATCAAGTTTTTTTTCGAAAAGGATAACTTTTAATTTTGTCCTGTATTTGTAAGTTTTGGTCAAAATTTCAACGAAAAAATCTCGAAGAAAAAATCAACGATGGTTAGTTCACGGTTTTTTTCGGTCCTTAAATTTAATCCTTTCGATTTCGTTTAAAATCTCTTTTCCTTGATGCTGAAAGACCAACAGAGGAAGATATCAAGTTTTTTTTCGAAAAGGATAACTTTTAATTTTGTCCTGTATTTGTAAGTTTTGGTCAAAATTTCAACGAAAAAATCTCGAAGAAAAAATCAACGATGGTTAGTTCACGGTTTTTTTCGGTCCTTAAATTTAATCCTTTCGATTTCGTTTAAAATCTCTTTTCCTTGATGCTGAAAGACCAACAGAGGAAGATATCAAGTTTTTTTTCGAAAAGGATAACTTTTAATTTTGTCCTGTATTTGTAAGTTTTGGTCAAAATTTCAACGAAAAAATCTCGAAGAAAAAATCAACGATGGTTAGTTCACGGTTTTTTTCGGTCCTTAAATTTTATCCTTTCGATTTCGTTTAAAATCTCTTTTCCTTGATGCTGAAAGACCAACAGAGGAAGATATCAAGTTTTTTTTCGAAAAGGATAACTTTTAATTTTGTCCTGTATTTGTAAGTTTTGGTCAAAATTTCAACGAAAAAATCTCGAAGAAAAAATCAACGATGGTTAGTTCACGGTTTTTTTCGGTCCTTAAATTTAATCCTTTCGATTTCGTTTAAAATCTCTTTTCCTTGATGCTGAAAGACCAACAGAGGAAGATATCAAGTTTTTTTTCGAAAAGGATAACTTTTAATTTTGTCCTGTATTTGTAAGTTTTGGTCAAAATTTCAACGAAAAAATCTCGAAGAAAAAATCAACGATGGTTAGTTCACGGTTTTTTTCGGTCCTTAAATTTTATCCTTTCGATTTCGTTTAAAATCTCTTTTCCTTGATGCTGAAAGACCAACAGAGGAAGATATCAAGTTTTTTTTCGAAAAGGATAACTTTTAATTTTGTCCTGTATTTGTAAGTTTTGGTCAAAATTTCAACGAAAAAATCTCGAAGAAAAAATCAACGATGGTTAGTTCACGGTTTTTTTCGGTCCTTAAATTTTATCCTTTCGATTTCGTTTAAAATCTCTTTTCCTTGATGCTGAAAGACCAACAGAGGAAGATATCAAGTTTTTTTTCGAAAAGGATAACTTTTAATTTTGTCCTGTATTTGTAAGTTTTGGTCAAAATTTCAACGAAAAAATCTCGAAGAAAAAATCAACGATGGTTAGTTCACGGTTTTTTTCGGTCCTTAAATTTTATCCTTTCGATTTCGTTTAAAATCTCTTTTCCTTGATGCTGAAAGACCAACAGAGGAAGATATCAAGTTTTTTTTCGAAAAGGATAACTTTTAATTTTGTCCTGTATTTGTAAGTTTTGGTCAAAATTTCAACGAAAAAATCTCGAAGAAAAAATCAACGATGGTTAGTTCACGGTTTTTTTCGGTCCTTAAATTTTATCCTTTCGATTTCGTTTAAAATCTCTTTTCCTTGATGCTGAAAGACCAACAGAGGAAGATATCAAGTTTTTTTTCGAAAAGGATAACTTTTAATTTTGTCCTGTATTTGTAAGTTTTGGTCAAAATTTCAACGAAAAAATCTCGAAGAAAAAATCAACGATGGTTAGTTCACGGTTTTTTTCGGTCCTTAAATTTAATCCTTTCGATTTCGTTTAAAATCTCTTTTCCTTGATGCTCAAGAACCAACAGACGAAGTAATCAAGTTTTTTTTCGAAAAGGATAACTTTTAATTTTGTCCTGTATTTGTAAGTTTTGGTCAAAATTTCAACGAAAAAATCTCGAAGAAAAAATCAACGATGGTTAGTTCACGGTTTTTTTCGGTCCTTAAATTTAATCCTTTCGATTTCGTTTAAAATCTCTTTTCCTTGATGCTGAAAGACCAACAGAGGAAGATATCAAGTTTTTTTTCGAAAAGGATAACTTTTAATTTTGTCCTGTATTTGTAAGTTTTGGTCAAAATTTCAACGAAAAAATCTCGAAGAAAAAATCAACGATGGTTAGTTCACGGTTTTTTTCGGTCCTTAAATTTAATCCTTTCGATTTCGTTTAAAATCTCTTTTCCTTGATGCTAAAGAACCAACAGACGAAGTAATCAAGTTTTTTTTCGAAAAGGATAACTTTTAATTTTGTCCTGTATTTGTAAGTTTTGGTCAAAATTTCAACGAAAAAATCTCGAAGAAAAAATCAACGATGGTTAGTTCACGGTTTTTTTCGGTCCTTAAATTTTATCCTTTCGATTTCGTTTAAAATCTCTTTTCCTTGATGCTGAAAGACCAACAGAGGAAGATATCAAGTTTTTTTTCGAAAAGGATAACTTTTAATTTTGTCCTGTATTTGTAAGTTTTGGTCAAAATTTCAACGAAAAAATCTCGAAGAAAAAATCAACGATGGTTAGTTCACGGTTTTCTTCGGTCCTTAAATTTAATCCTTTCGATTTCGTTTAAAATCTCTTTTCCTTGATGCTGAAAGACCAACAGAGGAAGATATCAAGTTTTTTTTCGAAAAGGATAACTTTTAATTTTGTCCTGTATTTGTAAGTTTTGGTCAAAATTTCAACGAAAAAATCTCGAAGAAAAAATCAACGATGGTTAGTTCACGGTTTTTTTCGGTCCTTAAATTTAATCCTTTCGATTTCGTTTAAACCTCTTTTCCTTGATGCTGAAAGACCAACAGAGGAAGATATCAAGTTTTTTTTCGAAAAGGATAACTTTTAATTTTGTCCTGTATTTGTAAGTTTTGGTCAAAATTTCAACGAAAAAATCTCGAAGAAAAAATCAACGATGGTTAGTTCACGGTTTTTTTCGGTCCTTAAATTTAATCCTTTCGATTTCGTTTAAAATCTCTTTTCCTTGATGCTAAAGAACCAACAGACGAAGTAATCAAGTTTTTTTTCGAAAAGGATAACTTTTAATTTTGTCCTGTATTTGTAAGTTTTGGTCAAAATTTCAACGAAAAAATCTCGAAGAAAAAATCAACGATGGTTAGTTCACGGTTTTTTTCGGTCCTTAAATTTTATCCTTTCGATTTCGTTTAAAATCTCTTTTCCTTGATGCTGAAAGACCAACAGAGGAAGATATCAAGTTTTTTTTCGAAAAGGATAACTTTTAATTTTGTCCTGTATTTGTAAGTTTTGGTCAAAATTTCAACGAAAAAATCTCGAAGAAAAAATCAACGATGGTTAGTTCACGGTTTTTTTCGGTCCTTAAATTTAATCCTTTCGATTTCGTTTAAAATCTCTTTTCCTTGATGCTAAAGAACCAACAGACGAAGTAATCAAGTTTTTTTTCGAAAAGGATAACTTTTAATTTTGTCCTGTATTTGTAAGTTTTGGTCAAAATTTCAACGAAAAAATCTCGAAGAAAAAATCAACGATGGTTAGTTCACGGTTTTTTTCGGTCCTTAAATTTTATCCTTTCGATTTCGTTTAAAATCTCTTTTCCTTGATGCTGAAAGACCAACAGAGGAAGATATCAAGTTTTTTTTCGAAAAGGATAACTTTTAATTTTGTCCTGTATTTGTAAGTTTTGGTCAAAATTTCAACGAAAAAATCTCGAAGAAAAAATCAACGATGGTTAGTTCACGGTTTTCTTCGGTCCTTAAATTTAATCCTTTCGATTTCGTTTAAAATCTCTTTTCCTTGATGCTGAAAGACCAACAGAGGAAGATATCAAGTTTTTTTTCGAAAAGGATAACTTTTAATTTTGTCCTGTATTTGTAAGTTTTGGTCAAAATTTCAACGAAAAAATCTCGAAGAAAAAATCAACGATGGTTAGTTCACGGTTTTTTTCGGTCCTTAAATTTAATCCTTTCGATTTCGTTTAAAATCTCTTTTCCTTGATGCTGAAAGACCAACAGAGGAAGATATCAAGTTTTTTTTCGAAAAGGATAACTTTTAATTTTGTCCTGTATTTGTAAGTTTTGGTCAAAATTTCAACGAAAAAATCTCGAAGAAAAAATCAACGATGGTTAGTTCACGGTTTTTTTCGGTCCTTAAATTTTATCCTTTCGATTTCGTTTAAAATCTCTTTTCCTTGATGCTGAAAGACCAACAGAGGAAGATATCAAGTTTTTTTTCGAAAAGGATAACTTTTAATTTTGTCCTGTATTTGTAAGTTTTGGTCAAAATTTCAACGAAAAAATCTCGAAGAAAAAATCAACGATGGTTAGTTCACGGTTTTTTTCGGTCCTTAAATTTAATCCTTTCGATTTCGTTTAAAATCTCTTTTCCTTGATGCTGAAAGACCAACAGAGGAAGATATCAAGTTTTTTTTCGAAAAGGATAACTTTTAATTTTGTCCTGTATTTGTAAGTTTTGGTCAAAATTTCAACGAAAAAATCTCGAAGAAAAAATCAACGATGGTTAGTTCACGGTTTTTTTCGGTCCTTAAATTTAATCCTTTCGATTTCGTTTAAAATCTCTTTTCCTTGATGCTGAAAGACCAACAGAGGAAGATATCAAGTTTTTTTTCGAAAAGGATAACTTTTAATTTTGTCCTGTATTTGTAAGTTTTGGTCAAAATTTCAACGAAAAAATCTCGAAGAAAAAATCAACGATGGTTAGTTCACGGTTTTCTTCGGTCCTTAAATTTAATCCTTTCGATTTCGTTTAAAATCTCTTTTCCTTGATGCTGAAAGACCAACAGAGGAAGATATCAAGTTTTTTTTCGAAAAGGATAACTTTTAATTTTGTCCTGTATTTGTAAGTTTTGGTCAAAATTTCAACGAAAAAATCTCGAAGAAAAAATCAACGATGGTTAGTTCACGGTTTTTTTCGGTCCTTAAATTTAATCCTTTCGATTTCGTTTAAAATCTCTTTTCCTTGATGCTGAAAGACCAACAGAGGAAGATATCAAGTTTTTTTTCGAAAAGGATAACTTTTAATTTTGTCCTGTATTTGTAAGTTTTGGTCAAAATTTCAACGAAAAAATCTCGAAGAAAAAATCAACGATGGTTAGTTCACGGTTTTCTTCGGTCCTTAAATTTAATCCTTTCGATTTCGTTTAAAATCTCTTTTCCTTGATGCTGAAAGACCAACAGAGGAAGATATCAAGTTTTTTTTCGAAAAGGATAACTTTTAATTTTGTCCTGTATTTGTAAGTTTTGGTCAAAATTTCAACGAAAAAATCTCGAAGAAAAAATCAACGATGGTTAGTTCACGGTTTTTTTCGGTCCTTAAATTTAATCCTTTCGATTTCGTTTAAAATCTCTTTTCCTTGATGCTGAAAGACCAACAGAGGAAGATATCAAGTTTTTTTTCGAAAAGGATAACTTTTAATTTTGTCCTGTATTTGTAAGTTTTGGTCAAAATTTCAACGAAAAAATCTCGAAGAAAAAATCAACGATGGTTAGTTCACGGTTTTTTTCGGTCCTTAAATTTAATCCTTTCGATTTCGTTTAAAATCTCTTTTCCTTGATGCTGAAAGACCAACAGAGGAAGATATCAAGTTTTTTTTCGAAAAGGATAACTTTTAATTTTGTCCTGTATTTGTAAGTTTTGGTCAAAATTTCAACGAAAAAATCTCGAAGAAAAAATCAACGATGGTTAGTTCACGGTTTTCTTCGGTCCTTAAATTTAATCCTTTCGATTTCGTTTAAAATCTCTTTTCCTTGATGCTGAAAGACCAACAGAGGAAGATATCAAGTTTTTTTTCGAAAAGGATAACTTTTAATTTTGTCCTGTATTTGTAAGTTTTGGTCAAAATTTCAACGAAAAAATCTCGAAGAAAAAATCAACGATGGTTAGTTCACGGTTTTTTTCGGTCCTTAAATTTAATCCTTTCGATTTCGTTTAAAATCTCTTTTCCTTGATGCTGAAAGACCAACAGAGGAAGATATCAAGTTTTTTTTCGAAAAGGATAACTTTTAATTTTGTCCTGTATTTGTAAGTTTTGGTCAAAATTTCAACGAAAAAATCTCGAAGAAAAAATCAACGATGGTTAGTTCACGGTTTTTTTCGGTCCTTAAATTTTATCCTTTCGATTTCGTTTAAAATCTCTTTTCCTTGATGCTGAAAGACCAACAGAGGAAGATATCAAGTTTTTTTTCGAAAAGGATAACTTTTAATTTTGTCCTGTATTTGTAAGTTTTGGTCAAAATTTCAACGAAAAAATCTCGAAGAAAAAATCAACGATGGTTAGTTCACGGTTTTTTTCGGTCCTTAAATTTAATCCTTTCGATTTCGTTTAAAATCTCTTTTCCTTGATGCTGAAAGACCAACAGAGGAAGATATCAAGTTTTTTCTCGAAAAGGATAACTTTTAATTTTGTCCTGTATTTGTAAGTTTTGGTCAAAATTTCAACGAAAAAATCTCGAAGAAAAAATCAACGATGGTTAGTTCACGGTTTTTTTCGGTCCTTAAATTTAATCCTTTCGATTTCGTTTAAAATCTCTTTTCCTTGATGCTGAAAGACCAACAGAGGAAGATATCAAGTTTTTTTTCGAAAAGGATAACTTTTAATTTTGTCCTGTATTTGTAAGTTTTGGTCAAAATTTCAACGAAAAAATCTCGAAGAAAAAATCAACGATGGTTAGTTCACGGTTTTCTTCGGTCCTTAAATTTAATCCTTTCGATTTCGTTTAAAATCTCTTTTCCTTGATGCTGAAAGACCAACAGAGGAAGATATCAAGTTTTTTTTCGAAAAGGATAACTTTTAATTTTGTCCTGTATTTGTAAGTTTTGGTCAAAATTTCAACGAAAAAATCTCGAAGAAAAAATCAACGATGGTTAGTTCACGGTTTTTTTCGGTCCTTAAATTTAATCCTTTCGATTTCGTTTAAAATCTCTTTTCCTTGATGCTGAAAGACCAACAGAGGAAGATATCAAGTTTTTTTTCGAAAAGGATAACTTTTAATTTTGTCCTGTATTTGTAAGTTTTGGTCAAAATTTCAACGAAAAAATCTCGAAGAAAAAATCAACGATGGTTAGTTCACGGTTTTTTTCGGTCCTTAAATTTAATCCTTTCGATTTCGTTTAAAATCTCTTTTCCTTGATGCTAAAGAACCAACAGACGAAGTAATCAAGTTTTTTTTCGAAAAGGATAACTTTTAATTTTGTCCTGTATTTGTAAGTTTTGGTCAAAATTTCAACGAAAAAATCTCGAAGAAAAAATCAACGATGGTTAGTTCACGGTTTTTTTCGGTCCTTAAATTTTATCCTTTCGATTTCGTTTAAAATCTCTTTTCCTTGATGCTGAAAGACCAACAGAGGAAGATATCAAGTTTTTTTTCGAAAAGGATAACTTTTAATTTTGTCCTGTATTTGTAAGTTTTGGTCAAAATTTCAACGAAAAAATCTCGAAGAAAAAATCAACGATGGTTAGTTCACGGTTTTTTTCGGTCCTTAAATTTAATCCTTTCGATTTCGTTTAAAATCTCTTTTCCTTGATGCTGAAAGACCAACAGAGGAAGATATCAAGTTTTTTTTCGAAAAGGATAACTTTTAATTTTGTCCTGTATTTGTAAGTTTTGGTCAAAATTTCAACGAAAAAATCTCGAAGAAAAAATCAACGATGGTTAGTTCACGGTTTTTTTCGGTCCTTAAATTTAATCCTTTCGATTTCGTTTAAAATCTCTTTTCCTTGATGCTGAAAGACCAAAAGAGGAAGATATCAAGTTTTTTTTCGAAAAGGATAACTTTTAATTTTGTCCTGTATTTGTAAGTTTTGGTCAAAATTTCAACGAAAAAATCTCGAAGAAAAAATCAACGATGGTTAGTTCACGGTTTTTTTCGGTCCTTAAATTTAATCCTTTCGATTTCGTTTAAAATCTCTTTTCCTTGATGCTGAAAGACCAACAGAGGAAGATATCAAGTTTTTTTTCGAAAAGGATAACTTTTAATTTTGTCCTGTATTTGTAAGTTTTGGTCAAAATTTCAACGAAAAAATCTCGAAGAAAAAATCAACGATGGTTAGTTCACGGTTTTTTTCGGTCCTTAAATTTTATCCTTTCGATTTCGTTTAAAATCTCTTTTCCTTGATGCTGAAAGACCAACAGAGGAAGATATCAAGTTTTTTTTCGAAAAGGATAACTTTTAATTTTGTCCTGTAATTGTAAGTTTTGGTCAAAATTTCAACGAAAAAATCTCGAAGAAAAAATCAACGATGGTTAGTTCACGGTTTTTTTCGGTCCTTAAATTTAATCCTTTCGATTTCGTTTAAAATCTCTTTTCCTTGATGCTGAAAGACCAACAGAGGAAGATATCAAGTTTTTTTTCGAAAAGGATAACTTTTAATTTTGTCCTGTATTTGTAAGTTTTGGTCAAAATTTCAACGAAAAAATCTCGAAGAAAAAATCAACGATGGTTAGTTCACGGTTTTTTTCGGTCCTTAAATTTAATCCTTTCGATTTCGTTTAAAATCTCTTTTCCTTGATGCTAAAGAACCAACAGACGAAGTAATCAAGTTTTTTTTCGAAAAGGATAACTTTTAATTTTGTCCTGTATTTGTAAGTTTTGGTCAAAATTTCAACGAAAAAATCTCGAAGAAAAAATCAACGATGGTTAGTTCACGGTTTTTTTCGGTCCTTAAATTTAATCCTTTCGATTTCGTTTAAAATCTCTTTTCCTTGATGCTGAAAGACCAACAGAGGAAGATATCAAGTTTTTTTTCGAAAAGGATAACTTTTAATTTTGTCCTGTATTTGTAAGTTTTGGTCAAAATTTCAACGAAAAAATCTCGAAGAAAAAATCAACGATGGTTAGTTCACGGTTTTTTTCGGTCCTTAAATTTTATCCTTTCGATTTCGTTTAAAATCTCTTTTCCTTGATGCTGAAAGACCAACAGAGGAAGATATCAAGTTTTTTTTCGAAAAGGATAACTTTTAATTTTGTCCTGTATTTGTAAGTTTTGGTCAAAATTTCAACGAAAAAATCTCGAAGAAAAAATCAACGATGGTTAGTTCACGGTTTTTTTCGGTCCTTAAATTTAATCCTTTCGATTTCGTTTAAAATCTCTTTTCCTTGATGCTGAAAGACCAACAGAGGAAGATATCAAGTTTTTTTTCGAAAAGGATAACTTTTAATTTTGTCCTGTATTTGTAAGTTTTGGTCAAAATTTCAACGAAAAAATCTCGAAGAAAAAATCAACGATGGTTAGTTCACGGTTTTTTTCGGTCCTTAAATTTAATCCTTTCGATTTCGTTTAAAATCTCTTTTCCTTGATGCTGAAAGACCAACAGAGGAAGATATCAAGTTTTTTTTCGAAAAGGATAACTTTTAATTTTGTCCTGTATTTGTAAGTTTTGGTCAAAATTTCAACGAAAAAATCTCGAAGAAAAAATCAACGATGGTTAGTTCACGGTTTTCTTCGGTCCTTAAATTAACTCTTTCGATTTCGTTTAAAATCTCTTTTCCTTGATGCTGAAAGACCAACAGAGGAAGATATCAAGTTTTTTTTCGAAAAGGATAACTTTTAATTTTGTCCTGTATTTGTAAGTTTTGGTCAAAATTTCAACGAAAAAATCTCGAAGAAAAAATCAACGATGGTTAGTTCACGGTTTTTTTCGGTCCTTAAATTTAATCCTTTCGATTTCGTTTAAAATCTCTTTTCCTTGATGCTAAAGAACCAACAGACGAAGTAATCAAGTTTTTTTTCGAAAAGGATAACTTTTAATTTTGTCCTGTATTTGTAAGTTTTGGTCAAAATTTCAACGAAAAAATCTCGAAGAAAAAATCAACGATGGTTAGTTCACGGTTTTTTTCGGTCCTAAAATTTTATCCTTTCGATTTCGTTTAAAATCTCTTTTCCTTGATGCTGAAAGACCAACAGAGGAAGATATCAAGTTTTTTTTCGAAAAGGATAACTTTTAATTTTGTCCTGTATTTGTAAGTTTTGGTCAAAATTTCAACGAAAAAATCTCGAAGAAAAAATCAACGATGGTTAGTTCACGGTTTTTTTCGGTCCTTAAATTTAATCCTTTCGATTTCGTTTAAAATCTCTTTTCCTTGATGCTAAAGAACCAACAGACGAAGTAATCAAGTTTTTTTTCGAAAAGGATAACTTTTAATTTTGTCCTGTATTTGTAAGTTTTGGTCAAAATTTCAACGAAAAAATCTCGAAGAAAAAATCAACGATGGTTAGTTCACGGTTTTTTTCGGTCCTTAAATTTTATCCTTTCGATTTCGTTTAAAATCTCTTTTCCTTGATGCTGAAAGACCAACAGAGGAAGATATCAAGTTTTTTTTCGAAAAGGATAACTTTTAATTTTGTCCTGTATTTGTAAGTTTTGGTCAAAATTTCAACGAAAAAATCTCGAAGAAAAAATCAACGATGGTTAGTTCACGGTTTTTTTCGGTCCTTAAATTTAATCCTTTCGATTTCGTTTAAAATCTCTTTTCCTTGATGCTGAAAGACCAACAGAGGAAGATATCAAGTTTTTTTTCGAAAAGGATAACTTTTAATTTTGTCCTGTATTTGTAAGTTTTGGTCAAAATTTCAACGAAAAAATCTCGAAGAAAAAATCAACGATGGTTAGTTCACGGTTTTTTTCGGTCCTTAAATTTAATCCTTTCGATTTCGTTTAAAATCTCTTTTCCTTGATGCTAAAGAACCAACAGACGAAGTAATCAAGTTTTTTTTCGAAAAGGATAACTTTTAATTTTGTCCTGTATTTGTAAGTTTTGGTCAAAATTTCAACGAAAAAATCTCGAAGAAAAAATCAACGATGGTTAGTTCACGGTTTTTTTCGGTCCTTAAATTTAATCCTTTCGATTTCGTTTAAAATCTCTTTTCCTTGATGCTGAAAGACCAACAGAGGAAGATATCAAGTTTTTTTTCGAAAAGGATAACTTTTAATTTTGTCCTGTATTTGTAAGTTTTGGTCAAAATTTCAACGAAAAAATCTCGAAGAAAAAATCAACGATGGTTAGTTCACGGTTTTTTTCGGTCCTTAAATTTTATCCTTTCGATTTCGTTTAAAATCTCTTTTCCTTGATGCTGAAAGACCAACAGAGGAAGATATCAAGTTTTTTTTCGAAAAGGATAACTTTTAATTTTGTCCTGTATTTGTAAGTTTTGGTCAAAATTTCAACGAAAAAATCTCGAAGAAAAAATCAACGATGGTTAGTTCACGGTTTTTTTCGGTCCTTAAATTTAATCCTTTCGATTTCGTTTAAAATCTCTTTTCCTTGATGCTGAAAGACCAACAGAGGAAGATATCAAGTTTTTTTTCGAAAAGGATAACTTTTAATTTTGTCCTGTATTTGTAAGTTTTGGTCAAAATTTCAACGAAAAAATCTCGAAGAAAAAATCAACGATGGTTAGTTCACGGTTTTTTTCGGTCCTTAAATTTTATCCTTTCGATTTCGTTTAAAATCTCTTTTCCTTGATGCTGAAAGACCAACAGAGGAAGATATCAAGTTTTTTTTCGAAAAGGATAACTTTTAATTTTGTCCTGTATTTGTAAGTTTTGGTCAAAATTTCAACGAAAAAATCTCGAAGAAAAAATCAACGATGGTTAGTTCACGGTTTTCTTCGGTCCTTAAATTAACTCTTTCGATTTCGTTTAAAATCTCTTTTCCTTGATGCTGAAAGACCAACAGAGGAAGATATCAAGTTTTTTTTCGAAAAGGATAACTTTTAATTTTGTCCTGTATTTGTAAGTTTTGGTCAAAATTTCAACGAAAAAATCTCGAAGAAAAAATCAACGATGGTTAGTTCACGGTTTTTTTCGGTCCTTAAATTTAATCCTTTCGATTTCGTTTAAAATCTCTTTTCCTTGATGCTAAAGAACCAACAGACGAAGTAATCAAGTTTTTTTTCGAAAAGGATAACTTTTAATTTTGTCCTGTATTTGTAAGTTTTGGTCAAAATTTCAACGAAAAAATCTCGAAGAAAAAATCAACGATGGTTAGTTCACGGTTTTTTTCGGTCCTTAAATTTTATCCTTTCGATTTCGTTTAAAATCTCTTTTCCTTGATGCTGAAAGACCAACAGAGGAAGATATCAAGTTTTTTTTCGAAAAGGATAACTTTTAATTTTGTCCTGTATTTGTAAGTTTTGGTCAAAATTTCAACGAAAAAATCTCGAAGAAAAAATCAACGATGGTTAGTTCACGGTTTTTTTCGGTCCTTAAATTTAATCCTTTCGATTTCGTTTAAAATCTCTTTTCCTTGATGCTAAAGAACCAACAGACGAAGTAATCAAGTTTTTTTTCGAAAAGGATATTTTTTAATTTTGTCCTGTATTTGTAAGTTTTGGTCAAAATTTCAACGAAAAAATCTCGAAGAAAAAATCAACGATGGTTAGTTCACGGTTTTTTTCGGTCCTTAAATTTTATCCTTTCGATTTCGTTTAAAATCTCTTTTCCTTGATGCTGAAAGACCAACAGAGGAAGATATCAAGTTTTTTTTCGAAAAGGATAACTTTTAATTTTGTCCTGTATTTGTAAGTTTTGGTCAAAATTTCAACGAAAAAATCTCGAAGAAAAAATCAACGATGGTTAGTTCACGGTTTTCTTCGGTCCTTAAATTTAATCCTTTCGATTTCGTTTAAAATCTCTTTTCCTTGATGCTGAAAGACCAACAGAGGAAGATATCAAGTTTTTTTTCGAAAAGGATAACTTTTAATTTTGTCCTGTATTTGTAAGTTTTGGTCAAAATTTCAACGAAAAAATCTCGAAGAAAAAATCAACGATGGTTAGTTCACGGTTTTTTTCGGTCCTTAAATTTAATCCTTTCGATTTCGTTTAAAATCTCTTTTCCTTGATGCTGAAAGACCAACAGAGGAAGATATCAAGTTTTTTTTCGAAAAGGATAACTTTTAATTTTGTCCTGTATTTGTAAGTTTTGGTCAAAATTTCAACGAAAAAATCTCGAAGAAAAAATCAACGATGGTTAGTTCACGGTTTTTTTCGGTCCTTAAATTTAATCCTTTCGATTTCGTTTAAAATCTCTTTTCCTTGATGCTGAAAGACCAACAGAGGAAGATATCAAGTTTTTTTTCGAAAAGGATAACTTTTAATTTTGTCCTGTATTTGTAAGTTTTGGTCAAAATTTCAACGAAAAAATCTCGAAGAAAAAATCAACGATGGTTAGTTCACGGTTTTTTTCGGTCCTTAAATTTTATCCTTTCGATTTCGTTTAAAATCTCTTTTCCTTGATGCTGAAAGACCAACAGAGGAAGATATCAAGTTTTTTTTCGAAAAGGATAACTTTTAATTTTGTCCTGTATTTGTAAGTTTTGGTCAAAATTTCAACGAAAAAATCTCGAAGAAAAAATCAACGATGGTTAGTTCACGGTTTTTTTCGGTCCTTAAATTTAATCCTTTCGATTTCGTTTAAAATCTCTTTTCCTTGATGCTGAAAGACCAACAGAGGAAGATATCAAGTTTTTTTTCGAAAAGGATAACTTTTAATTTTGTCCTGTATTTGTAAGTTTTGGTCAAAATTTCAACGAAAAAATCTCGAAGAAAAAATCAACGATGGTTAGTTCACGGTTTTTTTCGGTCCTTAAATTTTATCCTTTCGATTTCGTTTAAAATCTCTTTTCCTTGATGCTGAAAGACCAACAGAGGAAGATATCAAGTTTTTTTTCGAAAAGGATAACTTTTAATTTTGTCCTGTATTTGTAAGTTTTGGTCAAAATTTCAACGAAAAAATCTCGAAGAAAAAATCAACGATGGTTAGTTCACGGTTTTTTTCGGTCCTTAAATTTTATCCTTTCGATTTCGTTTAAAATCTCTTTTCCTTGATGCTAAAGAACCAACAGACGAAGTAATCAAGTTTTTTTTCGAAAAGGATAACTTTTAATTTTGTCCTGTATTTGTAAGTTTTGGTCAAAATTTCAACGAAAAAATCTCGAAGAAAAAATCAACGATGGTTAGTTCACGGTTTTTTTCGGTCCTTAAATTTTATCCTTTCGATTTCGTTTAAAATCTCTTTTCCTTGATGCTGAAAGACCAACAGAGGAAGATATCAAGTTTTTTTTCGAAAAGGATAACTTTTAATTTTGTCCTGTATTTGTAAGTTTTGGTCAAAATTTCAACGAAAAAATCTCGAAGAAAAAATCAACGATGGTTAGTTCACGGTTTTTTTCGGTCCTTAAATTTAATCCTTTCGATTTCGTTTAAAATCTCTTTTCCTTGATGCTAAAGAACCAACAGACGAAGTAATCAAGTTTTTTTTCGAAAAGGATAACTTTTAATTTTGTCCTGTATTTGTAAGTTTTGGTCAAAATTTCAACGAAAAAATCTCGAAGAAAAAATCAACGATGGTTAGTTCACGGTTTTTTTCGGTCCTTAAATTTTATCCTTTCGATTTCGTTTAAAATCTCTTTTCCTTGATGCTGAAAGACCAACAGAGGAAGATATCAAGTTTTTTTTCGAAAAGGATAACTTTTAATTTTGTCCTGTATTTGTAAGTTTTGGTCAAAATTTCAACGAAAAAATCTCGAAGAAAAAATCAACGATGGTTAGTTCACGGTTTTTTTCGGTCCTTAAATTTAATCCTTTCGATTTCGTTTAAAATCTCTTTTCCTTGATGCTGAAAGACCAACAGAGGAAGATATCAAGTTTTTTTTCGAAAAGGATAACTTTTAATTTTGTCCTGTATTTGTAAGTTTTGGTCAAAATTTCAACGAAAAAATCTCGAAGAAAAAATCAACGATGGTTAGTTCACGGTTTTTTTCGGTCCTTAAATTTAATCCTTTCGATTTCGTTTAAAATCTCTTTTCCTTGATGCTGAAAGACCAACAGAGGAAGATATCAAGTTTTTTTTCGAAAAGGATAACTTTTAATTTTGTCCTGTATTTGTAAGTTTTGGTCAAAATTTCAACGAAAAAATCTCGAAGAAAAAATCAACGATGGTTAGTTCACGGTTTTTTTCGGTCCTTAAATTTTATCCTTTCGATTTCGTTTAAAATCTCTTTTCCTTGATGCTGAAAGACCAACAGAGGAAGATATCAAGTTTTTTTTCGAAAAGGATAACTTTTAATTTTGTCCTGTATTTGTAAGTTTTGGTCAAAATTTCAACAAAAAAATCTCGAAGAAAAAATCAACGATGGTTAGTTCACGGTTTTTTTCGGTCCTTAAATTTTATCCTTTCGATTTCGTTTAAAATCTCTTTTCCTTGATGCTGAAGGACCAACAGGGGAAGATATCAAGTTTTTATTCGAAAAGGATAACTTTTAATTTTGTCCTGTATTTGTAAGTTTTGGTCAAAATTTCAACGAAAAAATCTCGAAGAAAAAATCAACGATGGTTAGTTCACGGTTTTTTTCGGTCCTTAAATTTAATCCTTCCGATTTCGTTTAAAATCTCTTTTCCTTGATGCTGAAAGACCAACAGAGGAAGATATCAAGTTTTTTTTCGAAAAGGATAACTTTTAATTTTGTCCTGTATTTGTAAGTTTTGGTCAAAATTTCAACGAAAAAATCTCGAAGAAAAAATCAACGATGGTTAGTTCACGGTTTTTTTCGGTCCTTAAATTTTATCCTTTCGATTTCGTTTAAAATCTCTTTTCCTTGATGCTGAAGGACCAACAGACGAAGATATCAAGTTTTTTTTCGAAAAGGATAACTTCACATTTTGTCCTGCATTTGTAAGATTTGGTCAAAATTTCAACGAAAAAATCTCGAAGAAAAAATCAACGATGGTTAGTTCACGGTTTTTTTCGGTCCTTAAATTTTATCCTTTCGATTTCGTTTAAAATCTCTTTTCCTTGATGCTGAAGGACCAACAGGGGAAGATATCAAGTTTTTATTCGAAAAGGATAACTTTTAATTTTGTCCTGTATTTGTAAGTTTTGGTCAAAATTTCAACGAAAAAATCTCGAAGAAAAAATCAACGATGGTTAGTTCACGGTTTTTTTCGGTCCTTAAATTTTATCCTTTCGATTTCGTTTAAAATCTCTTTTCCTTGATGCTGAAAGACCAACAGAGGAAGATATCAAGTTTTTTTTCGAAAAGGATAACTTTTAATTTTGTCCTGTATTTGTAAGTTTTGGTCAAAATTTCAACGAAAAAATCTCGAAGAAAAAATCAACGATGGTTAGTTCACGGTTTTTTTCGGTCCTTAAATTTTATCCTTTCGATTTCGTTTAAAATCTCTTTTCCTTGATGCTGAAAGACCAACAGAGGAAGATATCAAGTTTTTTTTCGAAAAGGATAACTTTTAATTTTGTCCTGTATTTGTAAGTTTTGGTCAAAATTTCAACGAAAAAATCTCGAAGAAAAAATCAACGATGGTTAGTTCACGGTTTTTTTCGGTCCTTAAATTTTATCCTTTCGATTTCGTTTAAAATCTCATTTCCTTGATGCTGAAGGACCAACAGACGAAGATATCAAGTTTTTTTTCGAAAAGGATAACTTTTAATTTTGTCCTGTATTTGTAAGTTTTGGTCAAAATTTCAACGAAAAAATCTCGAAGAAAAAATCAACGATGGTTAGTTCACGGTTTTTTTCGGTCCTTAAATTTAATCCTTTCGATTTCGTTTAAAATCTCTTTTCCTTGATGCTGAAAGACCAACAGAGGAAGATATCAAGTTTTTTTTCGAAAAGGATAACTTTTAATTTTGTCCTGTATTTGTAAGTTTTGGTCAAAATTTCAACGAAAAAATCTCGAAGAAAAAATCAACGATGGTTAGTTCACGGTTTTTTTCGGTCCTTAAATTTTATCCTTTCGATTTCGTTTAAAATCTCTTTTCCTTGATGCTGAAAGACCAACAGAGGAAGATATCAAGTTTTTTTTCGAAAAGGATAACTTTTAATTTTGTCCTGTATTTGTAAGTTTTGATCAAAATTTCAACGAAAAAATCTCGAAGAAAAAATCAACGATGGTTAGTTCACGGTTTTTTTCGGTCCTTAAATTTTATCCTTTCGATTTCGTTTAAAATCTCTTTTCCTTGATGCTGAAAGACCAACAGAGGAAGATATCAAGTTTTTTTTCGAAAAGGATAACTTTTAATTTTGTCCTGTATTTGTAAGTTTTGGTCAAAATTTCAACGAAAAAATCTCGAAGAAAAAATCAACGATGGTTAGTTCACGGTTTTTTTCGGTCCTTAAATTTAATCCTTTCGATTTCGTTTAAAATCTCTTTTCCTTGATGCTGAAAGACCAACAGAGGAAGATATCAAGTTTTTTTTCGAAAAGGATAACTTTTAATTTTGTCCTGTATTTGTAAGTTTTGGTCAAAATTTCAACGAAAAAATCTCGAAGAAAAAATCAACGATGGTTAGTTCACGGTTTTTTTCGGTCCTTAAATTTTATCCTTTCGATTTCGTTTAAAATCTCTTTTCCTTGATGCTGAAAGACCAACAGAGGAAGATATCAAGTTTTTTTTCGAAAAGGATAACTTTTAATTTTGTCCTGTATTTGTAAGTTTTGATCAAAATTTCAACGAAAAAATCTCGAAGAAAAAATCAACGATGGTTAGTTCACGGTTTTTTTCGGTCCTTAAATTTTATCCTTTCGATTTCGTTTAAAATCTCTTTTCCTTGATGCTGAAAGACCAACAGAGGAAGATATCAAGTTTTTTTTCGAAAAGGGTAACTTTTAATTTTGTCCTGTATTTGTAAGTTTTGGTCAAAATTTCAACGAAAAAATCTCGAAGAAAAAATCAACGATGGTTAGTTCACGGTTTTTTTCGGTCCTTAAATTTAATCCTTTCGATTTCGTTTAAAATCTCTTTTCCTTGATGCTGAAAGACCATCAGAGGAAGATATCAAGTTTTTTTTCGAAAAGGATAACTTTTAATTTTGTCCTGTATTTGTAAGTTTTGGTCAAAATTTCAACGAAAAAATCTCGAAGAAAAAATCAACGATGGTTAGTTCACGGTTTTTTTCGGTCCTTAAATTTAATCCTTTCGATTTCGTTTAAAATCTCTTTTCCTTGATGCTGAAAGACCAACAGAGGAAGATATCAAGTTTTTTTTCGAAAAGGATAACTTTTAATTTTGTCCTGTATTTGTAAGTTTTGGTCAAAATTTCAACGAAAAAATCTCGAAGAAAAAATCAACGATGGTTAGTTCACGGTTTTTTTCGGTCCTTAAATTTTATCCTTTCGATTTCGTTTAAAATCTCTTTTCCTTGATGCTGAAAGACCAACAGAGGAAGATATCAAGTTTTTTTTCGAAAAGGATAACTTTTAATTTTGTCCTGTATTTGTAAGTTTTGGTCAAAATTTCAACGAAAAAATCTCGAAGAAAAAATCAACGATGGTTAGTTCACGGTTTTTTTCGGTCCTTAAATTTTATCCTTTCGATTTCGTTTAAAATCTCTTTTCCTTGATGCTGAAGGACCAACAGGGGAAGATATCAAGTTTTTATTCGAAAAGGATAACTTTTAATTTTGTCCTGTATTTGTAAGTTTTGGTCAAAATTTCAACGAAAAAATCTCGAAGAAAAAATCAACGATGGTTAGTTCACGGTTTTTTTCGGTCCTTAAATTTTATCCTTTCGATTTCGTTTAAAATCTCTTTTCCTTGATGCTGAAAGACCAACAGAGGAAGATATCAAGTTTTTTTTCGAAAAGGATAACTTTTAACTTTGTCCTGTATTTGTAAGTTTTTGTCAAAATTTCAACGAAAAAATCTCGAAGAAAAAATCAACGATGGTTAGTTCACGGTTTTTTTCGGTCCTTAAATTTTATCCTTTCGATTTCGTTTAAAATCTCTTTTCCTTGATGCTGAAAGACCAACAGAGGAAGATATCAAGTTTTTTTTCGAAAAGGATAACTTTTAATTTTGTCCTGTATTTGTAAGTTTTGGTCAAAATTTCAACGAAAAAATCTCGAAGAAAAAATCAACGATGGTTAGTTCACGGTTTTTTTCGGTCCTTAAATTTTATCCTTTCGATTTCGTTTAAAATCTCTTTTCCTTGATGCTGAAAGACCAACAGAGGAAGATATCAAGTTTTTTTTCGAAAAGGATAACTTTTAATTTTGTCCTGTATTTGTAAGTTTTGGTCAAAATTTCAACGAAAAAATCTCGAAGAAAAAATCAACGATGGTTAGTTCACGGTTTTTTTCGGTCCTTAAATTTAATCCTTTCGATTTCGTTTAAAATCTCTTTTCCTTGATGCTGAAAGACCAACAGAGGAAGATATCAAGTTTTTTTTCGAAAAGGATAACTTTTAATTTTGTCCTGTATTTGTAAGTTTTGGTCAAAATTTCAACGAAAAAATCTCGAAGAAAAAATCAACGATGGTTAGTTCACGGTTTTTTTCGGTCCTTAAATTTTATCCTTTCGATTTCGTTTAAAATCTCTTTTCCTTGATGCTGAAGGACCAACAGGGGAAGATATCAAGTTTTTATTCGAAAAGGATAACTTTTAATTTTGTCCTGTATTTGTAAGTTTTGGTCAAAATTTCAACGAAAAAATCTCGAAGAAAAAATCAACGATGGTTAGTTCACGGTTTTTTTCGGTCCTTAAATTTTATCCTTTCGATTTCGTTTAAAATCTCTTTTCCTTGATGCTGAAAGACCAACAGAGGAAGATATCAAGTTTTTTTTCGAAAAGGATAACTTTTAATTTTGTCCTGTATTTGTAAGTTTTGGTCAAAATTTCAACGAAAAAATCTCGAAGAAAAAATCAACGATGGTTAGTTCACGGTTTTTTTCGGTCCTTAAATTTTATCCTTTCGATTTCGTTTAAAATCTCTTTTCCTTGATGCTGAAGGACCAACAGGGGAAGATATCAAGTTTTTATTCGAAAAGGATAACTTTTAATTTTGTCCTGTATTTGTAAGTTTTGGTCAAAATTTCAACGAAAAAATCTCGAAGAAAAAATCAACGATGGTTAGTTCACGGTTTTTTTCGGTCCTTAAATTTTATCCTTTCGATTTCGTTTAAAATCTCTTTTCCTTGATGCTGAAAGACCAACAGAGGAAGATATCAAGTTTTTTTCCGAAAAGGATAACTTTTAATTTTGTCCTGTATTTGTAAGTTTTGGTCAAAATTTCAACGAAAAAATCTCGAAGAAAAAATCAACGATGGTTAGTTCACGGTTTTTTTCGGTCCTTAAATTTAATCCTTTCGATTTCGTTTAAAATCTCTTTTCCTTGATGCTGAAAGACCAACAGAGGAAGATATCAAGTTTTTTTTCGAAAAGGATAACTTTTAATTTTGTCCTGTATTTGTAAGTTTTGGTCAAAATTTCAACGAAAAAATCTCGAAGAAAAAATCAACGATGGTTAGTTCACGGTTTTTTTCGGTCCTTAAATTTTATCCTTTCGATTTCGTTTAAAATCTCTTTTCCTTGATGCTGAAAGACCAACAGAGGAAGATATCAAGTTTTTTTTCGAAAAGGATAACTTTTAATTTTGTCCTGTATTTGTAAGTTTTGGTCAAAATTTCAACGAAAAAATCTCGAAGAAAAAATCAACGATGGTTAGTTCACGGTTTTTTTCGGTCCTTAAATTTTATCCTTTCGATTTCGTTTAAAATCTCTTTTCCTTGATGCTGAAGGACCAACAGGGGAAGATATCAAGTTTTTATTCGAAAAGGATAACTTTTAATTTTGTCCTGTATTTGTAAGTTTTGGTCAAAATTTCAACGAAAAAATCTCGAAGAAAAAATCAACGATGGTTAGTTCACGGTTTTTTTTGGTCCTTAAATTTTATCCTTTCGATTTCGTTTAAAATCTCTTTTCCTTGATGCTGAA
This sequence comes from Sisyra nigra, assembly GCA_958496155.1. NCBI lineage: Eukaryota > Metazoa > Arthropoda > Insecta > Neuroptera > Sisyridae > Sisyra > Sisyra nigra. The sequence goes on from OY292318.1 coordinate 21,686, forward strand.
AGACCAACAGAGGAAGATATCAAGTTTTTTTTCGAAAAGGATAACTTTTAATTTTGTCCTGTATTTGTAAGTTTTGGTCAAAATTTCAACGAAAAAATCTCGAAGAAAAAATCAACGATGGTTAGTTCACGGTTTTTTTCGGTCCTTAAATTTTATCCTTTCGATTTCGTTTAAAATCTCTTTTCCTTGATGCTGAAGGACCAACAGGGGAAGATATCAAGTTTTTATTCGAAAAGGATAACTTTTAATTTTGTCCTGTATTTGTAAGTTTTGGTCAAAATTTCAACGAAAAAATCTCGAAGAAAAAATCAACGATGGTTAGTTCACGGTTTTTTTCGGTCCTTAAATTTTATCCTTTCGATTTCGTTTAAAATCTCTTTTCCTTGATACTGAAAGACCAACAGAGAAAGATATCAAGTTTTTTTTCGAAAAGGATAACTTTTAATTTTGTCCTGTATTTGTAAGTTTTGGTCAAAATTTCAACGAAAAAATCTCGAGAAAAAATCAACGATGGTTAGTTCACGGTTTTTTTCGGTCCTTAAATTTTATCCTTTCGATTTCGTTTAAAATCTCTTTTCCTTGATGCTGAAGGACCAACAGGGGAAGATATCAAGTTTTTATTCGAAAAGGATAACTTTTAATTTTGTCCTGTATTTGTAAGTTTTGGTCAAAATTTCAACGAAAAAATCTCGAAGAAAAAATCAACGATGGATAGTTCACGGTTTTTTTCGGTCCTTAAATTTTATCCTTTCGATTTCTTTTTAAATCTCTTTTCCTTGATGCTGAAAGACCAACAGAGGAAGATATCAAGTTTTTTTTCAAAAAGGATAACTTTTAATTTTGTCCTGTATTTGTAAGTTTTGGTCAAAATTTCAACGAAAAAATCTCGAAGAAAAAATCAACGATGGTTAGTTCACGGTTTTTTTCGGTCCTTAAATTTTATCCTTTCGATTTCGTTTCAAATCTCTTTTCCTTGATGCTGAAAGACCAACAGGGGAAGATATCAAGTTTTTATTCGAAAAGGATAACTTTTAATTTTGTCCTGTATTTGTAAGTTTTGGTCAAAATTTCAACGAAAAAATCTCGAAGAAAAAATCAACGATGGTTAGTTCACGGTTTTTTTCGGTCCTTAAATTTTATCCTTTCGATTTCGTTTAAAATCTCTTTTCCTTGATGCTGAAAGACCAACAGAGGAAGATATCAAGTTTTTTTTTTGAAAAGGATAACTTTTAATTTTGTCCTGTATTTGTAAGTTTTGGTCAAAATTTCAACGAAAAAATCTCGAAGAAAAAATCAACGATGAATAGTTCACGGTTTTTTTCGGTCCTTAAATTTTATCCTTTCGATTTCGTTTAAAATCTCTTTTCCTTGATGCTAAAAGACCAACAGAGGAAGATATCAAGTTTTTTTTCGAAAAGGATAACTTTTAATTTTGTCCTGTATTTGTAAGTTATGGTCAAAATTTCAACGAAAAAATCTCGAAGAAAAAATCAACGATGGTTAGTTCACGGTTTTTTTCGGTCCTTAAATTTAATCCTTTCGATTTCGTTTAAAATCTCTTTTCCTTGATGCTGAAAGACCAACAGAGGAAGATATCAAGTTTTTTTTCGAAAAGGATAACTTTTAATTTTGTCCTGTATTTGTAAGTTTTGGTCAAAATTTCAACGAAAAAATCTCGAAGAAAAAATCAACGATGGTTAGTTCACGGTTTTTTTCGGTCCTTAAATTTTATCCTTTCGATTTCGTTTAAAATCTCTTTTCCTTGATGCTGAAAGACCAACAGAGGAAGATATCAAGTTTTTTTTCGAAAAGGATAACTTTTAATTTTGTCCTGTATTTGTAAGTTTTGGTCAAAATTTCAACGAAAAAATCTCGAAGAAAAAATCAACGATGGTTAGTTCACGGTTTTTTTCGGTCCTTAAATTTTATCCTTTCGATTTCGTTTAAAATCTCTTTTCCTTGATGCTGAAGGACCAACAGGGGAAGATATCAAGTTTTTATTCGAAAAGGATAACTTTTAATTTTGTCCTGTATTTGTAAGTTTTGGTCAAAATTTCAACGAAAAAATCTCGAAGAAAAAATCAACGATGGTTAGTTCACGGTTTTTTTTGGTCCTTAAATTTTATCCTTTCGATTTCGTTTAAAATCTCTTTTCCTTGATGCTGAAAGACCAACAGAGGAAGATATCAAGTTTTTTTTCGAAAAGGATAACTTTTAATTTTGTCCTGTATTTGTAAGTTTTGGTCAAAATTTCAACGAAAAAATCTCGAAGAAAAAATCAACGATGGTTAGTTCACGGTTTTTTTCGGTCCTTAAATTTTATCCTTTCGATTTCGTTTAAAATCTCTTTTCCTTGATGCTGAAGGACCAACAGGGGAAGATATCAAGTTTTTATTCGAAAAGGATAACTTTTAATTTTGTCCTGTATTTGTAAGTTTTGGTCAAAATTTCAACGAAAAAATCTCGAAGAAAAAATCAACGATGGTTAGTTCACGGTTTTTTTCGGTCCTTAAATTTTATCCTTTCGATTTCGTTTAAAATCTCTTTTCCTTGATGCTGAAAGACCAACAGAGGAAGATATCAAGTTTTTTTTCGAAAAGGATAACTTTTAATTTTGTCCTGTATTTGTAAGTTTTGGTCAAAATTTCAACGAAAAAATCTCGAGAAAAAATCAACGATGGTTAGTTCACGGTTTTTTTCGGTCCTTAAATTTTATCCTTTCGATTTCGTTTAAAATCTCTTTTCCTTGATGCTGAAGGACCAACAGGGGAAGATATCAAGTTTTTATTCGAAAAGGATAACTTTTAATTTTGTCCTGTATTTGTAAGTTTTGGTCAAAATTTCAACGAAAAAATCTCGAAGAAAAAATCAACGATGGATAGTTCACGGTTTTTTTCGGTCCTTAAATTTTATCCTTTCGATTTCTTTTTAAATCTCTTTTCCTTGATGCTGAAAGACCAACAGAGGAAGATATCAAGTTTTTTTTCAAAAAGGATAACTTTTAATTTTGTCCTGTATTTGTAAGTTTTGGTCAAAATTTCAACGAAAAAATCTCGAAGAAAAAATCAACGATGGTTAGTTCACGGTTTTTTTCGGTCCTTAAATTTTATCCTTTCGATTTCGTTTCAAATCTCTTTTCCTTGATGCTGAAGGACCAACAGGGGAAGATATCAAGTTTTTATTCGAAAAGGATAACTTTTAATTTTGTCCTGTATTTGTAAGTTTTGGTCAAAATTTCAACGAAAAAATCTCGAAGAAAAAATCAACGATGGTTAGTTCACGGTTTTTTTCGGTCCTTAAATTTTATCCTTTCGATTTCGTTTAAAATCTCTTTTCCTTGATGCTGAAAGACCAACAGAGGAAGATATCAAGTTTTTTTTTTGAAAAGGATAACTTTTAATTTTGTCCTGTATTTGTAAGTTTTGGTCAAAATTTCAACGAAAAAATCTCGAAGAAAAAATCAACGATGAATAGTTCACGGTTTTTTTCGGTCCTTAAATTTTATCCTTTCGATTTCGTTTAAAATCTCTTTTCCTTGATGCTAAAAGACCAACAGAGGAAGATATCAAGTTTTTTTTCGAAAAGGATAACTTTTAATTTTGTCCTGTATTTGTAAGTTATGGTCAAAATTTCAACGAAAAAATCTCGAAGAAAAAATCAACGATGGTTAGTTCACGGTTTTTTTCGGTCCTTAAATTTAATCCTTTCGATTTCGTTTAAAATCTCTTTTCCTTGATGCTGAAAGACCAACAGAGGAAGATATCAAGTTTCTTTTCGAAAAGGATAACTTTTAATTTTGTCCTGTATTTGTAAGTTTTGGTCAAAATTTCAACGAAAAAATCTCGAAGAAAAAATCAACGATGGTTAGTTCACGGTTTTTTTCGGTCCTTAAATTTTATCCTTTCGATTTCGTTTAAAATCTCTTTTCCTTGATGCTGAAAGACCAACAGAGGAAGATATCAAGTTTTTTTTCGAAAAGGATAACTTTTAATTTTGTCCTGTATTTGTAAGTTTTGGTCAAAATTTCAACGAAAAAATCTCGAAGAAAAAATCAACGATGGTTAGTTCACGGTTTTTTTCGGTCCTTAAATTTTATCCTTTCGATTTCGTTTAAAATCTCTTTTCCTTGATGCTGAAAGACCAACAGAGGAAGATATCAAGTTTTTTTTCGAAAAGGATAACTTTTAATTTTGTCCTGTATTTGTAAGTTTTGGTCAAAATTTCAACGAAAAAATCTCGAAGAAAAAATCAACGATGGTTAGTTCACGGTTTTTTTCGGTCCTTAAATTTTATCCTTTCGATTTCGTTTAAAATCTCTTTTCCTTGATGCTGAAAGACCAACAGAGGAAGATATCAAGTTTTTTTTCGAAAAGGATAACTTTTAATTTTGTCCTGTATTTGTAAGTTTTGGTCAAAATTTCAACGAAAAAATCTCGAAGAAAAAATCAACGATGGTTAGTTCACGGTTTTTTTCGGTCCTTAAATTTTATCCTTTCGATTTCGTTTAAAATCTCTTTTCCTTGATGCTGAAAGACCAACAGAGGAAGATATCAAGTTTTTTTTCGAAAAGGATAACTTTTATCTTTGTCCTGTATTTGTAAGTTTTGGTCAAAATTTCAACGAAAAAATCTCGAAGAAAAAATCAACGATGGTTAGTTCACGGTTTTTTTCGGTCCTTAAATTTTATCCTTTCGATATCGTTTAAAATCTCTTTTCCTTGATGCTGAAAGACCAACAGAGGAAGATATCAAGTTTTTTTTCGAAAAGGATAACTTTTAATTTTGTCCTGTATTTGTAAGTTTTGGTCAAAATTTCAACGAAAAAATCTCGAAGAAAAAATCAACGATGGTTAGTTCACGGTTTTTTTCAGTCCTTAAATTAAATCCTTTCGATTTCGTTTAAAATCTCTTTTCCTTGATGCTGAAAGACCAACAGAGGAAGATATCAAGTTTTTTTTCGAAAAGGATAACTTTTAATTTTGTCCTGTATTTGTAAGTTTTGGTCAAAATTTCAACGAAAAAATCTCGAAGAAAAAATCAACGATGGTTAGTTCACGGTTTTTTTCGGTCCTTAAATTTTATCCTTTCGATTTCGTTTAAAATCTCTTTTCCTTGATGCTGAAGGACCAACAGGGGAAGATATCAAGTTTTTATTCGAAAAGGATAACTTTTAATTTTGTCCTGTATTTGTAAGTTTTGGTCAAAATTTCAACGAAAAAATCTCGAAGAAAAAATCAACGATGGTTAGTTCACGGTTTTTTTCGGTCCTTAAATTTTATCCTTTCGATTTCGTTTAAAATCTCTTTTCCTTGATGCTGAAAGACCAACAGAGGAAGATATCAAGTTTTTTTTCGAAAAGGATAACTTTTAATTTTGTCCTGTATTTGTAAGTTTTGGTCAAAATTTCAACGAAAAAATCTCGAAGAAAAAATCAACGATGGTTAGTTCACGGTTTTTTTCAGTCCTTAAATTTAATCCTTTCGATTTCGTTTAAAATCTCTTTTCCTTGATGCTGAAAGACCAACAGAGGAAGATATCAAGTTTTTTTTCGAAAAGGATAACTTTTAATTTTGTCCTGTATTTGTAAGTTTTGGTCAAAATTTCAACGAAAAAATCTCGAAGAAAAAATCAACGATGGTTAGTTCACGGTTTTTTTCGGTCCTTAAATTTTATCCTTTCGATTTCGTTTAAAATCTCTTTTCCTTGATGCTGAAGGACCAACAGGGGAAGATATCAAGTTTTTATTCGAAAAGGATAACTTTTAATTTTGTCCTGTATTTGTAAGTTTTGGTCAAAATTTCAACGAAAAAATCTCGAAGAAAAAATCAACGATGGTTAGTTCACGGTTTTTTTCGGTCCTTAAATTTTATCCTTTCGATTTCGTTTAAAATCTCTTTTCCTTGATGCTGAAAGACCAACAGAGGAAGATATCAAGTTTTTTTTCGAAAAGGATAACTTTTAATTTTGTCCTGTTTTTGTAAGTTTTGGTCAAAATTTCAACGAAAAAATCTCGAAGAAAAAATCAACGATGGTTAGTTCACGGTTTTTTTCAGTCCTTAAATTTAATCCTTTCGATTTCGTTTAAAATCTCTTTTCCTTGATGCTGAAAGACCAACAGAGGAAGATATCAAGTTTTTTTTCGAAAAGGATAACTTTTAATTTTGTCCTGTATTTGTAAGTTTTGGTCAAAATTTCAACGAAAAAATCTCGAAGAAAAAATCAACGATGGTTAGTTCACGGTTTTTTTCAGTCCTTAAATTTAATCCTTTCGATTTCGTTTAAAATCTCTTTTCCTTGATGCTGAAAGACCAACAGAGGAAGATATCAAGTTTTTTTTCGAAAAGGATAACTTTTAATTTTGTCCTGTATTTGTAAGTTTTGGTCAAAATTTCAACGAAAAAATCTCGAAGAAAAAATCAACGATGGTTAGTTCACGGTTTTTTTCGGTCCTTAAATTTTATCCTTTCGATTTCGTTTAAAATCTCTTTTCCTTGATGCTGAAGGACCAACAGGGGAAGATATCAAGTTTTTATTCGAAAAGGATAACTTTTAATTTTGTCCTGTATTTGTAAGTTTTGGTCAAAATTTCAACGAAAAAATCTCGAAGAAAAAATCAACGATGGTTAGTTCAAGGTTTTTTTCGGTCCTTAAATTTTATCCTTTCGATTTCGTTTAAAATCTCTTTTCCTTGATGCTGAAAGACCAACAGAGGAAGATATCAAGTTTTTTTTCGAAAAGGATAACTTTTAATTTTGTCCTGTATTTGTAAGTTTTGGTCAAAATTTCAACGAAAAAATCTCGAAGAAAAAATCAACGATGGTTAGTTCACGGTTTTTTTCAGTCCTTAAATTTAATCCTTTCGATTTCGTTTAAAATCTCTTTTCCTTGATGCTGAAAGACCAACAGAGGAAGATATCAAGTTTTTTTTCGAAAAGGATAACTTTTAATTTTGTCCTGTATTTGTAAGTTTTGGTCAAAATTTCAACGAAAAAATCTCGAAGAAAAAATCAACGATGGTTAGTTCACGGTTTTTTTCGGTCCTTAAATTTTATCCTTTCGATTTCGTTTAAAATCTCTTTTCCTTGATGCTGAAGGACCAACAGGGGAAGATATCAAGTTTTTATTCGAAAAGGATAACTTTTAATTTTGTCCTGTATTTGTAAGTTTTGGTCAAAATTTCAACGAAAAAATCTCGAAGAAAAAATCAACGATGGTTAGTTCACGGTTTTTTTCGGTCCTTAAATTTAATCCTTTCGATTTCGTTTAAAATCTCTTTTCCTTGATACTGACAGACCAACAGAGGAAGATATCAAGTTTTTTTTCGAAAAGAATAACTTTTAATTTTGTCCTGTATTTGTAAGTTTTGGTCAAAATTTCAACGAAAAAATCTCGAAGAAAAAATCAACGATGGTTAGTTCACGGTTTTTTTCGGTCCTTAAATTTAATCCTTTCGATTTCGTTTAAAATCTCTTTTCCTTGATGCTGAAAGACCAACAGAGGAAGATATCAAGTTTTTTTTCGAAAAGGATAACTTTTAATTTTGTCCTGTTTTTGTAAGTTTTGGTCAAAATTTCAACGAAAAAATCTCGAAGAAAAAATCAACGATGGTTAGTTCACGGTTTTTTTCGGTCCTTAAATTTAATCCTTTCGATTTCGTTTAAAATCTCTTTTCCTTGATGCTGAAAGACCAACAGAGGAAGATATCAAGTTTTTTTTCGAAAAGGATAACTTTTAATTTTGTCCTGTATTTGTAAGTTTTGGTCAAAATTTCAACGAAAAAATCTCGAAGAAAAAATCAACGATGGTTAGTTCACGGTTTTTTTCGGTCCTTAAATTTTATCCTTTCGATTTCGTTTAAAATCTCTTTTCCTTGATGCTACAGAACCAACAGACGAAGTAATAAAGTTTTTTTTCGAAAAGGATAACTTTTAATTTTGTCCTGTATTTGTATGTTTTGGTCAAAATTTCAACGAAAAAATCTCGAAGAAAAAATCAACGATGGTTAGTTCACGGTTTTTTTCGGTCCTTAAATTTTATCCTTTCGATATCGTTTAAAATCTCTTTTCTTTGATGCTGAAAGACCAACAGAGGAAGATATCAAGTTTTTTTTCGAAAAGGATAACTTTTAATTTTGTCCTGTATTTGTAAGTTTTGGTCAAAATTTCAACGAAAAAATCTCGAAGAAAAAATCAACGATGGTTAGTTCACGGTTTTTTTCAGTCCTTAAATTTAATCCTTTCGATTTCGTTTAAAATCTCTTTTCCTTGATGCTGAAAGACCAACAGAGGAAGATATCAAGTTTTTTTTCGAAAAGGATAACTTTTAATTTTGTCCTGTATTTGTAAGTTTTGGTCAAAATTTCAACGAAAAAATCTCGAAGAAAAAATCAACGATGGTTAGTTCACGGTTTTTTTCGGTCCTTAAATTTTATCCTTTCGATTTCGTTTAAAATCTCTTTTCCTTGATGCTGAAGGACCAACAGGGGAAGATATCAAGTTTTTATTCGAAAAGGATAACTTTTAATTTTGTCCTGTATTTGTAAGTTTTGGTCAAAATTTCAACGAAAAAATCTCGAAGAAAAAATCAACGATGGTTAGTTCACGGTTTTTTTCGGTCCTTAAATTTTATCCTTTCGATTTCGTTTAAAATCTCTTTTCCTTGATGCTGAAAGACCAACAGAGGAAGATATCAAGTTTTTTTTCGAAAAGGATAACTTTTAATTTTGTCCTGTATTTGTAAGTTTTGGTCAAAATTTCAACGAAAAAATCTCGAAGAAAAAATCAACGATGGTTAGTTCACGGTTTTTTTCAGTCCTTAAATTTAATCCTTTCGATTTCGTTTAAAATCTCTTTTCCTTGATGCTGAAAGACCAACAGAGGAAGATATCAAGTTTTTTTTCGAAAAGGATAACTTTTAATTTTGTCCTGTATTTGTAAGTTTTGGTCAAAATTTCAACGAAAAAATCTCGAAGAAAAAATCAACGATGGTTAGTTCACGGTTTTTTTCGGTCCTTAAATTTTATCCTTTCGATTTCGTTTAAAATCTCTTTTCCTTGATGCTGAAGGACCAACAGGGGAAGATATCAAGTTTTTATTCGAAAAGGATAACTTTTAATTTTGTCCTGTATTTGTAAGTTTTGGTCAAAATTTCAACGAAAAAATCTCGAAGAAAAAATCAACGATGGTTAGTTCACGGTTTTTTTCGGTCCTTAAATTTAATCCTTTCGATTTCGTTTAAAATCTCTTTTCCTTGATACTGACAGACCAACAGAGGAAGATATCAAGTTTTTTTTCGAAAAGAATAACTTTTAATTTTGTCCTGTATTTGTAAGTTTTGGTCAAAATTTCAACGAAAAAATCTCGAAGAAAAAATCAACGATGGTTAGTTCACGGTTTTTTTCGGTCCTTAAATTTAATCCTTTCGATTTCGTTTAAAATCTCTTTTCCTTGATGCTGAAAGACCAACAGAGGAAGATATCAAGTTTTTTTTCGAAAAGGATAACTTTTAATTTTGTCCTGTTTTTGTAAGTTTTGGTCAAAATTTCAACGAAAAAATCTCGAAGAAAAAATCAACGATGGTTAGTTCACGGTTTTTTTCGGTCCTTAAATTTAATCCTTTCGATTTCGTTTAAAATCTCTTTTCCTTGATGCTGAAAGACCAACAAAGGAAGATATCAAGTTTTTTTTCGAAAAGGATAACTTTTAATTTTGTCCTGTATTTGTAAGTTTTGGTCAAAATTTCAACGAAAAAATCTCGAAGAAAAAATCAACGATGGTTAGTTCACGGTTTTTTTCGGTCCTTAAATTTTATCCTTTCGATTTCGTTTAAAATCTCTTTTCCTTGATGCTACAGAACCAACAGACGAAGTAATCAAGTTTTTTTTCGAAAAGGATAACTTCACATTTTGTCCTGTATTTGTATGTTATGGTCAAAATTTCAACGAAAAAATCTCGAAGAAAAAATCAACGATGGTTAGTTCACGGTTTTTTTCGGTCCTTAAATTTTATCCTTTCGATTTCGTTTAAAATCTCTTTTCCTTGATGCTGAAAGACCAACAGAGGAAGATATCAAGTTCTTTTTCGAAAAGGATAACTTTTAATTTTGTCCTGTATTTGTAAGTTTTGGTCAAAATTTCAACGAAAAAATCTCGAAGAAAAAATCAACGATGGTTAGTTCACGGTTTTTTTCGGTCCTTAAATTTAATCCTTTCGATTTCGTTTAAAATCTCTTTTCCTTGATGCTGAAGGACCAACAGGGGAAGATATCAAGTTTTTATTCGAAAAGGATAACTTTTAATTTTGTCCTGTATTTGTAAGTTTTGGTCAAAATTTCAACGAAAAAATCTCGAAGAAAAAATCAACGATGGTTAGTTCACGGTTTTTTTCGGTCCTTAAATTTAATCCTTTCGATTTCGTTTAAAATCTCTTTTCCTTGATGCTGAAAGACCAACAGAGGAAGATATCAAGTTTTTTTTCGAAAAGGATAACTTTTAATTTTTTCCTGTATTTGTAAGTTTTGGTCAAAATATCAACGAAAAAATCTCGAAGAAAAAATCAACGATGGTTAGTTCACGGTTTTTTTCGGTCCTTAAATTTTATCCTTTCGATTTCGTTTAAAATCTCTTTTCCTTGATGCTAAAAGACCAACAGAGGAAGATATCAAGTTTTTTTTCGAAAAGGATAACTTTTAATTTTGTCCTGTATTTGTAAGTTTTGGTCAAAATTTCAACGAAAAAATCTCGAAGAAAAAATCAACGATGGTTAGTTCACGGTTTTTTTCGGTCCTTAAATTTAATCCTTTCGATTTCGTTTAAAATCTCTTTTCCTTGATGCTGAAAGACCAACAGAGGAAGATATCAAGTTTTTTTTCGAAAAGGATAACTTTTAATTTTGTCCTGTTTTTGTAAGTTTTGGTCAAAATTTCAACGAAAAAATCTCGAAGAAAAAATCAACGATGGTTAGTTCACGGTTTTTTTCGGTCCTTAAATTTAATCCTTTCGATTTCGTTTAAAATCTCTTTTCCTTGATGCTGAAAGACCAACAGAGGAAGATATCAAGTTCTTTTTCGAAAAGGATAACTTTTAATTTTGTCCTGTATTTGTAAGTTTTGGTCAAAATTTCAACGAAAAAATCTCGAAGAAAAAATCAACGATGGTTAGTTCACGGTTTTTTTCGGTCCTTAAATTTAATCCTTTCGATTTCGTTTAAAATCTCTTTTCCTTGATGCTGAAGGACCAACAGGGGAAGATATCAAGTTTTTATTCGAAAAGGATAACTTTTAATTTTGTCCTGTATTTGTAAGTTTTGGTCAAAATTTCAACGAAAAAATCTCGAAGAAAAAATCAACGATGGTTAGTTCACGGTTTTTTTCGGTCCTTAAATTTAATCCTTTCGATTTCGTTTAAAATCTCTTTTCCTTGATGCTGAAAGACCAACAGAGGAAGATATCAAGTTTTTTTTCGAAAAGGATAACTTTTAATTTTTTCCTGTATTTGTAAGTTTTGGTCAAAATATCAACGAAAAAATCTCGAAGAAAAAATCAACGATGGTTAGTTCACGGTTTTTTTCGGTCCTTAAATTTTATCCTTTCGATTTCGTTTAAAATCTCTTTTCCTTGATGCTAAAAGACCAACAGAGGAAGATATCAAGTTTTTTTTCGAAAAGGATAACTTTTAATTTTGTCCTGTATTTGTAAGTTTTGGTCAAAATTTCAACGAAAAAATCTCGAAGAAAAAATCAACGATGGTTAGTTCACGGTTTTTTTCGGTCCTTAAATTTAATCCTTTCGATTTCGTTTAAAATCTCTTTTCCTTGATGCTGAAAGACCAACAGAGGAAGATATCAAGTTTTTTTTCGAAAAGGATAACTTTTAATTTTGTCCTGTTTTTGTAAGTTTTGGTCAAAATTTCAACGAAAAAATCTCGAAGAAAAAATCAACGATGGTTAGTTCACGGTTTTTTTCGGTCCTTAAATTTAATCCTTTCGATTTCGTTTAAAATCTCTTTTCCTTGATGCTGAAAGACCAACAGAGGAAGATATCAAGTTTTTTTTCGAAAAGGATAACTTTTAATTTTGTCCTGTATTTGTAAGTTTTGGTCAAAATTTCAACGAAAAAATCTCGAAGAAAAAATCAACGATGGTTAGTTCACGGTTTTTTTCGGTCCTTAAATTTTATCCTTTCGATTTCGTTTAAAATCTCTTTTCCTTGATGCTACAGAACCAACAGACGAAGTAATCAAGTTTTTTTTCGAAAAGGATAACTTTTAATTTTGTCCTGTATTTGTATGTTTTGGTCAAAATTTCAACGAAAAAATCTCGAAGAAAAAATCAACGATGGTTAGTTCACGGTTTTTTTCGGTCCTTAAATTTTATCCTTTCGATTTCGTTTAAAATCTCTTTTCCTTGATGCTGAAAGACCAACAGAGGAAGATATCAAGTTCTTTTTCGAAAAGGATAACTTTTAATTTTGTCCTGTATTTGTAAGTTTTGGTCAAAATTTCAACGAAAAAATCTCGAAGAAAAAATCAACGATGGTTAGTTCACGGTTTTTTTCGGTCCTTAAATTTAATCCTTTCGATTTCGTTTAAAATCTCTTTTCCTTGATGCTTAAGGACCAACAGGGGAAGATATCAAGTTTTTATTCGAAAAGGATAACTTTTAATTTTGTCCTGTATTTGTAAGTTTTGGTCAAAATTTCAACGAAAAAATCTCGAAGAAAAAATCAACGATGGTTAGTTCACGGTTTTTTTCGGTCCTTAAATTTAATCCTTTCGATTTCGTTTAAAATCTCTTTTCCTTGATGCTGAAAGACCAACAGAGGAAGATATCAAGTTTTTTTTCGAAAAGGATAACTTTTAATTTTGTCCTGTATTTGTAAGTTTTGGTCAAAATTTCAACGAAAAAATCTCGACGAAAAAATCAACGATGGTTAGTTCACGGTTTTTTTCGGTCCTTAAATTTTATCCTTTCGATTTCGTTTAAAATCTCTTTTCCTTGATGCTGAAAGACCAACAGAGGAAGATATCAAGTTTTTTTTCGAAAAGGATAACTTTTAATTTTGTCCTGTATTTGTAAGTTTTGGTCAAAATTTCAACGAAAAAATCTCGAAGAAAAAATCAACGATGGTTAGTTCACGGTTTTTTTCGGTCCTTAAATTTAATCCTTTCGATTTCGTTTAAAATCTCTTTTCCTTGATGCTGAAAGACCAACAGAGGAAGATATCAAGTTTTTTTTCGAAAAGGATAACTTTTAATTTTGTCCTGTATTTGTAAGTTTTGGTCAAAATTTCAACGAAAAAATCTCGAAGAAAAAATCAACGATGGTTAGTTCACGGTTTTTTTCGGTCCTTAAATTTTATCCTTTCGATTTCGTTTAAAATCTCTTTTCCTTGATGCTGAAAGACCAACAGAGGAAGATATCAAGTTTTTTTTCGAAAAGGATAACTTTTAATTTTGTCCTGTATTTGTAAGTTTTGGTCAAAATTTCAACGAAAAAATCTCGAAGAAAAAATCAACGATGGTTAGTTCACGGTTTTTTTCGGTCCTTAAATTTTATCCTTTCGATTTCGTTTAAAATCTCTTTTCCTTGATGCTGAAGGACCAACAGGGGAAGATATCAAGTTTTTATTCGAAAAGGATAACTTTTAATTTTGTCCTGTATTTGTAAGTTTTGGTCAAAATTTCAACGAAAAAATCTCGAAGAAAAAATCAACGATGGTTAGTTCACGGTTTTTTTCGGTAATTAAATTTTATCCTTTCGATTTCGTTTAAAATCTCTTTTCCTTGATGCTGAAAGACCAACAGAGGAAGATATCAAGTTTTTTTTCGAAAAGGATAACTTTTAATTTTGTCCTGTATTTGTAAGTTTTGGTCAAAATTTCAACGAAAAAATCTCGAAGAAAAAATCAACGATGGTTAGTTCACGGTTTTTTTCGGTCCTTAAATTTAATCCTTTCGATTTCGTTTAAAATCTCTTTTCCTTGATGCTGAAAGACCAACAGAGGAAGATATCAAGTTTTTTTTCGAAAAGGATAACTTTTAATTTTGTCCTGTATTTGTAAGTTTTGGTCAAAATTTCAACGAAAAAATCTCGAAGAAAAAATCAACGATGGTTAGTTCACGGTTTTTTTCGGTCCTTAAATTTTATCCTTTCGATTTCGTTTAAAATCTCTTTTCCTTGATGCTACAGAACCAACAGACGAAGTAATCAAGTTTTTTTTCGAAAAGGATAACTTTTAATTTTGTCCTGTATTTGTATGTTTTGGTCAAAATTTCAACGAAAAAATCTCGAAGAAAAAATCAACGATGGTTAGTTCACGGTTTTTTTCGGTCCTTAAATTTTATCCTTTCGATTTCGTTTAAAATCTCTTTTCCTTGATGCTGAAAGACCAACAGAGGAAGATATCAAGTTCTTTTTCGAAAAGGATAACTTTTAATTTTGTCCTGTATTTGTAAGTTTTGGTCAAAATTTCAACGAAAAAATCTCGAAGAAAAAATCAACGATGGTTAGTTCACGGTTTTTTTCGGTCCTTAAATTTAATCCTTTCGATTTCATTTAAAATCTCTTTTCCTTGATGCTGAAGGACCAACAGGGGAAGATATCAAGTTTTTATTCGAAAAGGATAACCTTTAATTTTGTCCTGTATTTGTAAGTTTTGGTCAAAATTTCAACGAAAAAATCTCGAAGAAAAAATCAACGATGGTTAGTTCACGGTTTTTTTCGGTCCTTAAATTTAATCCTTTCGATTTCGTTTAAAATCTCTTTTCCTTGATGCTGAAAGACCAACAGAGGAAGATATCAAGTTTTTTTTCGAAAAGGATAACTTTTAATTTTGTCCTGTATTTGTAAGTTTTGGTCAAAATTTCAACGAAAAAATCTCGAAGGAAAAATCAACGATGGTTAGTTCACGGTTTTTTTCGGTCCTTAAATTTTATCCTTTCGATTTCGTTTAAAATCTCTTTTCCTTGATGCTGAAGGACCAACAGACGAAGATATCAAGTTTTTTTTCGAAAAGGATAACTTTTAATTTTGTCCTGTATTTGTAAGTTTTGGTCAAAATTTCAACGAAAAAATCTCGAAGAAAAAATCAACGATGGTTAGTTCACGGTTTTTTTCGGTCCTTAAATTTTATCCTTTCGATTTCGTTTAAAATCTCTTTTCCTTGATGCTTAAGAACCAACAGACGAAGTAATCAAGTTTTTTTTCGAAAAGGATAACTTTTAATTTTGTCCTGTATTTGTATGTTTTGGTCAAAATTTCAACGAAAAAATCTCGAAGAAAAAATCAACGATGGTGAGTTCACGGTTTTTTTCGGTCCTTAAATTTTATCCTTTCGATTTCGTTTAAAATCTCTTTTCCTTGATGCTAAAAGACCAACAGACGAAGATATCAAGTTTTTTTTCGAAAAGGATAACTTTTAATTTTGTCCTGTATTTGTAAGTTTTGGTCAAAATTTCAACGAAAAAATCTCGACGAAAAAATCAACGATGGTTAGTTCACGGTTTTTTTCGGTCCTTAAATTTTATCCTTTCGATTTCGTTTAAAATCTCTTTTCCTTGATGCTGAAAGACCAACAGAGGAAGATATCAAGTTTTTTTTCGAAAAGGATAACTTTTAATTTTGTCCTGTATTTGTAAGTTTTGGTCAAAATTTCAACGAAAAAATCTCGAAGAAAAAATCAACGATGGTTAGTTCACGGTTTTTTTCGGTCCTTAAATTTAATCCTTTCGATTTCGTTTAAAATCTCTTTTCCTTGATGCTGAAAGACCAACAGAGGAAGATATCAAGTTTTTTTTCGAAAAGGATAACTTTTAATTTTGTCCTGTATTTGTAAGTTTTGGTCAAAATTTCAACGAAAAAATCTCGAAGAAAAAATCAACGATGGTTAGTTCACGGTTTTTTTCGGTCCTTAAATTTTATCCTTTCGATTTCGTTTAAAATCTCTTTTCCTTGATGCTGAAGGACCAACAGGGGAAGATATCAAGTTTTTATTCGAAAAGGATAACTTTTAATTTTGTCCTGTATTTGTAAGTTTTGGTCAAAATTTCAACGAAAAAATCTCGAAGAAAAAATCAACGATGGTTAGTTCACGGTTTTTTTCGGTAATTAAATTTTATCCTTTCGATTTCGTTTAAAATCTCTTTTCCTTGATGCTGAAAGACCAACAGAGGAAGATATCAAGTTTTTTTTCGAAAAGGATAACTTTTAATTTTGTCCTGTATTTGTAAGTTTTGGTCAAAATTTCAACGAAAAAATCTCGAAGAAAAAATCAACGATGGTTAGTTCACGGTTTTTTTCGGTCCTTAAATTTTATCCTTTCGATTTCGTTTAAAATCTCTTTTCCTTGATGCTGAAGGACCAACAGACGAAGAGATCAAGTTTTTTTTCGAAAAGGATAACTTCACATTTTGTCCTGTATTTGTAAGTTTTGGTCAAAATTTCAACGAAAAAATCTCGAAGAAAAAATCAACGATGGTTAGTTCACGGTTTTTTTCGGTCCTTAAATTTTATCCTTTCGATTTCGTTTAAAATCTCTTTTCCTTGATGCTGAAGGACCAACAGACGAAGAGATCAAGTTTTTTTTCGAAAAGGATAAATTCACATTTTGTCCTGCATTTGTAAGATTTGGTCAAAATTTCAACGAAAAAATCTCGAAGAAAAAATCAACGATGGTTAGTTCACGGTTTTTTTCGGTCCTTAAATTTTATCCTTTCGATTTCGTTTAAAATCTCTTTTCCTTGATGCTGAAGGACCAACAGACGAAGATATCAAGTTTTTTTTCGAAAAGGATAACTTTTAATTTTGTCCTGTATTTGTAAGTTTTGGTCAAAATTTCAACGAAAAAATCTCGAAGAAAAAATCAACGATGGTTAGTTCACGGTTTTTTTCGGTCCTTAAATTTTATCCTTTCGATTTCGTTTAAAATCTCTTTTCCTTGATGCTGAAAGACCAACAGAGGAAGATATCAAGTTTTTTTTCGAAGAGGATAACTTTTAATTTTGTCCTGTATTTGTAAGTTTTGGTCAAAATTTCAACGAAAAAATCTCGAAGAAAAAATCAACGATGGTTAGTTCACGGTTTTTTTCGGTCCTTAAATTTTATCCTTTCGATTTCGTTTCAAATCTCTTTTCCTTGATGCTGAAGGACCAACAGGGGAAGATATCAAGTTTTTATTCGAAAAGGATAACTTTTAATTTTGTCCTGTATTTGTAAGTTTTGGTCAAAATTTCAACGAAAAAATCTCGAAGAAAAAATCAACGATGGTTAGTTCACGGTTTTTTTCGGTCCTTAAATTTAATCCTTTCGATTTCGTTTAAAATCTCTTTTCCTTGATGCTGAAAGACCAACAGAGGAAGATATCAAGTTTTTTTTCGAAAAGGATAACTTTTAATTTTGTCCTGTATTTGTAAGTTTTGGTCAAAATTTCAACGAAAAAATCTCGAAGAAAAAATCAACGATGGTTAGTTCACGGTTTTTTTCGGTCCTTAAATTTTATCCTTTCGATTTCGTTTAAAATTACTTTTCCTTGATGCTGAAGGACCAACAGGGGAAGATATCAAGTTTTTTTTCGAAAAGGATAACTTTTAATTTTGTCCTGTATTTGTAAGTTTTGGTCAAAATTTCAACGAAAAAATCTCGAAGAAAAAATCAACGATGGTTAGTTCACGGTTTTTTTCGGTCCTTAAATTTAATCCTTTCGATTTCGTTTAAAATCTCTTTTCCTTGATGCTGAAAGACCAACAGAGGAAGATATCAAGTTTTTTTTCGAAAAGGATAACTTTTAATTTTGTCCTGTATTTGTAAGTTTTGGTCAAAATTTCAACGAAAAAATCTCGAAAAAAAAATCAACGATGGTTAGTTCACGGTTTTTTTCGGTCCTTAAATTTTATCCTTTCGATTTCGTTTAAAATCTCTTTTCCTTGATGCTAAAGAACCAACAGACGAAGTAATCAAGTTTTTTTTCGAAAAGGATAACTTCACATTTTGTCCTGCATTTGTAAGATTTGGTCAAAATTTCAACGAAAAAATCTCGAAGAAAAAATCAACGATGGTTAGTTCACGGTTTTTTTCGGTCCTTAAATTTAATCCTTTCGATTTCGTTTAAAATCTCTTTTCCTTGATGCTGAAAGACCAACAGAGGAAGATATCAAGTTTTTTTTCGAAAAGGATAACTTTTAATTTTGTCCTGTATTTGTAAGTTTTGGTCAAAATTTCAACGAAAAAATCTCGAAGAAAAAATCAACGATGGTTAGTTCACGGTTTTTTTCGGTCCTTAAATTTTATCCTTTCGATTTCGTTTAAAATCTCTTTTCCTTGATGCTGAAGGACCAACAGACGAAGATATCAAGTTTTTTTTCGAAAAGGATAACTTCACATTTTGTCCTGCATTTGTAAGATTTGGTCAAAATTTCAACGAAAAAATCTCGAAGAAAAAATCAACGATGGTTAGTTCACGGTTTTTTTCGGTCCTTAAATTTTATCCTTTCGATTTCGTTTAAAATCTCTTTTCCTTGATGCTGAAAGACCAACAGAGGAAGATATCAAGTTTTTTTTCGAAAAGGATAACTTTTAATTTTGTCCTGTATTTGTAAGTTTTGGTCAAAATTTCAACGAAAAAATCTCGAAGAAAAAATCAACGATGGTTAGTTCACGGTTTTTTTCGGTCCTTAAATTTTATCCTTTCGATTTCGTTTAAAATCTCTTTTCCTTGATGCTGAAGGACCAACAGGGGAAGATATCAAGTTTTTATTCGAAAAGGATAACTTTTAATTTTGTCCTGTATTTGTAAGTTTTGGTCAAAATTTCAACGAAAAAATCTCGAAGAAAAAATCAACGATGGTTAGTTCACGGTTTTTTTCGGTAATTAAATTTTATCCTTTCGATTTCGTTTAAAATCTCTTTTCCTTGATGCTGAAAGACCAACAGAGGAAGATATCAAGTTTTTTTTCGAAAAGGATAACTTTTAATTTTGTCCTGTATTTGTAAGTTTTGGTCAAAATTTCAACGAAAAAATCTCGAAGAAAAAATCAACGATGGTTAGTTCACGGTTTTTTTCGGTCCTTAAATTTTATCCTTTCGATTTCGTTTAAAATCTCTTTTCCTTGATGCTGAAGGACCAACAGGGGAAGATATCAAGTTTTTTTTCGAAAAGGATAACTTTTAATTTTGTCCTGTATTTGTAAGTTTTGGTCAAAATTTCAACGAAAAAATCTCGAAAAAAAAATCAACGATGGTTAGTTCACGGTTTTTTTCGGTCCTTAAATTTTATCCTTTCGATTTCGTTTAAAATCTCTTTTCCTTGATGCTAAAGAACCAACAGACGAAGTAATCAAGTTTTTTTTCGAAAAGGATAACTTTTAATTTTGTCCTGTATTTGTAAGTTTTGGTCAAAATTTCAACGAAAAAATCTCGAAGAAAAAATCAACGATGGTTAGTTCACGGTTTTTTTCGGTCCTTAAATTTAATCCTTTCGATTTCGTTTAAAATCTCTTTTCCTTGATGCTGAAAGACCAACAGAGGAAGATATCAAGTTTTTTTTCGAAAAGGATAACTTTTAATTTTGTCCTGTATTTGTAAGTTTTGGTCAAAATTTCAACGAAAAAATCTCGAAGAAAAAATCAACGATGGTTAGTTCACGGTTTTTTTCGGTCCTTAAATTTTATCCTTTCGATTTCGTTTAAAATCTCTTTTCCTTGATGCTGAAAGACCAACAGAGGAAGATATCAAGTTTTTTTTCGAAAAGGATAACTTTTAATTTTGTCCTGTATTTGTAAGTTTTGGTCAAAATTTCAACGAAAAAATCTCGAAGAAAAAATCAACGATGGTTAGTTCACGGTTTTTTTCGGTCCTTAAATTTTATCCTTTCGATTTCGTTTAAAATCTCTTTTCCTTGATGCTGAAAGACCAACAGAGGAAGATATCAAGTTTTTTTTCGAAAAGGATAACTTTTAATTTTGTCCTGTATTTGTAAGTTTTGGTCAAAATTTCAACGAAAAAATCTCGAAGAAAAAATCAACGATGGTTAGTTCACGGTTTTTTTCGGTCCTTAAATTTTATCCTTTCGATTTCGTTTAAAATCTCTTTTCCTTGATGCTAAAAGACCAACAGAGGAAGATATCAAGTTTTTTTTCGAAAAGGATAACTTTTAATTTTGTCCTGTATTTGTAAGTTTTGGTCAAAATTTCAACGAAAAAATCTCGAAGAAAAAATCAACGATGGTTAGTTCACGGTTTTTTTCGGTCCTTAAATTTTATCCTTTCGATTTCGTTTAAAATCTCTTTTCCTTGATGCTGAAGGACCAACAGACGAAGATATCAAGTTTTTTTTCGAAAAGGATAACTTCACATTTTGTCCTGCATTTGTAAGATTTGGTCAAAATTTCAACGAAAAAATCTCGAAGAAAAAATCAACGATGGTTAGTTCACGGTTTTTTTCGGTCCTTAAATTTTATCCTTTCGATTTCGTTTAAAATCTCTTTTCCTTGATGCTGAAGGACCAACAGACGAAGATATCAAGTTTTTTTTCGAAAAGGATAACTTCACATTTTGTCCTGCATTTGTAAGATTTGGTCAAAATTTCAACGAAAAAATCTCGAAGAAAAAATCAACGATGGTTAGTTCACGGTTTTTTTCGGTCCTTAAATTTTATCCTTTCGATTTCGTTTAAAATCTCTTTTCCTTGATGCTGAAAGACCAACAGAGGAAGATATCAAGTTTTTTTTCGAAAAGGATAACTTTTAATTTTGTCCTGTATTTGTAAGTTTTGGTCAAAATTTCAACGAAAAAATCTCGAAGAAAAAATCAACGATGGTTAGTTCACGGTTTTTTTCGGTCCTTAAATTTTATCCTTTCGATTTCGTTTAAAATCTCTTTTCCTTGATGCTGAAGGACCAACAGGGGAAGATATCAAGTTTTTATTCGAAAAGGATAACTTTTAATTTTGTCCTGTATTTGTAAGTTTTGGTCAAAATTTCAACGAAAAAATCTCGAAGAAAAAATCAACGATGGTTAGTTCACGGTTTTTTTCGGTAATTAAATTTTATCCTTTCGATTTCGTTTAAAATCTCTTTTCCTTGATGCTGAAAGACCAACAGAGGAAGATATCAAGTTTTTTTTCGAAAAGGATAACTTTTAATTTTGTCCTGTATTTGTAAGTTTTGGTCAAAATTTCAACGAAAAAATCTCGAAGAAAAAATCAACGATGGTTAGTTCACGGTTTTTTTCGGTCCTTAAATTTTATCCTTTCGATTTCGTTTAAAATCTCTTTTCCTTGATGCTGAAGGACCAACAGGGGAAGATATCAAGTTTTTTTTCGAAAAGGATAACTTTTAATTTTGTCCTGTATTTGTAAGTTTTGGTCAAAATTTCAACGAAAAAATCTCGAAAAAAAAATCAACGATGGTTAGTTCACGGTTTTTTTCGGTCCTTAAATTTTATCCTTTCGATTTCGTTTAAAATCTCTTTTCCTTGATGCTAAAGAACCAACAGACGAAGTAATCAAGTTTTTTTTCGAAAAGGATAACTTTTAATTTTGTCCTGTATTTGTAAGTTTTGGTCAAAATTTCAACGAAAAAATCTCGAAGAAAAAATCAACGATGGTTAGTTCACGGTTTTTTTCGGTCCTTAAATTTAATCCTTTCGATTTCGTTTAAAATCTCTTTTCCTTGATGCTGAAAGACCAACAGAGGAAGATATCAAGTTTTTTTTCGAAAAGGATAACTTTTAATTTTGTCCTGTATTTGTAAGTTTTGGTCAAAATTTCAACGAAAAAATCTCGAAGAAAAAATCAACGATGGTTAGTTCACGGTTTTTTTCGGTCCTTAAATTTTATCCTTTCGATTTCGTTTAAAATCTCTTTTCCTTGATGCTGAAAGACCAACAGAGGAAGATATCAAGTTTTTTTTCGAAAAGGATAACTTTTAATTTTGTCCTGTATTTGTAAGTTTTGGTCAAAATTTCAACGAAAAAATCTCGAAGAAAAAATCAACGATGGTTAGTTCACGGTTTTTTTCGGTCCTTAAATTTTATCCTTTCGATTTCGTTTAAAATCTCTTTTCCTTGATGCTGAAAGACCAACAGAGGAAGATATCAAGTTTTTTTTCGAAAAGGATAACTTTTAATTTTGTCCTGTATTTGTAAGTTTTGGTCAAAATTTCAACGAAAAAATCTCGAAGAAAAAATCAACGATGGTTAGTTCACGGTTTTTTTCGGTCCTTAAATTTTATCCTTTCGATTTCGTTTAAAATCTCTTTTCCTTGATGCTAAAAGACCAACAGAGGAAGATATCAAGTTTTTTTTCGAAAAGGATAACTTTTAATTTTGTCCTGTATTTGTAAGTTTTGGTCAAAATTTCAACGAAAAAATCTCGAAGAAAAAATCAACGATGGTTAGTTCACGGTTTTTTTCGGTCCTTAAATTTTATCCTTTCGATTTCGTTTAAAATCTCTTTTCCTTGATGCTGAAGGACCAACAGACGAAGATATCAAGTTTTTTTTCGAAAAGGATAACTTCACATTTTGTCCTGCATTTGTAAGATTTGGTCAAAATTTCAACGAAAAAATCTCGAAGAAAAAATCAACGATGGTTAGTTCACGGTTTTTTTTGGTCCTTAAATTTTATCCTTTCGATTTCGTTTAAAATCTCTTTTCCTTGATGCTGAAAGACCAACAGAGGAAGATATCAAGTTTTTTTTCGAAAAGGATAACTTTTAATTTTGTCCTGTATTTGTAAGTTTTGGTCAAAATTTCAACGAAAAAATCTCGAAGAAAAAATCAACGATGGTTAGTTCACGGTTTTTTTCGGTCCTTAAATTTTATCCTTTCGATTTCGTTTAAAATCTCTTTTCCTTGATGCTGAAAGACCAACAGAGGAAGATATCAAGTTTTTTTTCGAAAAGGATAACTTTTAATTTTGTCCTGTATTTGTAAGTTTTGGTCAAAATTTCAACGAAAAAATCTCGAAGAAAAAATCAACGATGGTTAGTTCACGGTTTTTTTCGGTCCTTAAATTTTATCCTTTCGATTTCGTTTAAAATCTCTTTTCCTTGATGCTGAAAGACCAACAGAGGAAGATATCAAGTTTTTTTTCGAAAAGGATAACTTTTAATTTTGTCCTGTATTTGTAAGTTTTGGTCAAAATTTCAACGAAAAAATCTCGAAGAAAAAATCAACGATGGTTAGTTCACGGTTTTTTTCGGTCCTTAAATTTTATCCTTTCGATTTCGTTTAAAATCTCTTTTCCTTGATGCTAAAAGACCAACAGAGGAAGATATCAAGTTTTTTTTCGAAAAGGATAACTTTTAATTTTGTCCTGTATTTGTAAGTTTTGGTCAAAATTTCAACGAAAAAATCTCGAAGAAAAAATCAACGATGGTTAGTTCACGGTTTTTTTCGGTCCTTAAATTTTATCCTTTCGATTTCGTTTAAAATCTCTTTTCCTTGATGCTGAAGGACCAACAGACGAAGATATCAAGTTTTTTTTCGAAAAGGATAACTTCACATTTTGTCCTGCATTTGTAAGATTTGGTCAAAATTTCAACGAAAAAATCTCGAAGAAAAAATCAACGATGGTTAGTTCACGGTTTTTTTCGGTCCTTAAATTTAATCCTTTCGATTTCGTTTAAAATCTCTTTTCCTTGATGCTGAAAGACCAACAGAGGAAGATATCAAGTTTTTTTTCGAAAAGGATAACTTTTAATTTTGTCCTGTATTTGTAAGTTTTGGTCAAAATTTCAACGAAAAAATCTCGAAGAAAAAATCAACGATGGTTAGTTCACGGTTTTTTTCGGTCCTTAAATTTTATCCTTTCGATTTCGTTTAAAATCTCTTTTCCTTGATGCTAAAAGACCAACAGAGGAAGATATCAAGTTTTTTTTCGAAAAGGATAACTTTTAATTTTGTCCTGTATTTGTAAGTTTTGGTCAAAATTTCAACGAAAAAATCTCGAAGAAAAAATCAACGATGGTTAGTTCACGGTTTTTTTCGGTCCTTAAATTTTATCCTTTCGATTTCGTTTAAAATCTCTTTTCCTTGATGCTGAAGGACCAACAGACGAAGATATCAAGTTTTTTTTCGAAAAGGATAACTTCACATTTTGTCCTGCATTTGTAAGATTTGGTCAAAATTTCAACGAAAAAATCTCGAAGAAAAAATCAACGATGGTTAGTTCACGGTTTTTTTCGGTCCTTAAATTTAATCCTTTCGATTTCGTTTAAAATCTCTTTTCCTTGATGCTGAAAGACCAACAGAGGAAGATATCAAGTTTTTTTTCGAAAAGGATAACTTTTAATTTTGTCCTGCATTTGTAAGATTTGGTCAAAATTTCAACGAAAAAATCTCGAAGAAAAAATCAACGATGGTTAGTTCACGGTTTTTTTCGGTCCTTAAATTTTATCCTTTCGATTTCGTTTAAAATCTCTTTTCCTTGATGCTAAAAGACCAACAGAGGAAGATATCAAGTTTTTTTTCGAAAAGGATAACTTTTAATTTTTTCCTGTATTTGTAAGTTTTGGTCAAAATTTCAACGAAAAAATCTCGAAGAAAAAATCAACGATGGTTAGTTCACGGTTTTTTTCGGTCCTTAAATTTTATCCTTTCGATTTCGTTTAAAATCTCTTTTCCTTGATGCTAAAAGACCAACAGAGGAAGATATCAAGTTTTTTTTCGAAAAGGATAACTTTTAATTTTGTCCTGTATTTGTAAGTTTTGGTCAAAATTTCAACGAAAAAATCTCGAAGAAAAAATCAACGATGGTTAGTTCACGGTTTTTTTCGGTCCTTAAATTTTATCCTTTCGATTTCGTTTAAAATCTCTTTTCCTTGATGCTGAAGGACCAACAGACGAAGATATCAAGTTTTTTTTCGAAAAGGATAACTTCACATTTTGTCCTGCATTTGTAAGATTTGGTCAAAATTTCAACGAAAAAATCTCGAAGAAAAAATCAACGATGGTTAGTTCACGGTTTTTTTCGGTCCTTAAATTTAATCCTTTCGATTTCGTTTAAAATCTCTTTTCCTTGATGCTGAAAGACCAACAGAGGAAGATATCAAGTTTTTTTTCGAAAAGGATAACTTTTAATTTTGTCCTGCATTTGTAAGATTTGGTCAAAATTTCAACGAAAAAATCTCGAAGAAAAAATCAACGATGGTTAGTTCACGGTTTTTTTCGGTCCTTAAATTTTATCCTTTCGATTTCGTTTAAAATCTCTTTTCCTTGATGCTAAAAGACCAACAGAGGAAGATATCAAGTTTTTTTTCGAAAAGGATAACTTTTAATTTTGTCCTGTATTTGTAAGTTTTGGTCAAAATTTCAACGAAAAAATCTCGAAGAAAAAATCAACGATGGTTAGTTCACGGTTTTTTTCGGTAATTAAATTTTATCCTTTCGATTTCGTTTAAAATCTCTTTTCCTTGATGCTGAAAGACCAACAGAGGAAGATATCAAGTTTTTTTTCGAAAAGGATAACTTTTAATTTTGTCCTGTATTTGTAAGTTTTGGTCAAAATTTCAACGAAAAAATCTCGAAGAAAAAATCAACGATGGTTAGTTCACGGTTTTTTTCGGTCCTTAAATTTTATCCTTTCGATTTCGTTTAAAATCTCTTTTCCTTGATGCTGAAGGACCAACAGGGGAAGATATCAAGTTTTTTTTCGAAAAGGATAACTTTTAATTTTGTCCTGTATTTGTAAGTTTTGGTCAAAATTTCAACGAAAAAATCTCGAAAAAAAAATCAACGATGGTTAGTTCACGGTTTTTTTCGGTCCTTAAATTTTATCCTTTCGATTTCGTTTAAAATCTCTTTTCCTTGATGCTAAAGAACCAACAGACGAAGTAATCAAGTTTTTTTTCGAAAAGGATAACTTTTAATTTTGTCCTGTATTTGTAAGTTTTGGTCAAAATTTCAACGAAAAAATCTCGAAGAAAAAATCAACGATGGTTAGTTCACGGTTTTTTTCGGTCCTTAAATTTAATCCTTTCGATTTCGTTTAAAATCTCTTTTCCTTGATGCTGAAAGACCAACAGAGGAAGATATCAAGTTTTTTTTCGAAAAGGATAACTTTTAATTTTGTCCTGTATTTGTAAGTTTTGGTCAAAATTTCAACGAAAAAATCTCGAAGAAAAAATCAACGATGGTTAGTTCACGGTTTTTTTCGGTCCTTAAATTTTATCCTTTCGATTTCGTTTAAAATCTCTTTTCCTTGATGCTGAAAGACCAACAGAGGAAGATATCAAGTTTTTTTTCGAAAAGGATAACTTTTAATTTTGTCCTGTATTTGTAAGTTTTGGTCAAAATTTCAACGAAAAAATCTCGAAGAAAAAATCAACGATGGTTAGTTCACGGTTTTTTTCGGTCCTTAAATTTTATCCTTTCGATTTCGTTTAAAATCTCTTTTCCTTGATGCTGAAAGACCAACAGAGGAAGATATCAAGTTTTTTTTCGAAAAGGATAACTTTTAATTTTGTCCTGTATTTGTAAGTTTTGGTCAAAATTTCAACGAAAAAATCTCGAAGAAAAAATCAACGATGGTTAGTTCACGGTTTTTTTCGGTCCTTAAATTTTATCCTTTCGATTTCGTTTAAAATCTCTTTTCCTTGATGCTGAAAGACCAACAGAGGAAGATATCAAGTTTTTTTTCGAAAAGGATAACTTTTAATTTTGTCCTGTATTTGTAAGTTTTGGTCAAAATTTCAACGAAAAAATCTCGAAGAAAAAATCAACGATGGTTAGTTCACGGTTTTTTTCGGTCCTTAAATTTTATCCTTTCGATTTCGTTTAAAATCTCTTTTCCTTGATGCTGAAGGACCAACAGGGGAAGATATCAAGTTTTTTTTCGAAAAGGATAACTTTTAATTTTGTCCTGTATTTGTAAGTTTTGGTCAAAATTTCAACGAAAAAATCTCGAAGAAAAAATCAACGATGGTTAGTTCACGGTTTTTTTCGGTCCTTAAATTTTATCCTTTCGATTTCGTTTAAAATCTCTTTTCCTTGATGCTGAAAGACCAACAGAGGAAGATATCAAGTTTTTTTTCGAAAAGGATAACTTTTAATTTTGTCCTGTATTTGTAAGTTTTGGTCAAAATTTCAACGAAAAAATCTCGAAGAAAAAATCAACGATGGTTAGTTCACGGTTTTTTTCGGTCCTTAAATTTTATCCTTTCGATTTCGTTTAAAATCTCTTTTCCTTGATGCTGAAAGACCAACAGAGGAAGATATCAAGTTTTTTTTCGAAAAGGATAACTTTTAATTTTGTCCTGTATTTGTAAGTTTTGGTCAAAATTTCAACGAAAAAATCTCGAAGAAAAAATCAACGATGGTTAGTTCACGGTTTTTTTCGGTCCTTAAATTTTATCCTTTCGATTTCGTTTAAAATCTCTTTTCCTTGATGCTAAAGAACCAACAGACGAAGTAATCAAGTTTTTTTTCGAAAAGGATAACTTTTAATTTTGTCCTGTATTTGTAAGTTTTGGTCAAAATTTCAACGAAAAAATCTCGAAGAAAAAATCAACGATGGTTAGTTCACGGTTTTTTTCGGTCCTTAAATTTAATCCTTTCGATTTCGTTTAAAATCTCTTTTCCTTGATGCTGAAAGACCAACAGAGGAAGATATCAAGTTTTTTTTCGAAAAGGATAACTTTTAATTTTGTCCTGTATTTGTAAGTTTTGGTCAAAATTTCAACGAAAAAATCTCGAAGAAAAAATCAACGATGGTTAGTTCACGGTTTTTTTCGGTCCTTAAATTTTATCCTTTCGATTTCGTTTAAAATCTCTTTTCCTTGATGCTGAAAGACCAACAGAGGAAGATATCAAGTTTTTTTTCGAAAAGGATAACTTTTAATTTTGTCCTGTATTTGTAAGTTTTGGTCAAAATTTCAACGAAAAAATCTCGAAGAAAAAATCAACGATGGTTAGTTCACGGTTTTTTTCGGTCCTTAAATTTTATCCTTTCGATTTCGTTTAAAATCTCTTTTCCTTGATGCTGAAAGACCAACAGAGGAAGATATCAAGTTTTTTTTCGAAAAGGATAACTTTTAATTTTGTCCTGTATTTGTAAGTTTTGGTCAAAATTTCAACGAAAAAATCTCGAAGAAAAAATCAACGATGGTTAGTTCACGGTTTTTTTCGGTCCTTAAATTTTATCCTTTCGATTTCGTTTAAAATCTCTTTTCCTTGATGCTGAAGGACCAACAGACGAAGATATCAAGTTTTTTTTCGAAAAGGATAACTTCACATTTTGTCCTGCATTTGTAAGATTTGGTCAAAATTTCAACGAAAAAATCTCGAAGAAAAAATCAACGATGGTTAGTTCACGGTTTTTTTTGGTCCTTAAATTTTATCCTTTCGATTTCGTTTAAAATCTCTTTTCCTTGATGCTGAAAGACCAACAGAGGAAGATATCAAGTTTTTTTTCGAAAAGGATAACTTTTAATTTTGTCCTGTATTTGTAAGTTTTGGTCAAAATTTCAACGAAAAAATCTCGAAGAAAAAATCAACGATGGTTAGTTCACGGTTTTTTTCGGTCCTTAAATTTTATCCTTTCGATTTCGTTTAAAATCTCTTTTCCTTGATGCTGAAAGACCAACAGAGGAAGATATCAAGTTTTTTTTCGAAAAGGATAACTTTTAATTTTGTCCTGTATTTGTAAGTTTTGGTCAAAATTTCAACGAAAAAATCTCGAAGAAAAAATCAACGATGGTTAGTTCACGGTTTTTTTCGGTCCTTAAATTTTATCCTTTCGATTTCGTTTAAAATCTCTTTTCCTTGATGCTGAAAGACCAACAGAGGAAGATATCAAGTTTTTTTTCGAAAAGGATAACTTTTAATTTTGTCCTGTATTTGTAAGTTTTGGTCAAAATTTCAACGAAAAAATCTCGAAGAAAAAATCAACGATGGTTAGTTCACGGTTTTTTTCGGTCCTTAAATTTTATCCTTTCGATTTCGTTTAAAATCTCTTTTCCTTGATGCTAAAAGACCAACAGAGGAAGATATCAAGTTTTTTTTCGAAAAGGATAACTTTTAATTTTGTCCTGTATTTGTAAGTTTTGGTCAAAATTTCAACGAAAAAATCTCGAAGAAAAAATCAACGATGGTTAGTTCACGGTTTTTTTCGGTCCTTAAATTTTATCCTTTCGATTTCGTTTAAAATCTCTTTTCCTTGATGCTGAAGGACCAACAGACGAAGATATCAAGTTTTTTTTCGAAAAGGATAACTTCACATTTTGTCCTGCATTTGTAAGATTTGGTCAAAATTTCAACGAAAAAATCTCGAAGAAAAAATCAACGATGGTTAGTTCACGGTTTTTTTCGGTCCTTAAATTTAATCCTTTCGATTTCGTTTAAAATCTCTTTTCCTTGATGCTGAAAGACCAACAGAGGAAGATATCAAGTTTTTTTTCGAAAAGGATAACTTTTAATTTTGTCCTGTATTTGTAAGTTTTGGTCAAAATTTCAACGAAAAAATCTCGAAGAAAAAATCAACGATGGTTAGTTCACGGTTTTTTTCGGTCCTTAAATTTTATCCTTTCGATTTCGTTTAAAATCTCTTTTCCTTGATGCTAAAAGACCAACAGAGGAAGATATCAAGTTTTTTTTCGAAAAGGATAACTTTTAATTTTGTCCTGTATTTGTAAGTTTTGGTCAAAATTTCAACGAAAAAATCTCGAAGAAAAAATCAACGATGGTTAGTTCACGGTTTTTTTCGGTCCTTAAATTTTATCCTTTCGATTTCGTTTAAAATCTCTTTTCCTTGATGCTGAAGGACCAACAGACGAAGATATCAAGTTTTTTTTCGAAAAGGATAACTTCACATTTTGTCCTGCATTTGTAAGATTTGGTCAAAATTTCAACGAAAAAATCTCGAAGAAAAAATCAACGATGGTTAGTTCACGGTTTTTTTCGGTCCTTAAATTTAATCCTTTCGATTTCGTTTAAAATCTCTTTTCCTTGATGCTGAAAGACCAACAGAGGAAGATATCAAGTTTTTTTTCGAAAAGGATAACTTTTAATTTTGTCCTGCATTTGTAAGATTTGGTCAAAATTTCAACGAAAAAATCTCGAAGAAAAAATCAACGATGGTTAGTTCACGGTTTTTTTCGGTCCTTAAATTTTATCCTTTCGATTTCGTTTAAAATCTCTTTTCCTTGATGCTAAAAGACCAACAGAGGAAGATATCAAGTTTTTTTTCGAAAAGGATAACTTTTAATTTTGTCCTGTATTTGTAAGTTTTGGTCAAAATTTCAACGAAAAAATCTCGAAGAAAAAATCAACGATGGTTAGTTCACGGTTTTTTTCGGTCCTTAAATTTTATCCTTTCGATTTCGTTTAAAATCTCTTTTCCTTGATGCTAAAAGACCAACAGAGGAAGATATCAAGTTTTTTTTCGAAAAGGATAACTTTTAATTTTGTCCTGTATTTGTAAGTTTTGGTCAAAATTTCAACGAAAAAACCTCGAAGAAAAAATCAACGATGGTTAGTTCACGGTTTTTTTCGGCCCTTAATTTTTATCCTTTCGATTTCGTTTAAAATCTCTTTTCCTTGATGCTGAAGGACCAACAGACGAAGAGATCAAGTTTTTTTTCGAAAAGGATAACTTCACATTTTGTCCTGCATTTGTAAGTTTTGGTCAAAATTTCAACGAAAAAATCTCGAAGAAAAAATCAACGATGGTTAGTTCACGGTTTTTTTCGGTCCTTAAATTTTATCCTTTCGATTTCGTTTAAAATCTCTTTTCCTTGATGCTGAAGGACCAACAGACGAAGAGATCAAGTTTTTTTTCGAAAAGGATAACTTCACATTTTGTCCTGCATTTGTAAGTTTTGGTCAAAATTTCAACGAAAAAATCTCGAAGAAAAAATCAACGATGGTTAGTTCACGGTTTTTTTCGGTCCTTAAATTTTATCCTTTCGATTTCGTTTAAAATCTCTTTTCCTTGATGCTGAAAGACCAACAGAGGAAGATATCAAGTTTTTTTTCGAAAAGGATAACTTTTAATTTTGTCCTGTATTTGTAAGTTTTGGTCAAAATTTCAACGAAAAAATCTCGAAGAAAAAATCAACGATGGTTAGTTCACGGTTTTTTTCGGTCCTTAAATTTTATCCTTTCGATTTCGTTTAAAATCTCTTTTCCTTGATGCTAAAAGACCAACAGAGGAAGATATCAAGTTTTTTTTCGAAAAGGATAACTTTTAATTTTGTCCTGTATTTGTAAGTTTTGGTCAAAATTTCAACGAAAAAACCTCGAAGAAAAAATCAACGATGGTTAGTTCACGGTTTTTTTCGGCCCTTAATTTTTATCCTTTCGAATTCGTTTAAAATCTCTTTTCCTTGATGCTGAAGGACCAACAGACGAAGAGATCAAGTTTTTTTTCGAAAAGGATAACTTCACATTTTGTCCTGCATTTGTAAGTTTTGGTCAAAATTTCAACGAAAAAATCTCGAAGAAAAAATCAACGATGGTTAGTTCACGGTTTTTTTCGGTCCTTAAATTTTATCCTTTCGATTTCGTTTAAAATCTCTTTTCCTTGATGCTGAAAGACCAACAGAGGAAGATATCAAGTTTTTTTTCGAAAAGGATAACTTTTAATTTTGTCCTGTATTTGTAAGTTTTGGTCAAAATTTCAACGAAAAAATCTCGAAGAAAAAATCAACGATGGTTAGTTCACGGTTTTTTTCGGCCCTTAATTTTTATCCTTTCGATTTCGTTTAAAATCTCTTTTCCTTGATGCTGAAGGACCAACAGACGAAGAGATCAAGTTTTTTTTCGAAAAGGATAACTTCACATTTTGTCCTGCATTTGTAAGTTTTGGTCAAAATTTCAACGAAAAAATCTCGAAGAAAAAATCAACGATGGTTAGTTCACGGTTTTTTTCGGTCCTTAAATTTTATCCTTTCGATTTCGTTTAAAATCTCTTTTCCTTGATGCTGAAGGACCAACAGACGAAGAGATCAAGTTTTTTTTCGAAAAGGATAACTTCACATTTTGTCCTGCATTTGTAAGATTTGGTCAAAATTTCAACGAAAAAATCTCGAAGAAAAAATCAACGATGGTTAGTTCACGGTTTTTTTTGGTCCTTAAATTTTATCCTTTCGATTTCGTTTAAAATCTCTTTTCCTTGATGCTGAAAGACCAACAGAGGAAGATATCAAGTTTTTTTTCGAAAAGGATAACTTTTAATTTTGTCCTGTATTTGTAAGTTTTGGTCAAAATTTCAACGAAAAAATCTCGAAGAAAAAATCAACGATGGTTAGTTCACGGTTTTTTTCGGTCCTTAAATTTAATCCTTTCGATTTCGTTTAAAATCTCTTTTCCTTGATGCTGAAAGACCAACAGAGGAAGATATCAAGTTTTTTTTCGAAAAGGATAACTTTTAATTTTGTCCTGTATTTGTAAGTTTTGGTCAAAATTTCAACGAAAAAATCTCGAAGAAAAAATCAACGATGGTTAGTTCACGGTTTTTTTCGGTCCTTAAATTTTATCCTTTCGATTTCGTTTAAAATCTCTTTTCCTTGATGCTGAAGGACCAACAGACGAAGAGATCAAGTTTTTTTTCGAAAAGGATAACTTCACATTTTGTCCTGCATTTGTAAGATTTGGTCAAAATTTCAACGAAAAAATCTCGAAGAAAAAATCAACGATGGTTAGTTCACGGTTTTTTTCGGTCCTTAAATTTTATCCTTTCGATTTCGTTTAAAATCTCTTTTCCTTGATGCTAAAAGACCAACAGAGGAAGATATCAAGTTTTTTTTCGAAAAGGATAACTTTTAATTTTGTCCTGTATTTGTAAGTTTTGGTCAAAATTTCAACGAAAAAATCTCGAAGAAAAAATCAACGATGGTTAGTTCACGGTTTTTTTCGGTCCTTAAATTTTATCCTTTCGATTTCGTTTAAAATCTCTTTTCCTTGATGCTAAAAGACCAACAGAGGAAGATATCAAGTTTTTTTTCGAAAAGGATAACTTTTAATTTTGTCCTGTATTTGTAAGTTTTGGTCAAAATTTCAACGAAAAAATCTCGAAGAAAAAATCAACGATGGTTAGTTCACGGTTTTTTTCGGTCCTTAAATTTTATCCTTTCGATTTCGTTTAAAATCTCTTTTCCTTGATGCTGAAGGACCAACAGACGAAGATATCAAGTTTTTTTTCGAAAAGGATAACTTCACATTTTGTCCTGCATTTGTAAGATTTGGTCAAAATTTCAACGAAAAAATCTCGAAGAAAAAATCAACGATGGTTAGTTCACGGTTTTTTTCGGTCCTTAAATTTTATCCTTTCGATTTCGTTTAAAATCTCTTTTCCTTGATGCTGAAAGACCAACAGAGGAAGATATCAAGTTTTTTTTCGAAAAGGATAACTTTTAATTTTGTCCTGTATTTGTAAGTTTTGGTCAAAATTTCAACGAAAAAATCTCGAAGAAAAAATCAACGATGGTTAGTTCACGGTTTTTTTCGGTCCTTAAATTTTATCCTTTCGATTTCGTTTAAAATCTCTTTTCCTTGATGCTAAAAGACCAACAGAGGAAGATATCAAGTTTTTTTTCGAAAAGGATAACTTTTAATTTTGTCCTGTATTTGTAAGTTTTGGTCAAAATTTCAACGAAAAAATCTCGAAGAAAAAATCAACGATGGTTAGTTCACGGTTTTTTTCGGTCCTTAAATTTTATCCTTTCGATTTCGTTTAAAATCTCTTTTCCTTGATGCTAAAAGACCAACAGAGGAAGATATCAAGTTTTTTTTCGAAAAGGATAACTTTTAATTTTGTCCTGTATTTGTAAGTTTTGGTCAAAATTTCAACGAAAAAACCTCGAAGAAAAAATCAACGATGGTTAGTTCACGGTTTTTTTCGGCCCTTAATTTTTATCCTTTCGATTTCGTTTAAAATCTCTTTTCCTTGATGCTGAAGGACCAACAGACGAAGAGATCAAGTTTTTTTTCGAAAAGGATAACTTCACATTTTGTCCTGCATTTGTAAGTTTTGGTCAAAATTTCAACGAAAAAATCTCGAAGAAAAAATCAACGATGGTTAGTTCACGGTTTTTTTCGGTCCTTAAATTTTATCCTTTCGATTTCGTTTAAAATCTCTTTTCCTTGATGCTGAAGGACCAACAGACGAAGAGATCAAGTTTTTTTTCGAAAAGGATAACTTCACATTTTGTCCTGCATTTGTAAGTTTTGGTCAAAATTTCAACGAAAAAATCTCGAAGAAAAAATCAACGATGGTTAGTTCACGGTTTTTTTCGGTCCTTAAATTTTATCCTTTCGATTTCGTTTAAAATCTCTTTTCCTTGATGCTGAAGGACCAACAGACGAAGAGATCAAGTTTTTTTTCGAAAAGGATAACTTCACATTTTGTCCTGCATTTGTAAGTTTTGGTCAAAATTTCAACGAAAAAATCTCGAAGAAAAAATCAACGATGGTTAGTTCACGGTTTTTTTCGGTCCTTAAATTTTATCCTTTCGATTTCGTTTAAAATCTCTTTTCCTTGATGCTGAAAGACCAACAGAGGAAGATATCAAGTTTTTTTTCGAAAAGAATAACTTTTAATTTTGTCCTGTATTTGTAAGTTTTGGTCAAAATTTCAACGAAAAAATCTCGAAGAAAAAATCAACGATGGTTAGTTCACGGTTTTTTTCGGTCCTTAAATTTTATCCTTTCGATTTCGTTTAAAATCTATTTTCCTTGATGCTAAAAGACCAACAGAGGAAGATATCAAGTTTTTTTTCGAAAAGGATAACTTTTAATTTTGTCCTGTATTTGTAAGTTTTGGTCAAAATTTCAACGAAAAAACCTCGAAGAAAAAATCAACGATGGTTAGTTCACGGTTTTTTTCGGCCCTTAATTTTTATCCTTTCGAATTCGTTTAAAATCTCTTTTCCTTGATGCTGAAGGACCAACAGACGAAGAGATCAAGTTTTTTTTCGAAAAGGATAACTTCACATTTTGTCCTGCATTTGTAAGTTTTGGTCAAAATTTCAACGAAAAAATCTCGAAGAAAAAATCAACGATGGTTAGTTCACGGTTTTTTTCGGTCCTTAAATTTTATCCTTTCGATTTCGTTTAAAATCTCTTTTCCTTGATGCTGAAAGACCAACAGAGGAAGATATCAAGTTTTTTTTCGAAAAGGATAACTTTTAATTTTGTCCTGTATTTGTAAGTTTTGGTCAAAATTTCAACGAAAAAATCTCGAAGAAAAAATCAACGATGGTTAGTTCACGGTTTTTTTCGGTCCTTAAATTTTATCCTTTCGATTTCGTTTAAAATCTCTTTTCCTTGATGCTAAAAGACCAACAGAGGAAGATATCAAGTTTTTTTTCGAAAAGGATAACTTTTAATTTTGTCCTGTATTTGTAAGTTTTGGTCAAAATTTCAACGAAAAAACCTCGAAGAAAAAATCAACGATGGTTAGTTCACGGTTTTTTTCGGCCCTTAATTTTTATCCTTTCGATTTCGTTTAAAATCTCTTTTCCTTGATGCTGAAGGACCAACAGACGAAGAGATCAAGTTTTTTTTCGAAAAGGATAACTTCACATTTTGTCCTGCATTTGTAAGTTTTGGTCAAAATTTCAACGAAAAAATCTCGAAGAAAAAATCAACGATGGTTAGTTCACGGTTTTTTTCGGTCCTTAAATTTTATCCTTTCGATTTCGTTTAAAATCTCTTTTCCTTGATGCTGAAGGACCAACAGACGAAGAGATCAAGTTTTTTTTCGAAAAGGATAACTTCACATTTTGTCCTGCATTTGTAAGTTTTGGTCAAAATTTCAACGAAAAAATCTCGAAGAAAAAATCAACGATGGTTAGTTCACGGTTTTTTTCGGTCCTTAAATTTTATCCTTTCGATTTCGTTTAAAATCTCTTTTCCTTGATGCTGAAGGACCAACAGACGAAGAGATCAAGTTTTTTTTCGAAAAGGATAACTTCACATTTTGTCCTGCATTTGTAAGTTTTGGTCAAAATTTCAACGAAAAAATCTCGAAGAAAAAATCAACGATGGTTAGTTCACGGTTTTTTTCGGTCCTTAAATTTTATCCTTTCGATTTCGTTTAAAATCTCTTTTCCTTGATGCTGAAAGACCAACAGAGGAAGATATCAAGTTTTTTTTCGAAAAGAATAACTTTTAATTTTGTCCTGTATTTGTAAGTTTTGGTCAAAATTTCAACGAAAAAATCTCGAAGAAAAAATCAACGATGGTTAGTTCACGGTTTTTTTCGGTCCTTAAATTTTATCCTTTCGATTTCGTTTAAAATCTATTTTCCTTGATGCTAAAAGACCAACAGAGGAAGATATCAAGTTTTTTTTCGAAAAGGATAACTTTTAATTTTGTCCTGTATTTGTAAGTTTTGGTCAAAATTTCAACGAAAAAACCTCGAAGAAAAAATCAACGATGGTTAGTTCACGGTTTTTTTCGGCCCTTAATTTTTATCCTTTCGAATTCGTTTAAAATCTCTTTTCCTTGATGCTGAAGGACCAACAGACGAAGAGATCAAGTTTTTTTTCGAAAAGGATAACTTCACATTTTGTCCTGCATTTGTAAGTTTTGGTCAAAATTTCAACGAAAAAATCTCGAAGAAAAAATCAACGATGGTTAGTTCACGGTTTTTTTCGGTCCTTAAATTTTATCCTTTCGATTTCGTTTAAAATCTCTTTTCCTTGATGCTGAAAGACCAACAGAGGAAGATATCAAGTTTTTTTTCGAAAAGGATAACTTTTAATTTTGTCCTGTATTTGTAAGTTTTGGTCAAAATTTCAACGAAAAAATCTCGAAGAAAAAATCAACGATGGTTAGTTCACGGTTTTTTTCGGCCCTTAATTTTTATCCTTTCGATTTCGTTTAAAATCTCTTTTCCTTGATGCTGAAGGACCAACAGACGAAGAGATCAAGTTTTTTTTCGAAAAGGATAACTTCACATTTTGTCCTGCATTTGTAAGTTTTGGTCAAAATTTCAACGAAAAAATCTCGAAGAAAAAATCAACGATGGTTAGTTCACGGTTTTTTTCGGTCCTTAAATTTTATCCTTTCGATTTCGTTTAAAATCTCTTTTCCTTGATGCTGAAGGACCAACAGACGAAGAGATCAAGTTTTGTTTCGAAAAGGATAACTTCACATTTTGTCCTGCATTTGTAAGATTTGGTCAAAATTTCAACGAAAAAATCTCGAAGAAAAAATCAACGATGGTTAGTTCACGGTTTTTTTCGGTCCTTAAATTTTATCCTTTCGATTTCGTTTAAAATCTCTTTTCCTTGATGCTGAAGGACCAACAGACGAAGAGATCAAGTTTTTTTTCGAAAAGGATAACTTCACATTTTGTCCTGCATTTGTAAGTTTTGGTCAAAATTTCAACGAAAAAATCTCGAAGAAAAAATCAACGATGGTTAGTTCACGGTTTTTTTCGGTCCTTAAATTTTATCCTTTCGATTTCGTTTAAAATCTCTTTTCCTTGATGCTGAAAGACCAACAGAGGAAGATATCAAGTTTTTTTTCGAAAAGAATAACTTTTAATTTTGTCCTGTATTTGTAAGTTTTGGTCAAAATTTCAACGAAAAAATCTCGAAGAAAAAATCAACGATGGTTAGTTCACGGTTTTTTTCGGTCCTTAAATTTTATCCTTTCGATTTCGTTTAAAATCTATTTTCCTTGATGCTAAAAGACCAACAGAGGAAGATATCAAGTTTTTTTTCGAAAAGGATAACTTTTAATTTTGTCCTGTATTTGTAAGTTTTGGTCAAAATTTCAACGAAAAAACCTCGAAGAAAAAATCAACGATGGTTAGTTCACGGTTTTTTTCGGCCCTTAATTTTTATCCTTTCGAATTCGTTTAAAATCTCTTTTCCTTGATGCTGAAGGACCAACAGACGAAGAGATCAAGTTTTTTTTCGAAAAGGATAACTTCACATTTTGTCCTGCATTTGTAAGTTTTGGTCAAAATTTCAACGAAAAAATCTCGAAGAAAAAATCAACGATGGTTAGTTCACGGTTTTTTTCGGTCCTTAAATTTTATCCTTTCGATTTCGTTTAAAATCTCTTTTCCTTGATGCTGAAAGACCAACAGAGGAAGATATCAAGTTTTTTTTCGAAAAGGATAACTTTTAATTTTGTCCTGTATTTGTAAGTTTTGGTCAAAATTTCAACGAAAAAATCTCGAAGAAAAAATCAACGATGGTTAGTTCACGGTTTTTTTCGGCCCTTAATTTTTATCCTTTCGATTTCGTTTAAAATCTCTTTTCCTTGATGCTGAAGGACCAACAGACGAAGAGATCAAGTTTTTTTTCGAAAAGGATAACTTCACATTTTGTCCTGCATTTGTAAGTTTTGGTCAAAATTTCAACGAAAAAATCTCGAAGAAAAAATCAACGATGGTTAGTTCACGGTTTTTTTCGGTCCTTAAATTTTATCCTTTCGATTTCGTTTAAAATCTCTTTTCCTTGATGCTGAAGGACCAACAGACGAAGAGATCAAGTTTTGTTTCGAAAAGGATAACTTCACATTTTGTCCTGCATTTGTAAGATTTGGTCAAAATTTCAACGAAAAAATCTCGAAGAAAAAATCAACGATGGTTAGTTCACGGTTTTTTTCGGTCCTTAAATTTTATCCTTTCGATTTCGTTTAAAATCTCTTTTCCTTGATGCTGAAGGACCAACAGACGAAGATATCAAGTTTTTTTTCGAAAAGGATAACTTTTAATTTTTTCCTGTATTTGTAAGTTTTGGTCAAAATATCAACGAAAAAATCTCGAAGAAAAAATCAACGATGGTTAGTTCACGGTTTTTTTCGGTCCTTAAATTTTATCCTTTCGATTTCGTTTAAAATCTCTTTTCCTTGATGCTGAAGGACCAACAGACGAAGATATCAAGTTTTTTTTCGAAAAGGATAACTTTTAATTTTGTCCTGTATTTGTAAGTTTTGGTCAAAATTTCAACGAAAAAATCTCGAAGAAAAAATCAACGATGGTTAGTTCACGGTTTTTTTCGGCCCTTAAATTTTATCCTTTCGATTTCGTTTAAAATCTCTTTTCCTTGATGCTGAAGGACCAACAGACGAAGAGATCAAGTTTTTTTTCGAAAAGGATAACTTCACATTTTGTCCTGCATTTGTAAGTTTTGGTCAAAATTTCAACGAAAAAATCTCGAAGAAAAAATCAACGATAGTTAGTTCACGGTTTTTTTCGGTCCTTAAATTTTATCCTTTCGATTTCGTTTAAAATCTCTTTTCCTTGATGCTGAAGGACCAACAGACGAAGAGATCAAGTTTTTTTTCGAAAAGGATAACTTCACATTTTGTCCTGTATTTGTAAGTTTTGGTCAAAATTTCAACGAAAAAATCTCGAAGAAAAAATCAACGATGGTTAGTTCACGGTTTTTTTCGGTCCTTAAATTTTATCCTTTCGATTTCGTTTAAAATCTCTTTTCCTTGATGCTGAAGGACCAACAGACGAAGAGATCAAGTTTTTTTTCGAAAAGGATAACTTCACATTTTGTCCTGCATTTGTAAGATTTGGTCAAAATTTCAACGAAAAAATCTCGAAGAAAAAATCAACGATGGTTAGTTCACGGTTTTTTTCGGTCCTTAAATTTTATCCTTTCGATTTCGTTTAAAATCTCTTTTCCTTGATGCTGAAGGACCAACAGACGAAGATATCAAGTTTTTTTTCGAAAAGGATAACTTTTAATTTTTTCCTGTATTTGTAAGTTTTGGTCAAAATATCAACGAAAAAATCTCGAAGAAAAAATCAACGATGGTTAGTTCACGGTTTTTTTCGGTCCTTAAATTTTATCCTTTCGATTTCGTTTAAAATCTCTTTTCCTTGATGCTGAAGGACCAACAGACGAAGATATCAAGTTTTTTTTCGAAAAGGATAACTTTTAATTTTGTCCTGTATTTGTAAGTTTTGGTCAAAATTTCAACGAAAAAATCTCGAAGAAAAAATCAACGATGGTTAGTTCACGGTTTTTTTCGGCCCTTAAATTTTATCCTTTCGATTTCGTTTAAAATCTCTTTTCCTTGATGCTGAAGGACCAACAGACGAAGAGATCAAGTTTTTTTTCGAAAAGGATAACTTCACATTTTGTCCTGCATTTGTAAGTTTTGGTCAAAATTTCAACGAAAAAATCTCGAAGAAAAAATCAACGATAGTTAGTTCACGGTTTTTTTCGGTCCTTAAATTTTATCCTTTCGATTTCGTTTAAAATCTCTTTTCCTTGATGCTGAAGGACCAACAGACGAAGAGATCAAGTTTTTTTTCGAAAAGGATAACTTCACATTTTGTCCTGTATTTGTAAGTTTTGGTCAAAATTTCAACGAAAAAATCTCGAAGAAAAAATCAACGATGGTTAGTTCACGGTTTTTTTCGGTCCTTAAATTTTATCCTTTCGATTTCGTTTAAAATCTCTTTTCCTTGATGCTGAAGGACCAACAGACGAAGAGATCAAGTTTTTTTTCGAAAAGGATAACTTCACATTTTGTCCTGCATTTGTAAGATTTGGTCAAAATTTCAACGAAAAAATCTCGAAGAAAAAATCAACGATAGTTAGTTCACGGTTTTTTTCGGTCCTTAAATTTTATCCTTTCGATTTCGTTTAAAATCTCTTTTCCTTGATGCTGAAAGACCAACAGAGGAAGATATCAAGTTTTTTTCGAAAAGGATAACTTTTAATTTTGTCCTGTATTTGTAAGTTTTG
The DNA here is from genome assembly GCA_958496155.1 of Sisyra nigra. NCBI lineage: Eukaryota > Metazoa > Arthropoda > Insecta > Neuroptera > Sisyridae > Sisyra > Sisyra nigra. The sequence goes on from OY292318.1 coordinate 62,343, forward strand.
GTCAAAATTTCAACGAAAAAATCTCGAAGAAAAAATCAACGATGGTTAGTTCACGGTTTTTTTCGGTCCTTAAATTTTATCCTTTCGATTTCGTTTAAAATCTCTTTTCCTTGATGCTGAAAGACCAACAGAGGAAGATATCAAGTTTTTTTTCGAAAAGGATAACTTTTAATTTTGTCCTGTATTTGTAAGTTTTGGTCAAAATTTCAACGAAAAAATCTCGAAGAAAAAATCAACGATGGTTAGTTCACGGTTTTTTTCGGTCCTTAAATTTTATCCTTTCGATTTCGTTTAAAATCTCTTTTCCTTGATGCTAAAAGACCAACAGAGGAAGATATCAAGTTTTTTTTCGAAAAGGATAACTTTTAATTTTGTCCTGTATTTGTAAGTTTTGGTCAAAATTTCAACGAAAAAATCTCGAAGAAAAAATCAACGATGGTTAGTTCACGGTTTTTTTCGGTCCTTAAATTTTATCCTTTCGATTTCGTTTAAAATCTCTTTTCCTTGATGCTGAAGGACCAACAGACGAAGATATCAAGTTTTTTTTCGAAAAGGATAACTTCACATTTTGTCCTGCATTTGTAAGATTTGGTCAAAATTTCAACGAAAAAATCTCGAAGAAAAAATCAACGATGGTTAGTTCACGGTTTTTTTTGGTCCTTAAATTTTATCCTTTCGATTTCGTTTAAAATCTCTTTTCCTTGATGCTGAAGGACCAACAGACGAAGAGATCAAGTTTTTTTTCGAAAAGGATAACTTCACATTTTGTCCTGCATTTGTAAGTTTTGGTCAAAATTTCAACGAAAAAATCTCGAAGAAAAAATCAACGATGGTTAGTTCACGGTTTTTTTCGGTCCTTAAATTTAATCCTTTCGATTTCGTTTAAAATCTCTTTTCCTTGATGCTGAAAGACCAACAGAGGAAGATATCAAGTTTTTTTTCGAAAAGGATAACTTTTAATTTTGTCCTGTATTTGTAAGTTTTGGTCAAAATTTCAACGAAAAAATCTCGAAGAAAAAATCAACGATGGTTAGTTCACGGTTTTTTTCGGTCCTTAAATTTTATCCTTTCGATTTCGTTTAAAATCTCTTTTCCTTGATGCTGAAGGACCAACAGACGAAGAGATCAAGTTTTTTTTCGAAAAGGATAACTTCACATTTTGTCCTGCATTTGTAAGATTTGGTCAAAATTTCAACGAAAAAATCTCGAAGAAAAAATCAACGATGGTTAGTTCACGGTTTTTTTCGGTCCTTAAATTTTATCCTTTCGATTTCGTTTAAAATCTCTTTTCCTTGATGCTGAAAGACCAACAGAGGAAGATATCAAGTTTTTTTTCGAAAAGGATAACTTTTAATTTTGTCCTGTATTTGTAAGTTTTGGTCAAAATTTCAACGAAAAAATCTCGAAGAAAAAATCAACGATGGTTAGTTCACGGTTTTTTTCGGTCCTTAAATTTTATCCTTTCGATTTCGTTTAAAATCTCTTTTCCTTGATGCTAAAAGACCAACAGAGGAAGATATCAAGTTTTTTTTCGAAAAGGATAACTTTTAATTTTGTCCTGTATTTGTAAGTTTTGGTCAAAATTTCAACGAAAAAACCTCGAAGAAAAAATCAACGATGGTTAGTTCACGGTTTTTTTCGGCCCTTAATTTTTATCCTTTCGATTTCGTTTAAAATCTCTTTTCCTTGATGCTGAAGGACCAACAGACGAAGAGATCAAGTTTTTTTTCGAAAAGGATAACTTCACATTTTGTCCTGCATTTGTAAGTTTTGGTCAAAATTTCAACGAAAAAATCTCGAAGAAAAAATCAACGATGGTTAGTTCACGGTTTTTTTCGGTCCTTAAATTTTATCCTTTCGATTTCGTTTAAAATCTCTTTTCCTTGATGCTGAAGGACCAACAGACGAAGAGATCAAGTTTTTTTTCGAAAAGGATAACTTCACATTTTGTCCTGCATTTGTAAGTTTTGGTCAAAATTTCAACGAAAAAATCTCGAAGAAAAAATCAACGATGGTTAGTTCACGGTTTTTTTCGGTCCTTAAATTTTATCCTTTCGATTTCGTTTAAAATCTCTTTTCCTTGATGCTGAAGGACCAACAGACGAAGAGATCAAGTTTTTTTTCGAAAAGGATAACTTCACATTTTGTCCTGCATTTGTAAGTTTTGGTCAAAATTTCAACGAAAAAATCTCGAAGAAAAAATCAACGATGGTTAGTTCAAGGTTTTTTTCGGTCCTTAAATTTTATCCTTTCGATTTCGTTTAAAATCTCTTTTCCTTGATGCTGAAAGACCAACAGAGGAAGATATCAAGTTTTTTTTCGAAAAGGATAACTTTTAATTTTGTCCTGTATTTGTAAGTTTTGGTCAAAATTTCAACGAAAAAATCTCGAAGAAAAAATCAACGATGGTTAGTTCACGGTTTTTTTCGGTCCTTAAATTTTATCCTTTCGATTTCGTTTAAAATCTCTTTTCCTTGATGCTAAAAGACCAACAGAGGAAGATATCAAGTTTTTTTTCGAAAAGGATAACTTTTAATTTTGTCCTGTATTTGTAAGTTTTGGTCAAAATTTCAACGAAAAAACCTCGAAGAAAAAATCAACGATGGTTAGTTCACGGTTTTTTTCGGCCCTTAATTTTTATCCTTTCGATTTCGTTTAAAATCTCTTTTCCTTGATGCTGAAGGACCAACAGACGAAGAGATCAAGTTTTTTTTCGAAAAGGATAACTTCACATTTTGTCCTGCATTTGTAAGTTTTGGTCAAAATTTCAACGAAAAAATCTCGAAGAAAAAATCAACGATGGTTAGTTCACGGTTTTTTTCGGTCCTTAAATTTTATCCTTTCGATTTCGTTTAAAATCTCTTTTCCTTGATGCTGAAAGACCAACAGAGGAAGATATCAAGTTTTTTTTCGAAAAGGATAACTTTTAATTTTGTCCTGTATTTGTAAGTTTTGGTCAAAATTTCAACGAAAAAATCTCGAAGAAAAAATCAACGATGGTTAGTTCACGGTTTTTTTCGGTCCTTAAATTTTATCCTTTCGATTTCGTTTAAAATCTCTTTTCCTTGATGCTAAAAGACCAACAGAGGAAGATATCAAGTTTTTTTTCGAAAAGGATAACTTTTAATTTTGTCCTGTATTTGTAAGTTTTGGTCAAAATTTCAACGAAAAAACCTCGAAGAAAAAATCAACGATGGTTAGTTCACGGTTTTTTTCGGCCCTTAATTTTTATCCTTTCGATTTCGTTTAAAATCTCTTTTCCTTGATGCTGAAGGACCAACAGACGAAGAGATCAAGTTTTTTTTCGAAAAGGATAACTTCACATTTTGTCCTGCATTTGTAAGTTTTGGTCAAAATTTCAACGAAAAAATCTCGAAGAAAAAATCAACGATGGTTAGTTCACGGTTTTTTTCGGTCCTTAAATTTTATCCTTTCGATTTCGTTTAAAATCTCTTTTCCTTGATGCTGAAGGACCAACAGACGAAGAGATCAAGTTTTTTTTCGAAAAGGATAACTTCACATTTTGTCCTGCATTTGTAAGATTTGGTCAAAATTTCAACGAAAAAATCTCGAAGAAAAAATCAACGATGGTTAGTTCACGGTTTTTTTCGGTCCTTAAATTTTATCCTTTCGATTTCGTTTAAAATCTCTTTTCCTTGATGCTGAAGGACCAACAGACGAAGATATCAAGTTTTTTTTCGAAAAGGATAACTTTTAATTTTTTCCTGTATTTGTAAGTTTTGGTCAAAATATCAACGAAAAAATCTCGAAGAAAAAATCAACGATGGTTAGTTCACGGTTTTTTCGGTCCTTAAATTTTTTCCTTTCGATTTCGTTTAAAATCTCTTTTCCTTGATGCTGAAGGACCAACAGACGAAGATATCAAGTTTTTTTTCGAAAAGGATAACTTTTAATTTTGTCCTGTATTTGTAAGTTTTGGTCAAAATTTCAACGAAAAAATCTCGAAGAAAAAATCAACGATGGTTAGTTCACGGTTTTTTTCGGCCCTTAAATTTTATCCTTTCGATTTCGTTTAAAATCTCTTTTCCTTGATGCTGAAGGACCAACAGACGAAGAGATCAAGTTTTTTTTCGAAAAGGATAACTTCACATTTTGTCCTGCATTTGTAAGTTTTGGTCAAAATTTCAACGAAAAAATCTCGAAGAAAAAATCAACGATAGTTAGTTCACGGTTTTTTTCGGTCCTTAAATTTTATCCTTTCGATTTCGTTTAAAATCTCTTTTCCTTGATGCTGAAGGACCAAAAGACGAAGAGATCAAGTTTTTTTTCGAAAAGGATAACTTCACATTTTGTCCTGTATTTGTAAGTTTTGGTCAAAATTTCAACGAAAAAATCTCGAAGAAAAAATCAACGATGGTTAGTTCACGGTTTTTTTCGGTCCTTAAATTTTATCCTTTCGATTTCGTTTAAAATCTCTTTTCCTTGATGCTGAAGGACCAACAGACGAAGAGATCAAGTTTTTTTTCGAAAAGGATAACTTCACATTTTGTCCTGCATTTGTAAGATTTGGTCAAAATTTCAACGAAAAAATCTCGAAGAAAAAATCAACGATAGTTAGTTCACGGTTTTTTTCGGTCCTTAAATTTTATCCTTTCGATTTCGTTTAAAATCTCTTTTCCTTGATGCTGAAAGACCAACAGAGGAAGATATCAAGTTTTTTTTCGAAAAGGATAACTTTTAATTTTGTCCTGTATTTGTAAGTTTTGGTCAAAATTTCAACGAAAAAATCTCGAAGAAAAAATCAACGATGGTTAGTTCACGGTTTTTTTCGGTCCTTAAATTTTATCCTTTCGATTTCGTTTAAAATCTCTTTTCCTTGATGCTAAAAGACCAACAGAGGAAGATATCAAGTTTTTTTTCGAAAAGGATAACTTTTAATTTTGTCCTGTATTTGTAAGTTTTGGTCAAAATTTCAACGAAAAAACCTCGAAGAAAAAATCAACGATGGTTAGTTCACGGTTTTTTTCGGCCCGTAATTTTTATCCTTTCGATTTCGTTTAAAATCTCTTTTTCTTGATGCTGAAGGACCAACAGACGAAGAGATCAAGTTTTTTTTCGAAAAGGATAACTTCACATTTTGTCCTGCATTTGTAAGTTTTGGTCAAAATTTCAACGAAAAAATCTCGAAGAAAAAATCAACGATAGTTAGTTCACGGTTTTTTTCGGTCCTTAAATTTTATCCTTTCGATTTCGTTTAAAATCTCTTTTCCTTGATGCTGAAGGACCAACAGACGAAGAGATCAAGTTTTTTTTCGAAAAGGATAACTTTTAATTTTGTCCTGTATTTGTAAGTTTTGGTCAAAATTTCAACGAAAAAATCTCGAAGAAAAAATCAACGATGGTTAGTTCACGGTTTTTTTCGGTCCTTAAATTTTATCCTTTCGATTTCGTTTAAAATCTCTTTTCCTTGATGCTAAAAGACCAACAGAGGAAGATATCAAGTTTTTTTTCGAAAAGGATAACTTTTAATTTTGTCCTGTATTTGTAAGTTTTGGTCAAAATTTCAACGAAAAAATCTCGAAGAAAAAATCAACGATGGTTAGTTCACGGTTTTTTTCGGTCCTTAAATTTTATCCTTTCGATTTCGTTTAAAATCTCTTTTCCTTGATGCTGAAGGACCAACAGACGAAGATATCAAGTTTTTTTTCGAAAAGGATAACTTCACATTTTGTCCTGCATTTGTAAGATTTGGTCAAAATTTCAACGAAAAAATCTCGAAGAAAAAATCAACGATGGTTAGTTCACGGTTTTTTTTGGTCCTTAAATTTTATCCTTTCGATTTCGTTTAAAATCTCTTTTCCTTGATGCTGAAGGACCAACAGACGAAGAGATCAAGTTTTTTTTCGAAAAGGATAACTTCACATTTTGTCCTGCATTTGTAAGTTTTGGTCAAAATTTCAACGAAAAAATCTCGAAGAAAAAATCAACGATGGTTAGTTCACGGTTTTTTTCGGTCCTTAAATTTAATCCTTTCGATTTCGTTTAAAATCTCTTTTCCTTGATGCTGAAAGACCAACAGAGGAAGATATCAAGTTTTTTTTCGAAAAGGATAACTTTTAATTTTGTCCTGTATTTGTAAGTTTTGGTCAAAATTTCAACGAAAAAATCTCGAAGAAAAAATCAACGATGGTTAGTTCACGGTTTTTTTCGGTCCTTAAATTTTATCCTTTCGATTTCGTTTAAAATCTCTTTTCCTTGATGCTGAAGGACCAACAGACGAAGAGATCAAGTTTTTTTTCGAAAAGGATAACTTCACATTTTGTCCTGCATTTGTAAGATTTGGTCAAAATTTCAACGAAAAAATCTCGAAGAAAAAATCAACGATGGTTAGTTCACGGTTTTTTTCGGTCCTTAAATTTTATCCTTTCGATTTCGTTTAAAATCTCTTTTCCTTGATGCTAAAAGACCAACAGAGGAAGATATCAAGTTTTTTTTCGAAAAGGATAACTTTTAATTTTGTCCTGTATTTGTAAGTTTTGGTCAAAATTTCAACGAAAAAATCTCGAAGAAAAAATCAACGATGGTTAGTTCACGGTTTTTTTCGGTCCTTAAATTTTATCCTTTCGATTTCGTTTAAAATCTCTTTTCCTTGATGCTAAAAGACCAACAGAGGAAGATATCAAGTTTTTTTTCGAAAAGGATAACTTTTAATTTTGTCCTGTATTTGTAAGTTTTGGTCAAAATTTCAACGAAAAAACCTCGAAGAAAAAATCAACGATGGTTAGTTCACGGTTTTTTTCGGCCCTTAATTTTTATCCTTTCGATTTCGTTTAAAATCTCTTTTCCTTGATGCTGAAGGACCAACAGACGAAGAGATCAAGTTTTTTTTCGAAAAGGATAACTTCACATTTTGTCCTGCATTTGTAAGTTTTGGTCAAAATTTCAACGAAAAAATCTCGAAAAAAAAATCAACGATGGTTAGTTCACGGTTTTTTTCGGTCCTTAAATTTTATCCTTTCGATTTCGTTTAAAATCTCTTTTCCTTGATGCTGAAGGACCAACAGACGAAGAGATCAAGTTTTTTTTCGAAAAGGATAACTTCACATTTTGTCCTGCATTTGTAAGTTTTGGTCAAAATTTCAACGAAAAAATCTCGAAGAAAAAATCAACGATGGTTAGTTCACGGTTTTTTTCGGTCCTTAAATTTTATCCTTTCGATTTCGTTTAAAATCTCTTTTCCTTGATGCTGAAGGACCAACAGACGAAGAGATCAAGTTTTTTTTCGAAAAGGATAACTTCACATTTTGTCCTGCATTTGTAAGTTTTGGTCAAAATTTCAACGAAAAAATCTCGAAGAAAAAATCAACGATGGTTAGTTCACGGTTTTTTTCGGTCCTTAAATTTTATCCTTTCGATTTCGTTTAAAATCTCTTTTCCTTGATGCTGAAAGACCAACAGAGGAAGATATCAAGTTTTTTTTCGAAAAGGATAACTTTTAATTTTGTCCTGTATTTGTAAGTTTTGGTCAAAATTTCAACGAAAAAATCTCGAAGGAAAAATCAACGATGGTTAGTTCACGGTTTTTTTCGGTCCTTAAATTTTATCCTTTCGATTTCGTTTAAAATCTCTTTTCCTTGATGCTGAAGGACCAACAGACGAAGATATCAAGTTTTTTTTCGAAAAGGATAACTTTTAATTTTGTCCTGTATTTGTAAGTTTTGGTCAAAATTTCAACGAAAAAATCTCGAAGAAAAAATCAACGATGGTTAGTTCACGGTTTTTTTCGGTCCTTAAATTTTATCCTTTCGATTTCGTTTAAAATCTCTTTTCCTTGATGCTAAAAGACCAACAGAGGAAGATATCAAGTTTTTTTTCGAAAAGGATAACTTTTAATTTTGTCCTGTATTTGTAAGTTTTGGTCAAAATTTCAACGAAAAAATCTCGAAGAAAAAATCAACGATGGTTAGTTCACGGTTTTTTTCGGCCCTTAATTTTTATCCTTTCGATTTCGTTTAAAATCTCTTTTCCTTGATGCTGAAGGACCAACAGACGAAGAGATCAAGTTTTTTTTCGAAAAGGATAACTTCACATTTTGTCCTGCATTTGTAAGTTTTGGTCAAAATTTCAACGAAAAAATCTCGAAGAAAAAATCAACGATGGTTAGTTCACGGTTTTTTTCGGTCCTTAAATTTTATCCTTTCGATTTCGTTTAAAATCTCTTTTCCTTGATGCTGAAGGACCAACAGACGAAGAGATCAAGTTTTTTTTCGAAAAGGATAACTTCACATTTTGTCCTGCATTTGTAAGATTTGGTCAAAATTTCAACGAAAAAATCTCGAAGAAAAAATCAACGATGGTTAGTTCACGGTTTTTTTCGGTCCTTAAATTTTATCCTTTCGATTTCGTTTAAAATCTCTTTTCCTTGATGCTGAAGGACCAACAGACGAAGATATCAAGTTTTTTTTCGAAAAGGATAACTTCACATTTTGTCCTGTATTTGTAAGTTTTGGTCAAAATTTCAACGAAAAAATCTCGAAGAAAAAATCAACGATGGTTAGTTCACGGTTTTTTTCGGTCCTTAAATTTTATCCTTTCGATTTCGTTTAAAATCTCTTTTCCTTGATGCTGAAGGACCAACAGACGAAGAGATCAAGTTTTTTTTCGAAAAGGATAACTTCACATTTTGTCCTGCATTTGTAAGTTTTGGTCAAAATTTCAACGAAAAAATCTCGAAGAAAAAATCAACGATAGTTAGTTCACGGTTTTTTTCGGTCCTTAAATTTTATCCTTTCGATTTCGTTTAAAATCTCTTTTCCTTGATGCTGAAGGACCAACAGACGAAGAGATCAAGTTTTTTTTCGAAAAGGATAACTTCACATTTTGTCCTGTATTTGTAAGTTTTGGTCAAAATTTCAACGAAAAAATCTCGAAGAAAAAATCAACGATGGTTAGTTCACGGTTTTTTTCGGTCCTTAAATTTTATCCTTTCGATTTCGTTTAAAATCTCTTTTCCTTGATGCTGAAGGACCAACAGACGAAGAGATCAAGTTTTTTTTCGAAAAGGATAACTTCACATTTTGTCCTGCATTTGTAAGATTTGGTCAAAATTTCAACGAAAAAATCTCGAAGAAAAAATCAACGATAGTTAGTTCACGGTTTTTTTCGGTCCTTAAATTTTATCCTTTCGATTTCGTTTAAAATCTCTTTTCCTTGATGCTGAAAGACCAACAGAGGAAGATATCAAGTTTTTTTTCGAAAAGGATAACTTTTAATTTTGTCCTGTATTTGTAAGTTTTGGTCAAAATTTCAACGAAAAAATCTCGAAGAAAAAATCAACGATGGTTAGTTCACGGTTTTTTTCGGTCCTTAAATTTTATCCTTTCGATTTCGTTTAAAATCTCTTTTCCTTGATGCTAAAAGACCAACAGAGGAAGATATCAAGTTTTTTTTCGAAAAGTATAACTTTTAATTTTGTCCTGTATTTGTAAGTTTTGGTCAAAATTTCAACGAAAAAACCTCGAAGAAAAAATCAACGATGGTTAGTTCACGGTTTTTTTCGGCCCGTAATTTTTATCCTTTCGATTTCGTTTAAAATCTCTTTTTCTTGATGCTGAAGGAACAACAGACGAAGAGATCAAGTTTTTTTTCGAAAAGGATAACTTCACATTTTGTCCTGCATTTGTAAGTTTTGGTCAAAATTTCAACGAAAAAATCTCGAAGAAAAAATCAACGATAGTTAGTTCACGGTTTTTTTCGGTCCTTAAATTTTATCCTTTCGATTTCGTTTAAAATCTCTTTTCCTTGATGCTGAAGGACCAACAGACGAAGAGATCAAGTTTTTTTTCGAAAAGGATAACTTCACATTTTGTCCTGCATTTGTAAGATTTGGTCAAAATTTCAACGAAAAAATCTCGAAGAAAAAATCAACGATGGTTAGTTCACGGTTTTTTTCGGTCCTTAAATTTTATCCTTTCGATTTCGTTTAAAATCTCTTTTCCTTGATGCTAAAAGACCAACAGACGAAGATATCAAGTTTTTTTTCGAAAAGGATAACTTTTAATTTTTTCCTGTATTTGTAAGTTTTGGTCAAAATATCAACGAAAAAATCTCGAAGAAAAAATCAACGATGGTTAGTTCACGGTTTTTTTCGGTCCTTAAATTTTATCCTTTCGATTTCGTTTAAAATCTCTTTTCCTTGATGCTAAAAGACCAACAGAGGAAGATATCAAGTTTTTTTTCGAAAAGGATAACTATTAATTTTGTCCTGTATTTGTAAGTTTTGGTCAAAATTTCAACGAAAAAATCTCGAAGAAAAAATCAACGATGGTTAGTTCACGGTTTTTTTCGGTCCTTAAATTTTATCCTTTCGATTTCGTTTAAAATCTCTTTTCCTTGATGCTAAAAGACCAACAGAGGAAGATATCAAGTTTTTTTTCGAAAAGGATAACTTTTAATTTTGTCCTGTATTTGTAAGTTTTGGTCAAAATTTCAACGAAAAAATCTCGAAGAAAAAATCAACGATGGTTAGTTCACGGTTTTTTTCGGTCCTTAAATTTTATCCTTTCGATTTCGTTTAAAATCTCTTTTCCTTGATGCTGAAGGACCAACAGACGAAGATATCAAGTTTTTTTTCGAAAAGGATAACTTCACATTTTGTCCTGCATTTGTAAGATTTGGTCAAAATTTCAACGAAAAAATCTCGAAGAAAAAATCAACGATGGTTAGTTCACGGTTTTTTTCGGCCCTTAAATTTTATCCTTTCGATTTCGTTTAAAATCTCTTTTCCTTGATGCTGAAGGACCAACAGACGAAGAGATCAAGTTTTTTTTCGAAAAGGATAACTTCACATTTTGTCCTGCATTTGTAAGTTTTGGTCAAAATTTCAACGAAAAAATCTCGAAGAAAAAATCAACGATAGTTAGTTCACGGTTTTTTTCGGTCCTTAAATTTAATCCTTTCGATTTCGTTTAAAATCTCTTTTCCTTGATGCTGAAGGACCAACAGACGAAGAGATCAAGTTTTTTTTCGAAAAGGATAACTTCACATTTTGTCCTGTATTTGTAAGTTTTGGTCAAAATTTCAACGAAAAAATCTCGAAGAAAAAATCAACAATGGTTAGTTCACGGTTTTTTTCGGTCCTTAAATTTTATCCTTTCGATTTCGTTTAAAATCTCTTTTCCTTGATGCTGAAGGACCAACAGACGAAGAGATCAAGTTTTTTTTCGAAAAGGATAACTTTTAATTTTGTCCTGTATTTGTAAGTTTTGGTCAAAATATCAACGAAAAAATCTCGAAGAAAAAATCAACGATGGTTAGTTCACGGTTTTTTTCGGTCCTTAAATTTTATCCTTTCGATTTCGTTTAAAATCTCTTTTCCTTGATGCTGAAGGACCAACAGACGAAGAGATCAAGTTTTTTTTCGAAAAGGATAACTTCACATTTTGTCCTGTATTTGTAAGTTTTGGTCAAAATTTCAACGAAAAAATCTCGAAGAAAAAATCAACGATGGTTAGTTCACGGTTTTTTTCGGTCCTTAAATTTTATCCTTTCGATTTCGTTTAAAATCTCTTTTCCTTGATGCTGAAAGACCAACAGAGGAAGATATCAAGTTTTTTTTCGAAAAGGATAACTTTTAATTTTGTCCTGTATTTGTAAGTTTTGGTCAAAATTTCAACGAAAAAATCTCGAAGAAAAAATCAACGATGGTTAGTTCACGGTTTTTTTCGGTCCTTAAATTTTATCCTTTCGATTTCGTTTAAAATCTCTTTTCCTTGATGCTGAAAGACCAACAGAGGAAGATATCAAGTTTTTTTTCGAAAAGGATAACTTTTTTTTTGTCCTGTATTTGTAAGTTTTGGTCAAAATTTCAACGAAAAAATCTCGAAGAAAAAATCAACGATGGTTAGTTCACGGTTTTTTTCGGTCCTTAAATTTAATCCTTTCGATTTCGTTTAAAATCTCTTTTCCTTGATGCTGAAAGACCAACAGAGGAAGATATCAAGTTTTTTTTCGAAAAGGTTAACTTTTAATTTTGTCCTGTATTTGTAAGTTTTGGTCAAAATTTCAACGAAAAAATCTCGAAGAAAAAATCAACGATGGTTAGTTCACGGTTTTTTTCGGTCCTTAAATTTTATCCTTTCGATTTCGTTTAAAATCTCTTTTCCTTGATGCTGAAAGACCAACAGAGGAAGATATCAAGTTTTTTTTCGAAAAGGATAACTTTTAATTTTGTCCTGTATTTGTAAGTTTTGGTCAAAATTTCAACGAAAAAATCTCGAAGAAAAAATCAACGATGGTTAGTTCACGGTTTTTTTCGGTCCTTAAATTTTATCCTTTCGATTTCGTTTAAAATCTCTTTTCCTTGATGCTGAAAGACCAACAGAGGAAGATATCAAGTTTTTTTTCGAAAAGGATAACTTTTAATTTTGTCCTGTATTTGTAAGTTTTGGTCAAAATTTCAACGAAAAAATCTCGAAGAAAAAATCAACGATGGTTAGTTCACGGTTTTTTTCGGTCCTTAAATTTTATCCTTTCGATTTCGTTTAAAATCTCTTTTCCTTGATGCTAAAAGACCAACAGAGGAAGATATCAAGTTTTTTTTCGAAAAGGATAACTTTTAATTTTGTCCTGTATTTGTAAGTTTTGGTCAAAATTTCAACGAAAAAACCTCGAAGAAAAAATCAACGATGGTTAGTTCACGGTTTTTTTCGGCCCTTAATTTTTATCCTTTCGATTTCGTTTAAAATCTCTTTTCCTTGATGCTGAAGGACCAACAGACGAAGAGATCAAGTTTTTTTTCGAAAAGGATAACTTTTAATTTTGTCCTGTATTTGTAAGTTTTGGTCAAAATTTCAACGAAAAAATCTCGAAGAAAAAATCAACGATGGTTAGTTCACGGTTTTTTTCGGCCCTTAAATTTTATCCTTTCGATTTCGTTTAAAATCTCTTTTCCTTGATGCTGAAGGACCAACAGACGAAGATATCAAGTTTTTTTTCGAAAAGGATAACTTTTAATTTTGTCCTGTATTTGTAAGATTTGGTCAAAATTTCAACGAAAAAATCTCGAAGAAAAAATCAACGATGGTTAGTTCACGGTTTTTTTCGGTCCTTAAATTTTATCCTTTCGATTTCGTTTAAAATCTCTTTTCCTTGATGCTGAAGGACCAACAGACGAAGATATCAAGTTTTTTTTCGAAAAGGATAACTTCACATTTTGTCCTGCATTTGTAAGATTTGGTCAAAATTTCAACGAAAAAATCTCGAAGAAAAAATCAACGATGGTTAGTTCACGGTTTTTTTCGGTCCTTAAATTTTATCCTTTCGATTTCGTTTAAAATCTCTTTTCCTTGATGCTGAAGGACCAACAGACGAAGAGATCAAGTTTTTTTTCGAAAAGGATAACTTTTAATTTTGTCCTGTATTTGTAAGTTTTGGTCAAAATATCAACGAAAAAATCTCGAAGAAAAAATCAACGATGGTTAGTTCACGGTTTTTTTCGGTCCTTAAATTTTATCCTTTCGATTTCGTTTAAAATCTCTTTTCCTTGATGCTGAAGGACCAACAGACGAAGAGATCAAGTTTTTTTTCGAAAAGGATAACTTTTAATTTTGTCCTGTATTTGTAAGTTTTGGTCAAAATATCAACGAAAAAATCTCAAAGAAAAAATCAACGATGGTTAGTTCACAGTTTTTTTCGGTCCTTAAATTTTATCCTTTCGATTTCGTTTAAAATCTCTTTTCCTTGATGCTGAAGGACCAACAGACGAAGATATCAAGTTTTTTTTCGAAAAGGATAACTTTTAATTTTGTCCTGTATTTGTAAGTTTTGGTCAAAATTTCAACGAAAAAATCTCGAAGAAAAAATCAACGATGGTTAGTTCACGGTTTTTTTCGGTCCTTAAATTTTATCCTTTCGATTTCGTTTAAAATCTCTTTTCCTTGATGCTGAAGGACCAACAGACGAAGAGATCAAGTTTTTTTTCGAAAAGGATAACTTCACATTTTGTCCTGTATTTGTAAGTTTTGGTCAAAATTTCAACGAAAAAATCTCGAAGAAAAAATCAACGATGGTTAGTTCACGGTTTTTTTCGGTCCTTAAATTTTATCCTTTCGATTTCGTTTAAAATCTCTTTTCCTTGATGCTGAAGGACCAACAGACGAAGAGATCAAGTTTTTTTTCGAAAAGGATAACTTCACATTTTGTCCTGCATTTGTAAGATTTGGTCAAAATTTCAACGAAAAAATCTCGAAGAAAAAATCAACGATGGTTAGTTCACGGTTTTTTTCGGTCCTTAAATTTTATCCTTTCGATTTCGTTTAAAATCTCTTTTCCTTGATGCTGAAGGACCAACAGACGAAGAGATCAAGTTTTTTTTCGAAAAGGATAACTTCACATTTTGTCCTGCATTTGTAAGATTTGGTCAAAATTTCAACGAAAAAATCTCGAAGAAAAAATCAACGATGGTTAGATCACGGTTTTTTTCGGTCCTTAAATTTTATCCTTTCGATTTCGTTTAAAATCTCTTTTCCTTGATGCTGAAGGACCAACAGACGAAGATATCAAGTTTTTTTTCGAAAAGGATAACTTTTAATTTTGTCCTGTATTTGTAAGTTTTGGTCAAAATATCAACGAAAAAATCTCTAAGAAAAAATCAACGATGGTTAGTTCACGGTTTTTTTCGGTCCTTAAATTTTATCCTTTCGATTTCGTTTAAAATCTCTTTTCCTTGATGCTGAAGGACCAACAGACGAAGAGATCAAGTTTTTTTTCGAAAAGGATAACTTCACATTTTGTCCTGTATTTGTAAGTTTTGGTCAAAATTTCAACGAAAAAATCTCGAAGAAAAAATCAACGATGGTTAGTTCACGGTTTTTTTCGGTCCTTAAATTTTATCCTTTCGATTTCGTTTAAAATCTCTTTTCCTTGATGCTGAAGGACCAACAGACGAAGAGATCAAGTTTTTTTTCGAAAAGGATAACTTCACATTTTGTCCTGCATTTGTAAGATTTGGTCAAAATTTCAACGAAAAAATCTCGAAGAAAAAATCAACGATGGTTAGTTCACGGTTTATTTCGGTCCTTAAATTTTATCCTTTCGATTTCGTTTAAAATCTCTTTTCCTTGATGCTGAAGGACCAACAGACGAAGAGATCAAGTTTTTTTTCGAAAAGGATAACTTCACATTTTGTCCTGCATTTGTAAGTTTTGGTCAAAATTTCAACGAAAAAATCTCGAAGAAAAAATCAACGATGGTTAGTTCACGGTTTTTTTCGGTCCTTAAATTTTATCCTTTCGATTTCGTTTAAAATCTCTTTTCCTTGATGCTGAAGGACCAACAGACGAAGAGATCAAGTTTTTTTTCGAAAAGGATAACTTTTAATTTTGTCCTGTATTTGTAAGTTTTGGTCAAAATATCAACGAAAAAATCTCGAAGAAAAAATCAACGATGGTTAGTTCACGGTTTTTTTCGGTCCTTAAATTTTATCCTTTCGATTTCGTTTAAAATCTCTTTTCCTTGATGCTGGAGGACCAACAGACGAAGAGATCAAGTTTTTTTTCGAAAAGGATAACTTCACATTTTGTCCTGTATTTGTAAGTTTTGGTCAAAATTTCAACGAAAAAATCTCGAAGAAAAAATCAACGATGGTTAGTTCACGGTTTTTTTCGGTCCTTAAATTTTATCCTTTCGATTTCGTTTAAAATCTCTTTTCCTTGATGCTGAAGGACCAACAGACGAAGAGATCAAGTTTTTTTTCGAAAAGGATAACTTTTAATTTTGTCCTGTATTTGTAAGTTTTGGTCAAAATATCAACGAAAAAATCTCGAAGAAAAAATCAACGATGGTTAGTTCACAGTTTTTTTCGGTCCTTAAATTTTATCCTTTCGATTTCGTTTAAAATCTCTTTTCCTTGATGCTGAAGGACCAACAGACGAAGATATCAAGTTTTTTTTCGAAAAGGATAACTTTTAATTTTGTCCTGTAT
This sequence comes from Sisyra nigra, assembly GCA_958496155.1. Classification (NCBI taxonomy): domain Eukaryota; kingdom Metazoa; phylum Arthropoda; class Insecta; order Neuroptera; family Sisyridae; genus Sisyra; species Sisyra nigra. The sequence goes on from OY292318.1 coordinate 78,286, forward strand.
TTGTAAGTTTTGGTCAAAATTTCAACGAAAAAATCTCGAAGAAAAAATCAACGATGGTTAGTTCACGGTTTTTTTCGGTCCTTAAATTTTATCCTTTCGATTTCGTTTAAAATCTCTTTTCCTTGATGCTGAAGGACCAACAGACGAAGAGATCAAGTTTTTTTTCGAAAAGGATAACTTCACATTTTGTCCTGCATTTGTAAGATTTGGTCAAAATTTCAACGAAAAAATCTCGAAGAAAAAATCAACGATAGTTAGTTCACGGTTTTTTTCGGTCCTTAAATTTTATCCTTTCGATTTCGTTTAAAATCTCTTTTCCTTGATGCTGAAGGACCAACAGACGAAGAGATCAAGTTTTTTTTCGAAAAGGATAACTTCACATTTTGTCCTGCATTTGTAAGATTTGGTCAAAATTTCAACGAAAAAATCTCGAAGAAAAAATCAACGATAGTTAGTTCACGGTTTTTTTCGGTCCTTAAATTTTATCCTTTCGATTTCGTTTAAAATCTCTTTTCCTTGATGCTGAAGGACCAACAGACGAAGATATCAAGTTTTTTTTCGAAAAGGATAACTTCACATTTTGTCCTGCATTTGTAAGATTTGGTCAAAATTTCAACGAAAAAATCTCGAAGAAAAAATCAACGATAGTTAGTTCACGGTTTTTTTCGGTCCTTAAATTTTATCCTTTCGATTTCGTTTAAAATCTCTTTTCCTTGATGCTGAAGGACCAACAGACGAAGATATCAAGTTTTTTTTCGAAAAGGATAACTTCACATTTTGTCCTGCATTTGTAAGATTTGGTCAAAATTTCAACGAAAAAATCTCGAAGAAAAAATCAACGATGGTTAGTTCACGGTTTTTTTCGGTCCTTAAATTTTATCCTTTCGATTTCGTTTAAAATCTCTTTTCCTTGATGCTGAAGGACCAACAGACGAAGAGATCAAGTTTTTTTTCGAAAAGGATAACTTCACATTTTGTCCTGCATTTGTAAGATTTGGTCAAAATTTCAACGAAAAAATCTCGAAGAAAAAATCAACGATGGTTAGTTCACGGTTTTTTTCGGTCCTTAAATTTTATCCTTTCGATTTCGTTTAAAATCTCTTTTCCTTGATGCTGAAGGACCAACAGACGAAGATATCAAGTTTTTTTTCGAAAAGGATAACTTTTAATTTTGTCCTGTATTTGTAAGTTTTGGTCAAAATATCAACGAAAAAATCTCTAAGAAAAAATCAACGATGGTTAGTTCACGGTTTTTTTCGGTCCTTAAATTTTATCCTTTCGATTTCGTTTAAAATCTCTTTTCCTTGATGCTGAAGGACCAACAGACGAAGAGATCAAGTTTTTTTTCGAAAAGGATAACTTCACATTTTGTCCTGTATTTGTAAGTTTTGGTCAAAATTTCAACGAAAAAATCTCGAAGAAAAAATCAACGATGGTTAGTTCACGGTTTTTTTCGGTCCTTAAATTTTATCCTTTCGATTTCGTTTAAAATCTCTTTTCCTTGATGCTGAAGGACCAACAGACGAAGAGATCAAGTTTTTTTTCGAAAAGGATAACTTCACATTTTGTCCTGCATTTGTAAGATTTGGTCAAAATTTCAACGAAAAAATCTCGAAGAAAAAATCAACGATGGTTAGTTCACGGTTTTTTTCGGTCCTTAAATTTTATCCTTTCGATTTCGTTTAAAATCTCTTTTCCTTGATGCTGAAGGACCAACAGACGAAGAGATCAAGTTTTTTTTCGAAAAGGATAACTTCACATTTTGTCCTGCATTTGTAAGATTTGGTCAAAATTTCAACGAAAAAATCTCGAAGAAAAAATCAACGATGGTTAGTTCACGGTTTTTTTCGGTCCTTAAATTTTATCCTTCCAATTTGTTTAAAATCTCTTTTCCTTGATGCTGAAGGACCAACAGACGAAGAGATCAAGTTTTTTTTCGAAAAGGATAACTTTTAATTTTGTCCTGTATTTGTAAGTTTTGGTCAAAATATCAACGAAAAAATCTCGAAGAAAAAATCAACGATGGTTAGTTCACGGTTTTTTTCGGTCCTTAAATTTTATCCTTTCGATTTCGTTTAAAATCTCTTTTCCTTGATGCTGGAGGACCAACAGACGAAGAGATCAAGTTTTTTTTCGAAAAGGATAACTTCACATTTTGTCCTGTATTTGTAAGTTTTGGTCAAAATTTCAACGAAAAAATCTCGAAGAAAAAATCAACGATGGTTAGTTCACGGTTTTTTTCGGTCCTTAAATTTTATCCTTTCGATTTCGTTTAAAATCTCTTTTCCTTGATGCTGAAGGACCAACAGACTAAGAGATCAAGTTTTTTTTCGAAAAGGATAACTTTTAATTTTGTCCTGCATTTGTAAGATTTGGTCAAAATTTCAACGAAAAAATCTCGAAGAAAAAATCAACGATGGTTAGTTCACGGTTTTTTTCGGTCCTTAAATTTTATCCTTTCGATTTCGTTTAAAATCTCTTTTCCTTGATGCTATGGGACCAACAGACGAAGATATCAAGTTTTTTTTCGAAAAGGATAACTTTTAATTTTGTCCTGTATTTGTAAGTTTTGGTCAAAATATCAACGAAAAAATCTCGAAGAAAAAATCAACGATGGTTAGTTCACGGTTTTTTTCGGTCCTTAAATTTTATCCTTTCGATTTCGTTTAAAATCTCTTTTCCTTGATGCTGAAGGACCAACAGACGAAGAGATCAAGTTTTTTTTCGAAAAGGATAACTTCACATTTTGTCCTGTATTTGTAAGTTTTGGTCAAAATTTCAACGAAAAAATCTCGAAGAAAAAATCAACGATGGTTAGTTCACGGTTTTTTTCGGTCCTTAAATTTTATCCTTTCGATTTCGTTTAAAATCTCTTTTCCTTGATGCTGAAGGACCAACAGACGAAGAGATCAAGTTTTTTTTCGAAAAGGATAACTTCACATTTTGTCCTGCATTTGTAAGATTTGGTCAAAATTTCAACGAAAAAATCTCGAAGAAAAAATCAACGATGGTTAGTTCACGGTTTTTTTCGGTCCTTAAATTTTATCCTTTCGATTTCGTTTAAAATCTCTTTTCCTTGATGCTGAAGGACCAACAGACGAAGAGATCAAGTTTTTTTTCGAAAAGGATAACTTCACATTTTGTCCTGCATTTGTAAGATTTGGTCAAAATTTCAACGAAAAAATCTCGAAGAAAAAATCAACGATGGTTAGTTCACGGTTTTTTTCGGTCCTTAAATTTTATCCTTTCGATTTCGTTTAAAATCTCTTTTCCTTGATGCTGAAGGACCAACAGACGAAGAGATCAAGTTTTTTTTCGAAAAGGATAACTTTTAATTTTGTCCTGTATTTGTAAGTTTTGGTCAAAATATCAACGAAAAAATCTCTAAGAAAAAATCAACGATGGTTAGTTCACGGTTTTTTTCGGTCCTTAAATTTTATCCTTTCGATTTCGTTTAAAATCTCTTTTCCTTGATGCTGAAGGACCAACAGACGAAGAGATCAAGTTTTTTTTCGAAAAGGATAACTTCACATTTTGTCCTGTATTTGTAAGTTTTGGTCAAAATTTCAACGAAAAAATCTCGAAGAAAAAATCAACGATGGTTAGTTCACGGTTTTTTTCGGTCCTTAAATTTTATCCTTTCGATTTCGTTTAAAATCTCTTTTCCTTGATGCTGAAGGACCAACAGACGAAGAGATCAAGTTTTTTTTCGAAAAGGATAACTTCACATTTTGTCCTGCATTTGTAAGATTTGGTCAAAATTTCAACGAAAAAATCTCGAAGAAAAAATCAACGATGGTTAGTTCACGGTTTTTTTCGGTCCTTAAATTTTATCCTTTCGATTTCGTTTAAAATCTCTTTTCCTTGATGCTGAAGGACCAACAGACGAAGATATCAAGTTTTTTTTCGAAAAGGATAACTTTTAATTTTGTCCTGTATTTGTAAGTTTTGGTCAAAATATCAACGAAAAAATCTCTAAGAAAAAATCAACGATGGTTAGTTCACGGTTTTTTTCGGTCCTTAAATTTTATCCTTTCGATTTCGTTTAAAATCTCTTTTCCTTGATGCTGAAGGACCAACAGACGAAGAGATCAAGTTTTTTTTCGAAAAGGATAACTTCACATTTTGTCCTGCATTTGTAAGATTTGGTCAAAATTTCAACGAAAAAATCTCGAAGAAAAAATCAACGATGGTTAGTTCACGGTTTTTTTCGGTCCTTAAATTTTATCCTTTCGATTTCGTTTAAAATCTCTTTTCCTTGATGCTGAAGGACCAACAGACGAAGAGATCAAGTTTTTTTTCGAAAAGGATAACTTCACATTTTGTCCTGTATTTGTAAGTTTTGGTCAAAATTTCAACGAAAAAATCTCGAAGAAAAAATCAACGATGGTTAGTTCACGGTTTTTTTCGGTCCTTAAATTTTATCCTTTCGATTTCGTTTAAAATCTCTTTTCCTTGATGCTGAAGGACCAACAGACGAAGATATCAAGTTTTTTTTCGAAAAGGATAACTTTTAATTTTGTCCTGTATTTGTAAGTTTTGGTCAAAATATCAACGAAAAAATCTCTAAGAAAAAATCAACGATGGTTAGTTCACGGTTTTTTTCGGTCCTTAAATTTTATCCTTTCGATTTCGTTTAAAATCTCTTTTCCTTGATGCTGAAGGACCAACAGACGAAGAGATCAAGTTTTTTTTCGAAAAGGATAACTTCACATTTTGTCCTGTATTTGTAAGTTTTGGTCAAAATTTCAACGAAAAAATCTCGAAGAAAAAATCAACGATGGTTAGTTCACGGTTTTTTTCGGTCCTTAAATTTTATCCTTTCGATTTCGTTTAAAATCTCTTTTCCTTGATGCTGAAGGACCAACAGACGAAGAGATCAAGTTTTTTTTCGAAAAGGATAACTTCACATTTTGTCCTGCATTTGTAAGATTTGGTCAAAATTTCAACGAAAAAATCTCGAAGAAAAAATCAACGATGGTTAGTTCACGGTTTTTTTCGGTCCTTAAATTTTATCCTTTCGATTTCGTTTAAAATCTCTTTTCCTTGATGCTGAAGGACCAACAGACGAAGAGATCAAGTTTTTTTTCGAAAAGGATAACTTCACATTTTGTCCTGCATTTGTAAGATTTGGTCAAAATTTCAACGAAAAAATCTCGAAGAAAAAATCAACGATGGTTAGTTCACGGTTTTTTTCGGTCCTTAAATTTTATCCTTTCGATTTCGTTTAAAATCTCTTTTCCTTGATGCTGAAGGACCAACAGACGAAGAGATCAAGTTTTTTTTCGAAAAGGATAACTTTTAATTTTGTCCTGTATTTGTAAGTTTTGGTCAAAATATCAACGAAAAAATCTCGAAGAAAAAATCAACGATGGTTAGTTCACGGTTTTTTTCGGTCCTTAAATTTTATCCTTTCGATTTCGTTTAAAATCTCTTTTCCTTGATGCTGGAGGACCAACAGACGAAGAGATCAAGTTTTTTTTCGAAAAGGATAACTTCACATTTTGTCCTGTATTTGTAAGTTTTGGTCAAAATTTCAACGAAAAAATCTCGAAGAAAAAATCAACGATGGTTAGTTCACGGTTTTTTTCGGTCCTTAAATTTTATCCTTTCGATTTCGTTTAAAATCTCTTTTCCTTGATGCTGAAGGACCAACAGACTAAGAGATCAAGTTTTTTTTCGAAAAGGATAACTTTTAATTTTGTCCTGCATTTGTAAGATTTGGTCAAAATTTCAACGAAAAAATCTCGAAGAAAAAATCAACGATGGTTAGTTCACGGTTTTTTTCGGTCCTTAAATTTTATCCTTTCGATTTCGTTTAAAATCTCTTTTCCTTGATGCTGAAGGACCAACAGACGAAGAGATCAAGTTTTTTTTCGAAAAGGATAACTTTTAATTTTGTCCTGTATTTGTAAGTTTTGGTCAAAATATCAACGAAAAAATCTCGAAGAAAAAATCAACGATGGTTAGTTCACGGTTTTTTTCGGTCCTTAAATTTTATCCTTTCGATTTCGTTTAAAATCTCTTTTCCTTGATGCTGAAGGACCAACAGACTAAGAGATCAAGTTTTTTTTCGAAAAGGATAACTTTTAATTTTGTCCTGCATTTGTAAGATTTGGTCAAAATTTCAACGAAAAAATCTCGAAGAAAAAATCAACGATGGTTAGTTCACGGTTTTTTTCGGTCCTTAAATTTTATCCTTTCGATTTCGTTTAAAATCTCTTTTCCTTGATGCTGAAGGACCAACAGACGAAGATATCAAGTTTTTTTTCGAAAAGGATAACTTTTAATTTTGTCCTGTATTTGTAAGTTTTGGTCAAAATATCAACGAAAAAATCTCGAAGAAAAAATCAACGATGGTTAGTTCACGGTTTTTTTCGGTCCTTAAATTTTATCCTTTCGATTTCGTTTAAAATCTCTTTTCCTTGATGCTGAAGGACCAACAGACGAAGAGATCAAGTTTTTTTTCGAAAAGGATAACTTTTAATTTTGTCCTGTATTTGTAAGTTTTGGTCAAAATATCAACGAAAAAATCTCGAAGAAAAAATCAACGATGGTTAGTTCACGGTTTTTTTCGGTCCTTAAATTTTATCCTTTCGATTTCGTTTAAAATCTCTTTTCCTTGATGCTGAAGGACCAACAGACGAAGAGATCAAGTTTTTTTTCGAAAAGGATAACTTCACATTTTGTCCTGTATTTGTAAGTTTTGGTCAAAATTTCAACGAAAAAATCTCGAAGAAAAAATCAACGATGGTTAGTTCACGGTTTTTTTCGGTCCTTAAATTTTATCCTTTCGATTTCGTTTAAAATCTCTTTTCCTTGATGCTGAAAGACCAACAGACGAAGAGATCAAGTTTTTTTTCGAAAAGGATAACTTCACATTTTGTCCTGCATTTGTAAGATTTGGTCAAAATTTCAACGAAAAAATCTCGAAGAAAAAATCAACGATGGTTAGTTCACGGTTTTTTTCGGTCCTTAAATTTTATCCTTTCGATTTCGTTTAAAATCTCTTTTCCTTGATGCTGAAGGACCAACAGACGAAGAGATCAAGTTTTTTTTCGAAAAGGATAACTTCACATTTTGTCCTGCATTTGTAAGATTTGGTCAAAATTTCAACGAAAAAATCTCGAAGAAAAAATCAACGATGGTTAGTTCACGGTTTTTTTCGGTCCTTAAATTTTATCCTTTCGATTTCGTTTAAAATCTCTTTTCCTTGATGCTGAAGGACCAACAGACGAAGAGATCAAGTTTTTTTTCGAAAAGGATAACTTCACATTTTGTCCTGCATTTGTAAGATTTGGTCAAAATTTCAACGAAAAAATCTCGAAGAAAAAATCAACGATGGTTAGTTCACGGTTTTTTTCGGTCCTTAAATTTTATCCTTTCGATTTCGTTTAAAATCTCTTTTCCTTGATGCTGAAGGACCAACAGACGAAGAGATCAAGTTTTTTTTCGAAAAGGATAACTTCACATTTTGTCCTGTATTTGTAAGTTTTGGTCAAAATTTCAACGAAAAAATCTCGAAGAAAAAATCAACGATGGTTAGTTCACGGTTTTTTTCGGTCCTTAAATTTTATCCTTTCGATTTCGTTTAAAATCTCTTTTCCTTGATGCTGAAGGACCAACAGACGAAGATATCAAGTTTTTTTTCGAAAAGGATAACTTTTAATTTTGTCCTGTATTTGTAAGTTTTGGTCAAAATATCAACGAAAAAATCTCTAAGAAAAAATCAACGATGGTTAGTTCACGGTTTTTTTCGGTCCTTAAATTTTATCCTTTCGATTTCGTTTAAAATCTCTTTTCCTTGATGCTGAAGGACCAACAGACGAAGAGATCAAGTTTTTTTTCGAAAAGGATAACTTCACATTTTGTCCTGTATTTGTAAGTTTTGGTCAAAATTTCAACGAAAAAATCTCGAAGAAAAAATCAACGATGGTTAGTTCACGGTTTTTTTCGGTCCTTAAATTTTATCCTTTCGATTTCGTTTAAAATCTCTTTTCCTTGATGCTGAAGGACCAACAGACGAAGAGATTAAGTTTTTTTTCGAAAAGGATAACTTCACATTTTGTCCTGCATTTGTAAGATTTGGTCAAAATTTCAACGAAAAAATCTCGAAGAAAAAATCAACGATGGTTAGTTCACGGTTTTTTTCGGTCCTTAAATTTTATCCTTTCGATTTCGTTTAAAATCTCTTTTCCTTGATGCTGAAGGACCAACAGACGAAGAGATCAAGTTTTTTTTCGAAAAGGATAACTTCACATTTTGTCCTGCATTTGTAAGATTTGGTCAAAATTTCAACGAAAAAATCTCGAAGAAAAAATCAACGATGGTTAGTTCACGGTTTTTTTCGGTCCTTAAATTTTATCCTTTCGATTTCGTTTAAAATCTCTTTTCCTTGATGCTGAAGGACCAACAGACGAAGAGATCAAGTTTTTTTTCGAAAAGGATAACTTTTAATTTTGTCCTGTATTTGTAAGTTTTGGTCAAAATATCAACGAAAAAATCTCGAAGAAAAAATCAACGATGGTTAGTTCACGGTTTTTTTCGGTCCTTAAATTTTATCCTTTCGATTTCGTTTAAAATCTCTTTTCCTTGATGCTGGAGGACCAACAGACGAAGAGATCAAGTTTTTTTTCGAAAAGGATAACTTCACATTTTGTCCTGTATTTGTAAGTTTTGGTCAAAATTTCAACGAAAAAATCTCGAAGAAAAAATCAACGATGGTTAGTTCACGGTTTTTTTCGGTCCTTAAATTTTATCCTTTCGATTTCGTTTAAAATCTCTTTTCCTTGATGCTGAAGGACCAACAGACTAAGAGATCAAGTTTTTTTTCGAAAAGGATAACTTTTAATTTTGTCCTGCATTTGTAAGATTTGGTCAAAATTTCAACGAAAAAATCTCGAAGAAAAAATCAACGATGGTTAGTTCACGGTTTTTTTCGGTCCTTAAATTTTATCCTTTCGATTTCGTTTAAAATCTCTTTTCCTTGATGCTGAAGGACCAACAGACGAAGATATCAAGTTTTTTTTCGAAAAGGATAACTTTTAATTTTGTCCTGTATTTGTAAGTTTTGGTCAAAATATCAACGAAAAAATCTCGAAGAAAAAATCAACGATGGTTAGTTCACGGTTTTTTTCGGTCCTTAAATTTTATCCTTTCGATTTCGTTTAAAATCTCTTTTCCTTGATGCTGAAGGACCAACAGACGAAGAGATCAAGTTTTTTTTCGAAAAGGATAACTTTTAATTTTGTCCTGTATTTGTAAGTTTTGGTCAAAATATCAACGAAAAAATCTCGAAGAAAAAATCAACGATGGTTAGTTCACGGTTTTTTTCGGTCCTTAAATTTTATCCTTTCGATTTCGTTTAAAATCTCTTTTCCTTGATGCTGAAGGACCAACAGACGAAGCGATCAAGTTTTTTTTCGAAAAGGATAACTTCACATTTTGTCCTGTATTTGTAAGTTTTGGTCAAAATTTCAACGAAAAAATCTCGAAGAAAAAATCAACGATGGTTAGTTCACGGTTTTTTTCGGTCCTTAAATTTTATCCTTTCGATTTCGTTTAAAATCTCTTTTCCTTGATGCTGAAGGACCAACAGACGAAGAGATCAAGTTTTTTTTCGAAAAGGATAACTTCACATTTTGTCCTGCATTTGTAAGATTTGGTCAAAATTTCAACGAAAAAATCTCGAAGAAAAAATCAACGATGGTTAGTTCACGGTTTTTTTCGGTCCTTAAATTTTATCCTTTCGATTTCGTTTAAAATCTCTTTTCCTTGATGCTGAAGGACCAACAGACGAAGAGATCAAGTTTTTTTTCGAAAAGGATAACTTCACATTTTGTCCTGCATTTGTAAGATTTGGTCAAAATTTCAACGAAAAAATCTCGAAGAAAAAATCAACGATGGTTAGTTCACGGTTTTTTTCGGTCCTTAAATTTTATCCTTTCGATTTCGTTTAAAATCTCTTTTCCTTGATGCTGAAGGACCAACAGACGAAGAGATCAAGTTTTTTTTCGAAAAGGATAACTTCACATTTTGTCCTGCATTTGTAAGATTTGGTCAAAATTTCAACGAAAAAATCTCGAAGAAAAAATCAACGATGGTTAGTTCACGGTTTTTTTCGGTCCTTAAATTTTATCCTTTCGATTTCGTTTAAAATCTCTTTTCCTTGATGCTGAAGGACCAACAGACGAAGAGATCAAGTTTTTTTTCGAAAAGGATAACTTCACATTTTGTCCTGTATTTGTAAGTTTTGGTCAAAATTTCAACGAAAAAATCTCGAAGAAAAAATCAACGATGGTTAGTTCACGGTTTTTTTCGGTCCTTAAATTTTATCCTTTCGATTTCGTTTAAAATCTCTTTTCCTTGATGCTGAAGGACCAACAGACGAAGAGATCAAGTTTTTTTTCGAAAAGGATAACTTCACATTTTGTCCTGTATTTGTAAGTTTTGGTCAAAATTTCAACGAAAAAATCTCGAAGAAAAAATCAACGATGGTTAGTTCACGGTTTTTTTCGGTCCTTAAATTTTATCCTTTCGATTTCGTTTAAAATCTCTTTTCCTTGATGCTGAAGGACCAACAGACGAAGAGATCAAGTTTTTTTTCGAAAAGGATAACTTCACATTTTGTCCTGCATTTGTAAGATTTGGTCAAAATTTCAACGAAAAAATCTCGAAGAAAAAATCAACGATGGTTAGTTCACGGTTTTTTTCGGTCCTTAAATTTTATCCTTTCGATTTCGTTTAAAATCTCTTTTCCTTGATGCTGAAGGACCAACAGACGAAGATATCAAGTTTTTTTTCGAAAAGGATAACTTTTAATTTTGTCCTGTATTTGTAAGTTTTGGTCAAAATATCAACGAAAAAATCTCGAAGAAAAAATCAACGATGGTTAGTTCACGGTTTTTTTCGGTCCTTAAATTTTATCCTTTCGATTTCGTTTAAAATCTCTTTTCCTTGATGCTGAAGGACCAACAGACGAAGAGATCAAGTTTTTTTTCGAAAAGGATAACTTCACATTTTGTCCTGTATTTGTAAGTTTTGGTCAAAATTTCAACGAAAAAATCTCGAAGAAAAAATCAACGATGGTTAGTTCACGGTTTTTTTCGGTCCTTAAATTTTATCCTTTCGATTTCGTATAAAATCTCTTTTCCTTGATGCTGAAGGACCAACAGACGAAGAGATCAAGTTTTTTTTCGAAAAGGATAACTTCACATTTTGTCCTGCATTTGTAAGATTTGGTCAAAATTTCAACGAAAAAATCTCGAAGAAAAAATCAACGATGGTTAGTTCACGGTTTTTTTCGGTCCTTAAATTTTATCCTTTCGATTTCGTTTAAAATCTCTTTTCCTTGATGCTGAAGGACCAACAGACGAAGAGATCAAGTTTTTTTTCGAAAAGGATAACTTCACATTTTGTCCTGCATTTGTAAGATTTGGTCAAAATTTCAACGAAAAAATCTCGAAGAAAAAATCAACGATGGTTAGTTCACGGTTTTTTTCGGTCCTTAAATTTTATCCTTTCGATTTCGTTTAAAATCTCTTTTCCTTGATGCTGAAGGACCAACAGACGAAGAGATCAAGTTTTTTTTCGAAAAGGATAACTTTTAATTTTGTCCTGTATTTGTAAGTTTTGGTCAAAATATCAACGAAAAAATCTCGAAGAAAAAATCAACGATGGTTAGTTCACGGTTTTTTTCGGTCCTTAAATTTTATCCTTTCGATTTCGTTTAAAATCTCTTTTCCTTGATGCTGGAGGACCAACAGACGAAGAGATCAAGTTTTTTTTCGAAAAGGATAACTTCACATTTTGTCCTGTATTTGTAAGTTTTGGTCAAAATTTCAACGAAAAAATCTCGAAGAAAAAATCAACGATGGTTAGTTCACGGTTTTTTTCGGTCCTTAAATTTTATCCTTTCGATTTCGTTTAAAATCTCTTTTCCTTGATGCTGAAGGACCAACAGACGAAGATATCAAGTTTTTTTTCGAAAAGGATAACTTCACATTTTGTCCTGTATTTGTAAGTTTTGGTCAAAATATCAACGAAAAAATCTCGAAGAAAAAATCAACGATGGTTAGTTCACGGTTTTTTTCGGTCCTTAAATTTTATCCTTTCGATTTCGTTTAAAATCTCTTTTCCTTGATGCTGAAGGACCAACAGACGAAGAGATCAAGTTTTTTTTCGAAAAGGATAACTTTTAATTTTGTCCTGTATTTGTAAGTTTTGGTCAAAATATCAACGAAAAAATCTCGAAGAAAAAATCAACGATGGTTAGTTCACGGTTTTTTTCGGTCCTTAAATTTTATCCTTTCGATTTCGTTTAAAATCTCTTTTCCTTGATGCTGAAGGACCAACAGACGAAGAGATCAAGTTTTTTTTCGAAAAGGATAACTTCACATTTTGTCCTGTATTTGTAAGTTTTGGTCAAAATTTCAACGAAAAAATCTCGAAGAAAAAATCAACGATGGTTAGTTCACGGTTTTTTTCGGTCCTTAAATTTTATCCTTTCGATTTCGTTTAAAATCTCTTTTCCTTGATGCTGAAGGACCAACAGACGAAGAGATCAAGTTTTTTTTCGAAAAGGATAACTTCACATTTTGTCCTGCATTTGTAAGATTTGGTCAAAATTTCAACGAAAAAATCTCGAAGAAAAAATCAACGATGGTTAGTTCACGGTTTTTTTCGGTCCTTAAATTTTATCCTTTCGATTTCGTTTAAAATCTCTTTTCCTTGATGCTGAAGGACCAACAGACGAAGAAATCAAGTTTTTTTTCGAAAAGGATAACTTCACATTTTGTCCTGCATTTGTAAGATTTGGTCAAAATTTCAACGAAAAAATCTCGAAGAAAAAATCAACGATGGTTAGTTCACGGTTTTTTTCGGTCCTTAAATTTTATCCTTTCGATTTCGTTTAAAATCTCTTTTCCTTGATGCTGAAGGACCAACAGACGAAGAGATCAAGTTTTTTTTCGAAAAGGATAACTTCACATTTTGTCCTGCATTTGTAAGATTTGGTCAAAATTTCAACGAAAAAATCTCGAAGAAAAAATCAACGATGGTTAGTTCACGGTTTTTTTCGGTCCTTAAATTTTATCCTTTCGATTTCGTTTAAAATCTCTTTTCCTTGATGCTGAAGGACCAACAGACGAAGAGATCAAGTTTTTTTTCGAAAAGGATAACTTCACATTTTGTCCTGTATTTGTAAGTTTTGGTCAAAATTTCAACGAAAAAATCTCGAAGAAAAAATCAACGATGGTTAGTTCACGGTTTTTTTCGGTCCTTAAATTTTATCCTTTCGATTTCGTTTAAAATCTCTTTTCCTTGATGCTGAAGGACCAACAGACGAAGAGATCAAGTTTTTTTTCGAAAAGGATAAATTCACATTTTGTCCTGCATTTGTAAGATTTGGTCAAAATTTCAACGAAAAAATCTCGAAGAAAAAATCAACGATGGTTAGTTCACGGTTTTTTTCGGTCCTTAAATTTTATCCTTTCGATTTCGTTTAAAATCTCTTTTCCTTGATGCTGAAGGACCAACAGACGAAGATATCAAGTTTTTTTTCGAAAAGGATAACTTTTAATTTTGTCCTGTATTTGTAAGTTTTGGTCAAAATATCAACGAAAAAATCTCGAAGAAAAAATCAACGATGGTTAGTTCACGGTTTTTTTCGGTCCTTAAATTTTATCCTTTCGATTTCGTTTAAAATCTCTTTTCCTTGATGCTGAAGGACCAACAGACGAAGAGATCAAGTTTTTTTTCGAAAAGGATAACTTCACATTTTGTCCTGTATTTGTAAGTTTTGGTCAAAATTTCAACGAAAAAATCTCGAAGAAAAAATCAACGATGGTTAGTTCACGGTTTTTTTCGGTCCTTAAATTTTATCCTTTCGATTTCGTTTAAAATCTCTTTTCCTTGATGCTGAAGGACCAACAGACGAAGAGATCAAGTTTTTTTTCGAAAAGGATAACTTCACATTTTGTCCTGCATTTGTAAGATTTGGTCAAAATTTCAACGAAAAAATCTCGAAGAAAAAATCAACGATGGTTAGTTCACGGTTTTTTTCGGTCCTTAAATTTTATCCTTTCGATTTCGTTTAAAATCTCTTTTCCTTGATGCTGAAGAACCAACAGACGAAGAGATCAAGTTTTTTTTCGAAAAGGATAACTTCACATTTTGTCCTGTATTTGTAAGTTTTGGTCAAAATTTCAACGAAAAAATCTCGAAGAAAAAATCAACGATGGTTAGTTCACGGTTTTTTTCGGTCCTTAAATTTTATCCTTTCGATTTCGTTTAAAATCTCTTTTCCTTGATGCTGAAGGACCAACAGACGAAGAGATCAAGTTTTTTTTCGAAAAGGATAAATTCACATTTTGTCCTGCATTTGTAAGATTTGGTCAAAATTTCAACGAAAAAATCTCGAAGAAAAAATCAACGATGGTTAGTTCACGGTTTTTTTCGGTCCTTAAATTTTATCCTTTCGATTTCGTTTAAAATCTCTTTTCCTTGATGCTGAAGGACCAACAGACGAAGATATCAAGTTTTTTTTCGAAAAGGATAACTTTTAATTTTGTCCTGTATTTGTAAGTTTTGGTCAAAATATCAACGAAAAAATCTCGAAGAAAAAATCAACGATGGTTAGTTCACGGTTTTTTTCGGTCCTTAAATTTTATCCTTTCGATTTCGTTTAAAATCTCTTTTCCTTGATGCTGAAGGACCAACAGACGAAGAGATCAAGTTTTTTTTCGAAAAGGATAACTTCACATTTTGTCCTGTATTTGTAAGTTTTGGTCAAAATTTCAACGAAAAAATCTCGAAGAAAAAATCAACGATGGTTAGTTCACGGTTTTTTTCGGTCCTTAAATTTTATCCTTTCGATTTCGTTTAAAATCTCTTTTCCTTGATGCTGAAGGACCAACAGACGAAGAGATCAAGTTTTTTTTCGAAAAGGATAACTTCACATTTTGTCCTGCATTTGTATGATTTGGTCAAAATTTCAACGAAAAAATCTCGAAGAAAAAATCAACGATGGTTAGTTCACGGTTTTTTTCGGTCCTTAAATTTTATCCTTTCGATTTCGTTTAAAATCTCTTTTCCTTGATGCTGAAGGACCAACAGACGAAGATATCAAGTTTTTTTTCGAAAAGGATAACTTCACATTTTGTCCTGCATTTGTAAGATTTGGTCAAAATTTCAACGAAAAAATCTCGAAGAAAAAATCAACGATGGTTAGTTCACGGTTTTTTTCGGTCCTTAAATTTTATCCTTTCGATTTCGTTTAAAATCTCTTTTCCTTGATGCTGAAGGACCAACAGACGAAGAGATCAAGTTTTTTTTCGAAAAGGATAACTTTTAATTTTGTCCTGTATTTGTAAGTTTTGGTCAAAATATCAACGAAAAAATCTCGAAGAAAAAATCAACGATGGTTAGTTCACGGTTTTTTTCGGTCCTTAAATTTTATCCTTTCGATTTCGTTTAAAATCTCTTTTCCTTGATGCTGAAGGACCAACAGACGAAGAGATCAAGTTTTTTTTCGAAAAGGATAACTTTTAATTTTGTCCTGTATTTGTAAGTTTTGGTCAAAATATCAACGAAAAAATCTCGAAGAAAAAATCAACGATGGTTAGTTCACGGTTTTTTTCGGCCCTTAAATTTTATCCTTTCGATTTCGTTTAAAATCTCTTTTCCTTGATGCTGAAGGACCAACAGACGAAGAGATCAAGTTTTTTTTCGAAAAGGATAACTTCACATTTTGTCCTGTATTTGTAAGTTTTGGTCAAAATTTCAACGAAAAAATCTCGAAGAAAAAATCAACGATGGTTAGTTCACGGTTTTTTTCGGTCCTTAAATTTTATCCTTTCGATTTCGTTTAAAATCTCTTTTCCTTGATGCTGAAGGACCAACAGACGAAGAGATCAAGTTTTTTTTCGAAAAGGATAAATTCACATTTTGTCCTGCATTTGTAAGATTTGGTCAAAATTTCAACGAAAAAATCTCGAAGAAAAAATCAACGATGGTTAGTTCACGGTTTTTTTCGATCCTTAAATTTTATCCTTTCGATTTCGTTTAAAATCTCTTTTCCTTGATGCTGAAGGACCAACAGACGAAGATATCAAGTTTTTTTTCGAAAAGGATAACTTCACATTTTGTCCTGCATTTGTAAGATTTGGTCAAAATTTCAACGAAAAAATCTCGAAGAAAAAATCAACGATGGTTAGTTCACGGTTTTTTTCGGTCCTTAAATTTTATCCTTTCGATTTCGTTTAAAATCTCTTTTCCTTGATGCTTAAGGACCAACAGACGAAGATATCAAGTTTTTTTTCGAAAAGGATAACTTTTAATTTTGTCCTGTATTTGTAAGTTTTGGTCAAAATATCAACGAAAAAATCTCGAAGAAAAAATCAACGATGGTTAGTTCACGGTTTTTTTCGGTCCTTAAATTTTATCCTTTCGATTTCGTTTAAAATCTCTTTTCCTTGATGCTGAAGGACCAACAGACGAAGATATCAAGTTTTTTTTCGAAAAGGATAACTTTTAATTTTGTCCTGTATTTGTAAGTTTTGGTCAAAATATCAACGAAAAAATCTCGAAGAAAAAATCAACGATGGTTAGTTCACGGTTTTTTTCGGTCCTTAAATTTTATCCTTTCGATTTCGTTTAAAATCTCTTTTCCTTGATGCTGAAGGACCAACAGACGAAGATATCAAGTTTTTTTTCGAAAAGGATAACTTCACATTTTGTCCTGCATTTGTAAGATTTGGTCAAAATTTCAACGAAAAAATCTCGAAGAAAAAATCAACGATGGTTAGTTCACGGTTTTTTTCGGTCCTTAAATTTTATCCTTTCGATTTCGTTTAAAATCTCTTTTCCTTGATGCTGAAGGACCAACAGACGAAGATATCAAGTTTTTTTTCGAAAAGGATAACTTTTAATTTTGTCCTGTATTTGTAAGTTTTGGTCAAAATATCAACGAAAAAATCTCGAAGAAAAAATCAACGATGGTTAGTTCACGGTTTTTTTCGGTCCTTAAATTTTATCCTTTCGATTTCGTTTAAAATCTCTTTTCCTTGATGCTGAAGGACCAACAGACGAAGATATCAAGTTTTTTTTCGAAAAGGATAACTTTTAATTTTGTACTGTATTTGTAAGT
This sequence comes from Sisyra nigra, assembly GCA_958496155.1. Classification (NCBI taxonomy): domain Eukaryota; kingdom Metazoa; phylum Arthropoda; class Insecta; order Neuroptera; family Sisyridae; genus Sisyra; species Sisyra nigra. The sequence continues at coordinate 95,432 of OY292318.1, forward strand.
TTTGGTCAAAATATCAACGAAAAAATCTCGAAGAAAAAATCAACGATGGTTAGTTCACGGTTTTTTTCGGTCCTTAAATTTTATCCTTTCGATTTCGTTTAAAATCTCTTTTCCTTGATGCTGAAGGACCAACAGACGAAGATATCAAGTTTTTTTTCGAAAAGGATAACTTCACATTTTGTCCTGCATTTGTAAGATTTGGTCAAAATTTCAACGAAAAAATCTCGAAGAAAAAATCAACGATGGTTAGTTCACGGTTTTTTTCGGTCCTTAAATTTTATCCTTTCGATTTCGTTTAAAATCTCTTTTCCTTGATGCTGAAGGACCAACAGACGAAGAGATCAAGTTTTTTTTCGAAAAGGATAACTTCACATTTTGTCCTGTATTTGTAAGTTTTGGTCAAAATTTCAACGAAAAAATCTCGAAGAAAAAATCAACGATGGTTAGTTCACGGTTTTTTTCGGTCCTTAAATTTTATCCTTTCGATTTCGTTTAAAATCTCTTTTCCTTGATGCTGAAGGACCAACAGACGAAGAGATCAAGTTTTTTTTCGAAAAGGATAACTTCACATTTTGTCCTGCATTTGTAAGATTTGGTCAAAATTTCAACGAAAAAATCTCGAAGAAAAAATCAACGATGGTTAGTTCACGGTTTTTTTCGGTCCTTAAATTTTATCCTTTCGATTTCGTTTAAAATCTCTTTTCCTTGATGCTGAAGGACCAACAGACGAAGAGATCAAGTTTTTTTTCGAAAAGGATAACTTCACATTTTGTCCTGCATTTGTAAGATTTGGTCAAAATTTCAACGAAAAAATCTCGAAGAAAAAATCAACGATGGTTAGTTCACGGTTTTTTTCGGTCCTTAAATTTTATCCTTTCGATTTCGTTTAAAATCTCTTTTCCTTGATGCTGAAGGACCAACAGACGAAGAGATCAAGTTTTTTTTCGAAAAGGATAACTTTTAATTTTGTCCTGTATTTGTAAGTTTTGGTCAAAATATCAACGAAAAAATCTCGAAGAAAAAATCAACGATGGTTAGTTCACGGTTTTTTTCGGTCCTTAAATTTTATCCTTTCGACTTCGTTTAAAATCTCTTTTCCTTGATGCTGAAGGACCAACAGAAGAAGAGATCAAGTTTTTTTTCGAAAAGGATAACTTCACATTTTGTCCTGTATTTGTAAGTTTTGGTCAAAATTTCAACGAAAAAATCTCGAAGAAAAAATCAACGATGGTTAGTTCACGGTTTTTTTCGGTCCTTAAATTTTATCCTTTCGATTTCGTTTAAAATCTCTTTTCCTTGATGCTGAAGGACCAACAGACGAAGAGATCAAGTTTTTTTTCGAAAAGGATAAATTCACATTTTGTCCTGCATTTGTAAGATTTGGTCAAAATTTCAACGAAAAAATCTCGAAGAAAAAATCAACGATGGTTAGTTCACGGTTTTTTTCGGTCCTTAAATTTTATCCTTTCGATTTCGTTTAAAATCTCTTTTCCTTGATGCTGAAGGACCAACAGACGAAGATATCAAGTTTTTTTTCCAAAAGGATAACTTTTAATTTTGTCCTGTATTTGTAAGTTTTGGTCAAAATATCAACGAAAAAATCTCGAAGAAAAAATCAACGATGGTTAGTTCACGGTTTTTTTCGGTCCTTAAATTTTATCCTTTCGATTTCGTTTAAAATCTCTTTTCCTTGATGCTGAAGGACCAACAGACGAAGAGATCAAGTTTTTTTTCGAAAAGGATAACTTTTAATTTTGTCCTGTATTTGTAAGTTTTGGTCAAAATATCAACGAAAAAATCTCGAAGAAAAAATCAACGATGGTTAGTTCACGGTTTTTTTCGGTCCTTCATTTTATCCTTTCGATTTCGTTTAAAATCTCTTTTCCTTGATGCTGAAGGACCAACAGACGAAGAGATCAAGTTTTTTTTCGAAAAGGATAACTTTTAATTTTGTCCTGTATTTGTAAGTTTTGGTCAAAATATCAACGAAAAAATCTCGAAGAAAAAATCAACGATGGTTAGTTCACGGTTTTTTTCGGTCCTTAAATTTTATCCTTTCGATTTCGTTTAAAATCTCTTTTCCTTGATGCTGAAGGACCAACAGACGAAGATATCAAGTTTTTTTTCGAAAAGGATAACTTTTAATTTTGTCCTGTATTTGTAAGTTTTGGTCAAAATTTCAACGAAAAAATCTCGAAGAAAAAATCAACGATGGTTAGTTCACGGTTTTTTTCGGTCCTTAAATTTTATCCTTTCGATTTCGTTTAAAATCTCTTTTCCTTGATGCTGAAGGACCAACAGACGAAGAGATCAAGTTTTTTTTCGAAAAGGATAACTTCACATTTTGTCTGTTTTTGTAAGTTTTGGTCAAAATTTCAACGAAAAAATCTCGAAGAAAAAATCAACGATGGTTAGTTCACGGTTTTTTTCGGTCCTTAAATTTTATCCTTTCGATTTCGTTTAAAATCTCTTTTCCTTGATGCTGAAGGACCAACAGACGAAGAGATCAAGTTTTTTTTCGAAAAGGATAACTTCACATTTTGTCCTGTATTTGTAAGTTTTGGTCAAAATTTCAACGAAAAAATCTCGAAGAAAAAATCAACGATGGTTAGTTCACGGTTTTTTTCGGTCCTTAAATTTTATCCTTTCGATTTCGTTTAAAATCTCTTTTCCTTGATGCTGAAGGACCAACAGACGAAGAGATCAAGTTTTTTTTCGAAAAGGATAACTTCACATTTTGTCCTGCATTTGTAAGATTTGGTCAAAATTTCAACGAAAAAATCTCGAAGAAAAAATCAACGATGGTTAGTTCACGGTTTTTTTCGGTCCTTAAATTTTATCCTTTCGATTTCGTTTAAAATCTCTTTTCCTTGATGCTGAAGGACCAACAGACGAAGATATCAAGTTTTTTTTCGAAAAGGATAACTTTTAATTTTGTCCTGTATTTGTAAGTTTTGGTCAAAATATCAACGAAAAAATCTCGAAGAAAAAATCAACGATGGTTAGTTCACGGTTTTTTTCGGTCCTTAAATTTTATCCTTTCGATTTCGTTTAAAATCTCTTTTCCTTGATGCTGAAGGACCAACAGACGAAGAGATCAAGTATTTTTTCGAAAAGGATAACTTCACATTTTGTCCTGTATTTGTAAGTTTTGGTCAAAATTTCAACGAAAAAATCTCGAAGAAAAAATCAACGATGGTTAGTTCACGGTTTTTTTCGGTCCTTAAATTTTATCCTTTCGATTTCGTTTAAAATCTCTTTTCCTTGATGCTGAAGGACCAACAGACGAAGAGATCAAGTTTTTTTTCGAAAAGGATAACTTCACATTTTGTCCTGCATTTGTAAGATTTGGTCAAAATTTCAACGAAAAAATCTCGAAGAAAAAATCAACGATGGTTAGTTCACGGTTTTTTTCGGTCCTTAAATTTTATCCTTTCGATTTCGTTTAAAATCTCTTTTCCTTGATGCTGAAGGACCAACAGACGAAGAGATCAAGTTTTTTTTCGAAAAGGATAACTTCACATTTTGTCCTGCATTTGTAAGATTTGGTCAAAATTTCAACGAAAAAATCTCGAAGAAAAAATCAACGATGGTTAGTTCACGGTTTTTTTCGGTCCTTAAATTTTATCCTTTCGATTTCGTTTAAAATCTCTTTTCCTTGATGCTGAAGGACCAACAGACGAAGAGATCAAGTTTTTTTTCGAAAAGGATAACTTCACATTTTGTCCTGCATTTGTAAGATTTGGTCAAAATTTCAACGAAAAAATCTCGAAGAAAAAATCAACGATGGTTAGTTCACGGTTTTTTTCGGTCCTTAAATTTTATCCTTTCGATTTCGTTTAAAATCTCTTTTCCTTGATGCTGAAGGACCAACAGACGAAGAGATCAAGTTTTTTTTCGAAAAGGATAACTTCACATTTTGTCCTGTATTTGTAAGTTTTGGTCAAAATTTCAACGAAAAAATCTCGAAGAAAAAATCAACGATGGTTAGTTCACGGTTTTTTTCGGTCCTTAAATTTTATCCTTTCGATTTCGTTTAAAATCTCTTTTCCTTGATGCTGAAGGACCAACAGACGAAGAGATCAAGTTTTTTTTCGAAAAGGATAAATTCACATTTTGTCCTGCATTTGTAAGATTTGGTCAAAATTTCAACGAAAAAATCTCGAAGAAAAAATCAACGATGGTTAGTTCACGGTTTTTTTCGGTCCTTAAATTTTATCCTTTCGATTTCGTTTAAAATCTCTTTTCCTTGATGCTGAAGGACCAACAGACGAAGATATCAAGTTTTTTTTCGAAAAGGATAACTTTTAATTTTGTCCTGTATTTGTAAGTTTTGGTCAAAATATCAACGAAAAAATCTCGAAGAAAAAATCAACGATGGTTAGTTCACGGTTTTTTTCGGTCCTTAAATTTTATCCTTTCGATTTCGTTTAAAATCTCTTTTCCTTGATGCTGAAGGACCAACAGACGAAGAGATCAAGTTTTTTTTCGAAAAGGATAACTTTTAATTTTGTCCTGTATTTGTAAGTTTTGGTCAAAATATCAACGAAAAAATCTCGAAGAAAAAATCAACGATGGTTAGTTCACGGTTTTTTTCGGTCCTTAAATTTTATCCTTTCGATTTCGTTTAAAATCTCTTTTCCTTGATGCTGAAGGACCAACAGACGAAGAGATCAAGTTTTTTTTCGAAAAGGATAACTTCACATTTTGTCCTGTATTTGTAAGTTTTGGTCAAAATTTCAACGAAAAAATCTCGAAGAAAAAATCAACGATGGTTAGTTCACGGTTTTTTTCGGTCCTTAAATTTTATCCTTTCGATTTCGTTTAAAATCTCTTTTCCTTGATGCTGAAGGACCAACAGAAGAAGAGATCAAGTTTTTTTTCGAAAAGGATAACTTCACATTTTGTCCTGCATTTGTAAGATTTGGTCAAAATTTCAACGAAAAAATCTCGAAGAAAAAATCAACGATGGTTAGTTCACGGTTTTTTTCGGTCCTTAAATTTTATCCTTTCGATTTCGTTTAAAATCTCTTTTCCTTGATGCTGAAGGACCAACAGACGAAGAGATCAAGTTTTTTTTCGAAAAGGATAACTTTTAATTTTGTCCTGTATTTGTAAGTTTTGGTCAAAATATCAACGAAAAAATCTCGAAGAAAAAATCAACGATGGTTAGTTCACGGTTTTTTTCGGTCCTTAAATTTTATCCTTTCGATTTCGTTTAAAATCTCTTTTCCTTGATGCTGAAGGACCAACAGACGAAGAGATCAAGTTTTTTTTCGAAAAGGATAACTTCACATTTTGTCCTGTATTTGTAAGTTTTGGTCAAAATTTCAACGAAAAAATCTCGAAGAAAAAATCAACGATGGTTAGTTCACGGTTTTTTTCGGTCCTTAAATTTTATCCTTTCGATTTCGTTTAAAATCTCTTTTCCTTGATGCTGAAGGACCAACAGACGAAGAGATCAAGTTTTTTTTCGAAAAGGATAACTTCACATTTTGTCCTGTATTTGTAAGTTTTGGTCAAAATTTCAACGAAAAAATCTCGAAGAAAAAATCAACGATGGTTAGTTCACGGTTTTTTTCGGTCCTTAAATTTTATCCTTTCGATTTCGTATAAAATCTCTTTTCCTTGATGCTGAAGGACCAACAGACGAAGAGATCAAGTTTTTTTTCGAAAAGGATAACTTCACATTTTGTCCTGTATTTGTAAGTTTTGGTCAAAATTTCAACGAAAAAATCTCGAAGAAAAAATCAACGATGGTTAGTTCACGGTTTTTTTCGGTCCTTAAATTTTATCCTTTCGATTTCGTTTAAAATCTCTTTTCCTTGATGCTGAAGGACCAACAGACGAAGAGATCAAGTTTTTTTTCGAAAAGGATAACTTCACATTTTGTCCTGCATTTGTAAGATTTGGTCAAAATTTCAACGAAAAAATCTCGAAGAAAAAATCAACGATGGTTAGTTCACGGTTTTTTTCGGTCCTTAAATTTTATCCTTTCGATTTCGTTTAAAATCTCTTTTCCTTGATGCTGAAGGACCAACAGACGAAGAGATCAAGTTTTTTACGAAAAGGATAACTTTTAATTTTGTCCTGTATTTGTAAGTTTTGGTCAAAATATCAACGAAAAAATCAACGATGGTTAGTTCACGGTTTTTTTCGGTCCTTAAATTTTATCCTTTCGATTTCGTTTAAAATCTCTTTTCCTTGATGCTGAAGGACCAACAGACGAAGAGATCAAGTTTTTTTTCGAAAAGGATAACTTCACATTTTGTCCTGTATTTGTAAGTTTTGGTCAAAATTTCAACGAAAAAATCTCGAAGAAAAAATCAACGATGGTTAGTTCACGGTTTTTTTCGGTCCTTAAATTTTATCCTTTCGATTTCGTTTAAAATCTCTTTTCCTTGATGCTAAAGGACCAACAGACGAAGAGATCAAGTTTTTTTTCGAAAAGGATAACTTCACATTTTGTCCTGTATTTGTAAGTTTTGGTCAAAATTTCAACGAAAAAATCTCGAAGAAAAAATCAACGATGGTTAGTTCACGGTTTTTTTCGGTCCTTAAATTTTATCCTTTCGATTTCGTTTAAAATCTCTTTTCCTTGATGCTGAAGGACCAACAGACGAAGATATCAAGTTTTTTTTCGAAAAGGATAACTTTTAATTTTGTCCTGTATTTGTAAGTTTTGGTCAAAATATCAACGAAAAAATCTCGAAGAAAAAATCAACGATGGTTAGTTCACGGTTTTTTTCGGTCCTTAAATTTTATCCTTTCGATTTCGTATAAAATCTCTTTTCCTTGATGCTGAAGGACCAACAGACGAAGAGATCAAGTTTTTTTTCGAAAAGGATAACTTCACATTTTGTCCTGCATTTGTAAGATTTGGTCAAAATTTCAACGAAAAAATCTCGAAGAAAAAATCAACGATGGTTAGTTCACGGTTTTTTTCGGTCCTTAAATTTTACCCTTTCGATTTCGTTTAAAATCTCTTTTCCTTGATGCTGAAGGACCAACAGACGAAGATATCAAGTTTTTTTTCGAAAAGGATAACTTTTAATTTTGTCCTGTATTTGTAAGTTTTGGTCAAAATATCAACGAAAAAATCTCGAAGAAAAAATCAACGATGGTTAGTTCACGGTTTTTTTCGGTCCTTAAATTTTATCCCTTCGATTTCGTTTAAAATCTCTTTTCCTTGATGCTGAAGGACCAACAGACGAAGAGATCAAGTTTTTTTTCGAAAAGGATAACTTTTAATTTTGTCCTGTATTTGTAAGTTTTGGTCAAAATATCAACGAAAAAATCTCGAAGAAAAAATCAACGATGGTTAGTTCACGGTTTTTTTCGGTCCTTAAATTTTATCCTTTCGATTTCGTTTAAAATCTCTTTTCCTTGATGCTGAAGGACCAACAGACGAAGAGATCAAGTTTTTTTTCGAAAAGGATAACTTCACATTTTGTCCTGTATTTGTAAGTTTTGGTCAAAATTTCAACGAAAAAATCTCGAAGAAAAAATCAACGATGGTTAGTTCACGGTTTTTTTCGGTCCTTAAATTTTATCCTTTCGATTTCGTTTAAAATCTCTTTTCCTTGATGCTGAAGGACCAACAGACGAAGAGATCAAGTTTTTTTTCGAAAAGGATAACTTCACATTTTGTCCTGCATTTGTAAGATTTGGTCAAAATTTCAACGAAAAAATCTCGAAGAAAAAATCAACGATGGTTAGTTCACGGTTTTTTTCGGTCCTTAAATTTTATCCTTTCGATTTCGTTTAAAATCTCTTTTCCTTGATGCTGAAGGACCAACAGACGAAGATATCAAGTTTTTTTTCGAAAAGGATAACTTTTAATTTTGTCCTGTATTTGTAAGTTTTGGTCAAAATATCAACGAAAAAATCTCGAAGAAAAAATCAACGATGGTTAGTTCACGGTTTTTTTCGGTCCTTAAATTTTATCCTTTCGATTTCGTTTAAAATCTCTTTTCCTTGATGCTGAAGGACCAACAGACGAAGAGATCAAGTTTTTTTTCGAAAAGGATAACTTTTAATTTTGTCCTGTATTTGTAAGTTTTGGTCAAAATATCAACGAAAAAATCTCGAAGAAAAAATCAACGATGGTTAGTTCACGGTTTTTTTCGGTCCTTAAATTTTATCCTTTCGATTTCGTATAAAATCTCTTTTCCTTGATGCTGAAGGACCAACAGACGAAGAGATCAAGTTTTTTTTCGAAAAGGATAACTTCACATTTTGTCCTGTATTTGTAAGTTTTGGTCAAAATTTCAACGAAAAAATCTCGAAGAAAAAATCAACGATGGTTAGTTCACGGTTTTTTTCGGTCCTTAAATTTTATCCTTTCGATTTCGTTTAAAATCTCTTTTCCTTGATGCTGAAGGACCAACAGACGAAGAGATCAAGTTTTTTTTCGAAAAGGATAACTTCAAATTTTGTCCTGTATTTGTAAGTTTTGGTCAAAATTTCAACGAAAAAATCTCGAAGAAAAAATCAACGATGGTTAGTTCACGGTTTTTTTGGTCCTTAAATTTTATCCTTTCGATTTCGTATAAAATCTCTTTTCCTTGATGCTGAAGGACCAACAGACGAAGAGATCAAGTTTTTTTTCGAAAAGGATAACTTCACATTTTGTCCTGCATTTGTAAGATTTGGTCAAAATTTCAACGAAAAAATCTCGAAGGAAAAATCAACGATGGTTAGTTCACGGTTTTTTTCGGTCCTTAAATTTTATCCTTTCGATTTCGTTTAAAATCTCTTTTCCTTGATGCTGAAGGACCAACAGACGAAGATATCAAGTTTTTTTTCGAAAAGGATAACTTTTAATTTTGTCCTGTATTTGTAAGTTTTGGTCAAAATATCAACGAAAAAATCTCGAAGAAAAAATCAACGATGGTTAGTTCACGGTTTTTTTCGGTCCTTAAATTTTATCCTTTCGATTTCGTTTAAAATCTCTTTTCCTTGATGCTGAAGGACCAACAGACGAAGATATCAAGTTTTTTTTCGAAAAGGATAACTTTTAATTTTGTCCTGTATTTGTAAGTTTTGGTCAAAATATCAACGAAAAAATCTCGAAGAAAAAATCAACGATGGTTAGTTCACGGTTTTTTTCGGTCCTTATATTTTATCCTTTTGATTTCGTATAAAATCTCTTTTCCTTGATGCTGAAGGACCAACAGACGAAGAGATCAAGTTTTTTTTCGAAAAGGATAACTTCACATTTTGTCCTGTATTTGTAAGTTTTGGTCAAAATTTCAACGAAAAAATCTCGAAGAAAAAATCAACGATGGTTAGTTCACGGTTTTTTTCGGTCCTTAAATTTTATCCTTTCGATTTCGTTTAAAATCTCTTTTCCTTGATGCTGAAGGACCAACAGACGAAGAGATCAAGTTTTTTTTCGAAAAGGATAACTTCACATTTTGTCCTGTATTTGTAAGTTTTGGTCAAAATTTCAACGAAAAAATCTCGAAGAAAAAATCAACGATGGTTAGTTCACGGTTTTTTTCGGTCCTTAAATTTTATCCTTTCGATTTCGTATAAAATCTCTTTTCCTTGATGCTGAAGGACCAACAGACGAAGAGATCAAGTTTTTTTTCGAAAAGGATAACTTCACATTTTGTCCTGCATTTGTAAGATTTGGTCAAAATTTCAACGAAAAAATCTCGAAGAAAAAATCAACGATGGTTAGTTCACGGTTTTTTTCGGTCCTTAAATTTTATCCTTTCGATTTCGTTTAAAATCTCTTTTCCTTGATGCTGAAGGACCAACAGACGAAGATATCAAGTTTTTTTTCGAAAAGGATAACTTTTAATTTTGTCCTGTATTTGTAAGTTTTGGTCAAAATATCAACGAAAAAATCTCGAAGAAAAAATCAACGATGGTTAGTTCACGGTTTTTTTCGGTCCTTAAATTTTATCCTTTCGATTTCGTTTAAAATCTCTTTTCCTTGATGCTGAAGGACCAACAGACGAAGAGATCAAGTTTTTTTTCGAAAAGGATAACTTTTAATTTTGTCCTGTATTTGTAAGTTTTGGTCAAAATATCAACGAAAAAATCTCGAAGAAAAAATCAACGATGGTTAGTTCACGGTTTTTTTCGGTCCTTAAATTTTATCCTTTCGATTTCGTTTAAAATCTCTTTTCCTTGATGCTGAAGGACCAACAGACGAAGAGATCAAGTTTTTTTTCGAAAAGGATAACTTCACATTTTGTCCTGTATTTGTAAGTTTTGATCAAAATTTCAACGAAAAAATCTCGAAGAAAAAATCAACGATGGTTAGTTCACGGTTTTTTTCGGTCCTTAAATTTTATCCTTTCGATTTCGTTTAAAATCTCTTTTCCTTGATGCTGAAGGACCAACAGACGAAGAGATCAAGTTTTTTTTCGAAAAGGATAACTTCACATTTTGTCCTGCATTTGTAAGATTTGGTCAAAATTTCAACGAAAAAATCTCGAAGAAAAAATCAACGATGGTTAGTTCACGGTTTTTTTCGGTCCTTAAATTTTATCCTTTCGATTTCGTTTAAAATCTCTTTTCCTTGATGCTGAAGGACCAACAGACGAAGAGATCAAGTTTTTTTTCGAAAAGGATAACTTTTAATTTTGTCCTGTATTTGTAAGTTTTGGTCAAAATATCAACGAAAAAATCTCGAAGAAAAAATCAACGATGGTTAGTTCACGGTTTTTTTCGGTCCTTAAATTTTATCCTTTCGATTTCGTTTAAAATCTCTTTTCCTTGATGCTGAAGGACCAACAGACGAAGAGATCAAGTTTTTTTTCGAAAAGGATAACTTCACATTTTGTCCTGTATTTGTAAGTTTTGGTCAAAATTTCAACGAAAAAATCTCGAAGAAAAAATCAACGATGGTTAGTTCACGGTTTTTTTCGGTCCTTAAATTTTATCCTTTCGATTTCGTTTAAAATCTCTTTTCCTTGATGCTGAAGGACCAACAGACGAAGAGATCAAGTTTTTTTTCGAAAAGGATAACTTCACATTTTGTCCTGTATTTGTAAGTTTTGGTCAAAATTTCAACGAAAAAATCTCGAAGAAAAAATCAACGATGGTTAGTTCACGGTTTTTTTCGGTCCATAAATTTTATCCTTTCGATTTCGTATAAAATCTCTTTTCCTTGATGCTGAAGGACCAACAGACGAAGAGATCAAGTTTTTTTTCGAAAAGGATAACTTCACATTTTGTCCTGCATTTGTAAGATTTGGTCAAAATTTAAACGAAAAAATCTCGAAGAAAAAATCAACGATGGTTAGTTCACGGTTTTTTTCGGTCCTTAAATTTTATCCTTTCGATTTCGTTTAAAATCTCTTTTCCTTGATGCTGAAGGACCAACAGACGAAGAGATCAAGTTTTTTTTCGAAAAGGATAACTTTTAATTTTGTCCTGTATTTGTAAGTTTTGGTCAAAATTTCAACGAAAAAATCTCGAAGAAAAAATCAACGATGGTTAGTTCACGGTTTTTTTCGGTCCTTAAATTTTATCCTTTCGATTTCGTTTAAAATCTCTTTTCCTTGATGCTGAAGGACCAACAGACGAAGATATCAAGTTTTTTTTCGAAAAGGATAACTTTTAATTTTGTCCTGTATTTGTAAGTTTTGGTCAAAATATCAACGAAAAAATCTCGAAGAAAAAATCAACGATGGTTAGTTCACGGTTTTTTTCGGTCCTTAAATTTTATCCTTTCGATTTCGTTTAAAATCTCTTTTCCTTGATGCTGAAGGACCAACAGACGAAGAGATCAAGTTTTTTTTCGAAAAGGATAACTTCACATTTTGTCCTGTATTTGTAAGTTTTGGTCAAAATTTCAACGAAAAAATCTCGAAGAAAAAATCAACGATGGTTAGTTCACGGTTTTTTTCGGTCCTTAAATTTTATCCTTTCGATTTCGTTTAAAATCTCTTTTCCTTGATGCTGAAGGACCAACAGACGAAGAGATCAAGTTTTTTTTCGAAAAGGATAACTTCACATTTTGTCCTGTATTTGTAAGTTTTGGTCAAAATTTCAACGAAAAAATCTCGAAGAAAAAATCAACGATGGTTAGTTCACGGTTTTTTTCGGTCCTTAAATTTTATCCTTTCGATTTCGTTTAAAATCTCTTTTCCTTGATGCTGAAGGACCAACAGACGAAGAGATCAAGTTTTTTTTCGAAAAGGATAACTTCACATTTTGTCCTGCATTTGTAAGATTTGGTCAAAATTTCAACGAAAAAATCTCGAAGAAAAAATCAACGATGGTTAGTTCACGGTTTTTTTCGGTCCTTAAATTTTATCCTTTCGATTTCGTTTAAAATCTCTTTTCCTTGATGCTGAAGGACCAACAGACGAAGATATCAAGTTTTTTTTCGAAAAGGATAACTTTTAATTTTGTCCTGTATTTGTAAGTTTTGGTCAAAATATCAACGAAAAAATCTCGAAGAAAAAATCAACGATGGTTAGTTCACGGTTTTTTTCGGTCCTTAAATTTTATCCTTTCGATTTCGTTTAAAATCTCTTTTCCTTGATGCTGAAGGACCAACAGACGAAGAGATCAAGTATTTTTTCGAAAAGGATAACTTCACATTTTGTCCTGTATTTGTAAGTTTTGGTCAAAATTTCAACGAAAAAATCTCGAAGAAAAAATCAACGATGGTTAGTTCACGGTTTTTTTCGGTCCTTAAATTTTATCCTTTCGATTTCGTTTAAAATCTCTTTTCCTTGATGCTGAAGGACCAACAGACGAAGAGATCAAGTTTTTTTTCGAAAAGGATAACTTCACATTTTGTCCTGCATTTGTAAGATTTGGTCAAAATTTCAACGAAAAAATCTCGAAGAAAAAATCAACGATGGTTAGTTCACGGTTTTTTTCGGTCCTTAAATTTTATCCTTTCGATTTCGTTTAAAATCTCTTTTCCTTGATGCTGAAGGACCAACAGACGAAGAGATCAAGTTTTTTTTCGAAAAGGATAACTTCACATTTTGTCCTGCATTTGTAAGATTTGGTCAAAATTTCAACGAAAAAATCTCGAAGAAAAAATCAACGATGGTTAGATCACGGTTTTTTTCGGTCCTTAAATTTTATCCTTTCGATTTCGTTTAAAATCTCTTTTCCTTGATGCTGAAGGACCAACAGACGAAGAGATCAAGTTTTTTTTCGAAAAGGATAACTTCACATTTTGTCCTGCATTTGTAAGATTTGGTCAAAATTTCAACGAAAAAATCTCGAAGAAAAAATCAACGATGGTTAGTTCACGGTTTTTTTCGGTCCTTAAATTTTATCCTTTCGATTTCGTTTAAAATCTCTTTTCCTTGATGCTGAAGGACCAACAGACGAAGAGATCAAGTTTTTTTTCGAAAAGGATAACTTCACATTTTGTCCTGTATTTGTAAGTTTTGGTCAAAATTTCAACGAAAAAATCTCGAAGAAAAAATCAACGATGGTTAGTTCACGGTTTTTTTCGGTCCTTAAATTTTATCCTTTCGATTTCGTTTAAAATCTCTTTTCCTTGATGCTGAAGGACCAACAGACGAAGAGATCAAGTTTTTTTTCGAAAAGGATAACTTCACATTTTGTCCTGTATTTGTAAGTTTTGGTCAAAATTTCAACGAAAAAATCTCGAAGAAAAAATCAACGATGGTTAGTTCACGGTTTTTTTCGGTCCTTAAATTTTATCCTTTCGATTTCGTATAAAATCTCTTTTCCTTGATGCTGAAGGACCAACAGACGAAGAGATCAAGTTTTTTTTCGAAAAGGATAACTTCACATTATGTCCTGCATTTGTAAGATTTGGTCAAAATTTCAACGAAAAAATCTCGAAGAAAAAATCAACGATGGTTAGTTCACGGTTTTTTTCGGTCCTTAAATTTTATCCTTTCGATTTCGTTTAAAATCTCTTTTCCTTGATGCTGAAGGACCAACAGACGAAGATATCAAGTTTTTTTTCGAAAAGGATAACTTTTAATTTTGTCCTGTATTTGTAAGTTTTGGTCAAAATATCAACGAAAAAATCTCGAAGAAAAAATCAACGATGGTTAGTTCACGGTTTTTTTCGGTCCTTAAATTTTATCCTTTCGATTTCGTTTAAAATCTCTTTTCCTTGATGCTGAAGGACCAACAGACGAAGAGATCAAGTTTTTTTTCGAAAAGGATAACTTCACATTTTGTCCTGCATTTGTAAGATTTGGTCAAAATTTCAACGAAAAAATCTCGAAGAAAAAATCAACGATGGTTAGTTCACGGTTTTTTTCGGTCCTTAAATTTTATCCTTTCGATTTCGTTTAAAATCTCTTTTCCTTGATGCTGAAGGACCAACAGACGAAGAGATCAAGTTTTTTTTCGAAAAGGATAACTTTTAATTTTGTCCTGTATTTGTAAGTTTTGGTCAAAATATCAACGAAAAAATCTCGAAGAAAAAATCAACGATGGTTAGTTCACGGTTTTTTTCGGTCCTTAAATTTTATCCTTTCGATTTCGTTTAAAATCTCTTTTCCTTGATGCTGAAGGACCAACAGACGAAGAGATCAAGTTTTTTTTCGAAAAGGATAACTTCACATTTTGTCCTGTATTTGTAAGTTTTGGTCAAAATTTCAACGAAAAAATCTCGAAGAAAAAATCAACGATGGTTAGTTCACGGTTTTTTTCGGTCCTTAAATTTTATCCTTTCGATTTCGTTTAAAATCTCTTTTCCTTGATGCTGAAGGACCAACAGACGAAGAGATCAAGTTTTTTTTCGAAAAGGATAACTTCACATTTTGTCCTGTATTTGTAAGTTTTGGTCAAAATTTCAACGAAAAAATCTCGAAGAAAAAATCAACGATGGTTAGTTCACGGTTTTTTTCGGTCCATAAATTTTATCCTTTCGATTTCGTATAAAATCTCTTTTCCTTGATGCTGAAGGACCAACAGACGAAGAGATCAAGTTTTTTTTCGAAAAGGATAACTTCACATTTTGTCCTGCATTTGTAAGATTTGGTCAAAATTTCAACGAAAAAATCTCGAAGAAAAAATCAACGATGGTTAGTTCACGGTTTTTTTCGGTCCTTAAATTTTATCCTTTCGATTTCGTTTAAAATCTCTTTTCCTTGATGCTGAAGGACCAACAGACGAAGAGATCAAGTTTTTTTTCGAAAAGGATAACTTTTAATTTTGTCCTGTATTTGTAAGTTTTGGTCAAAATTTCAACGAAAAAATCTCGAAGAAAAAATCAACGATGGTTAGTTCACGGTTTTTTTCGGTCCTTAAATTTTATCCTTTCGATTTCGTTTAAAATCTCTTTTCCTTGATGCTAAAGGACCAACAGACGAAGATATCAAGTTTTTTTTCGAAAAGGATAACTTTTAATTTTGTCCTGTATTTGTAAGTTTTGGTCAAAATATCAACGAAAAAATCTCGAAGAAAAAATCAACGATGGTTAGTTCACGGTTTTTTTCGGTCCTTAAATTTTATCCTTTCGATTTCGTTTAAAATCTCTTTTCCTTGATGCTGAAGGACCAACAGACGAAGAGATCAAGTTTTTTTTCGAAAAGGATAACTTTTAATTTTGTCCTGTATTTGTAAGTTTTGGTCAAAATATCAACGAAAAAATCTCGAAGAAAAAATCAACGATGGTTAGTTCACGGTTTTTTTCGGTCCATAAATTTTATCCTTTCGATTTCGTATAAAATCTCTTTTCCTTGATGCTGAAGGACCAACAGACGAAGAGATCAAGTTTTTTTTCGAAAAGGATAACTTCACATTTTGTCCTGCATTTGTAAGATTTGGTCAAAATTTCAACGAAAAAATCTCGAAGAAAAAATCAACGATGGTTAGTTCACGGTTTTTTTCGGTCCTTAAATTTTATCCTTTCGATTTCGTTTAAAATCTCTTTTCCTTGATGCTGAAGGACCAACAGACGAAGAGATCAAGTTTTTTTTCGAAAAGGATAACTTTTAATTTTGTCCTGTATTTGTAAGTTTTGGTCAAAATTTCAACGAAAAAATCTCGAAGAAAAAATCAACGATGGTTAGTTCACGGTTTTTTTCGGTCCTTAAATTTTATCCTTTCGATTTCGTTTAAAATCTCTTTTCCTTGATGCTGAAGGACCAACAGACGAAGATATCAAGTTTTTTTTCGAAAAGGATAACTTTTAATTTTGTCCTGTATTTGTAAGTTTTGGTCAAAATATCAACGAAAAAATCTCGAAGAAAAAATCAACGATGGTTAGTTCACGGTTTTTTTCGGTCCTTAAATTTTATCCTTTCGATTTCGTTTAAAATCTCTTTTCCTTGATGCTGAAGGACCAACAGACGAAGAGATCAAGTTTTTTTTCGAAAAGGATAACTTCACATTTTGTCCTGTATTTGTAAGTTTTGGTCAAAATTTCAACGAAAAAATCTCGAAGAAAAAATCAACGATGGTTAGTTCACGGTTTTTTTCGGTCCTTAAATTTTATCCTTTCGATTTCGTATAAAATCTCTTTTCCTTGATGCTGAAGGACCAACAGACGAAGAGATCAAGTTTTTTTTCGAAAAGGATAACTTCACATTTTGTCCTGCATTTGTAAGATTTGGTCAAAATTTCAACGAAAAAATCTCGAAGAAAAAATCAACGATGGTTAGTTCACGGTTTTTTTCGGTCCTTAAATTTTATCCTTTCGATTTCGTTTAAAATCTCTTTTCCTTGATGCTGAAGGACCAACAGACGAAGAGATCAAGTTTTTTTTCGAAAAGGATAACTTTTAATTTTGTCCTGTATTTGTAAGTTTTGGTCAAAATATCAACGAAAAAATCTCGAAGAAAAAATCAACGATGGTTAGTTCACGGTTTTTTTCGGTCCATAAATTTTATCCTTTCGATTTCGTATAAAATCTCTTTTCCTTGATGCTGAAGGACCAACAGACGAAGAGATCAAGTTTTTTTTCGAAAAGGATAACTTCACATTTTGTCCTGCATTTGTAAGATTTGGTCAAAATTTCAACGAAAAAATCTCGAAGAAAAAATCAACGATGGTTAGTTCACGGTTTTTTTCGGTCCTTAAATTTTATCCTTTCGATTTCGTTTAAAATCTCTTTTCCTTGATGCTGAAGGACCAACAGACGAAGAGATCAAGTTTTTTTTCGAAAAGGATAACTTTTAATTTTGTCCTGTATTTGTAAGTTTTGGTCAAAATTTCAACGAAAAAATCTCGAAGAAAAAATCAACGATGGTTAGTTCACGGTTTTTTTCGGTCCTTAAATTTTATCCTTTCGATTTCGTTTAAAATCTCTTTTCCTTGATGCTGAAGGACCAACAGACGAAGATATCAAGTTTTTTTTCGAAAAGGATAACTTTTAATTTTGTCCTGTATTTGTAAGTTTTGGTCAAAATATCAACGAAAAAATCTCGAAGAAAAAATCAACGATGGTTAGTTCACGGTTTTTTTCGGTCCTTAAATTTTATCCTTTCGATTTCGTTTAAAATCTCTTTTCCTTGATGCTGAAGGACCAACAGACGAAGAGATCAAGTTTTTTTTCGAAAAGGATAACTTCACATTTTGTCCTGTATTTGTAAGTTTTGGTCAAAATTTCAACGAAAAAATCTCGAAGAAAAAATCAACGATGGTTAGTTCACGGTTTTTTTCGGTCCTTAAATTTTATCCTTTCGATTTCGTATAAAATCTCTTTTCCTTGATGCTGAAGGACCAACAGACGAAGAGATCAAGTTTTTTTTCGAAAAGGATAACTTCACATTTTGTCCTGCATTTGTAAGATTTGGTCAAAATTTCAACGAAAAAATCTCGAAGAAAAAATCAACGATGGTTAGTTCACGGTTTTTTTCGGTCCTTAAATTTTATCCTTTCGATTTCGTTTAAAATCTCTTTTCCTTGATGCTGAAGGACCAACAGACGAAGAGATCAAGTTTTTTTTCGAAAAGGATAACTTCACATTTTGTCCTGCATTTGTAAGATTTGGTCAAAATTTCAACGAAAAAATCTCGAAGAAAAAATCAACGATGGTTAGTTCACGGTTTTTTTCGGTCCTTAAATTTTATCCTTTCGATTTCGTTTAAAATCTCTTTTCCTTGATGCTGAAGGACCAACAGACGAAGAGATCAAGTTTTTTTTCGAAAAGGATAACTTTTAATTTTGTCCTGTATTTGTAAGTTTTGGTCAAAATATCAACGAAAAAATCTCGAAGAAAAAATCAACGATGGTTAGTTCACGGTTTTTTTCGGTCCATAAATTTTATCCTTTCGATTTCGTATAAAATCTCTTTTCCTTGATGCTGAAGGACCAACAGACGAAGAGATCAAGTTTTTTTTCGAAAAGGATAACTTCACATTTTGTCCTGCATTTGTAAGATTTGGTCAAAATTTCAACGAAAAAATCTCGAAGAAAAAATCAACGATGGTTAGTTCACGGTTTTTTTCGGTCCTTAAATTTTATCCTTTCGATTTCGTTTAAAATCTCTTTTCCTTGATGCTGAAGGACCAACAGACGAAGAGATCAAGTTTTTTTTCGAAAAGGATAACTTCACATTTTGTCCTGCATTTGTAAGATTTGGTCAAAATTTCAACGAAAAAATCTCGAAGAAAAAATCAACGATGGTTAGTTCACGGTTTTTTTCGGTCCTTAAATTTTATCCTTTTGATTTCGTTTAAAATCTCTTTTCCTTGATGCTGAAGGACCAACAGACGAAGATATCAAGTTTTTTTTCGAAAAGGATAACTTTTAATTTTGTCCTGTATTTGTAAGTTTTGGTCAAAATATCAACGAAAAAATCTCGAAGAAAAAATCAACGATGGTTAGTTCACGGTTTTTTTCGGTCCTTAAATTTTATCCTTTCGATTTCGTTTAAAATCTCTTTTCCTTGATGCTGAAGGACCAACAGACGAAGAGATCAAGTTTTTTTTCGAAAAGGATAACTTTTAATTTTGTCCTGTATTTGTAAGTTTTGGTCAAAATATCAACGAAAAAATCTCGAAGAAAAAATCAACGATGGTTAGTTCACGGTTTTTTTCGGTCCTTAAATTTTATCCTTTCGATTTCGTTTAAAATCTCTTTTCCTTGATGCTGAAGGACCAACAGACGAAGAGATCAAGTTTTTTTTCGAAAAGGATAAATTCACATTTTGTCCTGCATTTGTAAGATTTGGTCAAAATTTCAACGAAAAAATCTCGAAGAAAAAATCAACGATGGTTAGTTCACGGTTTTTTTCGGTCCTTAAATTTTATCCTTTCGATTTCGTTTAAAATCTCTTTTCCTTGATGCTGAAGGACCAACAGACGAAGAGATCAAGTTTTTTTTCGAAAAGGATAACTTCACATTTTGTCCTGCATTTGTAAGATTTGGTCAAAATTTCAACGAAAAAATCTCGAAGAAAAAATCAACGATGGTTAGTTCACGGTTTTTTTCGGTCCTTAAATTTTATCCTTTCGTTTTCGTTTAAAATCTCTTTTCCTTGATGCTAAAGGACCAACAGACGAAGATATAAAGTTTTTTTTCGAAAAGGATAACTTGAATTTTGTCCTGTATTTGTAAGTTTTGGTCAAAATTTCAACGAAAAAATCTCGAAGAAAAAATCAACGATGGTTAGTTCACGGTTTTTTTCGGTCCTTAAATTTTATCCTTTCGATTTCGTTTAAAATCTCTTTTCCTTGATGCTGAAGGACCAACAGACGAAGATATCAAGTTTTTTTTCGAAAAAGATAACTTCAAATTTTGTCCTGTATTTGTAAGTTTTGGTCAAAATTTCAACGAAAAAGTCTCGAAGAAAAAATCAACGATGGTTAGTTCACGGTTTTTTTCGGTCCTTAAATTTTATCCTTTCGATTTCATTTAAAATCTCTTTTCCTTGATGCTGAAGGACCAACAGACGAAGTTATCAAGTTTTTTTCGAAAAGGATAACTTTTAATTTTGTCCTGTATTTGTAAGTTTTGGTCAAAATTTCAACGAAAAAATCTCGAAGAAAAAATCAACGATGGTTAGTTCACGGTTTTTTTCGGTCCTTAAATTTTATCCTTTCGATTTCGTTTAAAATCTCTTTTCCTTGATGCTGAAGGACCAACAGACGAAGATATCAAGTTTTTTTTCGAAAAGGATAACTTCACATTTTGTCCTGTATTGGTAAGTTTTGGTCAAAATTTCAACGAAAAAATCTCGAAGAAAAAATCAACGATGCTTAGTTCACGGTTTTTTTCGGTCCTTAAATTTTATCCTTTCGATTTCGTTTAAAATCTCTTTTCCTTGATGCTGAAGGACCAACAGACGAAGATATCAAGTTTTTTTTCGAAAAAGATAACTTCAAATTTTGTCCTGTATTTGTAAGTTTTGGTCAAAATTTCAACGAAAAAATCTCGAAGAAAAAATCAACGATGGTTAGTTCACGGTTTTTTTCGGCCCTTAAATTTTATCCTTTCGATTTCGTTTAAAATCTCTTTTCCTTGATGCTGAAGGACCAACAGACGAAGATATCAAGTTTTTTTTCGAAAAGAATAACTTTTAATTTTGTCCTGTATTTGTAAGTTTTGGTCAAAATATCAACGAAAAAATCTCGAAGAAAAAATCAACGATGGTTAGTTCACGGTTTTTTTCGGTCCTTAAATTTTATCCTTTCGATTTCGTTTAAAATCTCTTTTCCTTGATGCTGAAGGACCAACAGACGAAGATATCAAGTTTTTTTTCGAAAAGGATAACTTTTAATTTTGTCCTGTATTTGTAAGTTTTGGTCAAAATATCAACGAAAAAATCTCGAAGAAAAAATCAACGATGGTTAGTTCACGGTTTTTTTCGGTCCTTAAATTTTATCCTTTCGATTTCGTTTAAAATCTCTTTTCCTTGATGCTAAAGGACCAACAGACGAAGATATAAAGTTTTTTTTCGAAAAGGATAACTTGAATTTTGTCCTGTATTTGTAAGTTTTGGTCAAAATTTCAACGAAAAAATCTCGAAGAAAAAATCAACGATGGTTAGTTCACGGTTTTTTTCGGTCCTTAAATTTTATCCTTTCGATTTCGTTTAAAATCTCTTTTCCTTGATGCTGAAGGACCAACAGACGAAGATATCAAGTTTTTTTTCGAAAAAGATAACTTCAAATTTTGTCCTGTATTTGTAAGTTTTGGTCAAAATTTCAACGAAAAAGTCTCGAAGAAAAAATCAACGATGGTTAGTTCACGGTTTTTTTCGGTCCTTAAATTTTATCCTTTCGATTTCGTTTAAAATCTCTTTTCCTTGATGCTGAAGGACCAACAGACGAAGTTATCAAGTTTTTTTCGAAAAGGATAACTTTTAATTTTGTCCTGTATTTGTAAGTTTTGGTCAAAATTTCAACGAAAAAATCTCGAAGAAAAAATCAACGATGGTTAGTTCACGGTTTTTTTCGGTCCTTAAATTTTATCCTTTCGATTTCGTTTAAAATCTCTTTTCCTTGATGCTGAAGGACCAACAGACGAAGATATCAAGTTTTTTTTCGAAAAGGATAACTTCACATTTTGTCCTGTATTGGTAAGTTTTGGTCAAAATTTCAACGAAAAAATCTCGAAGAAAAAATCAACGATGCTTAGTTCACGGTTTTTTTCGGTCCTTAAATTTTATCCTTTCGATTTCGTTTAAAATCTCTTTTCCTTGATGCTGAAGGACCAACAGACGAAGATATCAAGTTTTTTTTCGAAAAAGATAACTTCAAATTTTGTCCTGTATTTGTAAGTTTTGGTCAAAATTTCAACGAAAAAATCTCGAAGAAAAAATCAACGATGGTTAGTTCACGGTTTTTTTCGGCCCTTAAATTTTATCCTTTCGATTTCGTTTAAAATCTCTTTTCCTTGATGCTGAAGGACCAACAGACGAAGATATCAAGTTTTTTTTCGAAAAGAATAACTTTTAATTTTGTCCTGTATTTGTAAGTTTTGGTCAAAATATCAACGAAAAAATCTCGAAGAAAAAATCAACGATGGTTAGTTCACGGTTTTTTTCGGTCCTTAAATTTTATCCTTTCGATTTCGTTTAAAATCTCTTTTCCTTGATGCTGAAGGACCAACAGACGAAGATATCAAGTTTTTTTTCGAAAAGGATAACTTCACATTTTGTCCTGTATTTGTAAGTTTTGGTCAAAATATCAACGAAAAAATCTCGAAGAAAAAATCAACGATGGTTAGTTCACGGTTTTTTTCGGTCCTTAAATTTTATCCTTTCGATTTCGTTTAAAATCTTATTTCCTTGATGCTGAAGGACCAACAGACGAAGATATCAAGTTTTTTTTCGAAAAGGATAACTTTTAATTTTGTCCTGTATTTGTAAGTTTTGGTCAAAATATCAACGAAAAAATCTCCAAGAAAAAATCAACGATGGTTAGTTCACGGTTTTTTTCGGTCCTTAAATTTTATCCTTTCGATTTCGTTTAAAATCTCTTTTCCTTGATGCTGAAGGACCAACAGACGAAGATATCAAGTTTTTTTTCGAAAAGGATAACTTTTAATTTTGTCCTGTATTTGTAAGTTTTGGTCAAAATTTCAACGAAAAAATCTCGAAGAAAAAATCAACGATGGTTAGTTCACGGTTTTTTTCGGCCCTTAAATTTTATCCTTTCGATTTCGTTTAAAATCTCTTTTCCTTGATGCTGAAGGACCAACAGACGAAGAGATCAAGTTTTTTTTCGAAAAGGATAACTTCACATTTTGTCCTGCATTTGTAAGTTTTGGTCAAAATTTCAACGAAAAAATCTCGAAGAAAAAATCAACGATGGTTAGTTCACGGTTTTTTTCGGTCCTTAAATTTTATCCTTTCGATTTCGTTTAAAATCTCTTTTCCTTGATGCTGAAGAACCAACAGACGAAGATATCAAGTTTTTTTTCGAAAAGGATAACTTCACATTTTGTCCTGCATTTGTAAGTTTTGGTCAAAATTTCAACGAAAAAATCTCGAAGAAAAAATCAACGATGGTTAGTTCACGGTTTTTTTCGGCCCTTAAATTTTATCCTTTCGATTTCGTTTAAAATCTCTTTTCCTTGATGCTGAAGGACCAACAGACGAAGAGATCAAGTTTTTTTTCGAAAAGGATAACTTCACATTTTGTCCTGCATTTGTAAGATTTGGTCAAAATTTCAACGAAAAAATCTCGAAGAAAAAATCAACGATGGTTAGTTCACGGTTTTTTTCGGTCCTTAAATTTTATCCTTTCGATTTCGTTTAAAATCTCTTTTCCTTGATGCTGAAGGACCAACAGACGAAGATATCAAGTTTTTTTTCGAAAAGGATAACTTTTAATTTTGTCCTGTATTTGTAAGTTTTGGTCAAAATTTCAACGAAAAAATCTCGAAGAAAAAATCAACGATGGTTAGTTCACGGTTTTTTTCGGCCCTTAAATTTTATCCTTTCGATTTCGTTTAAAATCTCTTTTCCTTGATGCTGAAGGACCAACAGACGAAGAGATCAAGTTTTTTTTCGAAAAGGATAACTTCACATTTTGTCCTGCATTTGTAAGTTTTGGTCAAAATTTCAACGAAAAAATCTCGAAGAAAAAATCAACGATGGTTAGTTCACGGTTTTTTTCGGTCCTTAAATTTTATCCTTTCGATTTCGTTTAAAATCTCTTTTCCTTGATGCTGAAGGACCAACAGACGAAGAGATCAAGTTTTTTTTCGAAAAGGATAACTTCACATTTTGTCCTGCATTTGTAAGATTTGGTCAAAATTTCAACGAAAAAATCTCGAAGAAAAAATCAACGATGGTTAGTTCACGGTTTTTTTCGGTCCTTAAATTTTATCCTTTCGATTTCGTTTAAAATCTCTTTTCCTTGATGCTGAAGGACCAACAGACGAAGATATCAAGTTTTTTTTCGAAAAGGATAACTTTTAATTTTGTCCTGTATTTGTAAGTTTTGGTCAAAATTTCAACGAAAAAATCTCGAAGAAAAAATCAACGATGGTTAGTTCACGGTTTTTTTCGGCCCTTAAATTTTATCCTTTCGATTTCGTTTAAAATCTCTTTTCCTTGATGCTGAAGGACCAACAGACGAAGAGATCAAGTTTTTTTTCGAAAAGGATAACTTCACATTTTGTCCTGCATTTGTAAGTTTTGGTCAAAATTTCAACGAAAAAATCTCGAAGAAAAAATCAACGATGGTTAGTTCACGGTTTTTTTCGGTCCTTAAATTTTATCCTTTCGATTTCGTTTAAAATCTCTTTTCCTTGATGCTGAAGGACCAACAGACGAAGATATCAAGTTTTTTTTCGAAAAAGATAACTTCAAATTTTGTCCTGTATTTGTAAGTTTTGGTCAAAATTTCAACGAAAAAATCTCGAAGAAAAAATCAACGATGGTTAGTTCACGGTTTTTTTCGGCCCTTAAATTTTATCCTTTCGATTTCGTTTAAAATCTCTTTTCCTTGATGCTGAAGGACCAACAGACGAAGATATCAAGTTTTTTTTCGAAAAGAATAACTTTTAATTTTGTCCTGTATTTGTAAGTTTTGGTCAAAATATCAACGAAAAAATCTCGAAGAAAAAATCAACGATGGTTAGTTCACGGTTTTTTTCGGTCCTTAAATTTTATCCTTTCGATTTCGTTTAAAATCTCTTTTCCTTGATGCTGAAGGACCAACAGACGAAGATATCAAGTTTTTTTTCGAAAAGGATAACTTTTAATTTTGTCCTGTATTTGTAAGTTTTGGTCAAAATATCAACGAAAAAATCTCGAAGAAAAAATCAACGATGGTTAGTTCACGGTTTTTTTCGGTCCTTAAATTTTATCCTTTCGATTTCGTTTAAAATCTTATTTCCTTGATGCTGAAGGACCAACAGACGAAGATATCAAGTTTTTTTTCGAAAAGGATAACTTTTAATTTTGTCCTGTATTTGTAAGTTTTGGTCAAAATATCAACGAAAAAATCTCCAAGAAAAAATCAACGATGGTTAGTTCACGGTTTTTTTCGGTCCTTAAATTTTATCCTTTCGATTTCGTTTAAAATCTCTTTTCCTTGATGCTGAAGGACCAACAGACGAAGATATCAAGTTTTTTTTCGAAAAGGATAACTTTTAATTTTGTCCTGTATTTGTAAGTTTTGGTCAAAATTTCAACGAAAAAATCTCGAAGAAAAAATCAACGATGGTTAGTTCACGGTTTTTTTCGGCCCTTAAATTTTATCCTTTCGATTTCGTTTAAAATCTCTTTTCCTTGATGCTGAAGGACCAACAGACGAAGAGATCAAGTTTTTTTTCGAAAAGGATAACTTCACATTTTGTCCTGCATTTGTAAGTTTTGGTCAAAATTTCAACGAAAAAATCTCGAAGAAAAAATCAACGATGGTTAGTTCACGGTTTTTTTCGGTCCTTAAATTTTATCCTTTCGATTTCGTTTAAAATCTCTTTTCCTTGATGCTGAAGAACCAACAGACGAAGATATCAAGTTTTTTTTCGAAAAGGATAACTTCACATTTTGTCCTGCATTTGTAAGTTTTGGTCAAAATTTCAACGAAAAAATCTCGAAGAAAAAATCAACGATGGTTAGTTCACGGTTTTTTTCGGCCCTTAAATTTTATCCTTTCGATTTCGTTTAAAATCTCTTTTCCTTGATGCTGATGGACCAACAGACGAAGAGATCAAGTT
This sequence comes from Sisyra nigra, assembly GCA_958496155.1. Classification (NCBI taxonomy): domain Eukaryota; kingdom Metazoa; phylum Arthropoda; class Insecta; order Neuroptera; family Sisyridae; genus Sisyra; species Sisyra nigra. The sequence continues at coordinate 120,974 of OY292318.1, forward strand.
TTTTTTCGAAAAGGATAACTTCACATTTTGTCCTGCATTTGTAAGATTTGGTCAAAATTTCAACGAAAAAATCTCGAAGAAAAAATCAACGATGGTTAGTTCACGGTTTTTTTCGGTCCTTAAATTTTATCCTTTCGATTTCGTTTAAAATCTTATTTCCTTGATGCTGAAGGACCAACAGACGAAGATATCAAGTTTTTTTTCGAAAAGGATAACTTCACATTTTGTCCTGCATTTGTAAGTTTTGGTCAAAATTTCAACGAAAAAATCTCGAAGAAAAAATCAACGATGGTTAGTTCACGGTTTTTTTCGGCCCTTAAATTTTATCCTTTCGATTTCGTTTAAAATCTCTTTTCCTTGATGCTGAAGGACCAACAGACGAAGATATCAAGTTTTTTTTCGAAAAGGATAACTTTTAATTTTGTCCTGTATTTGTAAGTTTTGGTCAAAATATCAACGAAAAAATCTCGAAGAAAAAATCAACGATGGTTAGTTCACGGTTTTTTTCGGTCCTTAAATTTTATCCTTTCGATTTCGTTTAAAATCTTATTTCCTTGATGCTGAAGGACCAACAGACGAAGATATCAAGTTTTTTTTCGAAAAGGATAACTTTTAATTTTGTCCTGTATTTGTAAGTTTTGGTCAAAATATCAACGAAAAAATCTCGAAGAAAAAATCAACGATGGTTAGTTCACGGTTTTTTTCGGTCCTTAAATTTTATCCTTTCGATTTCGTTTAAAATCTCTTTTCCTTGATGCTGAAGGACCAACAGACGAAGATATCAAGTTTTTTTTCGAAAAGGATAACTTTTAATTTTGTCCTGTATTTGTAAGTTTTGGTCAAAATTTCAACGAAAAAATCTCGAAGAAAAAATCAACGATGGTTAGTTCACGGTTTTTTTCGGCCCTTAAATTTTATCCTTTCGATTTCGTTTAAAATCTCTTTTCCTTGATGCTGAAGGACCAACAGACGAAGAGATCAAGTTTTTTTTCGAAAAGGATAACTTCACATTTTGTCCTGCATTTGTAAGTTTTGGTCAAAATTTCAACGAAAAAATCTCGAAGAAAAAATCAACGATGGTTAGTTCACGGTTTTTTTCGGTCCTTAAATTTTATCCTTTCGATTTCGTTTAAAATCTCTTTTCCTTGATGCTGAAGGACCAACAGACGAAGATATCAAGTTTTTTTTCGAAAAGGATAACTTTTAATTTTGTCCTGTATTTGTAAGTTTTGGTCAAAATATCAACGAAAAAATCTCGAAGAAAAAATCAACGATGGTTAGTTCACGGTTTTTTTCGGTCCTTAAATTTTATCCTTTCGATTTCGTTTAAAATCTCTTTTCCTTGATGCTGAAGGACCAACAGACGAAGATATCAAGTTTTTTTTCGAAAAGGATAACTTCACATTTTGTCCTGCATTTGTAAGTTTTGGTCAAAATTTCAACGAAAAAATCTCGAAGAAAAAATCAACGATGGTTAGTTCACGGTTTTTTTCGGCCCTTAAATTTTATCCTTTCGATTTCGTTTAAAATCTCTTTTCCTTGATGCTGAAGGACCAACAGACGAAGAGATCAAGTTTTTTTTCGAAAAGGATAACTTCACATTTTGTCCTGCATTTGTAAGTTTTGGTCAAAATTTCAACGAAAAAATCTCGAAGAAAAAATCAACGATGGTTAGTTCACGGTTTTTTTCGGTCCTTAAATTTTATCCTTTCGATTTCGTTTAAAATCTTATTTCCTTGATGCTGAAGGACCAACAGACGAAGATATCAAGTTTTTTTTCGAAAAGGATAACTTCACATTTTGTCCTGCATTTGTAAGTTTTGGTCAAAATTTCAACGAAAAAATCTCGAAGAAAAAATCAACGATGGTTAGTTCACGGTTTTTTTCGGCCCTTAAATTTTATCCTTTCGATTTCGTTTAAAATCTCTTTTCCTTGATGCTGAAGGACCAACAGACGAAGATATCAAGTTTTTTTTCGAAAAGAATAACTTTTAATTTTGTCCTGTATTTGTAAGTTTTGGTCAAAATATCAACGAAAAAATCTCGAAGAAAAAATCAACGATGGTTAGTTCACGGTTTTTTTCGGTCCTTAAATTTTATCCTTTCGATTTCGTTTAAAATCTCTTTTCCTTGATGCTGAAGGACCAACAGACAAAGATATCAAGTTTTTTTTCGAAAAGGATAACTTTTAATTTTGTCCTGTATTTGTAAGTTTTGGTCAAAATATCAACGAAAAAATCTCGAAGAAAAAATCAACGATGGTTAGTTCACGGTTTTTTTCGGTCCTTAAATTTTATCCTTTCGATTTCGTTTAAAATCTCTTTTCCTTGATGCTGAAGGACCAACAGACGAAGATATCAAGTTTTTTTTCGAAAAGGATAACTTTTAATTTTGTCCTGTATTTGTAAGTTTTGGTCAAAATTTCAACGAAAAAATCTCGAAGAAAAAATCAACGATGGTTAGTTCACGGTTTTTTTCGGCCCTTAAATTTTATCCTTTCGATTTCGTTTAAAATCTCTTTTCCTTGATGCTGAAGGACCAACAGACGAAGAGATCAAGTTTTTTTTCGAAAAGGATAACTTCACATTTTGTCCTGCATTTGTAAGTTTTGGTCAAAATTTCAACGAAAAAATCTCGAAGAAAAAATCAACGATGGTTAGTTCACGGTTTTTTTCGGTCCTTAAATTTTATCCTTTCGATTTCGTTTAAAATCTCTTTTCCTTGATGCTGAAGGACCAACAGACGAAGATATCAAGTTTTTTTTCGAAAAGGATAACTTTTAATTTTGTCCTGTATTTGTAAGTTTTGGTCAAAATTTCAACGAAAAAATCTCGAAGAAAAAATCAACGATGGTTAGTTCACGGTTTTTTTCGGTCCTTAAATTTTATCCTTTCGATTTCGTTTAAAATCTCTTTTCCTTGATGCTGAAGGACCAACAGACGAAGATATCAAGTTTTTTTTCGAAAAGGACAACTTCACATTTTGTCCTGCATTTGTAAGTTTTGGTCAAAATTTCAACGAAAAAATCTCGAAGAAAAAATCAACGATGGTTAGTTCACGGTTTTTTTCGGCCCTTAAATTTTATCCTTTCGATTTCGTTTAAAATCTCTTTTCCTTGATGCTGAAGGACCAACAGACGAAGATATCAAGTTTTTTTTCGAAAAGGATAACTTTTAATTTTGTCCTGTATTTGTAAGTTTTGGTCAAAATTTCAACGAAAAAATCTCGAAGAAAAAATCAACGATGGTTAGTTCACGGTTTTTTTCGGTCCTTAAATTTTATCCTTTCGATTTCGTTTAAAATCTCTTTTCCTTGATGCTGAAGGACCAACAGACGAAGATATCAAGTTTTTTTTCGAAAAGGATAACTTTTAATTTTGTCCTGTATTTGTAAGTTTTGGTCAAAATATCAACGAAAAAATCTCGAAGAAAAAATCAACGATGGTTAGTTCACGGTTTTTTTCGGTCCTTAAATTTTATCCTTTCGATTTCGTTTAAAATCTCTTTTCCTTGATGCTGAAGGACCAACAGACGAAGATATCAAGTTTTTTTTCGAAAAGGACAACTTCACATTTTGTCCTGCATTTGTAAGTTTTGGTCAAAATTTCAACGAAAAAATCTCGAAGAAAAAATCAACGATGGTTAGTTCACGGTTTTTTTCGGTCCTTAAATTTTATCCTTTCGATTTCGTTTAAATTCTCTTTTCCTTGATGCTGAAGGACCAACAGACGAAGATATCAAGTTTTTTTTCGAAAAGGATAACTTTTAATTTTGTCCTGTATTTGTAAGTTTTGGTCAAAATTTCAACGAAAAAATCTCGAAGAAAAAATCAACGATGGTTAGTTCACGGTTTTTTTCGGTCCTTAAATTTTATCCTTTCGATTTCGTTTAAAATCTCTTTTCCTTGATGCTGAAGGACCAACAGACGAAGATATCAAGTTTTTTTTCGAAAAGGACAACTTCACATTTTGTCCTGCATTTGTAAGTTTTGGTCAAAATTTCAACGAAAAAATCTCGAAGAAAAAATCAACGATGGTTAGTTCACGGTTTTTTTCGGCCCTTAAATTTTATCCTTTCGATTTCGTTTAAAATCTCTTTTCCTTGATGCTGAAGGACCAACAGACGAAGATATCAAGTTTTTTTTCGAAAAGGATAACTTTTAATTTTGTCCTGTATTTGTAAATTTTGGTCAAAATATCAACGAAAAAATCTCGAAGAAAAAATCAACGATGGTTAGTTCACGGTTTTTTTCGGTCCTTAAATTTTATCCTTTCGATTTCGTTTAAAATCTCTTTTCCTTGATGCTGAAGGACCAACAGACGAAGATATCAAGTTTTTTTTCGAAAAGGATAACTTCACATTTTGTCCTGCATTTGTAAGTTTTGGTCAAAATTTCAACGAAAAAATCTCGAAGAAAAAATCAACGATGGTTAGTTCACGGTTTTTTTCGGCCCTTAAATTTTATCCTTTCGATTTCGTTTAAAATCTCTTTTCCTTGATGCTGAAGGACCAACAGACGAAGATATCAAGTTTTTTTTCGAAAAGGATAACTTTTAATTTTGTCCTGTATTTGTAAGTTTTGGTCAAAATTTCAACGAAAAAACCTCGAAGAAAAAATCAACGATGGTTAGTTCACGGTTTTTTTCGGCCCTTAAATTTTATCCTTTCGATTTCGTTTAAAATCTCTTTTCCTTGATGCTGAAGGACCAACAGACGAAGAGATCAAGTTTTTTTTCGAAAAGGATAACTTCACATTTTGTCCTGCATTTGTAAGTTTTGGTCAAAATTTCAACGAAAAAATCTCGAAGAAAAAATCAACGATGGTTAGTTCACGGTTTTTTTCGGTCCTTAAATTTTATCCTTTCGATTTCGTTTAAAATCTCTTTTCCTTGATGCTGAAGGACCAACAGACGAAGATATCAAGTTTTTTTTCGAAAAGGATAACTTTTAATTTTGTCCTGTATTTGTAAGTTTTGGTCAAAATATCAACGAAAAAATCTCGAAGAAAAAATCAACGATGGTTAGTTCACGGTTTTTTTCGGTCCTTAAATTTTATCCTTTCGATTTCGTTTAAAATCTCTTTTCCTTGATGCTGAAGGACCAACAGACGAAGATATCAAGTTTTTTTTCGAAAAGGATAACTTTTAATTTTGTCCTGTATTTGTAAGTTTTGGTCAAAATTTCAACGAAAAAATCTCGAAGAAAAAATCAACGATGGTTAGTTCACGGTTTTTTTCGGTCCTTAAATTTTATCCTTTCGATTACGTTTAAAATCTCTTTTCCTTGATGCTGAAGGACCAACAGACGAAGATATCAAGTTTTTTTTCGAAAAGGATAACTTCACATTTTGTCCTGCATTTGTAAGTTTTGGTCAAAATTTCAACGAAAAAATCTCGAAGAAAAAATCAACGATGGTTAGTTCACGGTTTTTTTCGGTCCTTAAATTTTATCCTTTCGATTACGTTTAAAATCTCTTTTCCTTGATGCTGAAGGACCAACAGACGAAGATATCAAGTTTTTTTTCGAAAAGGATAACTTTTAATTTTGTCCTGTATTTGTAAGTTTTGGTCAAAATATCAACGAAAAAATCTCGAAGAAAAAATCAACGATGGTTAGTTCACGGTTTTTTTCGGTCCTTAAATTTTATCCTTTCGATTTCGTTTAAAATCTCTTTTCCTTGATGCTGAAGGACCAACAGACGAAGATATCAAGTTTTTTTTCGAAAAGGATAACTTCACATTTTGTCCTGCATTTGTAAGATTTGGTCAAAATTTCAACGAAAAAATCTCGAAGAAAAAATCAACGATGGTTAGTTCACGGTTTTTTTCGGTCCTTAAATTTTATCCTTTCGATTTCGTTTAAAATCTCTTTTCCTTGATGCTGAAGGACCAACAGACGAAGATATCAAGTTTTTTTTCGAAAAGGATAACTTTTAATTTTGTCCTGTATTTGTAAGTTTTGGTCAAAATTTCAACGAAAAAACCTCGAAGAAAAAATCAACGATGGTTAGTTCACGGTTTTTTTCGGCCCTTAAATTTTATCCTTTCGATTTCGTTTAAAATCTCTTTTCCTTGATGCTGAAGGACCAACAGACGAAGAGATCAAGTTTTTTTTCGAAAAGGATAACTTCACATTTTGTCCTGCATTTGTAAGTTTTGGTCAAAATTTCAACGAAAAAATCTCGAAGAAAAAATCAACGATGGTTAGTTCACGGTTTTTTTCGGCCCTTAAATTTTATCCTTTCGATTTCGTTTAAAATCTCTTTTCCTTGATGCTGAAGGACCAACAGACGAAGAGATCAAGTTTTTTTTCGAAAAGGATAACTTCACATTTTGTCCTGCATTTGTAAGTTTTGGTCAAAATTTCAACGAAAAAATCTCGAAGAAAAAATCAACGATGGTTAGTTCACGGTTTTTTTCGGTCCTTAAATTTTATCCTTTCGATTTCGTTTAAAATCTCTTTTCCTTGATGCTGAAGGACCAACAGACGAAGATATCAAGTTTTTTTTCGAAAAGGATAACTTTTAATTTTGTCCTGCATTTGTAAGATTTGGTCAAAATTTCAACGAAAAAATCTCGAAGAAAAAATCAACGATGGTTAGTTCACGGTTTTTTTCGGTCCTTAAATTTTATCCTTTCGATTTCGTTTAAAATCTCTTTTCCTTGATGCTGAAGGACCAACAGACGAAGATATCAAGTTTTTTTTCGAAAAGGATAACTTTTAATTTTGTCCTGCATTTGTAAGATTTGGTCAAAATTTCAACGAAAAAATCTCGAAGAAAAAATCAACGATGGTTAGTTCACGGTTTTTTTCGGTCCTTAAATTTTATCCTTTCGATTTCGTTTAAAATCTCTTTTCCTTGATGCTGAAGGACCAACAGACGAAGATATCAAGTTTTTTTTCGAAAAGGATAACTTCACATTTTGTCCTGCATTTGTAAGATTTGGTCAAAATTTCAACGAAAAAATCTCGAAGAAAAAATCAACGATGGTTAGTTCACGGTTTTTTTCGGTCCTTAAATTTTATCCGTTCGATTTCGTTTAAAATCTCTTTTCCTTGATGCTGAAGGACCAACAGACGAAGATATCAAGTTTTTTTCGAAAAGGATAACTTCACATTTTGTCCTGCATTTGTAAGATTTGGTCAAAATTTCAACGAAAAAATCTCGAAGAAAAAATCAACGATGGTTAGTTCACGGTTTTTTTCGGTCCTTAAATTTTATCCTTTCGATTTCGTTTAAAATCGCTTTTCCTTGATGCTGAAGGACCAACAGACGAAGATATCAAGTTTTTTTTGGAAAAGGATAACTTTTAATTTTGTCCTGTATTTGTAAGTTTTGGTCAAAATATCAACGAAAAAATCTCGAAGAAAAAATCAACGATGGTTAGTTCACGGTTTTTTTCGGTCCTTAAATTTTATCCTTTCGATTTCGTTTAAAATCTCTTTTCCTTGATGCTGAAGGACCAACAGACGAAGATATCAAGTTTTTTTCGAAAAGGATAACTTTTAATTTTGTCCTGTATTTGTAAGTTTTGGTCAAAATTTCAACGAAAAAATCTCGAAGAAAAAATCAACGATGGTTAGTTCACGGTTTTTTTCGGTCCTTAAATTTTATCCTTTCGATTTCGTTTAAAATCTCTTTTCCTTGATGCTGAAGGACCAACAGACGAAGATATCAAGTTTTTTTTCGAAAAGGATAACTTTACATTTTGTCCTGCATTTGTAAGATTTGGTCAAAATTTCAACGAAAAAATCTCGAAGAAAAAATCAACGATGGTTAGTTCACGGTTTTTTTCGGTCCTTAAATTTTATCCTTTCGATTTCGTTTAAAATCTCTTTTCCTTGATGCTGAAGGACCAACAGACGAAGAGATCAAGTTTTTTTTCAAAAAGGATAACTTCACATTTTGTCCTGCATTTGTAAGATTTGGTCAAAATTTCAACGAAAAAATCTCGAAGAAAAAATCAACGATGGTTAGTTCACGGTATTTTTCGGTCCTTAAATTTTATCCTTTCGATTTCGTTTAAAATCTCTTTTCCTTGATGCTGAAGGACCAACAGACGAAGATATCAAGTTTTTTTTCGAAAAGGATAACTTTTAATTTTGTCCTGTATTTGTAAGTTTTGGTCAAAATATCAACGAAAAAATCTCGAAGAAAAAATCAACGATGGTTAGTTCACGGTTTTTTTCGGTCCTTAAATTTTTACCTTTCGATTTCGTTTAAAATCTCTTTTCCTTGATGCTGAAGGACCAACAGACGAAGATATCAAGTTTTTTTTCGAAAAGGATAACTTTTAATTTTGTCCTGTATTTGTAAGTTTTGGTCAAAATTTCAACGAAAAAACCTCGAAGAAAAAATCAACGATGGTTAGTTCACGGTTTTTTTCGGCCCTTAAATTTTATCCTTTCGATTTCGTTTAAAATCTTTTTTCCTTGATGCTGAAGGACCAACAGACGAAGAGATCAAGTTTTTTTTCGAAAAGGAAAACTTCACATTTTGTCCTGTATTTGTAAGTTTTGGTCAAAATTTCAACGAAAAAATCTCGAAGAAAAAATCAACGATGGTTAGTTCACGGTTTTTTTCGGTCCTTAAATTTTATCCTTTCGATTTCGTTTAAAATCTCTTTTCCTTGATGCTGAAGGACCAACAGACGAAGATATCAAGTTTTTTTTCGAAAAGGATAACTTTTAATTTTGTCCTGTATTTGTAAGTTTTGGTCAAAATATCAACGAAAAAATCTCGAAGAAAAAATCAACGATGGTTAGTTCACGGTTTTTTTCGGCCCTTAAATTTTATCCTTTCGATTTCGTTTAAAATCTCTTTTCCTTGATGCTGAAGGACCAACAGACGAAGAGATCAAGTTTTTTTCGAAAAGGATAACTTCACATTTTGTCCTGTATTTGTAAGTTTTGGTCAAAATTTCAACGAAAAAACCTCGAAGAAAAAATCAACGATGGTTAGTTCACGGTTTTTTTCGGCCCTTAAATTTTATCCTTTCGATTTCGTTTAAAATCTCTTTTCCTTGATGCTGAAGGACCAACAGACGAAGAGATCAAGTTTTTTTTCGAAAAGGATAACTTCACATTTTGTCCTGTATTTGTAAGTTTAGGTCAAAATTTCAACGAAAAAACCTCGAAGAAAAAATCAACGATGGTTAGTTCACGGTTTTTTTCGGTCCTTAAATTTTATCCTTTCGATTTCGTTTAAAATCTCTTTTCCTTGATGCTGAAGGACCAACAGACGAAGATATCAAGTTTTTTTTCGAAAAGGATAACTTTTAATTTTGTCCTGTATTTGTAAGTTTTGGTCAAAATATCAACGAAAAAATCTCGAAGAAAAAATCAACGATGGTTAGTTCACGGTTTTTTTCGGTCCTTAAATTTTTACCTTTCGATTTCGTTTAAAATCTCTTTTCCTTAATGCTGAAGGACCAACAGACGAAGATATCAAGTTTTTTTTCGAAAAGGATAACTTTTAATTTTGTCCTGTATTTGTAAGTTTTGGTCAAAATTTCAACGAAAAAACCTCGAAGAAAAAATCAACGATGGTTAGTTCACGGTTTTTTTCGGCCCTTAAATTTTATCCTTTCGATTTCGTTTAAAATCTCTTTTCCTTGATGCTGAAGGACCAACAGACGAAGAGATCAAGTTTTTTTTCGAAAAGGATAACTTCACATTTTGTCCTGCATTTGTAAGATTTGGTCAAAATTTCAACGAAAAAATCTCGAAGAAAAAATCAACGATGGTTAGTTCACGGTTTTTTTCGGTCCTTAAATTTTATCCTTTCGATTTCGTTTAAAATCTCTTTTCCTTGATGCTGAAGGACCAACAGACGAAGGTATCAAGTTTTTTTTCGAAAAGGATAACTTTTAATTTTGTCCTGTATTTGTAAGTTTTGGTCAAAATTTCAACGAAAAAACCTCGAAGAAAAAATCAACGATGGTTAGTTCACGGTTTTTTTCGGCCCTTAAATTTTATCCTTTCGATTTCGTTTAAAATCTCTTTTCCTTGATGCTGAAGGACCAACAGACGAAGAGATCAAGTTTTTTTTCGAAAAGGATAACTTCACATTTTGTCCTGCATTTGTAAGTTTTGGTCAAAATTTCAACGAAAAAATCTCGAAGAAAAAATCAACGATGGTTAGTTCACGGTTTTTTTCGGCCCTTAAATTTTATCCTTTCGATTTCGTTTAAAATCTCTTTTCCTTGATGCTGAAGGACCAACAGACGAAGAGATCAAGTTTTTTTTCGAAAAGGATAACTTCACATTTTGTCCTGCATTTGTAAGTTTTGGTCAAAATTTCAACGAAAAAATCTCGAAGAAAAAATCAACGATGGTTAGTTCACGGTTTTTTTCGGTCCTTAAATTTTATCATTTCGATTTCGTTTAAAATCTATTTTCCTTGATGCTGAAGGACCAACAGACGAAGAGATCAAGTTTTTTTTCGAAAAGGATAACTTTTAATTTTGTCCTGCATTTGTAAGATTTGGTCAAAATTTCAACGAAAAAATCTCGAAGAAAAAATCAACGATGGTTAGTTCACGGTTTTTTTCGGTCCTTAAATTTTATCCTTTCGATTTCGTTTAAAATCTCTTTTCCTTGATGCTGAAGGACCAACAGACGAAGATATCAAGTTTTTTTTCGAAAAGGATAACTTTTAATTTTGTCCTGCATTTGTAAGATTTGGTCAAAATTTCAACGAAAAAATCTCGAAGAAAAAATCAACGATGGTTAGTTCACGGTTTTTTTCGGTCCTTAAATTTTATCCTTTCGATTTCGTTTAAAATCTCTTTTCCTTGATGCTGAAGGACCAACAGACGAAGAGATCAAGTTTTTTTTCGAAAAGGATAACTTCACATTTTGTCCTGCATTTGTAAGATTTGGTCAAAATTTCAACGAAAAAATCTCGAAGAAAAAATCAACGATGGTTAGTTCACGGTTTTTTTCGGCCCTTAAATTTTATCCTTTCGATTTCGTTTAAAATCTCTTTTCCTTGATGCTGAAGGACCAACAGACGAAGAGATCAAGTTTTTTTTCGAAAAGGATAACTTCACATTTTGTCCTGCATTTGTAAGTTTTGGTCAAAATTTCAACGAAAAAATCTCGAAGAAAAAATCAACGATGGTTAGTTCACGGTTTTTTTCGGTCCTTAAATTTTATCCTTTCGATTTCGTTTAAAATCTCTTTTCCTTGATGCTGAAAGACCAACAGAGGAAGATATCAAGTTTTTTTTCGAAAAGGATAACTTTTAATTTTGTCCTGTATTTGTAAGTTTTGGTCAAAATTTCAACGAAAAAATCTCGAAGAAAAAATCAACGATGGTTAGTTCACGGTTTTTTTCGGTCCTTAAATTTTATCCTTTCGATTTCGTTTAAAATCTCTTTTCCTTGATGCTGAAGGACCAACAGACGAAGATATCAAGTTTTTTTTCGAAAAGGATAACTTCACATTTTGTCCTGCATTTGTAAGATTTGGTCAAAATTTCAACGAAAAAATCTCGAAGAAAAAATCAACGATGGTTAGTTCACGGTTTTTTTCGGTCCTTAAATTTTATCCTTTCGATTTCGTTTAAAATCTCTTTTCCTTGATGCTGAAGGACCAACAGACGAAGAGATCAAGTTTTGGTCAAAATTTCAACGAAAAAATCTCGAAGAAAAAATCAACGATGGTTAGTTCACGGTTTTTTTCGGTCCTTAAATTTTATCCTTTCGATTTCGTTTAAAATCTCTTTTCCTTGATGCTGAAGGACCAACAGACGAAGATATCAAGTTTTTTTTCGAAAAGGATAACTTTTAATTTTGTCCTGTATTTGTAAGTTTTGGTCAAAATTTCAACGAAAAAATCTCGAAGAAAAAATCAACGATGGTTAGTTCACGGTTTTTTTCGGTCCTTAAATTTTATCCTTTCGATTTCGTTTAAAATCTCTTTTCCTTGATGCTGAAGGACCAACAGACGAAGAGATCAAGTTTTTTTTCGAAAAGGATAACTTTTAATTTTGTCCTGCATTTGTAAGATTTGGTCAAAATTTCAACGAAAAAATCTCGAAGAAAAAATCAACGATGGTTAGTTCACGGTTTTTTTCGGCCCTTAAATTTTATCCTTTCGATTTCGTTTAAAATCTCTTTTCCTTGATGCTGAAGGACCAACAGACGAAGAGATCAAGTTTTTTTTCGAAAAGGATAACTTCACATTTTGTCCTGCATTTGTAAGTTTTGGTCAAAATTTCAACGAAAAAATCTCGAAGAAAAAATCAACGATGGTTAGTTCACGGTTTTTTTCGGTCCTTAAATTTTATCCTTTCGATTTCGTTTAAAATCTCTTTTCCTTGATGCTGAAAGACCAACAGAGGAAGATATCAAGTTTTTTTTCGAAAAGGATAACTTTTAATTTTGTCCTGTATTTGTAAGTTTTGGTCAAAATTTCAACGAAAAAACCTCGAAGAAAAAATCAACGATGGTTAGTTCACGGTTTTTTTCGGCCCTTAAATTTTATCTTTTCGATTTCGTTTAAAATCTCTTTTCCTTGATGCTTAAGGACCAACAGACGAAGAGATCAAGTTTTTTTTCGAAAAGGATAACTTCACATTTTGTCCTGTATTTGTAAGTTTTGGTCAAAATTTCAACGAAAAAATCTCGAAGAAAAAATCAACGATGGTTAGTTCACGGTTTTTTTCGGTCCTTAAATTTTATCCTTTCGATTTCGTTTAAAATCTTATTTCCTTGATGCTGAAGGACCAACAGACGAAGAGATCTAGTTTTTTTTCGAAAAGGATAACTTCACATTTTGTCCTGCATTTGTAAGATTTGGTCAAAATTTCAACGAAAAAATCTCGAAGAAAAAATCAACGATGGTTAGTTCACGGTTTTTTTCGGCCCTTAAATTTTATCCTTTCGATTTCGTTTAAAATCTCTTTTCCTTGATGCTGAAGGACCAACAGACGAAGATATCAAGTTTTTTTTCGAAAAGGATAACTTTTAATTTTGTCCTGTATTTGTAAGTTTTGGTCAAAATTTCAACGAAAAAATCTCGAAGAAAAAATCAACGATGGTTAGTTCACGGTTTTTTTCGGTCCTTAAATTTTATCCTTTCGATTTCGTTTAAAATCTCTTTTCCTTGATGCTGAAGGACCAACAGACGAAGAGATCAAGTTTTTTTTCGAAAAGGATAACTTCACATTTTGTCCTGCATTTGTAAGATTTGGTCAAAATTTCAACGAAAAAATCTCGAAGAAAAAATCAACGATGGTTAGTTCACGGTTTTTTTCGGCCCTTAAATTTTATCCTTTCGATTTCGTTTAAAATCTCTTTTCCTTGATGCTGAAGGACCAACAGACGAAGAGATCAAGTTTTTTTTCGAAAAGGATAACTTCACATTTTGTCCTGCATTTGTAAGTTTTGGTCAAAATTTCAACGAAAAAATCTCGAAGAAAAAATCAACGATGGTTAGTTCACGGTTTTTTTCGGTCCTTAAATTTTATCCTTTCGATTTCGTTTAAAATCTCTTTTCCTTGATGCTGAAGGACCAACAGACGAAGATATCAAGTTTTTTTTCGAAAAGGATAACTTTTAATTTTGTCCTGTATTTGTAAGTTTTGGTCAAAATATCAACGAAAAAATCTCGAAGAAAAAATCAACGATGGTTAGTTCACGGTTTTTTTCGGTCCTTAAATTTTATCCTTTCGATTTCGTTTAAAATCTCTTTTCCTTGATGCTGAAGGACCAACAGACGAAGAGATCAAGTTTTTTTTCGAAAAGGATAACTTTTAATTTTGTCCTGTATTTGTAAGTTTTGGTCAAAATATCAACGAAAAAATCTCGAAGAAAAAATCAACGATGGTTAGTTCACGGTTTTTTTCGGTCCTTAAATTTTATCCTTTCGATTTCGTTTAAAATCTCTTTTCCTTGATGCTGAAGGACCAACAGACGAAGATATCAAGTTTTTTTTCGAAAAGGATAACTTCACATTTTGTCCTGCATTTGTAAGATTTGGTCAAAATTTCAACGAAAAAATCTCGAAGAAAAAATCAACGATGGTTAGTTCACAGTTTTTTTCGGTCCTTAAATTTTATCCTTTCGATTTCGTTTAAAATCTCTTTTCCTTGATGCTGAAGGACCAACAGACGAAGAGATCAAGTTTTTTTTCGAAAAGGATAACTTCACATTTTGTCCTGCATTTGTAAGATTTGGTCAAAATGTCAACGAAAAAATCTCGAAGAAAAAATCAACGATGGTTAGTTCACGGTTTTTTTCGGTCCTTAAATTTTATCCTTTCGATTTCGTTTAAAATCTCTTTTCCTTGATGCTGAAGGACCAACAGACGAAGATATCAAGTTTTTTTTCGAAAAGGATAACTTTACATTTTGTCCTGCATTTGTAAGATTTGGTCAAAATTTCAACGAAAAAATCTCGAAGAAAAAATCAACGATGGTTAGTTCACGGTTTTTTTCGGTCCTTAAATTTTATCCTTTCGATTTCGTTTAAAATCTCTTTTCCTTGATGCTGAAGGACCAACAGACGAAGAGATCAAGTTTTTTTTCGAAAAGGATAACTTCACATTTTGTCCTGCATTTGTAAGATTTGGTCAAAATTTCAACGAAAAAATCTCGAAGAAAAAATCAACGATGGTTAGTTCACGGTTTTTTTCGGTCCTTAAATTTTATCCTTTCGATTTCGTTTAAAATCTCTTTTCCTTGATGCTGAAGGACCAACAGACGAAGATATCAAGTTTTTTTTCGAAAAGGATAACTTTTAATTTTGTCCTGTATTTGTAAGTTTTGGTCAAAATATCAACGAAAAAATCTCGAAGAAAAAATCAACGATGGTTAGTTCACGGTTTTTTTCGGTCCTTAAATTTTTACCTTTCGATTTCGTTTAAAATCTCTTTTCCTCTATGCTGAAGGACCAACAGACGAAGATATCAAGTTTTTTTTCGAAAAGGATAACTTTTAATTTTGTCCTGTATTTGTAAGTTTTGGTCAAAATATCAACGAAAAAATCTCGAAGAAAAAATCAACGATGGTAAGTTCACGGTTTTTTTCGGCCCTTAAATTTTATCCTTTCGATTTCGTTTAAAATCTTATTTCCTTGATGCTGAAGGACCAACAGACGAAGAGATCTAGTTTTTTTTCGAAAAGGATAACTTCACATTTTGTCCTGCATTTGTAAGATTTGGTCAAAATTTCAACGAAAAAATCTCGAAGAAAAAATCAACGATGGTTAGTTCACGGTTTTTTTCGGCCCTTAAATTTTATCCTTTCGATTTCGTTTAAAATCTCTTTTCCTTGATGCTGAAGGACCAACAGACGAAGATATCAAGTTTTTTTTCGAAAAGGATAACTTTTAATTTTGTCCTGTATTTGTAAGTTTTGGTCAAAATTTCAACGAAAAAATCTCGAAGAAAAAATCAACGATGGTTAGTTCACGGTTTTTTTCGGTCCTTAAATTTTATCCTTTCGATTTCGTTTAAAATCTCTTTTCCTTGATGCTGAAGGACCAACAGACGAAGAGATCAAGTTTTTTTTCGAAAAGGATAACTTCACATTTTGTCCTGCATTTGTAAGATTTGGTCAAAATTTCAACGAAAAAATCTCGAAGAAAAAATCAACGATGGTTAGTTCACGGTTTTTTTCGGCCCTTAAATTTTATCCTTTCGATTTCGTTTAAAATCTCTTTTCCTTGATGCTGAAGGACCAACAGACGAAGAGATCAAGTTTTTTTTCGAAAAGGATAACTTCACATTTTGTCCTGCATTTGTAAGTTTTGGTCAAAATTTCAACGAAAAAATCTCGAAGAAAAAATCAACGATGGTTAGTTCACGGTTTTTTTCGGTCCTTAAATTTTATCCTTTCGATTTCGTTTAAAATCTCTTTTCCTTGATGCTGAAGGACCAACAGACGAAGATATCAAGTTTTTTTTCGAAAAGGATAACTTTTAATTTTGTCCTGTATTTGTAAGTTTTGGTCAAAATTTCAACGAAAAAATCTCGAAGAAAAAATCAACGATGGTTAGTTCACGGTTTTTTTCGGTCCTTAAATTTTATCCTTTCGATTTCGTTTAAAATCTCTTTTCCTTGATGCTGAAGGACCAACAGACGAAGAGATCAAGTTTTTTTTCGAAAAGGATAACTTCACATTTTGTCCTGCATTTGTAAGATTTGGTCAAAATTTCAACGAAAAAATCTCGAAGAAAAAATCAACGATGGTTAGTTCACGGTTTTTTTCGGCCCTTAAATTTTATCCTTTCGATTTCGTTTAAAATCTCTTTTCCTTGATGCTGAAGGACCAACAGACGAAGAGATCTAGTTTTTTTTCGAAAAGGATAACTTCACATTTTGTCCTGCATTTGTAAGATTTGGTCAAAATTTCAACGAAAAAATCTCGAAGAAAAAATCAACGATGGTTAGTTCACGGTTTTTTTCGGTCCTTAAATTTTATCCTTTCGATTTCGTTTAAAATCTCTTTTCCTTGATGCTGAAGGACCAACAGACGAAGATATCAAGTTTTTTTTCGAAAAGGATAACTTTTAATTTTGTCCTGTATTTGTAAGTTTTGGTCAAAATATCAACGAAAAAATCTCGAAGAAAAAATCAACGATGGTTAGTTCACGGTTTTTTTCGGTCCTTAAATTTTTACCTTTCGATTTCGTTTAAAATCTCTTTTCCTCTATGCTGAAGGACCAACAGACGAAGATATCAAGTTTTTTTTCGAAAAGGATAACTTTTAATTTTGTCCTGTATTTGTAAGTTTTGGTCAAAATATCAACGAAAAAATCTCGAAGAAAAAATCAACGATGGTAAGTTCACGGTTTTTTTCGGCCCTTAAATTTTATCCTTTCGATTTCGTTTAAAATCTCTTTTCCTTGATGCTGAAGGACCAACAGACGAAGAGATCAAGTTTTTTTTCGAAAAGGATAACTTCACATTTTGTCCTGCATTTGTAAGATTTGGTCAAAATTTCAACGAAAAAATCTCGAAGAAAAAATCAACGATGGTTAGTTCACGGTTTTTTTCGGTCCTTAAATTTTATCCTTTCGATTTCGTTTAAAATCGCTTTTCCTTGATGCTGAAGGACCAACAGACGAAGATATTTAGTTTTTTTTCGAAAAGGATAACTTCACATTTTGTCCTGTATTGGTAAGTTTTGGTCAAAATTTCAACGAAAAAATCTCGAAGAAAAAATCAACGATGCTTAGTTCACGGTTTTTTTCGGTCCTTAAATTTTATCCTTTCGATTTCGTTTAAAATCTCTTTTCCTTGATGCTGAAGGACCAACAGACGAAGATATCAAGTTTTTTTTCGAAAAAGATAACTTCAAATTTTGTCCTGTATTTGTAAGTTTTGGTCAAAATTTCAACGAAAAAATCTCGAAGAAAAAATCAACGATGGTTAGTTCACGGTTTTTTTCGGCCCTTAAATTTTATCCTTTCGATTTCGTTTAAAATCTCTTTTCCTTGATGCTGAAGGACCAACAGACGAAGATATCAAGTTTTTTTTCGAAAAGAATAACTTTTAATTTTGTCCTGTATTTGTAAGTTTTGGTCAAAATATCAACGAAAAAATCTCGAAGAAAAAATCAACGATGGTTAGTTCACGGTTTTTTTCGGTCCTTAAATTTTATCCTTTCGATTTCGTTTAAAATCTCTTTTCCTTGATGCTGAAGGACCAACAGACGAAGATATCAAGTTTTTTTTCGAAAAGGATAACTTTTAATTTTGTCCTGTATTTGTAAGTTTTGGTCAAAATATCAACGAAAAAATCTCGAAGAAAAAATCAACGATGGTTAGTTCACGGTTTTTTTCGGTCCTTAAATTTTATCCTTTCGATTTCGTTTAAAATCTCTTTTCCTTGATGCTGAAGGACCAACAGACGAAGATATCAAGTTTTTTTTCGAAAAGGATAACTTTTAATTTTGTCCTGTATTTGTAAGTTTTGGTCAAAATATCAACGAAAAAATCTCGAAGAAAAAATCAACGATGGTAAGTTCACGGTTTTTTTCGGCCCTTAAATTTTATCCTTTCGATTTCGTTTAAAATCTCTTTTCCTTGATGCTGAAGGACCAACAGACGAAGAGATCAAGTTTTTTTTCGAAAAGGATAACTTCACATTTTGTCCTGCATTTGTAAGTTTTGGTCAAAATTTCAACGAAAAAATCTCGAAGAAAAAATCAACGATGGTTAGTTCACGGTTTTTTTCGGCCCTTAAATTTTATCCTTTCGATTTCGTTTAAAATCTCTTTTCCTTGATGCTGAAGGACCAACAGACGAAGAGATCAAGTTTTTTTTCGAAAAGGATAACTTCACATTTTGTCCTGCATTTGTAAGTTTTGGTCAAAATTTCAACGAAAAAATCTCGAAGAAAAAATCAACGATGGTTAGTTCACGGTTTTTTTCGGTCCTTAAATTTTATCCTTTCGATTTCGTTTAAAATCTCTTTTCCTTGATGCTGAAGGACCAACAGACGAAGATATCAAGTTTTTTTTCGAAAAGGATAACTTTTAATTTTGTCCTGTATTTGTAAGTTTTGGTCAAAATATCAACGAAAAAATCTCGAAGAAAAAATCAACGATGGTTAGTTCACGGTTTTTTTCGGTCCTTAAATTTTATCCTTTCGATTTCGTTTAAAATCTCTTTTCCTTGATGCTGAAGGACCAACAGACGAAGATATCAAGTTTTTTTTCGAAAAGGATAACTTTTAATTTTGTCCTGTATTTGTAAGTTTTGGTCAAAATTTCAACGAAAAAATCTCGAAGAAAAAATCAACGATGGTTAGTTCACGGTTTTTTTCGGTCCTTAAATTTTATCCTTTCGATTTCGTTTAAAATCTCTTTTCCTTGATGCTGAAGGACCAACAGACGAAGATATCAAGTTTTTTTTCGAAAAGGATAACTTCACATTTTGTCCTGCATTTGTAAGATTTGGTCAAAATTTCAACGAAAAAATCTCGAAGAAAAAATCAACGATGGTTAGTTCACGGTTTTTTTCGGTCCTTAAATTTTATCCTTTCGATTTCGTTTAAAATCTCTTTTCCTTGATGCTGAAGGACCAACAGACGAAGATATCAAGTTTTTTTTCGAAAAGGATAACTTTTAATTTTGTCCTGTATTTGTAAGTTTTGGTCAAAATATCAACGAAAAAATCTCGAAGAAAAAATCAACGATGGTTAGTTCACGGTTTTTTTCGGTCCTTAAATTTTATCCTTTCGATTTCGTTTAAAATCTCTTTTCCTTGATGCTGAAGGACCAACAGACGAAGATATCAAGTTTTTTTTCGAAAAGGATAACTTTTAATTTTGTCCTGTATTTGTAAGTTTTGGTCAAAATTTCAACGAAAAAATCTCGAAGAAAAAATCAACGATGGTTAGTTCACGGTTTTTTTCGGTCCTTAAATTTTATCCTTTCGATTTCGTTTAAAATCTCTTTTCCTTGATGCTGAAGGACCAACAGACGAAGATATCAAGTTTTTTTTCGAAAAGGATAACTTCACATTTTGTCCTGCATTTGTAAGATTTGGTCAAAATTTCAACGAAAAAATCTCGAAGAAAAAATCAACGATTATTAGTTCACGGTTTTTTTCGGTCCTTAAATTTTATCCTTTCGATTTCGTTTAAAATCTCTTTTCCTTGATGCTGAAGGACCAACAGACGAAGAGATCAAGTTTTTTTATCGAAAAGGATAACTTCACATTTTGTCCTGCATTTGTAAGATTTGGTCAAAATTTCAACGAAAAAATCTCGAAGAAAAAATCAACGATGGTTAGTTCACGGTTTTTTTCGGTCCTTAAATTTTATCCTTTCGATTTCGTTTAAAATCTCTTTTCCTTGATGCTGAAGGACCAACAGACGAAGAGATCAAGTTTTTTTTCGAAAAGGATAACTTCACATTTTGTCCTGTATTTGTAAGTTTTGGTCAAAATTTCAACGAAAAAATCTCGAAGAAAAAATCAACGATGGTTAGTTCACGGTTTTTTTCGGTCCTTAAATTTTATCCTTTCGATTTCGTTTAAAATCGCTTTTCCTTGATGCTGAAGGACCAACAGACGAAGATATCAAGTTTTTTTTCGAAAAGGATAACTTTTAATTTTGTCCTGTATTTGTAAGTTTTGGTCAAAATATCAACGAAAAAATCTCGAAGAAAAAATCAACGATGGTTAGTTCACTGTTTTTTTCGGTCCTTAAATTTTATCCTTTCGATTTCGTTTAAAATCTCTTTTCCTTGATGCTGAAGGACCAACAGACGAAGATATCAAGTTTTTTTTCGAAAAGGATAACTTTTAATTTTGTCCTGTATTTGTAAGTTTTGGTCAAAATTTCAACGAAAAAATCTCGAAGAAAAAATCAACGATGGTTAGTTCACGGTTTTTTTCGGTCCTTAAATTTTATCCTTTCGATTTCGTTTAAAATCTCTTTTCCTTGATGCTGAAGGACCAACAGACGAAGATATCAAGTTTTTTTTCGAAAAGGATAACTTCACATTTTGTCCTGCATTTGTAAGATTTGGTCAAAATTTCAACGAAAAAATCTCGAAGAAAAAATCAACGATTATTAGTTCACGGTTTTTTTCGGTCCTTAAATTTTATCCTTTCGATTTCGTTTAAAATCGCTTTTCCTTGATGCTGAAGGACCAACAGACGAAGATATCAAGTTTTTTTTCGAAAAGGATAACTTTTAATTTTGTCCTGTATTTGTAAGTTTTGGTCAAAATATCAACGAAAAAATCTCGAAGAAAAAATCAACGATGGTTAGTTCACTGTTTTTTTCGGTCCTTAAATTTTATCCTTTCGATTTCGTTTAAAATCTCTTTTCCTTGATGCTGAAGGACCAACAGACGAAGATATCAAGTTTTTTTTCGAAAAGGATAACTTTTAATTTTGTCCTGTATTTGTAAGTTTTGGTCAAAATATCAACGAAAAAATCTCGAAGAAAAAATCAACGATGGTTAGTTCACGGTTTTTTTCGGTCCTTAAATTTTTACCTTTCGATTTCGTTTAAAATCTCTTTTCCTCTATGCTGAAGGACCAACAGACGAAGATATCAAGTTTTTTTTCGAAAAGGATAACTTTTAATTTTGTCCTGTATTTGTAAGTTTTGGTCAAAATATCAACGAAAAAATCTCGAAGAAAAAATCAACGATGGTAAGTTCACGGTTTTTTTCGGCCCTTAAATTTTATCCTTTCGATTTCGTTTAAAATCTCTTTTCCTTGATGCTGAAGGACCAACAGACGAAGAGATCAAGTTTTTTTTCGAAAAGGATAACTTCACATTTTGTCCTGCATTTGTAAGATTTGGTCAAAATTTCAACGAAAAAATCTCGAAGAAAAAATCAACGATGGTTAGTTCACGGTTTTTTTCGGTCCTTAAATTTTATCCTTTCGATTTCGTTTAAAATCTCTTTTCCTTGATGCTGAAGGACCAACAGACGAAGAGATCAAGTTTTTTTTCGAAAAGGATAACTTCACATTTTGTCCTGTATTTGTAAGTTTTGGTCAAAATATCAACGAAAAAATCTCGAAGAAAAAATCAACGATGGTTAGTTCACGGTTTTTTTCGGTCCTTAAATTTTATCCTTTCGATTTCGTTTAAAATCTCTTTTCCTTGATGCTGAAGGACCAACAGACGAAGATATCAAGTTTTTTTTCGAAAAGGATAACTTTTAATTTTGTCCTGTATTTGTAAGTTTTGGTCAAAATATCAACGAAAAAATCTCGAAGAAAAAATCAACGATGGTTAGTTCACGGTTTTTTTCGGTCCTTAAATTTTATCCTTTCGATTTCGTTTAAAATCTCTTTTCCTTGATGCTGAAGGACCAACAGACGAAGAGATCAAGTTTTTTTTCGAAAAGGATAACTTCACATTTTGTCCTGCATTTGTAAGTTTTGGTCAAAATTTCAACGAAAAAATCTCGAAGAAAAAATCAACGATGGTTAGTTCACGGTTTTTTTCGGCCCTTAAATTTTATCCTTTCGATTTCGTTTAAAATCTCTTTTCCTTGATGCTGAAGGACCAACAGACGAAGAGATCAAGTTTTTTTTCGAAAAGGATAACTTCACATTTTGTCCTGCATTTGTAAGTTTTGGTCAAAATTTCAACGAAAAAATCTCGAAGAAAAAATCAACGATGGTTAGTTCACGGTTTTTTTCGGCCCTTAAATTTTATCCTTTCGATTTCGTTTAAAATCTCTTTTCCTTGATGCTGAAGGACCAACAGACGAAGAGATCAAGTTTTTTTTCGAAAAGGATAACTTCACATTTTGTCCTGCATTTGTAAGTTTTGGTCAAAATTTCAACGAAAAAATCTCGAAGAAAAAATCAACGATGGTTAGTTCACGGTTTTTTTCGGTCCTTAAATTTTATCCTTTCGATTTCGTTTAAAATCTCTTTTCCTTGATGCTGAAGGACCAACAGACGAAGATATCAAGTTTTTTTTCGAAAAGGATAACTTCACATTTTGTCCTGCATTTGTAAGATTTGGTCAAAATTTCAACGAAAAAATCTCGAAGAAAAAATCAACGATGGTTAGTTCACGGTTTTTTTCGGTCCTTAAATTTTATCCTTTCGATTTCGTTTAAAATCTCTTTTCCTTGATGCTGAAGGACCAACAGACGAAGATATCAAGTTTTTTTTCGAAAAGGATAACTTTTAATTTTGTCCTGCATTTGTAAGATTTGGTCAAAATTTCAACGAAAAAATCTCGAAGAAAAAATCAACGATGGTTAGTTCACGGTTTTTTTCGGTCCTTAAATTTTATCCTTTCGATTTCGTTTAAAATCTCTTTTCCTTGATGCTGAAGGACCAACAGACGAAGATATCAAGTTTTTTTTCGAAAAGGATAACTTCACATTTTGTCCTGCATTTGTAAGATTTGGTCAAAATTTCAACGAAAAAATCTCGAAGAAAAAATCAACGATGGTTAGTTCACGGTTTTTTTCGGTCCTTAAATTTTATCCGTTCGATTTCGTTTAAAATCTCTTTTCCTTGATGCTGAAGGACCAACAGACGAAGATATCAAGTTTTTTTCGAAAAGGATAACTTCACATTTTGTCCTGCATTTGTAAGATTTGGTCAAAATTTCAACGAAAAAATCTCGAAGAAAAAATCAACGATGGTTAGTTCACGGTTTTTTTCGGTCCTTAAATTTTATCCTTTCGATTTCGTTTAAAATCGCTTTTCCTTGATGCTGAAGGACCAACAGACGAAGATATCAAGTTTTTTTTGGAAAAGGATAACTTTTAATTTTGTCCTGTATTTGTAAGTTTTGGTCAAAATATCAACGAAAAAATCTCGAAGAAAAAATCAACGATGGTTAGTTCACGGTTTTTTTCGGTCCTTAAATTTTATCCTTTCGATTTCGTTTAAAATCTCTTTTCCTTGATGCTGAAGGACCAACAGACGAAGATATCAAGTTTTTTTCGAAAAGGATAACTTTTAATTTTGTCCTGTATTTGTAAGTTTTGGTCAAAATTTCAACGAAAAAATCTCGAAGAAAAAATCAACGATGGTTAGTTCACGGTTTTTTTCGGTCCTTAAATTTTATCCTTTCGATTTCGTTTAAAATCTCTTTTCCTTGATGCTGAAGGACCAACAGACGAAGATATCAAGTTTTTTTTCGAAAAGGATAACTTTACATTTTGTCCTGCATTTGTAAGATTTGGTCAAAATTTCAACGAAAAAATCTCGAAGAAAAAATCAACGATGGTTAGTTCACGGTTTTTTTCGGTCCTTAAATTTTATCCTTTCGATTTCGTTTAAAATCTCTTTTCCTTGATGCTGAAGGACCAACAGACGAAGAGATCAAGTTTTTTTTCAAAAAGGATAACTTCACATTTTGTCCTGCATTTGTAAGATTTGGTCAAAATTTCAACGAAAAAATCTCGAAGAAAAAATCAACGATGGTTAGTTCACGGTATTTTTCGGTCCTTAAATTTTATCCTTTCGATTTCGTTTAAAATCTCTTTTCCTTGATGCTGAAGGACCAACAGACGAAGATATCAAGTTTTTTTTCGAAAAGGATAACTTTTAATTTTGTCCTGTATTTGTAAGTTTTGGTCAAAATATCAACGAAAAAATCTCGAAGAAAAAATCAACGATGGTTAGTTCACGGTTTTTTTCGGTCCTTAAATTTTTACCTTTCGATTTCGTTTAAAATCTCTTTTCCTTGATGCTGAAGGACCAACAGACGAAGATATCAAGTTTTTTTTCGAAAAGGATAACTTTTAATTTTGTCCTGTATTTGTAAGTTTTGGTCAAAATTTCAACGAAAAAACCTCGAAGAAAAAATCAACGATGGTTAGTTCACGGTTTTTTTCGGCCCTTAAATTTTATCCTTTCGATTTCGTTTAAAATCTTTTTTCCTTGATGCTGAAGGACCAACAGACGAAGAGATCAAGTTTTTTTTCGAAAAGGAAAACTTCACATTTTGTCCTGTATTTGTAAGTTTTGGTCAAAATTTCAACGAAAAAATCTCGAAGAAAAAATCAACGATGGTTAGTTCACGGTTTTTTTCGGTCCTTAAATTTTATCCTTTCGATTTCGTTTAAAATCTCTTTTCCTTGATGCTGAAGGACCAACAGACGAAGATATCAAGTTTTTTTTCGAAAAGGATAACTTTTAATTTTGTCCTGTATTTGTAAGTTTTGGTCAAAATATCAACGAAAAAATCTCGAAGAAAAAATCAACGATGGTTAGTTCACGGTTTTTTTCGGCCCTTAAATTTTATCCTTTCGATTTCGTTTAAAATCTCTTTTCCTTGATGCTGAAGGACCAACAGACGAAGAGATCAAGTTTTTTTCGAAAAGGATAACTTCACATTTTGTCCTGTATTTGTAAGTTTTGGTCAAAATTTCAACGAAAAAACCTCGAAGAAAAAATCAACGATGGTTAGTTCACGGTTTTTTTCGGCCCTTAAATTTTATCCTTTCGATTTCGTTTAAAATCTCTTTTCCTTGATGCTGAAGGACCAACAGACGAAGAGATCAAGTTTTTTTTCGAAAAGGATAACTTCACATTTTGTCCTGTATTTGTAAGTTTAGGTCAAAATTTCAACGAAAAAACCTCGAAGAAAAAATCAACGATGGTTAGTTCACGGTTTTTTTCGGTCCTTAAATTTTATCCTTTCGATTTCGTTTAAAATCTCTTTTCCTTGATGCTGAAGGACCAACAGACGAAGATATCAAGTTTTTTTTCGAAAAGGATAACTTTTAATTTTGTCCTGTATTTGTAAGTTTTGGTCAAAATATCAACGAAAAAATCTCGAAGAAAAAATCAACGATGGTTAGTTCACGGTTTTTTTCGGTCCTTAAATTTTTACCTTTCGATTTCGTTTAAAATCTCTTTTCCTTAATGCTGAAGGACCAACAGACGAAGATATCAAGTTTTTTTTCGAAAAGGATAACTTTTAATTTTGTCCTGTATTTGTAAGTTTTGGTCAAAATTTCAACGAAAAAACCTCGAAGAAAAAATCAACGATGGTTAGTTCACGGTTTTTTTCGGCCCTTAAATTTTATCCTTTCGATTTCGTTTAAAATCTCTTTTCCTTGATGCTGAAGGACCAACAGACGAAGAGATCAAGTTTTTTTTCGAAAAGGATAACTTCACATTTTGTCCTGCATTTGTAAGATTTGGTCAAAATTTCAACGAAAAAATCTCGAAGAAAAAATCAACGATGGTTAGTTCACGGTTTTTTTCGGTCCTTAAATTTTATCCTTTCGATTTCGTTTAAAATCTCTTTTCCTTGATGCTGAAGGACCAACAGACGAAGGTATCAAGTTTTTTTTCGAAAAGGATAACTTTTAATTTTGTCCTGTATTTGTAAGTTTTGGTCAAAATTTCAACGAAAAAACCTCGAAGAAAAAATCAACGATGGTTAGTTCACGGTTTTTTTCGGCCCTTAAATTTTATCCTTTCGATTTCGTTTAAAATCTCTTTTCCTTGATGCTGAAGGACCAACAGACGAAGAGATCAAGTTTTTTTTCGAAAAGGATAACTTCACATTTTGTCCTGCATTTGTAAGTTTTGGTCAAAATTTCAACGAAAAAATCTCGAAGAAAAAATCAACGATGGTTAGTTCACGGTTTTTTTCGGCCCTTAAATTTTATCCTTTCGATTTCGTTTAAAATCTCTTTTCCTTGATGCTGAAGGACCAACAGACGAAGAGATCAAGTTTTTTTTCGAAAAGGATAACTTCACATTTTGTCCTGCATTTGTAAGTTTTGGTCAAAATTTCAACGAAAAAATCTCGAAGAAAAAATCAACGATGGTTAGTTCACGGTTTTTTTCGGTCCTTAAATTTTATCATTTCGATTTCGTTTAAAATCTATTTTCCTTGATGCTGAAGGACCAACAGACGAAGAGATCAAGTTTTTTTTCGAAAAGGATAACTTTTAATTTTGTCCTGCATTTGTAAGATTTGGTCAAAATTTCAACGAAAAAATCTCGAAGAAAAAATCAACGATGGTTAGTTCACGGTTTTTTTCGGTCCTTAAATTTTATCCTTTCGATTTCGTTTAAAATCTCTTTTCCTTGATGCTGAAGGACCAACAGACGAAGATATCAAGTTTTTTTTCGAAAAGGATAACTTTTAATTTTGTCCTGCATTTGTAAGATTTGGTCAAAATTTCAACGAAAAAATCTCGAAGAAAAAATCAACGATGGTTAGTTCACGGTTTTTTTCGGTCCTTAAATTTTATCCTTTCGATTTCGTTTAAAATCTCTTTTCCTTGATGCTGAAGGACCAACAGACGAAGAGATCAAGTTTTTTTTCGAAAAGGATAACTTCACATTTTGTCCTGCATTTGTAAGATTTGGTCAAAATTTCAACGAAAAAATCTCGAAGAAAAAATCAACGATGGTTAGTTCACGGTTTTTTTCGGCCCTTAAATTTTATCCTTTCGATTTCGTTTAAAATCTCTTTTCCTTGATGCTGAAGGACCAACAGACGAAGAGATCAAGTTTTTTTTCGAAAAGGATAACTTCACATTTTGTCCTGCATTTGTAAGTTTTGGTCAAAATTTCAACGAAAAAATCTCGAAGAAAAAATCAACGATGGTTAGTTCACGGTTTTTTTCGGTCCTTAAATTTTATCCTTTCGATTTCGTTTAAAATCTCTTTTCCTTGATGCTGAAAGACCAACAGAGGAAGATATCAAGTTTTTTTTCGAAAAGGATAACTTTTAATTTTGTCCTGTATTTGTAAGTTTTGGTCAAAATTTCAACGAAAAAATCTCGAAGAAAAAATCAACGATGGTTAGTTCACGGTTTTTTTCGGTCCTTAAATTTTATCCTTTCGATTTCGTTTAAAATCTCTTTTCCTTGATGCTGAAGGACCAACAGACGAAGATATCAAGTTTTTTTTCGAAAAGGATAACTTCACATTTTGTCCTGCATTTGTAAGATTTGGTCAAAATTTCAACGAAAAAATCTCGAAGAAAAAATCAACGATGGTTAGTTCACGGTTTTTTTCGGTCCTTAAATTTTATCCTTTCGATTTCGTTTAAAATCTCTTTTCCTTGATGCTGAAGGACCAACAGACGAAGAGATCAAGTTTTGGTCAAAATTTCAACGAAAAAATCTCGAAGAAAAAATCAACGATGGTTAGTTCACGGTTTTTTTCGGTCCTTAAATTTTATCCTTTCGATTTCGTTTAAAATCTCTTTTCCTTGATGCTGAAGGACCAACAGACGAAGATATCAAGTTTTTTTTCGAAAAGGATAACTTTTAATTTTGTCCTGTATTTGTAAGTTTTGGTCAAAATTTCAACGAAAAAATCTCGAAGAAAAAATCAACGATGGTTAGTTCACGGTTTTTTTCGGTCCTTAAATTTTATCCTTTCGATTTCGTTTAAAATCTCTTTTCCTTGATGCTGAAGGACCAACAGACGAAGAGATCAAGTTTTTTTTCGAAAAGGATAACTTTTAATTTTGTCCTGCATTTGTAAGATTTGGTCAAAATTTCAACGAAAAAATCTCGAAGAAAAAATCAACGATGGTTAGTTCACGGTTTTTTTCGGCCCTTAAATTTTATCCTTTCGATTTCGTTTAAAATCTCTTTTCCTTGATGCTGAAGGACCAACAGACGAAGAGATCAAGTTTTTTTTCGAAAAGGATAACTTCACATTTTGTCCTGCATTTGTAAGTTTTGGTCAAAATTTCAACGAAAAAATCTCGAAGAAAAAATCAACGATGGTTAGTTCACGGTTTTTTTCGGTCCTTAAATTTTATCCTTTCGATTTCGTTTAAAATCTCTTTTCCTTGATGCTGAAAGACCAACAGAGGAAGATATCAAGTTTTTTTTCGAAAAGGATAACTTTTAATTTTGTCCTGTATTTGTAAGTTTTGGTCAAAATTTCAACGAAAAAACCTCGAAGAAAAAATCAACGATGGTTAGTTCACGGTTTTTTTCGGCCCTTAAATTTTATCTTTTCGATTTCGTTTAAAATCTCTTTTCCTTGATGCTTAAGGACCAACAGACGAAGAGATCAAGTTTTTTTTCGAAAAGGATAACTTCACATTTTGTCCTGTATTTGTAAGTTTTGGTCAAAATTTCAACGAAAAAATCTCGAAGAAAAAATCAACGATGGTTAGTTCACGGTTTTTTTCGGTCCTTAAATTTTATCCTTTCGATTTCGTTTAAAATCTTATTTCCTTGATGCTGAAGGACCAACAGACGAAGAGATCTAGTTTTTTTTCGAAAAGGATAACTTCACATTTTGTCCTGCATTTGTAAGATTTGGTCAAAATTTCAACGAAAAAATCTCGAAGAAAAAATCAACGATGGTTAGTTCACGGTTTTTTTCGGCCCTTAAATTTTATCCTTTCGATTTCGTTTAAAATCTCTTTTCCTTGATGCTGAAGGACCAACAGACGAAGATATCAAGTTTTTTTTCGAAAAGGATAACTTTTAATTTTGTCCTGTATTTGTAAGTTTTGGTCAAAATTTCAACGAAAAAATCTCGAAGAAAAAATCAACGATGGTTAGTTCACGGTTTTTTTCGGTCCTTAAATTTTATCCTTTCGATTTCGTTTAAAATCTCTTTTCCTTGATGCTGAAGGACCAACAGACGAAGAGATCAAGTTTTTTTTCGAAAAGGATAACTTCACATTTTGTCCTGCATTTGTAAGATTTGGTCAAAATTTCAACGAAAAAATCTCGAAGAAAAAATCAACGATGGTTAGTTCACGGTTTTTTTCGGCCCTTAAATTTTATCCTTTCGATTTCGTTTAAAATCTCTTTTCCTTGATGCTGAAGGACCAACAGACGAAGAGATCAAGTTTTTTTTCGAAAAGGATAACTTCACATTTTGTCCTGCATTTGTAAGTTTTGGTCAAAATTTCAACGAAAAAATCTCGAAGAAAAAATCAACGATGGTTAGTTCACGGTTTTTTTCGGTCCTTAAATTTTATCCTTTCGATTTCGTTTAAAATCTCTTTTCCTTGATGCTGAAGGACCAACAGACGAAGATATCAAGTTTTTTTTCGAAAAGGATAACTTTTAATTTTGTCCTGTATTTGTAAGTTTTGGTCAAAATATCAACGAAAAAATCTCGAAAAAAAAATCAACGATGGTTAGTTCACGGTTTTTTTCGGTCCTTAAATTTTATCCTTTCGATTTCGTTTAAAATCTCTTTTCCTTGATGCTGAAGGACCAACAGACGAAGAGATCAAGTTTTTTTTCGAAAAGGATAACTTTTAATTTTGTCCTGTATTTGTAAGTTTTGGTCAAAATATCAACGAAAAAATCTCGAAGAAAAAATCAACGATGGTTAGTTCACGGTTTTTTTCGGTCCTTAAATTTTATCCTTTCGATTTCGTTTAAAATCTCTTTTCCTTGATGCTGAAGGACCAACAGACGAAGATATCAAGTTTTTTTTCGAAAAGGATAACTTCACATTTTGTCCTGCATTTGTAAGATTTGGTCAAAATTTCAACGAAAAAATCTCGAAGAAAAAATCAACGATGGTTAGTTCACAGTTTTTTTCGGTCCTTAAATTTTATCCTTTCGATTTCGTTTAAAATCTCTTTTCCTTGATGCTGAAGGACCAACAGACGAAGAGATCAAGTTTTTTTTCGAAAAGGATAACTTCACATTTTGTCCTGCATTTGTAAGATTTGGTCAAAATGTCAACGAAAAAATCTCGAAGAAAAAATCAACGATGGTTAGTTCACGGTTTTTTTCGGTCCTTAAATTTTATCCTTTCGATTTCGTTTAAAATCTCTTTTCCTTGATGCTGAAGGACCAACAGACGAAGATATCAAGTTTTTTTTCGAAAAGGATAACTTTACATTTTGTCCTGCATTTGTAAGATTTGGTCAAAATTTCAACGAAAAAATCTCGAAGAAAAAATCAACGATGGTTAGTTCACGGTTTTTTTCGGTCCTTAAATTTTATCCTTTCGATTTCGTTTAAAATCTCTTTTCCTTGATGCTGAAGGACCAACAGACGAAGAGATCAAGTTTTTTTTCGAAAAGGATAACTTCACATTTTGTCCTGCATTTGTAAGATTTGGTCAAAATTTCAACGAAAAAATCTCGAAGAAAAAATCAACGATGGTTAGTTCACGGTTTTTTTCGGTCCTTAAATTTTATCCTTTCGATTTCGTTTAAAATCTCTTTTCCTTGATGCTGAAGGACCAACAGACGAAGATATCAAGTTTTTTTTCGAAAAGGATAACTTTTAATTTTGTCCTGTATTTGTAAGTTTTGGTCAAAATATCAACGAAAAAATCTCGAAGAAAAAATCAACGATGGTTAGTTCACGGTTTTTTTCGGTCCTTAAATTTTTACCTTTCGATTTCGTTTAAAATCTCTTTTCCTCTATGCTGAAGGACCAACAGACGAAGATATCAAGTTTTTTTTCGAAAAGGATAACTTTTAATTTTGTCCTGTATTTGTAAGTTTTGGTCAAAATATCAACGAAAAAATCTCGAAGAAAAAATCAACGATGGTAAGTTCACGGTTTTTTTCGGCCCTTAAATTTTATCCTTTCGATTTCGTTTATAATCTCTTTTCCTTGATGCTGAAGGACCAACAGACGAAGAGATCAAGTTTTTTTTCGAAAAGGATAACTTCACATTTTGTCCTGCATTTGTAAGATTTGGTCAAAATTTCAACGAAAAAATCTCGAAGAAAAAATCAACGATGGTTAGTTCACGGTTTTTTTCGGTCCTTAAATTTTATCCTTTCGATTTCGTTTAAAATCGCTTTTCCTTGATGCTGAAGGACCAACAGACGAAGATATTTAGTTTTTTTTCGAAAAGGATAACTTCACATTTTGTCCTGTATTGGTAAGTTTTGGTCAAAATTTCAACGAAAAAATCTCGAAGAAAAAATCAACGATGCTTAGTTCACGGTTTTTTTCGGTCCTTAAATTTTATCCTTTCGATTTCGTTTAAAATCTCTTTTCCTTGATGTTGAAGGACCAACAGACGAAGATATCAAGTTTTTTTTCGAAAAAGATAACTTCAAATTTTGTCCTGTATTTGTAAGTTTTGGTCAAAATTTCAACGAAAAAATCTCGAAGAAAAAATCAACGATGGTTAGTTCACGGTTTTTTTCGGCCCTTAAATTTTATCCTTTCGATTTCGTTTAAAATCTCTTTTCCTTGATGCTGAAGGACCAACAGACGAAGATATCAAGTTTTTTTTCGAAAAGAATAACTTTTAATTTTGTCCTGTATTTGTAAGTTTTGGTCAAAATATCAACGAAAAAATCTCGAAGAAAAAATCAACGATGGTTAGTTCACGGTTTTTTTCGGTCCTTAAATTTTATCCTTTCGATTTCGTTTAAAATCTCTTTTCCTTGATGCTGAAGGACCAACAGACGAAGATATCAAGTTTTTTTTCGAAAAGGATAACTTTTAATTTTGTCCTGTATTTGTAAGTTTTGGTCAAAATATCAACGAAAAAATCTCGAAGAAAAAATCAACGATGGTTAGTTCACGGTTTTTTTCGGTCCTTAAATTTTATCCTTTCGATTTCGTTTAAAATCTCTTTTCCTTGATGCTGAAGGACCAACAGACGAAGATATCAAGTTTTTTTTCGAAAAGGATAACTTTTAATTTTGTCCTGTATTTGTAAGTTTTGGTCAAAATATCAACGAAAAAATCTCGAAGAAAAAATCAACGATGGTAAGTTCACGGTTTTTTTCGGCCCTTAAATTTTATCCTTTCGATTTCGTTTAAAATCTCTTTTCCTTGATGCTGAAGGACCAACAGACGAAGAGATCAAGTTTTTTTTCGAAAAGGATAACTTCACATTTTGTCCTGCATTTGTAAGTTTTGGTCAAAATTTCAACGAAAAAATCTCGAAGAAAAAATCAACGATGGTTAGTTCACGGTTTTTTTCGGCCCTTAAATTTTATCCTTTCGATTTCGTTTAAAATCTCTTTTCCTTGATGCTGAAGGACCAACAGACGAAGAGATCAAGTTTTTTTTCGAAAAGGATAACTTCACATTTTGTCCTGCATTTGTAAGTTTTGGTCAAAATTTCAACGAAAAAATCTCGAAGAAAAAATCAACGATGGTTAGTTCACGGTTTTTTTCGGTCCTTAAATTTTATCCTTTCGATTTCGTTTAAAATCTCTTTTCCTTGATGCTGAAGGACCAACAGACGAAGATATCAAGTTTTTTTTCGAAAAGGATAACTTTTAATTTTGTCCTGTATTTGTAAGTTTTGGTCAAAATATCAACGAAAAAATCTCGAAGAAAAAATCAACGATGGTTAGTTCACGGTTTTTTTCGGTCCTTAAATTTTATCCTTTCGATTTCGTTTAAAATCTCTTTTCCTTGATGCTGAAGGACCAACAGACGAAGATATCAAGTTTTTTTTCGAAAAGGATAACTTCACATTTTGTCCTGCATTTGTAAGATTTGGTCAAAATTTCAACGAAAAAATCTCGAAGAAAAAATCAACGATGGTTAGTTCACGGTTTTTTTCGGTCCTTAAATTTTATCCTTTCGATTTCGTTTAAAATCTCTTTTCCTTGATGCTGAAGGACCAACAGACGAAGATATCAAGTTTTTTTTCGAAAAGGATAACTTTTAATTTTGTCCTGTATTTGTAAGTTTTGGTCAAAATATCAACGAAAAAATCTCGAAGAAAAAATCAACGATGGTTAGTTCACGGTTTTTTTCGGTCCTTAAATTTTATCCTTTCGATTTCGTTTAAAATCTCTTTTCCTTGATGCTGAAGGACCAACAGACGAAGATATCAAGTTTTTTTTCGAAAAGGATAACTTTTAATTTTGTCCTGTATTTGTAAGTTTTGGTCAAAATTTCAACGAAAAAATCTCGAAGAAAAAATCAACGATGGTTAGTTCACGGTTTTTTTCGGTCCTTAAATTTTATCCTTTCGATTTCGTTTAAAATCTCTTTTCCTTGATGCTGAAGGACCAACAGACGAAGATATCAAGTTTTTTTTCGAAAAGGATAACTTCACATTTTGTCCTGCATTTGTAAGATTTGGTCAAAATTTCAACGAAAAAATCTCGAAGAAAAAATCAACGATTATTAGTTCACGGTTTTTTTCGGTCCTTAAATTTTATCCTTTCGATTTCGTTTAAAATCTCTTTTCCTTGATGCTGAAGGACCAACAGACGAAGAGATCAAGTTTTTTTATCGAAAAGGATAACTTCACATTTTGTCCTGCATTTGTAAGATTTGGTCAAAATTTCAACGAAAAAATCTCGAAGAAAAAATCAACGATGGTTAGTTCACGGTTTTTTTCGGTCCTTAAATTTTATCCTTTCGATTTCGTTTAAAATCTCTTTTCCTTGATGCTGAAGGACCAACAGACGAAGAGATCAAGTTTTTTTTCGAAAAGGATAACTTCACATTTTGTCCTGTATTTGTAAGTTTTGGTCAAAATTTCAACGAAAAAATCTCGAAGAAAAAATCAACGATGGTTAGTTCACGGTTTTTTTCGGTCCTTAAATTTTATCCTTTCGATTTCGTTTAAAATCGCTTTTCCTTGATGCTGAAGGACCAACAGACGAAGATATCAAGTTTTTTTTCGAAAAGGATAACTTTTAATTTTGTCCTGTATTTGTAAGTTTTGGTCAAAATATCAACGAAAAAATCTCGAAGAAAAAATCAACGATGGTTAGTTCACTGTTTTTTTCGGTCCTTAAATTTTATCCTTTCGATTTCGTTTAAAATCTCTTTTCCTTGATGCTGAAGGACCAACAGACGAAGATATCAAGTTTTTTTTCGAAAAGGATAACTTTTAATTTTGTCCTGTATTTGTAAGTTTTGGTCAAAATTTCAACGAAAAAATCTCGAAGAAAAAATCAACGATGGTTAGTTCACGGTTTTTTTCGGTCCTTAAATTTTATCCTTTCGATTTCGTTTAAAATCTCTTTTCCTTGATGCTGAAGGACCAACAGACGAAGATATCAAGTTTTTTTTCGAAAAGGATAACTTCACATTTTGTCCTGCATTTGTAAGATTTGGTCAAAATTTCAACGAAAAAATCTCGAAGAAAAAATCAACGATTATTAGTTCACGGTTTTTTTCGGTCCTTAAATTTTATCCTTTCGATTTCGTTTAAAATCGCTTTTCCTTGATGCTGAAGGACCAACAGACGAAGATATCAAGTTTTTTTTCGAAAAGGATAACTTTTAATTTTGTCCTGTATTTGTAAGTTTTGGTCAAAATATCAACGAAAAAATCTCGAAGAAAAAATCAACGATGGTTAGTTCACTGTTTTTTTCGGTCCTTAAATTTTATCCTTTCGATTTCGTTTAAAATCTCTTTTCCTTGATGCTGAAGGACCAACAGACGAAGATATCAAGTTTTTTTTCGAAAAGGATAACTTTTAATTTTGTCCTGTATTTGTAAGTTTTGGTCAAAATATCAACGAAAAAATCTCGAAGAAAAAATCAACGATGGTTAGTTCACGGTTTTTTTCGGTCCTTAAATTTTTACCTTTCGATTTCGTTTAAAATCTCTTTTCCTCTATGCTGAAGGACCAACAGACGAAGATATCAAGTTTTTTTTCGAAAAGGATAACTTTTAATTTTGTCCTGTATTTGTAAGTTTTGGTCAAAATATCAACGAAAAAATCTCGAAGAAAAAATCAACGATGGTAAGTTCACGGTTTTTTTCGGCCCTTAAATTTTATCCTTTCGATTTCGTTTAAAATCTCTTTTCCTTGATGCTGAAGGACCAACAGACGAAGAGATCAAGTTTTTTTTCGAAAAGGATAACTTCACATTTTGTCCTGCATTTGTAAGATTTGGTCAAAATTTCAACGAAAAAATCTCGAAGAAAAAATCAACGATGGTTAGTTCACGGTTTTTTTCGGTCCTTAAATTTTATCCTTTCGATTTCGTTTAAAATCTCTTTTCCTTGATGCTGAAGGACCAACAGACGAAGAGATCAAGTTTTTTTTCGAAAAGGATAACTTCACATTTTGTCCTGTATTTGTAAGTTTTGGTCAAAATATCAACGAAAAAATCTCGAAGAAAAAATCAACGATGGTTAGTTCACGGTTTTTTTCGGTCCTTAAATTTTATCCTTTCGATTTCGTTTAAAATCTCTTTTCCTTGATGCTGAAGGACCAACAGACGAAGATATCAAGTTTTTTTTCGAAAAGGATAACTTTTAATTTTGTCCTGTATTTGTAAGTTTTGGTCAAAATATCAACGAAAAAATCTCGAAGAAAAAATCAACGATGGTTAGTTCACGGTTTTTTTCGGTCCTTAAATTTTATCCTTTCGATTTCGTTTAAAATCTCTTTTCCTTGATGCTGAAGGACCAACAGACGAAGAGATCAAGTTTTTTTTCGAAAAGGATAACTTCACATTTTGTCCTGCATTTGTAAGTTTTGGTCAAAATTTCAACGAAAAAATCTCGAAGAAAAAATCAACGATGGTTAGTTCACGGTTTTTTTCGGCCCTTAAATTTTATCCTTTCGATTTCGTTTAAAATCTCTTTTCCTTGATGCTGAAGGACCAACAGACGAAGAGATCAAGTTTTTTTTCGAAAAGGATAACTTCACATTTTGTCCTGCATTTGTAAGTTTTGGTCAAAATTTCAACGAAAAAATCTCGAAGAAAAAATCAACGATGGTTAGTTCACGGTTTTTTTCGGTCCTTAAATTTTATCCTTTCGATTTCGTTTAAAATCTCTTTTCCTTGATGCTGAAGGACCAACAGACGAAGATATCAAGTTTTTTTTCGAAAAGGATAACTTTTAATTTTGTCCTGTATTTGTAAGTTTTGGTCAAAATTTCAACGAAAAAATCTCGAAGAAAAAATCAACGATGGTTAGTTCACGGTTTTTTTCGGTCCTTAAATTTTATCCTTTCGATTTCGTTTAAAATCTCTTTTCCTTGATGCTGAAGGACCAACAGACGAAGATATCAAGTTTTTTTTCGAAAAGGATAACTTCACATTTTGTCCTGCATTTGTAAGATTTGGTCAAAATTTCAACGAAAAAATCTCGAAGAAAAAATCAACGATGGTTAGTTCACGGTTTTTTTCGGTCCTTAAATTTTATCCTTTCGATTTCGTTTAAAATCTCTTTTCCTTGATGCTGAAGGACCAACAGACGAAGATATCAAGTTTTTTTTCGAAAAGGATAACTTTTAATTTTGTCCTGTATTTGTAAGTTTTGGTCAAAATATCAACGAAAAAATCTCGAAGAAAAAATCAACGATGGTTAGTTCACGGTTTTTTTCGGTCCTTAAATTTTATCCTTTCGATTTCGTTTAAAATCTCTTTTCCTTGATGCTGAAGGACCAACAGACGAAGATATCAAGTTTTTTTTGGAAAAGGATAACTTTTAATTTTGTCCTGTATTTGTAAGTTTTGGTCAAAATTTCAACGAAAAAATCTCGAAGAAAAAATCAACGATGGTTAGTTCACGGTTTTTTTCGGTCCTTAAATTTTATCCTTTCGATTTCGTTTAAAATCTCTTTTCCTTGATGCTGAAGGACCAACAGACGAAGATATCAAGTTTTTTTTCGAAAAGGATAACTTCACATTTTGTCCTGCATTTGTAAGATTTGGTCAAAATTTCAACGAAAAAATCTCGAAGAAAAAATCAACGATTATTAGTTCACGGTTTTTTTCGGTCCTTAAATTTTATCCTTTCGATTTCGTTTAAAATCTCTTTTCCTTGATGCTGAAGGACCAACAGACGAAGATATTTAGTTTTTTTTCGAAAAGGATAACTTTTAATTTTGTCCTGCATTTGTAAGATTTGGTCAAAATTTCAACGAAAAAATCTCGAAGAAAAAATCAACGATGGTTAGTTCACGGTTTTTTTCGGTCCTTAAATTTTATCCTTTCGATTTCGTTTAAAATCTCTTTTCCTTGATGCTGAAGGACCAACAGACGAAGAGATCAAGTTTTTTTTCGAAAAGGATAACTTCACATTTTGTCCTGTATTTGTAAGTTTTGGTCAAAATTTCAACGAAAAAATCTCGAAGAAAAAATCAACGATGGTTAGTTCACGGTTTTTTTCGGTCCTTAAATTTTATCCTTTCGATTTCGTTTAAAATCGCTTTTCCTTGATGCTGAAGGACCAACAGACGAAGATATCAAGTTTTTTTTCGAAAAGGATAACTTTTAATTTTGTCCTGTATTTGTAAGTTTTGGTCAAAATATCAACGAAAAAATCTCGAAGAAAAAATCAACGATGGTTAGTTCACTGTTTTTTTCGGTCCTTAAATTTTATCCTTTCGATTTCGTTTAAAATCTCTTTTCCTTGATGCTGAAGGACCAACAGACGAAGATATCAAGTTTTTTTTCGAAAAGGATAACTTTTAATTTTGTCCTGCATTTGTAAGATTTGGTCAAAATATCAACGAAAAAATCTCGAAGAAAAAATCAACGATGGTTAGTTCACGGTTTTTTTCGGTCCTTAAATTTTATCCTTTCGATTTCGTTTAAAATCTCTTTTCCTTGATGCTGAAGGACCAACAGACGAAGATATCAAGTTTTTTTTCGAAAAGGATAACTTCACATTTTGTCCTGCATTTGTAAGGTTTGGTCAAAATTTCAACGAAAAAATCTCGAAGAAAAAATCAACGATGGTTAGTTCACGGTTTTTTTCGGTCCTTAAATTTTATCCTTTCGATTTCGTTTAAAATCTCTTTTCCTTGATGCTGAAGGACCAACAGACGAAGATATCAAGTTTTTTTTCGAAAAGGATAACTTTTAATTTTGTCCTGTATTTGTAAGTTTTGGTCAAAATTTCAACGAAAAAATCTCGAAGAAAAAATCAACGATGGTTAGTTCACGGTTTTTTTCGGTCCTTAAATTTTATCCTTTCGATTTCGTTTAAAATCTCTTTTCCTTGATGCTGAAGGACCAACAGACGAAGATATCAAGTTTTTTTTCGAAAAGGATAACTTTTAATTTTGTCCTGTATTTGTAAGTTTTGGTCAAAATTTCAACGAAAAAATCTCGAAGAAAAAATCAACGATGGTTAGTTCACGGTTTTTTTCGGTCCTTAAATTTTATCCTTTCGATTTCGTTTAAAATCTCTTTTCCTTGATGCTGAAGGACCAACAGACGAAGATATCAAGTTTTTTTTCGAAAAGGATAACTTCACATTTTGTCCTGCATTTGTAAGATTTGGTCAAAATTTCAACGAAAAAATCTCGAAGAAAAAATCAACGATGGTTAGTTCACGGTTTTTTTCGGTCCTTAAATTTTATCCTTTCGATTTCGTTTAAAATCTCTTTTCCTTGATGCTGAAGGACCAACAGACGAAGAGATCAAGTTTTTTTTCGAAAAGGATAACTTCACATTTTGTCCTGCATTTGTAAGATTTGGTCAAAATTTCAACGAAAAAATCTCGAAGAAAAAATCAACGATGGTTAGTTCACGGTTTTTTTCGGTCCTTAAATTTTATCCTTTCGATTTCGTTTAAAATCTCTTTTCCTTGATGCTGAAGGACCAACAGACGAAGATATCAAGTTTTTTTTCGAAAAGGATAACTTTTAATTTTGTCCTGTATTTGTAAGTTTTGGTCAAAATTTCAACGAAAAAATCTCGAAGAAAAAATCAACGATGGTTAGTTCACGGTTTTTTTCGGTCCTTAAATTTTATCCTTTCGATTTCGTTTAAAATCGCTTTTCCTTGATGCTGAAGGACCAACAGACGAAGATATCAAGTTTTTTTTGGAAAAGGATAACTTTTAATTTTGTCCTGTATTTGTAAGTTTTGGTCAAAATTTCAACGAAAAAATCTCGAAGAAAAAATCAACGATGGTTAGTTCACGGTTTTTTTCGGTCCTTAAATTTTATCCTTTCGATTTCGTTTAAAATCGCTTTTCCTTGATGCTGAAGGACCAACAGACGAAGATATTTAGTTTTTTTTCGAAAAGGATAACTTTTAATTTTGTCCTGTATTTGTAAGTTTTGGTCAAAATTTCAACGAAAAAATCTCGAAGAAAAAATCAACGATGGTTAGTTCACGGTTTTTTTCGGCCCTTAAATTTTATCCTTTCGATTTCGTTTAAAATCGCTTTTCCTTGATGCTGAAGGACCAACAGACGAAGATATTTAGTTTTTTTTCGAAAAGGATAACTTTTAATTTTGTCCTGTATTTGTAAGTTTTGGTCAAAGTTTCAACGAAAAAATCTCGAAGAAAAAATCAACGATGGTTAGTTCACGGTTTTTTTCGGCCCTTAAATTTTATCCTTTCGATTTCGTTTAAAATCTCTTTTCCTTGATGCTGAAGGACCAACAGACGAAGAGATCAAGTTTTTTTATCGAAAAGGATAACTTCACATTTTGTCCTGCATTTGTAAGTTTTGGTCAAAGTTTCAACGAAAAAATCTCGAAGAAAAAATCAACGATGGTTAGTTCACGGTTTTTTTCGGCCCTTAAATTTTATCCTTTCGATTTCGTTTAAAATCTCTTTTCCTTGATGCTGAAGGACCAACAGACGAAGATATCAAGTTTTTTTTCGAAAAGGATAACTTTTAATTTTGTCCTGTATTTGTAAGTTTTGGTCAAAATTTCAACGAAAAAATCTCGAAGAAAAAATCAACGATGGTTAGTTCACGGTTTTTTTCGGTCCTTAAATTTTATCCTTTCGATTTCGTTTAAAATCTCTTTTCCTTGATGCTGAAGGACCAACAGACGAAGATATCAAGTTTTTTTTCGAAAAGGATAACTTCACATTTTGTCCTGCATTTGTAAGATTTGGTCAAAATTTCAACGAAAAAATCTCGAAGAAAAAATCAACGATGGTTAGTTCACGGTTTTTTTCGGTCCTTAAATTTTATCCTTTCGATTTCGTTTAAAATCTCTTTTCCTTGATGCTGAAGGACCAACAGACGAAGATATCAAGTTTTTTTTCGAAAAGGATAACTTCACATTTTGTCCTGCATTTGTAAGATTTGGTCAAAATTTCAACGAAAAAATCTCGAAGAAAAAATCAACGATGGTTAGTTCACGGTTTTTTTCGGTCCTTAAATTTTATCCTTTCGATTTCGTTTAAAATCTCTTTTCCTTGATGCTGAAGGACCAACAGACGAAGATATCAAGTTTTTTTTCGAAAAGGATAACTTTTAATTTTGTCCTGTATTTGTAAGTTTTGGTCAAAATTTCAACGAAAAAATCTCGAAGAAAAAATCAACGATGGTTAGTTCACGGTTTTTTTCGGCCCTTAAATTTTATCCTTTCGATTTCGTTTAAAATCTCTTTTCCTTGATGCTGAAGGACCAACAGACGAAGATATCAAGTTTTTTTTCGAAAAGGATAACTTCACATTTTGTCCTGCATTTGTAAGATTTGGTCAAAATTTCAACGAAAAAATCTCGAAGAAAAAATCAACGATGGTTAGTTCACGGTTTTTTTCGGTCCTTAAATTTTATCCTTTCGATTTCGTTTAAAATCGCTTTTCCTTGATGCTGAAGGACCAACAGACGAAGATATCAAGTTTTTTTTGGAAAAGGATAACTTTTAATTTTGTCCTGTATTTGTAAGTTTTGGTCAAAATTTCAACGAAAAAATCTCGAAGAAAAAATCAACGATGGTTAGTTCACGGTTTTTTTCGGTCCTTAAATTTTATCCTTTCGATTTCGTTTAAAATCGCTTTTCCTTGATGCTGAAGGACCAACAGACGAAGATATTTAGTTTTTTTTCGAAAAGGATAACTTTTAATTTTGTCCTGTATTTGTAAGTTTTGGTCAAAGTTTCAACGAAAAAATCTCGAAGAAAAAATCAACGATGGTTAATTCACGGTTTTTTTCGGCCCTTAAATTTTATCCTTTCGATTTCGTTTAAAATCGCTTTTCCTTGATGCTGAAGGACCAACAGACGAAGATATTTAGTTTTTTTTCGAAAAGGATAACTTTTAATTTTGTCCTGTATTTGTAAGTTTTGGTCAAAGTTTCAACGAAAAAATCTCGAAGAAAAAATCAACGATGGTTAGTTCACGGTTTTTTTCGGCCCTTAAATTTTATCCTTTCGATTTCGTTTAAAATCTCTTTTCCTTGATGCTGAAGGACCAACAGACGAAGATATCAAGTTTTTTTTCGAAAAGGATAACTTCACATTTTGTCCTGCATTTGTAAGATTTGGTCAAAATTTCAACGAAAAAATCTCGAAGAAAAAATCAACGATGGTTAGTTCACGGTTTTTTTCGGTCCTTAAATTTTATCCTTTCGATTTCGTTTAAAATCTCTTTTCCTTGATGCTGAAGGACCAACAGACGAAGATATCAAGTTTTTTTTCGAAAAGGATAACTTTTAATTTTGTCCTGTATTTGTAAGTTTTGGTCAAAATTTCAACGAAAAAATCTCGAAGAAAAAATCAACGATGGTTAGTTCACGGTTTTTTTCGGTCCTTAAATTTTATCCTTTCGATTTCGTTTAAAATCTCTTTTCCTTGATGCTGAAGGACCAACAGACGAAGATATCAAGTTTTTTTTCGAAAAGGATAACTTCACATTTTGTCCTGCATTTGTAAGATTTGGTCAAAATTTCAACGAAAAAATCTCGAAGAAAAAATCAACGATGGTTAGTTCACGGTTTTTTTCGGTCCTTAAATTTTATCCTTTCGATTTCGTTTAAAATCTCTTTTCCTTGATGCTGAAGGACCAACAGACGAAGATATCAAGTTTTTTTTCGAAAAGGATAACTTTTAATTTTGTCCTGTATTTGTAAGTTTTGGTCAAAATTTCAACGAAAAAATCTCGAAGAAAAAATCAACGATGGTTAGTTCACGGTTTTTTTCGGTCCTTAAATTTTATCCTTTCGATTTCGTTTAAAATCTCTTTTCCTTGATGCTGAAGGACCAACAGACGAAGAGATCAAGTTTTTTTTCGAAAAGGATAACTTCACATTTTGTCCTGCATTTGTAAGATTTGGTCAAAATTTCAACGAAAAAATCTCGAAGAAAAAATCAACGATTATTAGTTCACGGTTTTTTTCGGTCCTTAAATTTTATCCTTTCGATTTCGTTTGAAATCTCTTTTCCTTGATGCTGAAGGACCAACAGACGAAGATATCAAGTTTTTTTTCGAAAACGATAACTTTTAATTTTGTCCTGTATTTGTAAGTTTTGGTCAAAATATCAACGAAAAAATCTCGAAGAAAAAATCAACGATGGTTAGTTCACGGTTTTTTTCGGTCCTTAAATTTTATCCTTTCGATTTCGTTTAAAATCTCTTTTCCTTGATGCTGAAGGACCAACAGACGAAGATATCAAGTTTTTTTTCGAAAAGGATAACTTTTAATTTTGTCCTGTATTTGTAAGTTTTGGTCAAAATTTCAACGAAAAAATCTCGAAGAAAAAATCAACGATGGTTAGTTCACGGTTTTTTTCGGCCCTTAAATTTTATCCTTTCGATTTCGTTTAAAATCTCTTTTCCTTGATGCTGAAGGACCAACAGACGAAGATATCAAGTTTTTTTTCGAAAAGGATAACTTCACATTTTGTCCTGCATTTGTAAGATTTGGTCAAAATTTCAACGAAAAAATCTCGAAGAAAAAATCAACGATGGTT
The DNA here is from genome assembly GCA_958496155.1 of Sisyra nigra. Lineage (NCBI taxonomy): Eukaryota > Metazoa > Arthropoda > Insecta > Neuroptera > Sisyridae > Sisyra > Sisyra nigra. The sequence continues at coordinate 163,920 of OY292318.1, forward strand.
AGTTCACGGTTTTTTTCGGTCCTTAAATTTTATCCTTTCGATTTCGTTTAAAATCGCTTTTCCTTGATGCTGAAGGACCAACAGACGAAGATATCAAGTTTTTTTTGGAAAAGGATAACTTTTAATTTTGTCCTGTATTTGTAAGTTTTGGTCAAAATTTCAACGAAAAAATCTCGAAGAAAAAATCAACGATGGTTAGTTCACGGTTTTTTTCGGTCCTTAAATTTTATCCTTTCGATTTCGTTTAAAATCGCTTTTCCTTGATGCTGAAGGACCAACAGACGAAGATATTTAGTTTTTTTTCGAAAAGGATAACTTTTAATTTTGTCCTGTATTTGTAAGTTTTGGTCAAAGTTTCAACGAAAAAATCTCGAAGAAAAAATCAACGATGGTTAATTCACGGTTTTTTTCGGCCCTTAAATTTTATCCTTTCGATTTCGTTTAAAATCGCTTTTCCTTGATGCTGAAGGACCAACAGACGAAGATATTTAGTTTTTTTTCGAAAAGGATAACTTTTAATTTTGTCCTGTATTTGTAAGTTTTGGTCAAAGTTTCAACGAAAAAATCTCGAAGAAAAAATCAACGATGGTTAGTTCACGGTTTTTTTCGGCCCTTAAATTTTATCCTTTCGATTTCGTTTAAAATCTCTTTTCCTTGATGCTGAAGGACCAACAGACGAAGATATCAAGTTTTTTTTCGAAAAGGATAACTTCACATTTTGTCCTGCATTTGTAAGATTTGGTCAAAATTTCAACGAAAAAATCTCGAAGAAAAAATCAACGATGGTTAGTTCACGGTTTTTTTCGGTCCTTAAATTTTATCCTTTCGATTTCGTTTAAAATCTCTTTTCCTTGATGCTGAAGGACCAACAGACGAGGATATCAAGTTTTTTTTCGAAAAGGATAACTTTTAATTTTGTCCTGTATTTGTAAGTTTTGGTCAAAATTTCAACGAAAAAATCTCGAAGAAAAAATCAACGATGGTTAGTTCACGGTTTTTTTCGGTCCTTAAAGTTTATCCTTTCGATTTCGTTTAAAATCTCTTTTCCTTGATGCTGAAGGACCAACAGACGAAGATATCAAGTTTTTTTTCGAAAAGGATAACTTCACATTTTGTCCTGCATTTGTAAGATTTGGTCAAAATTTCAACGAAAAAATCTCGAAGAAAAAATCAACGATGGTTAGTTCACGGTTTTTTTCGGTCCTTAAATTTTATCCTTTCGATTTCGTTTAAAATCTCTTTTCCTTGATGCTGAAGGACCAACAGACGAAGATATCAAGTTTTTTTTCGAAAAGGATAACTTTTAATTTTGTCCTGTATTTGTAAGTTTTGGTCAAAATTTCAACGAAAAAATCTCGAAGAAAAAATCAACGATGGTTAGTTCACGGTTTTTTTCGGTCCTTAAATTTTATCCTTTCGATTTCGTTTAAAATCTCTTTTCCTTGATGCTGAAGGACCAACAGACGAAGATATCAAGTTTTTTTTCGAAAAGGATAACTTCACATTTTGTCCTGCATTTGTAAGATTTGGTCAAAATTTCAACGAAAAAATCTCGAAGAAAAAATCAACGATTATTAGTTCACGGTTTTTTTCGGTCCTTAAATTTTATCCTTTCGATTTCGTTTGAAATCTCTTTTCCTTGATGCTGAAGGACCAACAGACGAAGATATCAAGTTTTTTTTCGAAAACGATAACTTTTAATTTTGTCCTGTATTTGTAAGTTTTGGTCAAAATATCAACGAAAAAATCTCGAAGAAAAAATCAACGATGGTTAGTTCACGGTTTTTTTCGGTCCTTAAATTTTATCCTTTCGATTTCGTTTAAAATCTCTTTTCCTTGATGCAGAAGGACCAACAGACGAAGATATCAAGTTTTTTTTCGAAAAGGATAACTTCACATTTTGTCCTGCATTTGTAAGATTTGGTCAAAATTTCAACGAAAAAATCTCGAAGAAAAAATCAACGATGGTTAGTTCACGGTTTTTTTCGGTCCTTAAATTTTATCCTTTCGATTTCGTTTAAAATCTCTTTTCCTTGATGCTGAAGGACCAACAGACGAAGATATCAAGTTTTTTTTCGAAAAGGATAACTTCACATTTTGTCCTGCATTTGTAAGATTTGGTCAAAATTTCAACGAAAAAATCTCGAAGAAAAAATCAACGATGGTTAGTTCACGGTTTTTTTCGGTCCTTAAATTTTATCCTTTCGATTTCGTTTAAAATCTCTTTTCCTTGATGCTGAAGGACCAACAGACGAAGATATCAAGTTTTTTTTCGAAAAGGATAACTTCACATTTTGTCCTGCATTTGTAAGATTTGGTCAAAATTTCAACGAAAAAATCTCGAAGAAAAAATCAACGATGGTTAGTTCACGGTTTTTTTCGGTCCTTAAATTTTATCCTTTCGATTTCGTTTAAAATCTCTTTTCCTTGATGCTGAAGGACCAACAGACGAAGAGATCAAGTTTTTTTTCGAAAAGGATAACTTCACATTTTGTCCTGCATTTGTAAGATTTGGTCAAATTTCAACGAAAAAATCTCGAAGAAAAAATCAACGATGGTTAGTTCACGGTTTTTTTCGGTCCTTAAAATTTATCCTTTCGATTTCGTTTAAAATCTCTTTTCCTTGATGCTGAAGGACCAACAGACGAAGAGATCAAGTTTTTTTTCGAAAAGGATAACTTCACATTTTGTCCTGCATTTGTAAGATTTGGTCAAAATTTCAACGAAAAAATCTCGAAGAAAAAATCAACGATGGTTAGTTCACGGTTTTTTTCGGTCCTTAAATTTTATCCTTTCGATTTCGTTTAAAATCTCTTTTCCTTGATGCTAAAGAACCAACAGACGAAGTAATCAAGTTTTTTTTCGAAAAGGATAACTTTTAATTTTGTCCTGTATTTGTAAGTTTTGGTCAAAATTTCAACGAAAAAATCTCGAAGAAAAAATCAACGATGGTTAGTTCACGGTTTTTTTCGGTCCTTAAATTTTATCCTTTCGATTTCGTTTAAAATCGCTTTTCCTTGATGCTGAAGGACCAACAGACGAAGATATCAAGTTTTTTTTGGAAAAGGATAACTTTTAATTTTGTCCTGTATTTGTAAGTTTTGGTCAAAATTTCAACGAAAAAATCTCGAAGAAAAAATCAACGATGGTTAGTTCACGGTTTTTTTCGGTCCTTAAATTTTATCCTTTCGATTTCGTTTAAAATCGCTTTTCCTTGATGCTGAAGGACCAACAGACGAAGATATTTAGTTTTTTTTCGAAAAGGATAACTTTTAATTTTGTCCTGTATTTGTAAGTTTTGGTCAAAGTTTCAACGAAAAAATCTCGAAGAAAAAATCAACGATGGTTAGTTCACGGTTTTTTTCGGCCCTTAAATTTTATCCTTTCGATTTCGTTTAAAATCGCTTTTCCTTGATGCTGAAGGACCAACAGACGAAGATATTTAGTTTTTTTTCGAAAAGGATAACTTTTAATTTTGTCCTGCATTTGTAAGATTTGGTCAAAATTTCAACGAAAAAATCTCGAAGAAAAAATCAACGATGGTTAGTTCACGGTTTTTTTCGGTCCTTAAATTTTATCCTTTCGATTTCGTTTAAAATCTCTTTTCCTTGATGCTGAAGGACCAACAGACGAAGATATCAAGTTTTTTTTCGAAAAGGATAACTTCACATTTTGTCCTGCATTTGTAAGATTTGGTCAAAATTTCAACGAAAAAATCTCGAAGAAAAAATCAACGATGGTAGGTTCACGGTTTTTTTCGGTCCTTAAATTTTATCCTTTCGATTTCGTTTAAAATCTCTTTTCCTTGATGCTGAAGGACCAACAGACGAAGAGATCAAGTTTTTTTTCGAAAAGGATAACTTCACATTTTGTCCTGCATTTGTAAGATTTGGTCAAATTTCAACGAAAAAATCTCGAAGAAAAAATCAACGATGGTTAGTTCACGGTTTTTTTCGGTCCTTAAATTTTATCCTTTCGATTTCGTTTAAAATCTCTTTTCCTTGATGCTGAAGGACCAACAGACGAAGAGATCAAGTTTTTTTTCGAAAAGGATAACTTCACATTTTGTCCTGCATTTGTAAGATTTGGTCAAATTTCAACGAAAAAATCTCGAAGAAAAAATCAACGATGGTTAGTTCACGGTTTTTTTCGGTCCTTAAATTTTATCCTTTCGATTTCGTTTAAAATCTCTTTTCCTTGATGCTGAAGGACCAACAGACGAAGAGATCAAGTTTTTTTTCGAAAAGGATAACTTCACATTTTGTCCTGTATTTGTAAGTTTTGGTCAAAATTTCAACGAAAAAATCTCGAAGAAAAAATCAACGATGGTTAGTTCACGGTTTTTTTCGGTCCTTAAATTTTATCCTTTCGATTTCGTTTAAAATCGCTTTTCCTTGATGCTGAAGGACCAACAGACGAAGATATCAAGTTTTTTTTGGAAAAGGATAACTTTTAATTTTGTCCTGTATTTGTAAGTTTTGGTCAAAATTTCAACGAAAAAATCTCGAAGAAAAAATCAACGATGGTTAGTTCACGGTTTTTTTCGGTCCTTAAATTTTATCCTTTCGATTTCGTTTAAAATCGCTTTTCCTTGATGCTGAAGGACCAACAGACGAAGATATTTAGTTTTTTTTCGAAAAGGATAACTTTTAATTTTGTCCTGTATTTGTAAGTTTTGGTCAAAGTTTCAACGAAAAAATCTCGAAGAAAAAATCAACGATGGTTAGTTCACGGTTTTTTTCGGCCCTTAAATTTTATCCTTTCGATTTCGTTTAAAATCTCTTTTCCTTGATGCTGAAGGACCAACAGACGAAGATATTTAGTTTTTTTTCGAAAAGGATAACTTTTAATTTTGTCCTGCATTTGTAAGATTTGGTAAAAATTTCAACGAAAAAATCTCGAAGAAAAAATCAACGATGGTTAGTTCACGGTTTTTTTCGGTCCTTAAATTTTATCCTTTCGATTTCGTTTAAAATCTCTTTTCCTTGATGCTGAAGGACCAACAGACGAAGATATCAAGTTTTTTTTCGAAAAGGATAACTTCACATTTTGTCCTGCATTTGTAAGATTTGGTCAAAATTTCAACGAAAAAATCTCGAAGAAAAAATCAACGATGGTTAGTTCACGGTTTTTTTCGGTCCTTAAATTTTATCCTTTCGATTTCGTTTAAAATCTCTTTTCCTTGATGCTGAAGGACCAACAGACGAAGAGATCAAGTTTTTTTTCGAAAAGGATAACTTCACATTTTGTCCTGTATTTGTAAGTTTTGGTCAAAATTTCAACGAAAAAATCTCGAAGAAAAAATCAACGATGGTTAGTTCACGGTTTTTTTCGGTCCTTAAATTTTATCCTTTCGATTTCGTTTAAAATCGCTTTTCCTTGATGCTGAAGGACCAACAGACGAAGATATCAAGTTTTTTTTGGAAAAGGATAACTTTTAATTTTGTCCTGTATTTGTAAGTTTTGGTCAAAATTTCAACGAAAAAATCTCGAAGAAAAAATCAACGATAGTTAGTTCACGGTTTTTTTCGGTCCTTAAATTTTATCCTTTCGATTTCGTTTAAAATCGCTTTTCCTTGATGCTGAAGGACCAACAGACGAAGATATTTAGTTTTTTTTCGAAAAGGATAACTTTTAATTTTGTCCTGTATTTGTAAGTTTTGGTCAAAGTTTCAACGAAAAAATCTCGAAGAAAAAATCAACGATGGTTAGTTCACGGTTTTTTTCGGCCCTTAAATTTTATCCTTTCGATTTCGTTTAAAATCTCTTTTCCTTGATGCTGAAGGACCAACAGACGAAGATATTTAGTTTTTTTTCGAAAAGGATAACTTTTAATTTTGTCCTGCATTTGTAAGATTTGGTCAAAATTTCAACGAAAAAATCTCGAAGAAAAAATCAACGATGGTTAGTTCACGGTTTTTTTCGGTCCTTAAATTTTATCCTTTCGATTTCGTTTAAAATCTCTTTTCCTTGATGCTGAAGGACCAACAGACGAAGATATCAAGTTTTTTTTCGAAAAGGATAACTTCACATTTTGTCCTGCATTTGTAAGATTTGGTCAAAATTTCAACGAAAAAATCTCGAAGAAAAAATCAACGATGGTTAGTTCACGGTTTTTTTCGGTCCTTAAATTTTATCCTTTCGATTTCGTTTAAAATCTCTTTTCCTTGATGCTGAAGGACCAACAGACGAAGATATCAAGTTTTTTTTCGAAAAGGATAACTTTTAATTTTGTCCTGTATTTGTAAGTTTTGGTCAAAATATCAACGAAAAAATCTCGAAGAAAAAATCAACGATGGTTAGTTCACGGTTTTTTTCGGTCCTTAAATTTTATCCTTTCGATTTCGTTTAAAATCTCTTTTCCTTGATGCTGAAGGACCAACAGACGAAGAGATCAAGTTTTTTTTCGAAAAGGATAACTTCACATTTTGTCCTGTATTTGTAAGTTTTTGTCAAAATTTCAACGAAAAAATCTCGAAGAAAAAATCAACGATGGTTAGTTCACGGTTTTTTTCGGTCCTTAAATTTTATCCTTTCGATTTCGTTTAAAATCTCTTTTCCTTGATGCTGAAGGACCAACAGACGAAGATATCAAGTTTTTTTTCGAAAAGGATAACTTCACATTTTGTCCTGCATTTGTAAGATTTGGTCAAAATTTCAACGAAAAAATCTCGAAGAAAAAATCAACGATGGTTAGTTCACGGTTTTTTTCGGTCCTTAAATTTTATCCTTTCGATTTCGTTTAAAATCTCTTTTCCTTGATGCTGAAGGACCAACAGACGAAGAGATCAAGTTTTTTTTCGAAAAGGATAACTTCACATTTTGTCCTGTATTTGTAAGTTTTGGTCAAAATTTCAACGAAAAAATCTCGAAGAAAAAATCAACGATGGTTAGTTCACGGTTTTTTTCGGTCCTTAAATTTTATCCTTTCGATTTCGTTTAAAATCGCTTTTCCTTGATGCTGAAGGACCAACAGACGAAGATATCAAGTTTTTTTTGGAAAAGGATAACTTTTAATTTTGTCCTGTATTTGTAAGTTTTGGTCAAAATTTCAACGAAAAAATCTCGAAGAAAAAATCAACGATAGTTAGTTCACGGTTTTTTTCGGTCCTTAAATTTTATCCTTTCGATTTCGTTTAAAATCGCTTTTCCTTGATGCTGAAGGACCAACAGACGAAGATATTTAGTTTTTTTTCGAAAAGGATAACTTTTAATTTTGTCCTGTATTTGTAAGTTTTGGTCAAAGTTTCAACGAAAAAATCTCGAAGAAAAAATCAACGATGGTTAGTTCACGGTTTTTTTCGGCCCTTAAATTTTATCCTTTCGATTTCGTTTAAAATCTCTTTTCCTTGATGCTGAAGGACCAACAGACGAAGATATTTAGTTTTTTTTCGAAAAGGATAACTTTTAATTTTGTCCTGCATTTGTAAGATTTGGTCAAAATTTCAACGAAAAAATCTCGAAGAAAAAATCAACGATGGTTAGTTCACGGTTTTTTTCGGTCCTTAAATTTTATCCTTTCGATTTCGTTTAAAATCTCTTTTCCTTGATGCTGAAGGACCAACAGACGAAGATATCAAGTTTTTTTTCGAAAAGGATAACTTCACATTTTGTCCTGCATTTGTAAGATTTGGTCAAAATTTCAACGAAAAAATCTCGAAGAAAAAATCAACGATTATTAGTTCACGGTTTTTTTCGGTCCTTAAATTTTATCCTTTCGATTTCGTTTAAAATCTCTTTTCCTTGATGCTGAAGGACCAACAGACGAAGATATCAAGTTTTTTTTCGAAAAGGATAACTTTTAATTTTGTCCTGTATTTGTAAGTTTTGGTCAAAATATCAACGAAAAAATCTCGAAGAAAAAATCAACGATGGTTAGTTCACGGTTTTTTTCGGTCCTTAAATTTTATCCTTTCGATTTCGTTTAAAATCTCTTTTCCTTGATGCTGAAGGACCAACAGACGAAGAGATCAAGTTTTTTTTCGAAAAGGATAACTTCACATTTTGTCCTGCATTTGTAAGATTTGGTCAAAATTTCAACGAAAAAATCTCGAAGAAAAAATCAACGATTATTAGTTCACGGTTTTTTTCGGTCCTTAAATTTTATCCTTTCGATTTCGTTTAAAATCTCTTTTCCTTGATGCTGAAGGACCAACAGACGAAGATATCAAGTTTTTTTTCGAAAAGGATAACTTTTAATTTTGTCCTGTATTTGTAAGTTTTGGTCAAAATATCAACGAAAAAATCTCGAAGAAAAAATCAACGATGGTTAGTTCACGGTTTTTTTCGGTCCTTAAATTTTATCCTTTCGATTTCGTTTAAAATCTCTTTTCCTTGATGCTGAAGGACCAACAGACGAAGAGATCAAGTTTTTTTTCGAAAAGGATAACTTCACATTTTGTCCTGTATTTGTAAGTTTTGGTCAAAATTTCAACGAAAAAATCTCGAAGAAAAAATCAACGATGGTTAGTTCACGGTTTTTTTCGGTCCTTAAATTTTATCCTTTCGATTTCGTTTAAAATCTCTTTTCCTTGATGCTGAAGGACCAACAGACGAAGAGATCAAGTTTTTTTTCGAAAAGGATAACTTCACATTTTGTCCTGCATTTGTAAGATTTGGTCAAATTTCAACGAAAAAATCTCGAAGAAAAAATCAACGATGGTTAGTTCACGGTTTTTTTCGGTCCTTAAATTTTATCCTTTCGATTTCGTTTAAAATCTCTTTTCCTTGATGCTGAAGGACCAACAGACGAAGAGATCAAGTTTTTTTTCGAAAAGGATAACTTCACATTTTGTCCTGCATTTGTAAGATTTGGTCAAAATTTCAACGAAAAAATCTCGAAGAAAAAATCAACGATGGTTAGTTCACGGTTTTTTTCGGTCCTTAAATTTTATCCTTTCGATTTCGTTTAAAATCTCTTTTCCTTGATGCTGAAGGACCAACAGACGAAGAGATCAAGTTTTTTTTCGAAAAGGATAACTTCACATTTTGTCCTGTATTTGTAAGTTTTGGTCAAAATTTCAACGAAAAAATCTCGAAGAAAAAATCAACGATGGTTAGTTCACGGTTTTTTTCGGTCCTTAAATTTTATCCTTTCGATTTCGTTTAAAATCGCTTTTCCTTGATGCTGAAGGACCAACAGACGAAGATATCAAGTTTTTTTTGGAAAAGGATAACTTTTAATTTTGTCCTGTATTTGTAAGTTTTGGTCAAAATTTCAACGAAAAAATCTCGAAGAAAAAATCAACGATGGTTAGTTCACGGTTTTTTTCGGTCCTTAAATTTTATCCTTTCGATTTCGTTTAAAATCGCTTTTCCTTGATGCTGAAGGACCAACAGACGAAGATATTTAGTTTTTTTTCGAAAAGGATAACTTTTAATTTTGTCCTGTATTTGTAAGTTTTGGTCAAAGTTTCAACGAAAAAATCTCGAAGAAAAAATCAACGATGGTTAGTTCACGGTTTTTTTCGGCCCTTAAATTTTATCCTTTCGATTTCGTTTAAAATCTCTTTTCCTTGATGCTGAAGGACCAACAGACGAAGATATTTAGTTTTTTTTCGAAAAGGATAACTTTTAATTTTGTCCTGCATTTGTAAGATTTGGTCAAAATTTCAACGAAAAAATCTCGAAGAAAAAATCAACGATGGTTAGTTCACGGTTTTTTTCGGTCCTTAAATTTTATCCTTTCGATTTCGTTTAAAATCTCTTTTCCTTGATGCTGAAGGACCAACAGACGAAGATATCAAGTTTTTTTTCGAAAAGGATAACTTCACATTTTGTCCTGCATTTGTAAGATTTGGTCAAAATTTCAACGAAAAAATCTCGAAGAAAAAATCAACGATGGTTAGTTCACGGTTTTTTTCGGTCCTTAAATTTTATCCTTTCGATTTCGTTTAAAATCATTTTTCCTTGATGCTGAAGGACCAACAGACGAAGAGATCAAGTTTTTTTTCGAAAAGGATAACTTCACATTTTGTCCTGTATTTGTAAGTTTTGGTCAAAATTTCAACGAAAAAATCTCGAAGAAAAAATCAACGATGGTTAGTTCACGGTTTTTTTCGGTCCTTAAATTTTATCCTTTCGATTTCGTTTAAAATCGCTTTTCCTTGATGCTGAAGGACCAACAGACGAAGATATTTAGTTTTTTTTGGAAAAGGATAACTTTTAATTTTGTCCTGTATTTGTAAGTTTTGGTCAAAGTTTCAACGAAAAAATCTCGAAGAAAAAATCAACGATGGTTAGTTCACGGTTTTTTTCGGCCCTTAAATTTTATCCTTTCGATTTCGTTTAAAATCTCTTTTCCTTGATGCTGAAGGACCAACAGACGAAGATATCAAGTTTTTTTTCGAAAAGGATAACTTCACATTTTGTCCTGCATTTGTAAGATTTGGTCAAAATTTCAACGAAAAAATCTCGAAGAAAAAATCAACGATGGTTAGTTCACGGTTTTTTTCGGTCCTTAAATTTTATCCTTTCGATTTCGTTTAAAATCTCTTTTCCTTGATGCTGAAGGACCAACAGACGAAGATATCAAGTTTTTTTTCGAAAAGGATAACTTCACATTTTGTCCTGCATTTGTAAGATTTGGTCAAAATTTCAACGAAAAAATCTCGAAGAAAAAATCAACGATTATTAGTTCACGGTTTTTTTCGGTCCTTAAATTTTATCCTTTCGATTTCGTTTAAAATCTCTTTTCCTTGATGCTGAAGGACCAACAGACGAAGATATCAAGTTTTTTTTCGAAAAGGATAACTTTTAATTTTGTCCTGTATTTGTAAGTTTTGGTCAAAATATCAACGAAAAAATCTCGAAGAAAAAATCAACGATGGTTAGTTCACGGTTTTTTTCGGTCCTTAAATTTTATCCTTTCGATTTCGTTTAAAATCTCTTTTCCTTGATGCTGAAGGACCAACAGACGAAGATATCAAGTTTTTTTTCGAAAAGGATAACTTTTAATTTTGTCCTGTATTTGTAAGTTTTGGTCAAAATTTCAACGAAAAAATCTCGAAGAAAAAATCAACGATGGTTAGTTCACGGTTTTTTTCGGTCCTTAAATTTTATCCTTTCGATTTCGTTTAAAATCTCTTTTCCTTGATGCTGAAGGACCAACAGACGAAGAGATCAAGTTTTTTTTCGAAAAGGATAACTTCACATTTTGTCCTGCATTTGTAAGATTTGGTCAAAATTTCAACGAAAAAATCTCGAAGAAAAAATCAACGATGGTTAGTTCACGGTTTTTTTCGGTCCTTAAATTTTATCCTTTCGATTTCGTTTAAAATCTCTTTTCCTTGATGCTGAAGGACCAACAGACGAAGAGATCAAGTTTTTTTTCGAAAAGGATAACTTCACATTTTGTCCTGCATTTGTAAGATTTGGTCAAAATTTCAACGAAAAAATCTCGAAGAAAAAATCAACGATGGTTAGTTCACGGTTTTTTTCGGTCCTTAAATTTTATCCTTTCGATTTCGTTTAAAATCTCTTTTCCTTGATGCTAAAGAATTAACAGACGAAGTAATCAAGTGTTTTTTCGAAAAGGATAACTTTTAATTTTGTCCTGTATTTGTAAGTTTTGGTCAAAATTTCAACGAAAAAATCTCGAAGAAAAAATCAACGATGGTTAGTTCACGGTTTTTTTCGGTCCTTAAATTTTATCCTTTCGATTTCGTTTAAAATCGCTTTTCCTTGATGCTGAAGGACCAACAGACGAAGATATCAAGTTTTTTTTGGAAAAGGATAACTTTTAATTTTGTCCTGTATTTGTAAGTTTTGGTCAAAATTTCAACGAAAAAATCTCGAAGAAAAAATCAACGATGGTTAGTTCACGGTTTTTTTCGGTCCTTAAATTTTATCCTTTCGATTTCGTTTAAAATCTCTTTTCCTTGATGCTGAAGGACCAACAGACGAAGATATCAAGTTTTTTTTCGAAAAGGATAACTTTTAATTTTGTCCTGTATTTGTAAGTTTTGGTCAAAATATCAACGAAAAAATCTCGAAGAAAAAATCAACGATGGTTAGTTCACGGTTTTTTTCGGTCCTTAAATTTTATCCTTTCGATTTCGTTTAAAATCTCTTTTCCTTGATGCTGAAGGACCAACAGACGAAGAGATCAAGTTTTTTTTCGAAAAGGATAACTTCACATTTTGTCCTGTATTTGTAAGTTTTGGTCAAAATTTCAACGAAAAAATCTCGAAGAAAAAATCAACGATGGTTAGTTCACGGTTTTTTTCGGTCCTTAAATTTTATCCTTTCGATTTCGTTTAAAATCTCTTTTCCTTGATGCTGAAGGACCAACAGACGAAGAGATCAAGTTTTTTTTCGAAAAGGATAACTTCACATTTTGTCCTGCATTTGTAAGATTTGGTCAAATTTCAACGAAAAAATCTCGAAGAAAAAATCAACGATGGTTAGTTCACGGTTTTTTTCGGTCCTTAAATTTTATCCTTTCGATTTCGTTTAAAATCTCTTTTCCTTGATGCTGAAGGACCAACAGACGAAGAGATCAAGTTTTTTTTCGAAAAGGATAACTTCACATTTTGTCCTGCATTTGTAAGATTTGGTCAAAATTTCAACGAAAAAATCTCGAAGAAAAAATCAACGATGGTTAGTTCACGGTTTTTTTCGGTCCTTAAATTTTATCCTTTCGATTTCGTTTAAAATCTCTTTTCCTTGATGCTGAAGGACCAACAGACGAAGAGATCAAGTTTTTTTTCGAAAAGGATAACTTCACATTTTGTCCTGTATTTGTAAGTTTTGGTCAAAATTTCAACGAAAAAATCTCGAAGAAAAAATCAACGATGGTTAGTTCACGGTTTTTTTCGGTCCTTAAATTTTATCCTTTCGATTTCGTTTAAAATCGCTTTTCCTTGATGCTGAAGGACCAACAGACGAAGATATCAAGTTTTTTTTGGAAAAGGATAACTTTTAATTTTGTCCTGTATTTGTAAGTTTTGGTCAAAATTTCAACGAAAAAATCTCGAAGAAAAAATCAACGATGGTTAGTTCACGGTTTTTTTCGGTCCTTAAATTTTATCCTTTCGATTTCGTTTAAAATCGCTTTTCCTTGATGCTGAAGGACCAACAGACGAAGATATTTAGTTTTTTTTCGAAAAGGATAACTTTTAATTTTGTCCTGTATTTGTAAGTTTTGGTCAAAGTTTCAACGAAAAAATCTCGAAGAAAAAATCAACGATGGTTAGTTCACGGTTTTTTTCGGCCCTTAAATTTTATCCTTTCGATTTCGTTTAAAATCTCTTTTCCTTGATGCTGAAGGACCAACAGACGAAGATATTTAGTTTTTTTTCGAAAAGGATAACTTTTAATTTTGTCCTGCATTTGTAAGATTTGGTCAAAATTTCAACGAAAAAATCTCGAAGAAAAAATCAACGATGGTTAGTTCACGGTTTTTTTCGGTCCTTAAATTTTATCCTTTCGATTTCGTTTAAAATCTCTTTTCCTTGATGCTGAAGGACCAACAGACGAAGATATCAAGTTTTTTTTCGAAAAGGATAACTTCACATTTTGTCCTGCATTTGTAAGATTTGGTCAAAATTTCAACGAAAAAATCTCGAAGAAAAAATCAACGATGGTTAGTTCACGGTTTTTTTCGGTCCTTAAATTTTATCCTTTCGATTTCGTTTAAAATCTCTTTTCCTTGATGCTGAAGGACCAACAGACGAAGAGATCAAGTTTTTTTTCGAAAAGGATAACTTCACATTTTGTCCTGTATTTGTAAGTTTTGGTCAAAATTTCAACGAAAAAATCTCGAAGAAAAAATCAACGATGGTTAGTTCACGGTTTTTTTCGGTCCTTAAATTTTATCCTTTCGATTTCGTTTAAAATCGCTTTTCCTTGATGCTGAAGGACCAACAGACGAAGATATTTAGTTTTTTTTGGAAAAGGATAACTTTTAATTTTGTCCTGTATTTGTAAGTTTTGGTCAAAGTTTCAACGAAAAAATCTCGAAGAAAAAATCAACGATGGTTAGTTCACGGTTTTTTTCGGCCCTTAAATTTTATCCTTTCGATTTCGTTTAAAATCTCTTTTCCTTGATGCTGAAGGACCAACAGACGAAGATATCAAGTTTTTTTTCGAAAAGGATAACTTCACATTTTGTCCTGCATTTGTAAGATTTGGTCAAAATTTCAACGAAAAAATCTCGAAGAAAAAATCAACGATGGTTAGTTCACGGTTTTTTTCGGTCCTTAAATTTTATCCTTTCGATTTCGTTTAAAATCTCTTTTCCTTGATGCTGAAGGACCAACAGACGAAGATATCAAGTTTTTTTTCGAAAAGGATAACTTCACATTTTGTCCTGCATTTGTAAGATTTGGTCAAAATTTCAACGAAAAAATCTCGAAGAAAAAATCAACGATTATTAGTTCACGGTTTTTTTCGGTCCTTAAATTTTATCCTTTCGATTTCGTTTAAAATCTCTTTTCCTTGATGCTGAAGGACCAACAGACGAAGATATCAAGTTTTTTTTCGAAAAGGATAACTTTTAATTTTGTCCTGTATTTGTAAGTTTTGGTCAAAATATCAACGAAAAAATCTCGAAGAAAAAATCAACGATGGTTAGTTCACGGTTTTTTTCGGTCCTTAAATTTTATCCTTTCGATTTCGTTTAAAATCTCTTTTCCTTGATGCTGAAGGACCAACAGACGAAGATATCAAGTTTTTTTTCGAAAAGGATAACTTTTAATTTTGTCCTGTATTTGTAAGTTTTGGTCAAAATTTCAACGAAAAAATCTCGAAGAAAAAATCAACGATGGTTAGTTCACGGTTTTTTTCGGTCCTTAAATTTTATCCTTTCGATTTCGTTTAAAATCTCTTTTCCTTGATGCTGAAGGACCAACAGACGAAGAGATCAAGTTTTTTTTCGAAAAGGATAACTTCACATTTTGTCCTGCATTTGTAAGATTTGGTCAAAATTTCAACGAAAAAATCTCGAAGAAAAAATCAACGATGGTTAGTTCACGGTTTTTTTCGGTCCTTAAATTTTATCCTTTCGATTTCGTTTAAAATCTCTTTTCCTTGATGCTGAAGGACCAACAGACGAAGAGATCAAGTTTTTTTTCGAAAAGGATAACTTCACATTTTGTCCTGCATTTGTAAGATTTGGTCAAAATTTCAACGAAAAAATCTCGAAGAAAAAATCAACGATGGTTAGTTCACGGTTTTTTTCGGTCCTTAAATTTTATCCTTTCGATTTCGTTTAAAATCTCTTTTCCTTGATGCTAAAGAATTAACAGACGAAGTAATCAAGTGTTTTTTCGAAAAGGATAACTTTTAATTTTGTCCTGTATTTGTAAGTTTTGGTCAAAATTTCAACGAAAAAATCTCGAAGAAAAAATCAACGATGGTTAGTTCACGGTTTTTTTCGGTCCTTAAATTTTATCCTTTCGATTTCGTTTAAAATCGCTTTTCCTTGATGCTGAAGGACCAACAGACGAAGATATCAAGTTTTTTTTGGAAAAGGATAACTTTTAATTTTGTCCTGTATTTGTAAGTTTTGGTCAAAATTTCAACGAAAAAATCTCGAAGAAAAAATCAACGATGGTTAGTTCACGGTTTTTTTCGGTCCTTAAATTTTATCCTTTCGATTTCGTTTAAAATCGCTTTTCCTTGATGCTGAAGGACCAACAGACGAAGATATTTAGTTTTTTTTGGAAAAGGATAACTTTTAATTTTGTCCTGTATTTGTAAGTTTTGGTCAAAGTTTCAACGAAAAAATCTCGAAGAAAAAATCAACGATGGTTAGTTCACGGTTTTTTTCGGCCCTTAAATTTTATCCTTTCGATTTCGTTTAAAATCTCTTTTCCTTGATGCTGAAGGACCAACAGACGAAGATATTTAGTTTTTTTTCGAAAAGGATAACTTTTAATTTTGTCCTGCATTTGTAAGATTTGGTCAAAATTTCAACGAAAAAATCTCGAAGAAAAAATCAACGATGGTTAGTTCACGGTTTTTTTCGGTCCTTAAATTTTATCCTTTCGATTTCGTTTAAAATCTCTTTTCCTTGATGCTGAAGGACCAACAGACGAAGAGATCAAGTTTTTTTTCGAAAAGGATAACTTCACATTTTGTCCTGCATTTGTAAGATTTGGTCAAAATTTCAACGAAAAAATCTCGAAGAAAAAATCAACGATGGTTAGTTCACGGTTTTTTTCGGTCCTTAAATTTTATCCTTTCGATTTCGTTTAAAATCTCTTTTCCTTGATGCTGAAGGACCAACAGACGAAGAGATCAAGTTTTTTTTCGAAAAGGATAACTTCACATTTTGTCCTGCATTTGTAAGATTTGGTCAAAATTTCAACGAAAAAATCTCGAAGAAAAAATCAACGATGGTTAGTTCACGGTTTTTTTCGGTCCTTAAATTTTATCCTTTCGATTTCGTTTAAAATCTCTTTTCCTTGATGCTAAAGAATTAACAGACGAAGTAATCAAGTTTTTTTTCGAAAAGGATAACTTTTAATTTTGTCCTGTATTTGTAAGTTTTGGTCAAAATTTCAACGAAAAAATCTCGAAGAAAAAATCAACGATGGTTAGTTCACGGTTTTTTTCGGTCCTTAAATTTTATCCTTTCGATTTCGTTTAAAATCGCTTTTCCTTGATGCTGAAGGACCAACAGACGAAGATATCAAGTTTTTTTTGGAAAAGGATAACTTTTAATTTTGTCCTGTATTTGTAAGTTTTGGTCAAAATTTCAACGAAAAAATCTCGAAGAAAAAATCAACGATGGTTAGTTCACGGTTTTTTTCGGTCCTTAAATTTTATCCTTTCGATTTCGTTTAAAATCGCTTTTCCTTGATGCTGAAGGACCAACAGACGAAGATATTTAGTTTTTTTTCGAAAAGGATAACTTTTAATTTTGTCCTGTATTTGTAAGTTTTGGTCAAAGTTTCAACGAAAAAATCTCGAAGAAAAAATCAACGATGGTTAGTTCACGGTTTTTTTCGGCCCTTAAATTTTATCCTTTCGATTTCGTTTAAAATCTCTTTTCCTTGATGCTGAAGGACCAACAGACGAAGATATTTAGTTTTTTTTCGAAAAGGATAACTTTTAATTTTGTCCTGCATTTGTAAGATTTGGTCAAAATTTCAAC
Organism: Sisyra nigra; assembly: GCA_958496155.1. Classification (NCBI taxonomy): domain Eukaryota; kingdom Metazoa; phylum Arthropoda; class Insecta; order Neuroptera; family Sisyridae; genus Sisyra; species Sisyra nigra. Next base: position 181,021 of record OY292318.1, read on the forward strand.
GAAAAAATCTCGAAGAAAAAATCAACGATGGTTAGTTCACGGTTTTTTTCGGTCCTTAAATTTTATCCTTTCGATTTCGTTTAAAATCTCTTTTCCTTGATGCTGAAGGACCAACAGACGAAGATATCAAGTTTTTTTTCGAAAAGGATAACTTCACATTTTGTCCTGCATTTGTAAGATTTGGTCAAAATTTCAACGAAAAAATCTCGAAGAAAAAATCAACGATGGTTAGTTCACGGTTTTTTTCGGTCCTTAAATTTTATCCTTTCGATTTCGTTTAAAATCTCTTTTCCTTGATGCTGAAGGACCAACAGACGAAGATATCAAGTTTTTTTTCGAAAAGGATAACTTTTAATTTTGTCCTGTATTTGTAAGTTTTGGTCAAAATATCAACGAAAAAATCTCGAAGAAAAAATCAACGATGGTTAGTTCACGGTTTTTTTCGGTCCTTAAATTTTATCCTTTCGATTTCGTTTAAAATCTCTTTTCCTTGATGCTGAAGGACCAACAGACGAAGATATCAAGTTTTTTTTCGAAAAGGATAACTTTTAATTTTGTCCTGTATTTGTAAGTTTTGGTCAAAATTTCAACGAAAAAATCTCGAAGAAAAAATCAACGATGGTTAGTTCACGGTTTTTTTCGGTCCTTAAATTTTATCCTTTCGATTTCGTTTAAAATCTCTTTTCCTTGATGCTGAAGGACCAACAGACGAAGATATCAAGTTTTTTTTCGAAAAGGATAACTTCACATTTTGTCCTGCATTTGTAAGATTTGGTCAAAATTTCAACGAAAAAATCTCGAAGAAAAAATCAACGATGGTTAGTTCACGGTTTTTTTCGGTCCTTAAATTTTATCCTTTCGATTTCGTTTAAAATCTCTTTTCCTTGATGCTGAAGGACCAACAGACGAAGAGATCAAGTTTTTTTTCGAAAAGGATAACTTCACATTTTGTCCTGCATTTGTAAGATTTGGTCAAAATTTCAACGAAAAAATCTCGAAGAAAAAATCAACGATGGTTAGTTCACGGTTTTTTTCGGTCCTTAAATTTTATCCTTTCGATTTCGTTTAAAATCTCTTTTCCTTGATGCTGAAGGACCAACAGACGAAGAGATCAAGTTTTTTTTCGAAAAGGATAACTTCACATTTTGTCCTGCATTTGTAAGATTTGGTCAAAATTTCAACGAAAAAATCTCGAAGAAAAAATCAACGATGGTTAGTTCACGGTTTTTTTCGGTCCTTAAATTTTATCCTTTCGATTTCGTTTAAAATCTCTTTTCCTTGATGCTAAAGAATTAACAGACGAAGTAATCAAGTTTTTTTTCGAAAAGGATAACTTTTAATTTTGTCCTGTATTTGTAAGTTTTGGTCAAAATTTCAACGAAAAAATCTCGAAGAAAAAATCAACGATGGTTAGTTCACGGTTTTTTTCGGTCCTTAAATTTTATCCTTTCGATTTCGTTTAAAATCGCTTTTCCTTGATGCTGAAGGACCAACAGACGAAGATATTTAGTTTTTTTTCGAAAAGGATAACTTTTAATTTTGTCCTGTATTTGTAAGTTTTGGTCAAAGTTTCAACGAAAAAATCTCGAAGAAAAAATCAACGATGGTTAGTTCATGGTTTTTTTCGGCCCTTAAATTTTATCCTTTCGATTTCGTTTAAAATCTCTTTTCCTTGATGCTGAAGGACCAACAGACGAAGATATTTAGTTTTTTTTCGAAAAGGATAACTTTTAATTTTGTCCTGCATTTGTAAGATTTGGTCAAAATTTCAACGAAAAAATCTCGAAGAAAAAATCAACGATGGTTAGTTCACGGTTTTTTTCGGTCCTTAAATTTTATCCTTTCGATTTCGTTTAAAATCTCTTTTCCTTGATGCTGAAGGACCAACAGACGAAGATATCAAGTTTTTTTTCGAAAAGGATAACTTTTAATTTTGTCCTGTATTTGTAAGTTTTGGTCAAAATATCAACGAAAAAATCTCGAAGAAAAAATCAACGATGGTTAGTTCACGGTTTTTTTCGGTCCTTAAATTTTATCCTTTCGATTTCGTTTAAAATCTCTTTTCCTTGATGCTGAAGGACCAACAGACGAAGAGATCAAGTTTTTTTTCGAAAAGGATAACTTCACATTTTGTCCTGCATTTGTAAGATTTGGTCAAAATTTCAACGAAAAAATCTCGAAGAAAAAATCAACGATGGTTAGTTCACGGTTTTTTTCGGTCCTTAAATTTTATCCTTTCGATTTCGTTTAAAATCTCTTTTCCTTGATGCTGAAGGACCCACAGACGAAGAGATCAAGTTTTTTTTCGAAAAGGATAACTTCACATTTTGTCCTGCATTTGTAAGATTTGGTCAAAATTTCAACGAAAAAATCTCGAAGAAAAAATCAACGATGGTTAGTTCACGGTTTTTTTCGGTCCTTAAATTTTATCCTTTCGATTTCGTTTAAAATCTCTTTTCCTTGATGCTAAAGAATTAACAGACGAAGTAATCAAGTTTTTTTTCGAAAAGGATAACTTTTAATTTTGTCCTGTATTTGTAAGTTTTGGTCAAAATTTCAACGAAAAAATCTCGAAGAAAAAATCAACGATGGTTAGTTCACGGTTTTTTTCGGTCCTTAAATTTTATCCTTTCGATTTCGTTTAAAATCGCTTTTCCTTGATGCTGAAGGACCAACAGACGAAGATATTTAGTTTTTTTTCGAAAAGGATAACTTTTAATTTTGTCCTGTATTTGTAAGTTTTGGTCAAAGTTTCAACGAAAAAATCTCGAAGAAAAAATCAACGATGGTTAGTTCACGGTTTTTTTCGGCCCTTAAATTTTATCCTTTCGATTTCGTTTAAAATCTCTTTTCCTTGATGCTGAAGGACCAACAGACGAAGATATTTAGTTTTTTTTCGAAAAGGATAACTTTTAATTTTGTCCTGCATTTGTAAGATTTGGTCAAAATTTCAACGAAAAAATCTCGAAGAAAAAATCAACGATGGTTAGTTCACGGTTTTTTTCGGTCCTTAAATTTTATCCTTTCGATTTCGTTTAAAATCTCTTTTCCTTGATGCTGAAGGACCAACAGACGAAGATATCAAGTTTTTTTTCGAAAAGGATAACTTTTAATTTTGTCCTGTATTTGTAAGTTTTGGTCAAAATATCAACGAAAAAATCTCGAAGAAAAAATCAACGATGGTTAGTTCACGGTTTTTTTCGGTCCTTAAATTTTATCCTTTCGATTTCGTTTAAAATCTCTTTTCCTTGATGCTGAAGGACCAACAGACGAAGATATCAAGTTTTTTTTCGAAAAGGATAACTTTTAATTTTGTCCTGTATTTGTAAGTTTTGGTCAAAATTTCAACGAAAAAATCTCGAAGAAAAAATCAACGATGGTTAGTTCACGGTTTTTTTCGGTCCTTAAATTTTATCCTTTCGATTTCGTTTAAAATCTCTTTTCCTTGATGCTGAAGGACCAACAGACGAAGATATCAAGTTTTTTTTCGAAAAGGATAACTTCACATTTTGTCCTGCATTTGTAAGATTTGGTCAAAATTTCAACGAAAAAATCTCGAAGAAAAAATCAACGATGGTTAGTTCACGGTTTTTTTCGGTCCTTAAATTTTATCCTTTCGATTTCGTTTAAAATCTCTTTTCCTTGATGCTGAAGGACCAACAGACGAAGAGATCAAGTTTTTTTTCGAAAAGGATAACTTCACATTTTGTCCTGCATTTGTAAGATTTGTCAAAGTTTCAACGAAAAAATCTCGAAGAAAAAATCAACGATGGTTAGTTCACGGTTTTTTTCGGTCCTTAAATTTTATCCTTTCGATTTCGTTTAAAATCGCTTTTCCTTGATGCTGAAGGACCAACAGACGAAGATATCAAGTTTTTTTTGGAAAAGGATAACTTTTAATTTTGTCCTGTATTTGTAAGTTTTGGTCAAAATTTCAACGAAAAAATCTCGAAGAAAAAATCAACGATGGTTAGTTCACGGTTTTTTTCGGTCCTTAAATTTTATCCTTTCGATTTCGTTTAAAATCGCTTTTCCTTGATGCTGAAGGACCAACAGACGAAGATATTTAGTTTTTTTTCGAAAAGGATAACTTTTAATTTTGTCCTGCATTTGTAAGATTTGGTCAAAATTTCAACGAAAAAATCTCGAAGAAAAAATCAACGATGGTTAGTTCACGGTTTTTTTCGGTCCTTAAATTTTATCCTTTCGATTTCGTTTAAAATCGCTTTTCCTTGATGCTGAAGGACCAACAGACGAAGATATCAAGTTTTTTTTGGAAAAGGATAACTTTTAATTTTGTCCTGTATTTGTAAGTTTTGGTCAAAATTTCAACGAAAAAATCTCGAAGAAAAAATCAACGATGGTTAGTTCACGGTTTTTTTCGGTCCTTAAATTTTATCCTTTCGATTTCGTTTAAAATCTCTTTTCCTTGATGCTGAAGGACCAACAGACGAAGATATTTAGTTTTTTTTCGAAAAGGATAACTTTTAATTTTGTCCTGCATTTGTAAGATTTGGTCAAAATTTCAACGAAAAAATCTCGAAGAAAAAATCAACGATGGTTAGTTCACGGTTTTTTTCGGTCCTTAAATTTTATCCTTTCGATTTCGTTTAAAATCTCTTTTCCTTGATGCTGAAGGACCAACAGACGAAGATATCAAGTTTTTTTTCGAAAAGGATAACTTTTAATTTTGTCCTGTATTTGTAAGTTTTGGTCAAAATATCAACGAAAAAATCTCGAAGAAAAAATCAACGATGGTTAGTTCACGGTTTTTTTCGGTCCTTAAATTTTATCCTTTCGATTTCGTTTAAAATCTCTTTTCCTTGATGCTGAAGGACCAACAGACGAAGATATCAAGTTTTTTTTCGAAAAGGATAACTTTTAATTTTGTCCTGTATTTGTAAGTTTTGGTCAAAATTTCAACGAAAAAATCTCGAAGAAAAAATCAACGATGGTTAGTTCACGGTTTTTTTCGGTCCTTAAATTTTATCCTTTCGATTTCGTTTAAAATCTCTTTTCCTTGATGCTGAAGGACCAACAGACGAAGATATCAAGTTTTTTTTCGAAAAGGATAACTTCACATTTTGTCCTGCATTTGTAAGATTTGGTCAAAATTTCAACGAAAAAATCTCGAAGAAAAAATCAACGATGGTTAGTTCACGGTTTTTTTCGGTCCTTAAATTTTATCCTTTCGATTTCGTTTAAAATCTCTTTTCCTTGATGCTGAAGGACCAACAGACGAAGATATCAAGTTTTTTTTCGAAAAGGATAACTTTTAATTTTGTCCTGTATTTGTAAGTTTTGGTCAAAATATCAACGAAAAAATCTCGAAGAAAAAATCAACGATGGTTAGTTCACGGTTTTTTTCGGTCCTTAAATTTTATCCTTTCGATTTCGTTTAAAATCTCTTTTCCTTGATGCTGAAGGACCAACAGACGAAGATATTTAGTTTTTTTTCGAAAAGGATAACTTTTAATTTTGTCCTGTATTTGTAAGTTTTGGTCAAAATTTCAACGAAAAAATCTCGAAGAAAAAATCAACGATGGTTAGTTCACGGTTTTTTTCGGTCCTTAAATTTTATCCTTTCGATTTCGTTTAAAATCGCTTTTCCTTGATGCTGAAGGACCAACAGACGAAGATATTTAGTTTTTTTTCGAAAAGGATAACTTTTAATTTTGTCCTGTATTTGTAAGTTTTGGTCAAAGTTTCAACGAAAAAATCTCGAAGAAAAAATCAACGATGGTTAGTTCACGGTTTTTTTCGGCCCTTAAATTTTATCCTTTCGATTTCGTTTAAAATCTCTTTTCCTTGATGCTGAAGGACCAACAGACGAAGATATTTAGTTTTTTTTCGAAAAGGATAACTTTTAATTTTGTCCTGCATTTGTAAGATTTGGTCAAAATTTCAACGAAAAAATCTCGAAGAAAAAATCAACGATGGTTAGTTCACGGTTTTTTTCGGTCCTTAAATTTTATCCTTTCGATTTCGTTTAAAATCTCTTTTCCTTGATGCTGAAGGACCAACAGACGAAGATATCAAGTTTTTTTTCGAAAAGGATAACTTTTAATTTTGTCCTGTATTTGTAAGTTTTGGTCAAAATATCAACGAAAAAATCTCGAAGAAAAAATCAACGATGGTTAGTTCACGGTTTTTTTCGGTCCTTAAATTTTATCCTTTCGATTTCGTTTAAAATCTCTTTTCCTTGATGCTGAAGGACCAACAGACGAAGATATCAAGTTTTTTTTCGAAAAGGATAACTTTTAATTTTGTCCTGTATTTGTAAGTTTTGGTCAAAATTTCAACGAAAAAATCTCGAAGAAAAAATCAACGATGGTTAGTTCACGGTTTTTTTCGGTCCTTAAATTTTATCCTTTCGATTTCGTTTAAAATCTCTTTTCCTTGATGCTGAAGGACCAACAGACGAAGATATCAAGTTTTTTTTCGAAAAGGATAACTTCACATTTTGTCCTGCATTTGTAAGATTTGGTCAAAATTTCAACGAAAAAATCTCGAAGAAAAAATCAACGATGGTTAGTTCACGGTTTTTTTCGGTCCTTAAATTTTATCCTTTCGATTTCGTTAAAAATCTCTTTTCCTTGATGCTGAAGGACCAACAGACGAAGAGATCAAGTTTTTTTTCGAAAAGGATAACTTCACATTTTGTCCTGCATTTGTAAGATTTGGTCAAAATTTCAACGAAAAAATCTCGAAGAAAAAATCAACGATGGTTAGTTCACGGTTTTTTTCGGTCCTTAAATTTTATCCTTTCGATTTCGTTTAAAATCTCTTTTCCTTGATGCTGAAGGACCAACAGACGAAGAGATCAAGTTTTTTTTCGAAAAGGATAACTTCACATTTTGTCCTGCATTTGTAAGATTTGGTCAAAATTTCAACGAAAAAATCTCGAAGAAAAAATCAACGATGGTTAGTTCACGGTTTTTTTCGGTCCTTAAATTTTATCCTTTCGATTTCGTTTAAAATCTCTTTTCCTTGATGCTAAAGAATTAACAGACGAAGTAATCAAGTTTTTTTTCGAAAAGGATAACTTTTAATTTTGTCCTGTATTTGTAAGTTTTGGTCAAAATTTCAACGAAAAAATCTCGAAGAAAAAATCAACGATGGTTAGTTCACGGTTTTTTTCGGTCCTTAAATTTTATCCTTTCGATTTCGTTTAAAATCGCTTTTCCTTGATGCTGAAGGACCAACAGACGAAGATATTTAGTTTTTTTTGGAAAAGGATAACTTTTAATTTTGTCCTGTATTTGTAAGTTTTGGTCAAAATTTCAACGAAAAAATCTCGAAGAAAAAATCAACGATGGTTAGTTCACGGTTTTTTTCGGTCCTTAAATTTTATCCTTTCGATTTCGTTTAAAATCGCTTTTCCTTGATGCTGAAGGACCAACAGACGAAGATATTTAGTTTTTTTTCGAAAAGGATAACTTTTAATTTTGTCCTATATTTGTAAGTTTTGGTCAAAGTTTCAACGAAAAAATCTCGAAGAAAAAATCAACGATGGTTAGTTCACGGTTTTTTTCGGCCCTTAAATTTTATCCTTTCGATTTCGTTTAAAATCTCTTTTCCTTGATGCTGAAGGACCAACAGACGAAGATATTTAGTTTTTTTTCGAAAAGGATAACTTTTAATTTTGTCCTGCATTTGTAAGATTTGGTCAAAATTTCAACGAAAAAATCTCGAAGAAAAAATCAACGATGGTTAGTTCACGGTTTTTTTCGGTCCTTAAATTTTATCCTTTCGATTTCGTTTAAAATCTCTTTTCCTTGATGCTGAAGGACCAACAGACGAAGATATCAAGTTTTTTTTCGAAAAGGATAACTTTTAATTTTGTCCTGTATTTGTAAGTTTTGGTCAAAATATCAACGAAAAAATCTCGAAGAAAAAATCAACGATGGTTAGTTCACGGTTTTTTTCGGTCCTTAAATTTTATCCTTTCGATTTCGTTTAAAATCTCTTTTCCTTGATGCTGAAGGACCAACAGACGAAGATATCAAGTTTTTTTTCGAAAAGGATAACTTTTAATTTTGTCCTGTATTTGTAAGTTTTGGTCAAAATTTCAACGAAAAAATCTCGAAGAAAAAATCAACGATGGTAAGTTCACGGTTTTTTTCGGTCCTTAAATTTTATCCTTTCGATTTCGTTTAAAATCTCTTTTCCTTGATGCTGAAGGACCAACAGACGAAGATATCAAGTTTTTTTTCGAAAAGGATAACTTCACATTTTGTCCTGCATTTGTAAGATTTGGTCAAAATTTCAACGAAAAAATCTCGAAGAAAAAATCAACGATGGTTAGTTCACGGTTTTTTTCGGTCCTTAAATTTTATCCTTTCGATTTCGTTTAAAATCTCTTTTCCTTGATGCTGAAGGACCAACAGACGAAGAGATCAAGTTTTTTTTCGAAAAGGATAACTTCACATTTTGTCCTGCATTTGTAAGATTTGGTCAAAATTTCAACGAAAAAATCTCGAAGAAAAAATCAACGATGGTTAGTTCACGGTTTTTTTCGGTCCTTAAATTTTATCCTTTCGATTTCGTTTAAAATCTCTTTTCCTTGATGCTGAAGGACCAACAGACGAAGAGATCAAGTTTTTTTTCGAAAAGGATAACTTCACATTTTGTCCTGCATTTGTAAGATTTGGTCAAAATTTCAACGAAAAAATCTCGAAGAAAAAATCAACGATGGTTAGTTCACGGTTTTTTTCGGTCCTTAAATTTTATCCTTTCGATTTCGTTTAAAATCTCTTTTCCTTGATGCTAAAGAATTAACAGACGAAGTAATCAAGTTTTTTTTCGAAAAGGATAACTTTTAATTTTGTCCTGTATTTGTAAGTTTTGGTCAAAATTTCAACGAAAAAATCTCGAAGAAAAAATCAACGATGGTTAGTTCACGGTTTTTTTCGGTCCTTAAATTTTATCCTTTCGATTTCGTTTAAAATCGCTTTTCCTTGATGCTGAAGGACCAACAGACGAAGATATTTAGTTTTTTTTCGAAAAGGATAACTTTTAATTTTGTCCTGTATTTGTAAGTTTTGGTCAAAATTTCAACGAAAAAATCTCGAAGAAAAAATCAACGATGGTTAGTTCACGGTTTTTTTCGGTCCTTAAATTTTATCCTTTCGATTTCGTTTAAAATCGCTTTTCCTTGATGCTGAAGGACCAACAGACGAAGATATTTAGTTTTTTTTCGAAAAGGATAACTTTTAATTTTGTCCTGTATTTGTAAGTTTTGGTCAAAGTTTCAACGAAAAAATCTCGAAGAAAAAATCAACGATGGTTAGTTCACGGTTTTTTTCGGCCCTTAAATTTTATCCTTTCGATTTCGTTTAAAATCTCTTTTCCTTGATGCTGAAGGACCAACAGACGAAGATATTTAGTTTTTTTTCGAAAAGGATAACTTTTAATTTTGTCCTGCATTTGTAAGATTTGGTCAAAATTTCAACGAAAAAATCTCGAAGAAAAAATCAACGATGGTTAGTTCACGGTTTTTTTCGGTCCTTAAATTTTATCCTTTCGATTTCGTTTAAAATCTCTTTTCCTTGATGCTGAAGGACCAACAGACGAAGATATCAAGTTTTTTTTCGAAAAGGATAACTTTTAATTTTGTCCTGTATTTGTAAGTTTTGGTCAAAATTTCAACGAAAAAATCTCGAAGAAAAAATCAACGATGGTTAGTTCACGGTTTTTTTCGGTCCTTAAATTTTATCCTTTCGATTTCGTTTAAAATCTCTTTTCCTTGATGCTGAAGGACCAACAGACGAAGATATCAAGTTTTTTTTCGAAAAGGATAACTTCACATTTTGTCCTGCATTTGTAAGATTTGGTCAAAATTTCAACGAAAAAATCTCGAAGAAAAAATCAACGATGGTTAGTTCACGGTTTTTTTCGGTCCTTAAATTTTATCCTTTCGATTTCGTTTAAAATCTCTTTTCCTTGATGCTGAAGGACCAACAGACGAAGAGATCAAGTTTTTTTTCGAAAAGGATAACTTCACATTTTGTCCTGCATTTGTAAGATTTGGTCAAAATTTCAACGAAAAAATCTCGAAGAAAAAATCAACGATGGTTAGTTCACGGTTTTTTTCGGTCCTTAAATTTTATCCTTTCGATTTCGTTTAAAATCTCTTTTCCTTGATGCTGAAGGACCAACAGACGAAGAGATCAAGTTTTTTTTCGAAAAGGATAACTTCACATTTTGTCCTGCATTTGTAAGATTAGGTCAAAATTTCAACGAAAAAATCTCGAAGAAAAAATCAACGATGGTTAGTTCACGGTTTTTTTCGGTCCTTAAATTTTATCCTTTCGATTTCGTTTAAAATCTCTTTTCCTTGATGCTGAAGGACCAACAGACGAAGATATTTAGTTTTTTTTCGAAAAGGATAACTTTTAATTTTGTCCTGTATTTGTAAGTTTTGGTCAAAGTTTCAACGAAAAAATCTCGAAGAAAAAATCAACGATGGTTAGTTCACGGTTTTTTTCGGCCCTTAAATTTTATCCTTTCGATTTCGTTTAAAATCTCTTTTCCTTGATGCTGAAGGACCAACAGACGAAGATATCAAGTTTTTTTTCGAAAAGGATAACTTTTAATTTTGTCCTGCATTTGTAAGATTTGGTCAAAATTTCAACGAAAAAATCTCGAAGAAAAAATCAACGATGGTTAGTTCACGGTTTTTTTCGGTCCTTAAATTTTATCCTTTCGATTTCGTTTAAAATCTCTTTTCCTTGATGCTGAAGGACCAACAGACGAAGATATTTAGTTTTTTTTCGAAAAGGATAACTTTTAATTTTGTCCTGTATTTGTAAGTTTTGGTCAAAGTTTCAACGAAAAAATCTCGAAGAAAAAATCAACGATGGTTAGTTCACGGTTTTTTTCGGTCCTTAAATTTTATCCTTTCGATTTCGTTTAAAATCTCTTTTCCTTGATGCTGAAGGACCAACAGACGAAGATATCAAGTTTTTTTTCGAAAAGGATAACTTTTAATTTTGTCCTGTATTTGTAAGTTTTGGTCAAAATTTCAACGAAAAAATCTCGAAGAAAAAATCAACGATGGTTAGTTCACGGTTTTTTTCGGTCCTTAAATTTTATCCTTTCGATTTCGTTTAAAATCGCTTTTCCTTGATGCTGAAGGACCAACAGACGAAGATATTTAGTTTTTTTTCGAAAAGGATAACTTTTAATTTTGTCCTGTATTTGTAAGTTTTGGTCAAAGTTTCAACGAAAAAATCTCGAAGAAAAAATCAACGATGGTTAGTTCACGGTTTTTTTCGGTCCTTAAATTTTATCCTTTCGATTTCGTTTAAAATCTCTTTTCCTTGATGCTGAAGGACCAACAGACGAAGAGATCAAGTTTTTTTTCGAAAAGGATAACTTTTAATTTTGTCCTGCATTTGTAAGATTTGGTCAAAATTTCAACGAAAAAATCTCGAAGAAAAAATCAACGATGGTTAGTTCACGGTTTTTTTCGGTCCTTAAATTTTATCCTTTCGATTTCGTTTAAAATCTCTTTTCCTTGATGCTGAAGGACCAACAGACGAAGATATCAAGTTTTTTTTCGAAAAGGATAACTTTTAATTTTGTCCTGTATTTGTAAGTTTTGGTCAAAATATCAACGAAAAAATCTCGAAGAAAAAATCAACGATGGTTAGTTCACGGTTTTTTTCGGTCCTTAAATTTTATCCTTTCGATTTCGTTTAAAATCTCTTTTCCTTGATGCTGAAGGACCAACAGACGAAGATATCAAGTTTTTTTTCGAAAAGGATAACTTTTAATTTTGTCCTGTATTTGTAAGTTTTGGTCAAAATTTCAACGAAAAAATCTCGAAGAAAAAATCAACGATGGTTAGTTCACGGTTTTTTTCGGTCCTTAAATTTTATCCTTTCGATTTCGTTTAAAATCTCTTTTCCTTGATGCTGAAGGACCAACAGACGAAGATATCAAGTTTTTTTTCGAAAAGGATAACTTCACATTTTGTCCTGCATTTGTAAGATTTGGTCAAAATTTCAACGAAAAAATCTCGAAGAAAAAATCAACGATGGTTAGTTCACGGTTTTTTTCGGTCCTTAAATTTTATCCTTTCGATTTCGTTTAAAATCTCTTTTCCTTGATGCTGAAGGACCAACAGACGAAGAGATCAAGTTTTTTTTCGAAAAGGATAACTTCACATTTTGTCCTGCATTTGTAAGATTTGGTCAAAATTTCAACGAAAAAATCTCGAAGAAAAAATCAACGATGGTTAGTTCACGGTTTTTTTCGGTCCTTAAATTTTATCCTTTCGATTTCGTTTAAAATCTCTTTTCCTTGATGCTGAAGGACCAACAGACGAAGAGATCAAGTTTTTTTTCGAAAAGGATAACTTCACATTTTGTCCTGCATTTGTAAGATTTGGTCAAAATTTCAACGAAAAAATCTCGAAGAAAAAATCAACGATGGTTAGTTCACGGTTTTTTTCGGTCCTTAAATTTTATCCTTTCGATTTCGTTTAAAATCTCTTTTCCTTGATGCTAAAGAATTAACAGACGAAGTAATCAAGTTTTTTTTCGAAAAGGATAACTTTTAATTTTGTCCTGTATTTGTAAGTTTTGGTCAAAATTTCAACGAAAAAATCTCGAAGAAAAAATCAACGATGGTTAGTTCACGGTTTTTTTCGGTCCTTAAATTTTATCCTTTCGATTTCGTTTAAAATCTCTTTTCCTTGATGCTGAAGGACCAACAGACGAAGAGATCAAGTTTTTTTTCGAAAAGGATAACTTCACATTTTGTCCTGCATTTGTAAGATTTGGTCAAAATTTCAACGAAAAAATCTCGAAGAAAAAATCAACGATGGTTAGTTCACGGTTTTTTTCGGTCCTTAAATTTTATCCTTTCGATTTCGTTTAAAATCTCTTTTCCTTGATGCTGAAGGACCAACAGACGAAGAGATCAAGTTTTTTTTCGAAAAGGATAACTTTTAATTTTGTCCTGCATTTGTAAGATTTGGTCAAAATTTCAACGAAAAAATCTCGAAGAAAAAATCAACGATGGTTAGTTCACGGTTTTTTTCGGTCCTTAAATTTTATCCTTTCGATTTCGTTTAAAATCTCTTTTCCTTGATGCTGAAGGACCAACAGACGAAGATATCAAGTTTTTTTTCGAAAAGGATAACTTTTAATTTTGTCCTGTATTTGTAAGTTTTGGTCAAAATATCAACGAAAAAATCTCGAAGAAAAAATCAACGATGGTTAGTTCACGGTTTTTTTCGGTCCTTAAATTTTATCCTTTCGATTTCGTTTAAAATCTCTTTTCCTTGATGCTGAAGGACCAACAGACGAAGATATCAAGTTTTTTTTCGAAAAGGATAACTTTTAATTTTGTCCTGTATTTGTAAGTTTTGGTCAAAATTTCAACGAAAAAATCTCGAAGAAAAAATCAACGATGGTTAGTTCACGGTTTTTTTCGGTCCTTAAATTTTATCCTTTCGATTTCGTTTAAAATCTCTTTTCCTTGATGCTGAAGGACCAACAGACGAAGAGATCAAGTTTTTTTTCGAAAAGGATAACTTTTAATTTTGTCCTGCATTTGTAAGATTTGGTCAAAATTTCAACGAAAAAATCTCGAAGAAAAAATCAACGATGGTTAGTTCACGGTTTTTTTCGGTCCTTAAATTTTATCCTTTCGATTTCGTTTAAAATCTCTTTTCCTTGATGCTGAAGGACCAACAGACGAAGATATCAAGTTTTTTTTCGAAAAGGATAACTTTTAATTTTGTCCTGTATTTGTAAGTTTTGGTCAAAATATCAACGAAAAAATCTCGAAGAAAAAATCAACGATGGTTAGTTCACGGTTTTTTTCGGTCCTTAAATTTTATCCTTTCGATTTCGTTTAAAATCTCTTTTCCTTGATGCTGAAGGACCAACAGACGAAGATATTTAGTTTTTTTTCGAAAAGGATAACTTTTAATTTTGTCCTGTATTTGTAAGTTTTGGTCAAAATTTCAACGAAAAAATCTCGAAGAAAAAATCAACGATGGTTAGTTCACGGTTTTTTTCGGTCCTTAAATTTTATCCTTTCGATTTCGTTTAAAATCTCTTTTCCTTGATGCTGAAGGACCAACAGACGAAGAGATCAAGTTTTTTTTCGAAAAGGATAACTTCACATTTTGTCCTGCATTTGTAAGATTTGGTCAAAATTTCAACGAAAAAATCTCGAAGAAAAAATCAACGATGGTTAGTTCACGGTTTTTTTCGGTCCTTAAATTTTATCCTTTCGATTTCGTTTAAAATCTCTTTTCCTTGATGCTGAAGGACCAACAGACGAAGAGATCAAGTTTTTTTTCGAAAAGGATAACTTTTAATTTTGTCCTGCATTTGTAAGATTTGGTCAAAATTTCAACGAAAAAATCTCGAAGAAAAAATCAACGATGGTTAGTTCACGGTTTTTTTCGGTCCTTAAATTTTATCCTTTCGATTTCGTTTAAAATCTCTTTTCCTTGATGCTGAAGGACCAACAGACGAAGATATCAAGTTTTTTTTCGAAAAGGATAACTTTTAATTTTGTCCTGTATTTGTAAGTTTTGGTCAAAATATCAACGAAAAAATCTCGAAGAAAAAATCAACGATGGTTAGTTCACGGTTTTTTTCGGTCCTTAAATTTTATCCTTTCAATTTCGTTTAAAATCTCTTTTCCTTGATGCTGAAGGACCAACAGACGAAGATATCAAGTTTTTTTTCGAAAAGGATAACTTTTAATTTTGTCCTGTATTTGTAAGTTTTGGTCAAAATTTCAACGAAAAAATCTCGAAGAAAAAATCAACGATGGTTAGTTCACGGTTTTTTTCGGTCCTTAAATTTTATCCTTTCGATTTCGTTTAAAATCTCTTTTCCTTGATGCTGAAGGACCAACAGACGAAGATATCAAGTTTTTTTTCGAAAAGGATAACTTCACATTTTGTCCTGCATTTGTAAGATTTGGTCAAAATTTCAACGAAAAAATCTCGAAGAAAAAATCAACGATGGTTAGTTCACGGTTTTTTTCGGTCCTTAAATTTTATCCTTTCGATTTCGTTTAAAATCTCTTTTCCTTGATGCTGAAGGACCAACAGACGAAGAGATCAAGTTTTTTTTCGAAAAGGATAACTTCACATTTTGTCCTGCATTTGTAAGATTTGGTCAAAATTTCAACGAAAAAATCTCGAAGAAAAAATCAACGATGGTTAGTTCACGGTTTTTTTCGGTCCTTAAATTTTATCCTTTCGATTTCGTTTAAAATCTCTTTTCCTTGATGCTGAAGGACCAACAGACGAAGAGATCAAGTTTTTTTTCGAAAAGGATAACTTCACATTTTGTCCTGCATTTGTAAGATTTGGTCAAAATTTCAACGAAAAAATCTCGAAGAAAAAATCAACGATGGTTAGTTCACGGTTTTTTTCGGTCCTTAAATTTTATCCTTTCGATTTCGTTTAAAATCTCTTTTCCTTGATGCTAAAGAATTAACAGACGAAGTAATCAAGTTTTTTTTCGAAAAGGATAACTTTTAATTTTGTCCTGTATTTGTAAGTTTTGGTCAAAATTTCAACGAAAAAATCTCGAAGAAAAAATCAACGATGGTTAGTTCACGGTTTTTTTCGGTCCTTAAATTTTATCCTTTCGATTTCGTTTAAAATCGCTTTTCCTTGATGCTGAAGGACCAACAGACGAAGATATCAAGTTTTTTTTGGAAAAGGATAACTTTTAATTTTGTCCTGTATTTGTAAGTTTTGGTCAAAATTTCAACGAAAAAATCTCGAAGAAAAAATCAACGATGGTTAGTTCACGGTTTTTTTCGGTCCTTAAATTTTATCCTTTCGATTTCGTTTAAAATCGCTTTTCCTTGATGCTGAAGGACCAACAGACGAAGATATTTAGTTTTTTTTCGAAAAGGATAACTTTTAATTTTGTCCTATATTTGTAAGTTTTGGTCAAAGTTTCAACGAAAAAATCTCGAAGAAAAAATCAACGATGGTTAGTTCACGGTTTTTTTCGGCCCTTAAATTTTATCCTTTCGATTTCGTTTAAAATCTCTTTTCCTTGATGCTGAAGGACCAACAGACGAAGATATTTAGTTTTTTTTCGAAAAGGATAACTTTTAATTTTGTCCTGCATTTGTAAGATTTGGTCAAAATTTCAACGAAAAAATCTCGAAGAAAAAATCAACGATGGTTAGTTCACGGTTTTTTTCGGTCCTTAAATTTTATCCTTTCGATTTCGTTTAAAATCTCTTTTCCTTGATGCTGAAGGACCAACAGACGAAGATATCAAGTTTTTTTTCGAAAAGGATAACTTTTAATTTTGTCCTGTATTTGTAAGTTTTGGTCAAAATATCAACGAAAAAATCTCGAAGAAAAAATCAACGATGGTTAGTTCACGGTTTTTTTCGGTCCTTAAATTTTATCCTTTCGATTTCGTTTAAAATCTCTTTTCCTTGATGCTGAAGGACCAACAGACGAAGATATCAAGTTTTTTTTCGAAAAGGATAACTTTTAATTTTGTCCTGTATTTGTAAGTTTTGGTCAAAATTTCAACGAAAAAATCTCGAAGAAAAAATCAACGATGGTTAGTTCACGGTTTTTTTCGGTCCTTAAATTTTATCCTTTCGATTTCGTTTAAAATCTCTTTTCCTTGATGCTGAAGGACCAACAGACGAAGAGATCAAGTTTTTTTTCGAAAAGGATAACTTTTAATTTTGTCCTGCATTTGTAAGATTTGGTCAAAATTTCAACGAAAAAATCTCGAAGAAAAAATCAACGATGGTTAGTTCACGGTTTTTTTCGGTCCTTAAATTTTATCCTTTCGATTTCGTTTAAAATCTCTTTTCCTTGATGCTGAAGGACCAACAGACGAAGATATCAAGTTTTTTTTCGAAAAGGATAACTTTTAATTTTGTCCTGTATTTGTAAGTTTTGGTCAAAATATCAACGAAAAAATCTCGAAGAAAAAATCAACGATGGTTAGTTCACGGTTTTTTTCGGTCCTTAAATTTTATCCTTTCAATTTCGTTTAAAATCTCTTTTCCTTGATGCTGAAGGACCAACAGACGAAGATATCAAGTTTTTTTTCGAAAAGGATAACTTTTAATTTTGTCCTGTATTTGTAAGTTTTGGTCAAAATTTCAACGAAAAAATCTCGAAGAAAAAATCAACGATGGTTAGTTCACGGTTTTTTTCGGTCCTTAAATTTTATCCTTTCGATTTCGTTTAAAATCTCTTTTCCTTGATGCTGAAGGACCAACAGACGAAGATATCAAGTTTTTTTTCGAAAAGGATAACTTCACATTTTGTCCTGCATTTGTAAGATTTGGTCAAAATTTCAACGAAAAAATCTCGAAGAAAAAATCAACGATGGTTAGTTCACGGTTTTTTTCGGTCCTTAAATTTTATCCTTTCGATTTCGTTTAAAATCTCTTTTCCTTGATGCTGAAGGACCAACAGACGAAGAGATCAAGTTTTTTTTCGAAAAGGATAACTTCACATTTTGTCCTGCATTTGTAAGATTTGGTCAAAATTTCAACGAAAAAATCTCGAAGAAAAAATCAACGATGGTTAGTTCACGGTTTTTTTCGGTCCTTAAATTTTATCCTTTCGATTTCGTTTAAAATCTCTTTTCCTTGATGCTGAAGGACCAACAGACGAAGAGATCAAGTTTTTTTTCGAAAAGGATAACTTCACATTTTGTCCTGCATTTGTAAGATTTGGTCAAAATTTCAACGAAAAAATCTCGAAGAAAAAATCAACGATGGTTAGTTCACGGTTTTTTTCGGTCCTTAAATTTTATCCTTTCGATTTCGTTTAAAATCTCTTTTCCTTGATGCTAAAGAATTAACAGACGAAGTAATCAAGTTTTTTTTCGAAAAGGATAACTTTTAATTTTGTCCTGTATTTGTAAGTTTTGGTCAAAATTTCAACGAAAAAATCTCGAAGAAAAAATCAACGATGGTTAGTTCACGGTTTTTTTCGGTCCTTAAATTTTATCCTTTCGATTTCGTTTAAAATCGCTTTTCCTTGATGCTGAAGGACCAACAGACGAAGATATCAAGTTTTTTTTGGAAAAGGATAACTTTTAATTTTGTCCTGTATTTGTAAGTTTTGGTCAAAATTTCAACGAAAAAATCTCGAAGAAAAAATCAACGATGGTTAGTTCACGGTTTTTTTCGGTCCTTAAATTTTATCCTTTCGATTTCGTTTAAAATCGCTTTTCCTTGATGCTGAAGGACCAACAGACGAAGATATTTAGTTTTTTTTCGAAAAGGATAACTTTTAATTTTGTCCTATATTTGTAAGTTTTGGTCAAAGTTTCAACGAAAAAATCTCGAAGAAAAAATCAACGATGGTTAGTTCACGGTTTTTTTCGGCCCTTAAATTTTATCCTTTCGATTTCGTTTAAAATCTCTTTTCCTTGATGCTGAAGGACCAACAGACGAAGATATTTAGTTTTTTTTCGAAAAGGATAACTTTTAATTTTGTCCTGCATTTGTAAGATTTGGTCAAAATTTCAACGAAAAAATCTCGAAGAAAAAATCAACGATGGTTAGTTCACGGTTTTTTTCGGTCCTTAAATTTTATCCTTTCGATTTCGTTTAAAATCTCTTTTCCTTGATGCTGAAGGACCAACAGACGAAGATATCAAGTTTTTTTTCGAAAAGGATAACTTTTAATTTTGTCCTGTATTTGTAAGTTTTGGTCAAAATATCAACGAAAAAATCTCGAAGAAAAAATCAACGATGGTTAGTTCACGGTTTTTTTCGGTCCTTAAATTTTATCCTTTCGATTTCGTTTAAAATCTCTTTTCCTTGATGCTGAAGGACCAACAGACGAAGATATCAAGTTTTTTTTCGAAAAGGATAACTTTTAATTTTGTCCTGTATTTGTAAGTTTTGGTCAAAATTTCAACGAAAAAATCTCGAAGAAAAAATCAACGATGGTTAGTTCACGGTTTTTTTCGGTCCTTAAATTTTATCCTTTCGATTTCGTTTAAAATCTCTTTTCCTTGATGCTGAAGGACCAACAGACGAAGATATCAAGTTTTTTTTCGAAAAGGATAACTTTTAATTTTGTCCTGTATTTGTAAGTTTTGGTCAAAATATCAACGAAAAAATCTCGAAGAAAAAATCAACGATGGTTAGTTCACGGTTTTTTTCGGTCCTTAAATTTTATCCTTTCGATTTCGTTTAAAATCTCTTTTCCTTGATGCTGAAGGACCAACAGACGAAGATATCAAGTTTTTTTTCGAAAAGGATAACTTTTAATTTTGTCCTGTATTTGTAAGTTTTGGTCAAAATTTCAACGAAAAAATCTCGAAGAAAAAATCAACGATGGTTAGTTCACGGTTTTTTTCGGTCCTTAAATTTTATCCTTTCGATTTCGTTTAAAATCTCTTTTCCTTGATGCTGAAGGACCAACAGACGAAGATATCAAGTTTTTTTTCGAAAAGGATAACTTTTAATTTTGTCCTGTATTTGTAAGTTTTGGTCAAAATTTCAACGAAAAAATCTCGAAGAAAAAATCAACGATGGTTAGTTCACGGTTTTTTTCGGTCCTTAAATTTTATCCTTTCGATTTCGTTTAAAATCGCTTTTCCTTGATGCTGAAGGACCAACAGACGAAGATATCAAGTTTTTTTTGGAAAAGGATAACTTTTAATTTTGTCCTGTATTTGTAAGTTTTGGTCAAAATTTCAACGAAAAAATCTCGAAGAAAAAATCAACGATGGTTAGTTCACGGTTTTTTTCGGTCCTTAAATTTTATCCTTTCGATTTCGTTTAAAATCGCTTTTCCTTGATGCTGAAGGACCAACAGACGAAGATATTTAGTTTTTTTTCGAAAAGGATAACTTTTAATTTTGTCCTGTATTTGTAAGTTTTGGTCAAAGTTTCAACGAAAAAATCTCGAAGAAAAAATCAACGATGGTTAGTTCACGGTTTTTTTCGGCCCTTAAATTTTATCCTTTCGATTTCGTTTAAAATCTCTTTTCCTTGATGCTGAAGGACCAACAGACGAAGATATTTAGTTTTTTTTCGAAAAGGATAACTTTTAATTTTGTCCTGCATTTGTAAGATTTGGTCAAAATTTCAACGAAAAAATCTCGAAGAAAAAATCAACGATGGTTAGTTCACGGTTTTTTTCGGTCCTTAAATTTTATCCTTTCGATTTCGTTTAAAATCTCTTTTCCTTGATGCTGAAGGACCAACAGACGAAGATATCAAGTTTTTTTTCGAAAAGGATAACTTTTAATTTTGTCCTGTATTTGTAAGTTTTGGTCAAAATATCAACGAAAAAATCTCGAAGAAAAAATCAACGATGGTTAGTTCACGGTTTTTTTCGGTCCTTAAATTTTATCCTTTCGATTTCGTTTAAAATCTCTTTTCCTTGATGCTGAAGGACCAACAGACGAAGATATCAAGTTTTTTTTCGAAAAGGATAACTTTTAATTTTGTCCTGTATTTGTAAGTTTTGGTCAAAATTTCAACGAAAAAATCTCGAAGAAAAAATCAACGATGGTTAGTTCACGGTTTTTTTCGGTCCTTAAATTTTATCCTTTCGATTTCGTTTAAAATCGCTTTTCCTTGATGCTGAAGGACCAACAGACGAAGATATTTAGTTTTTTTTCGAAAAGGATAACTTTTAATTTTGTCCTGTATTTGTAAGTTTTGGTCAAAGTTTCAACGAAAAAATCTCGAAGAAAAAATCAACGATGGTTAGTTCACGGTTTTTTTCGGCCCTTAAATTTTATCCTTTCGATTTCGTTTAAAATCTCTTTTCCTTGATGCTGAAGGACCAACAGACGAAGATATTTAGTTTTTTTTCGAAAAGGATAACTTTTAATTTTGTCCTGCATTTGTAAGATTTGGTCAAAATTTCAACGAAAAAATCTCGAAGAAAAAATCAACGATGGTTAGTTCACGGTTTTTTTCGGTCCTTAAATTTTATCCTTTCGATTTCGTTTAAAATCTCTTTTCCTTGATGCTGAAGGACCAACAGACGAAGATATCAAGTTTTTTTTCGAAAAGGATAACTTCACATTTTGTCCTGCATTTGTAAGATTTGGTCAAAATTTCAACGAAAAAATCTCGAAGAAAAAATCAACGATGGTTAGTTCACGGTTTTTTTCGGTCCTTAAATTTTATCCTTTCGATTTCGTTTAAAATCTCTTTTCCTTGATGCTGAAGGACCAACAGACGAAGAGATCAAGTTTTTTTTCGAAAAGGATAACTTCACATTTTGTCCTGCATTTGTAAGATTTGGTCAAAATTTCAACGAAAAAATCTCGAAGAAAAAATCAACGATGGTTAGTTCACGGTTTTTTTCGGTCCTTAAATTTTATCCTTTCGATTTCGTTTAAAATCTCTTTTCCTTGATGCTAAAGAATTAACAGACGAAGTAATCAAGTTTTTTTTCGAAAAGGATAACTTTTAATTTTGTCCTGTATTTGTAAGTTTTGGTCAAAATTTCAACGAAAAAATCTCGAAGAAAAAATCAACGATGGTTAGTTCACGGTTTTTTTCGGTCCTTAAATTTTATCCTTTCGATTTCGTTTAAAATCGCTTTTCCTTGATGCTGAAGGACCAACAGACGAAGATATCAAGTTTTTTTTGGAAAAGGATAACTTTTAATTTTGTCCTGTATTTGTAAGTTTTGGTCAAAATTTCAACGAAAAAATCTCGAAGAAAAAATCAACGATGGTTAGTTCACGGTTTTTTTCGGTCCTTAAATTTTATCCTT
Organism: Sisyra nigra; assembly: GCA_958496155.1. Classification (NCBI taxonomy): domain Eukaryota; kingdom Metazoa; phylum Arthropoda; class Insecta; order Neuroptera; family Sisyridae; genus Sisyra; species Sisyra nigra. The sequence continues at coordinate 202,760 of OY292318.1, forward strand.
TCGATTTCGTTTAAAATCGCTTTTCCTTGATGCTGAAGGACCAACAGACGAAGATATTTAGTTTTTTTTCGAAAAGGATAACTTTTAATTTTGTCCTGTATTTGTAAGTTTTGGTCAAAGTTTCAACGAAAAAATCTCGAAGAAAAAATCAACGATGGTTAGTTCACGGTTTTTTTCGGCCCTTAAATTTTATCCTTTCGATTTCGTTTAAAATCTCTTTTCCTTGATGCTGAAGGACCAACAGACGAAGATATTTAGTTTTTTTTCGAAAAGGATAACTTTTAATTTTGTCCTGCATTTGTAAGATTTGGTCAAAATTTCAACGAAAAAATCTCGAAGAAAAAATCAACGATGGTTAGTTCACGGTTTTTTTCGGTCCTTAAATTTTATCCTTTCGATTTCGTTTAAAATCTCTTTTCCTTGATGCTGAAGGACCAACAGACGAAGATATCAAGTTTTTTTTCGAAAAGGATAACTTTTAATTTTGTCCTGTATTTGTAAGTTTTGGTCAAAATATCAACGAAAAAATCTCGAAGAAAAAATCAACGATGGTTAGTTCACGGTTTTTTTCGGTCCTTAAATTTTATCCTTTCGATTTCGTTTAAAATCTCTTTTCCTTGATGCTGAAGGACCAACAGACGAAGATATCAAGTTTTTTTTCGAAAAGGATAACTTTTAATTTTGTCCTGTATTTGTAAGTTTTGGTCAAAATTTCAACGAAAAAATCTCGAAGAAAAAATCAACGATGGTTAGTTCACGGTTTTTTTCGGTCCTTAAATTTTATCCTTTCGATTTCGTTTAAAATCTCTTTTCCTTGATGCTAAAGAATTAACAGACGAAGTAATCAAGTTTTTTTTCGAAAAGGATAACTTTTAATTTTGTCCTGTATTTGTAAGTTTTGGTCAAAATTTCAACGAAAAAATCTCGAAGAAAAAATCAACGATGGTTAGTTCACGGTTTTTTTCGGTCCTTAAATTTTATCCTTTCGATTTCGTTTAAAATCGCTTTTCCTTGATGCTGAAGGACCAACAGACGAAGATATCAAGTTTTTTTTGGAAAAGGATAACTTTTAATTTTGTCCTGTATTTGTAAGTTTTGGTCAAAATTTCAACGAAAAAATCTCGAAGAAAAAATCAACGATGGTTAGTTCACGGTTTTTTTCGGTCCTTAAATTTTATCCTTTCGATTTCGTTTAAAATCGCTTTTCCTTGATGCTGAAGGACCAACAGACGAAGATATTTAGTTTTTTTTCGAAAAGGATAACTTTTAATTTTGTCCTGTATTTGTAAGTTTTGGTCAAAGTTTCAACGAAAAAATCTCGAAGAAAAAATCAACGATGGTTAGTTCACGGTTTTTTTCGGCCCTTAAATTTTATCCTTTCGATTTCGTTTAAAATCTCTTTTCCTTGATGCTGAAGGACCAACAGACGAAGATATTTAGTTTTTTTTCGAAAAGGATAACTTTTAATTTTGTCCTGCATTTGTAAGATTTGGTCAAAATTTCAACGAAAAAATCTCGAAGAAAAAATCAACGATGGTTAGTTCACGGTTTTTTTCGGTCCTTAAATTTTATCCTTTCGATTTCGTTTAAAATCTCTTTTCCTTGATGCTGAAGGACCAACAGACGAAGATATCAAGTTTTTTTTCGAAAAGGATAACTTTTAATTTTGTCCTGTATTTGTAAGTTTTGGTCAAAATATCAACGAAAAAATCTCGAAGAAAAAATCAACGATGGTTAGTTCACGGTTTTTTTCGGTCCTTAAATTTTATCCTTTCGATTTCGTTTAAAATCTCTTTTCCTTGATGCTGAAGGACCAACAGACGAAGATATCAAGTTTTTTTTCGAAAAGGATAACTTTTAATTTTGTCCTGTATTTGTAAGTTTTGGTCAAAATTTCAACGAAAAAATCTCGAAGAAAAAATCAACGATGGTTAGTTCACGGTTTTTTTCGGTCCTTAAATTTTATCCTTTCGATTTCGTTTAAAATCTCTTTTCCTTGATGCTGAAGGACCAACAGACGAAGATATCAAGTTTTTTTTGGAAAAGGATAACTTTTAATTTTGTCCTGTATTTGTAAGTTTTGGTCAAAATTTCAACGAAAAAATCTCGAAGAAAAAATCAACGATGGTTAGTTCACGGTTTTTTTCGGTCCTTAAATTTTATCCTTTCGATTTCGTTTAAAATCTCTTTTCCTTGATGCTGAAGGACCAACAGACGAAGAGATCAAGTTTTTTTTCGAAAAGGATAACTTTTAATTTTGTCCTGTATTTGTAAGTTTTGGTCAAAATATCAACGAAAAAATCTCGAAGAAAAAATCAACGATGGTTAGTTCACGGTTTTTTTCGGTCCTTAAATTTTATCCTTTCGATTTCGTTTAAAATCTCTTTTCCTTGATGCTGAAGGACCAACAGACGAAGAGATCAAGTTTTTTTTCGAAAAGGATAACTTTTAATTTTGTCCTGTATTTGTAAGTTTTGGTCAAAATATCAACGAAAAAATCTCGAAGAAAAAATCAACGATGGTTAGTTCACGGTTTTTTTCGGTCCTTAAATTTTATCCTTTCGATTTCGTTTAAAATCTCTTTTCCTTGATGCTGAAGGACCAACAGACGAAGAGATCAAGTTTTTTTTCGAAAAGGATAACTTCACATTTTGTCCTGCATTTGTAAGATTTGGTCAAAATTTCAACGAAAAAATCTCGAAGAAAAAATCAACGATGGTTAGTTCACGGTTTTTTTCGGTCCTTACATTTTATCCTTTCGATTTCGTTTAAAATCTCTTTTCCTTGATGCTGAAGGACCAACAGACGAAGAGATCAAGTTTTTTTTCGAAAAGGATAACTTCACATTTTGTCCTGCATTTGTAAGATTTGGTCAAAATTTCAACGAAAAAATCTCGAAGAAAAAATCAACGATGGTTAGTTCACGGTTTTTTTCGGTCCTTAAATTTTATCCTTTCGATTTCGTTTAAAATCTCTTTTCCTTGATGCTGAAGGACCAACAGACGAAGAGATCAAGTTTTTTTTCGAAAAGGATAACTTCACATTTTGTCCTGCATTTGTAAGATTTGGTCAAAATTTCAACGAAAAAATCTCGAAGAAAAAATCAACGATGGTTAGTTCACGGTTTTTTTCGGTCCTTAAATTTTATCCTTTCGATTTCGTTTAAAATCTCTTTTCCTTGATGCTAAAGAATTAACAGACGAAGTAATCAAGTTTTTTTTCGAAAAGGATAACTTTTAATTTTGTCCTGTATTTGTAAGTTTTGGTCAAAATTTCAACGAAAAAATCTCGAAGAAAAAATCAACGATGGTTAGTTCACGGTTTTTTTCGGTCCTTAAATTTTATCCTTTCGATTTCGTTTAAAATCGCTTTTCCTTGATGCTGAAGGACCAACAGACGAAGATATTTAGTTTTTTTTCGAAAAGGATAACTTTTAATTTTGTCCTGTATTTGTAAGTTTTGGTCAAAGTTTCAACGAAAAAATCTCGAAGAAAAAATCAACGATGGTTAGTTCACGGTTTTTTTCGGTCCTTAAATTTTATCCTTTCGATTTCGTTTAAAATCGCTTTTCCTTGATGCTGAAGGACCAACAGACGAAGATATTTAGTTTTTTTTCGAAAAGGATAACTTTTAATTTTGTCCTGTATTTGTAAGTTTTGGTCAAAGTTTCAACGAAAAAATCTCGAAGAAAAAATCAACGATGGTTAGTTCACGGTTTTTTTCGGCCCTTAAATTTTATCCTTTCGATTTCGTTTAAAATCTCTTTTCCTTGATGCTGAAGGACCAACAGACGAAGATATCAAGTTTTTTTTCGAAAAGGATAACTTCACATTTTGTCCTGCATTTGTAAGTTTTGGTCAAAATTTCAACGAAAAAATCTCGAAGAAAAAATCAACGATGGTTAGTTCACGGTTTTTTTCGGTCCTTAAATTTTATCCTTTCGATTTCGTTTAAAATCTCTTTTCCTTGATGCTGAAGGACCAACAGACGAAGATATCAAGTTTTTTTTCGAAAAGGATAACTTTTAATTTTGTCCTGTATTTGTAAGTTTTGGTCAAAATATCAACGAAAAAATCTCGAAGAAAAAATCAACGATGGTTAGTTCACGGTTTTTTTCGGTCCTTAAATTTTATCCTTTCGATTTCGTTTAAAATCTCTTTTCCTTGATGCTGAAGGACCAACAGACGAAGATATCAAGTTTTTTTTCGAAAAGGATAACTTTTAATTTTGTCCTGTATTTGTAAGTTTTGGTCAAAGTTTCAACGAAAAAATCTCGAAGAAAAAATCAACGATGGTTAGTTCACGGTTTTTTTCGGTCCTTAAATTTTATCCTTTCGATTTCGTTTAAAATCTCTTTTCCTTGATGCTGAAGGACCAACAGACCAAATACAGGACAAAATTTAAAACTTTTTTATCTTTTAAAAGTTGAAACAATTTGAGGTAATTAAACTTTTTAATTCATACCTTTCTTAACATTTTATCTAGTTTCTACAAAATTTCACTTTCAAATTTTAGTGCTGGCGAGTGTAGTGTAGTGCTAAAGAAACGTCACGTTTCAAAATGCAATAGATTTGAACTGATTTGAACATTTAAATGACGTGTCAAAATATATGAAAAAAAAATGTCAAAATCCCCAAGAAGTAAGAGTAAATACTCAATTTTACTGCCCACATACAATGAACACGACAATATTGCAATAATAATATGGTTGATTGTCAAATATATGGACGAGAGGTAACCTAAGAACAACGGCAATGTCTCGTGTTGTCACAGTATTATCAACATCTTCTTTCACAGTAACTACGACTACGAGATCATTGTCATAGACGATGGAAGTCCTGATGGTACTCTGCAAGTAGCTGAGCAATTACAAAAAATCTATGGCCAATCAAAAATCGTTCTGCGGCCACGAGAAAAGAAACTGGGCCTTGGCACCGCATACATCCACGGTATTAAACATTCCACCGGAGATTTTATTGTTATTATGGATGCTGATTTAAGCCATCACGTAAAGATTATATTACATTTTTTCCAAGCGGATCAAGTGGTTCTTTGGGTCTTGTATTAATATATTAATTAAGGATAGGTGAATATTTGAGGACGTATCGGACCCAAAAAATCACTAGGCTTGTTCGGTGAAAACTTGTTCAAGAGTCAAGTCTTAATATTTTCTTATTTCAGCCGAAATTCATTCCGCAATTCATTGCCAAACAACAGACCGAAGACTATGATGTGGTGACGGGTACACGATATATCGGAGATGGTGGCGTATTTGGATGGGATTTCAAGCGAAAGTTGGTGTCCCGTGGTGCGAATTTTCTCACCCAATTACTGTTACGTCCTGGCGTTTCCGATCTAACCGGTTCGTTTCGCCTCTACAAAAAAGACGTGCTCGAAAAATTGATTCAACGTTGCGTTAGCAAGGGCTACGTCTTTCAGATGGAAATGATAATAAGAGCACGACAGTTAAATTATTCAATCGCTGAAGTTCCCATCACGTTTGTCGATCGAGTCTATGGTGAATCGAAATTGGGTGGCTCGGAAATCGTGCAATTCGCTACAGCTTTATTATATTTATTTGCGACAACCTAAAAACGTCTGAATCGTTGATTTATTAGTTGTAAAATTTACAATTAAGACTGAAATAAATAAAAAATATTTTTTGAGCATTTGCTTTTTTTGAAATATAAAAAGAGATCAATTTCGATATTTTCTTTCTCGATAACTAAACACTAGATCATCTTTAAACTTTACCAATATCAGTCCCTTTAATACGAGAAGGGACTAAAAATTTGTATCGCGTGTTTTAGTACCTTTGGGTGGCGCTGGTAGTTTAGTTGAACGACAGTTGTTAACTATTTGTGTTGTCATTTATTAGTTTCTAATGCTATTATTATCGTTACTGTCCCCAACGATAATTTCATAATTATTCTTGCATAATAACAATAAAAATAATTTGTCTGACGTTTATAAACAAAATTATTTCTAACCTCCATAAAAGTCTTTGTTCAACTGTACTACTAGCGCTATCTGGAAGCAGTAACAAAAAAGAGCCATTTTCTGTAACATGGAGTTGTTGGGGGCTGGCCAAAATAATCTTTATTATGCAAAAAATTTTAAGTAAAATGTTCTCATAAATTGATCTTCCTTCTTAACAACCGTGAATGAGTCATGAAGTGCAACTACTAATTATATTTTTTTATTACCTCACAATAAACCATGTTATCTTTATGACTTGGCTTTTGGGTTGATAATTTTCCAAGATTTTAGTCATTTATTCTGTGTTTGAGTTTTCTTCAATATAAGACTGCTTTTACAGAAATATTTTTTTCAAGTTAAAACAGCTTTTATTGGTAATAATAAAAGTTTAATTTTTACTTAAATGAAAGAAACATTGAGGGGCCTGGTGCAAGAACTCGGTAAGTCCAAATTTTTCAAAATATTATTCTTTCGATTGGTCTAAGAATCAGAGCAAAATGTAACATCAGTACAGTCCTGTGTGGTAAATATTGTGGGAAAGGTAAGAGCCGTAATAGCTTACCTTATATGTCATCTTTAAATGAAACTTTGTCAGTCAGGACTTACCAAACCTTTCAATTGATAAGGAGGCTTAAAATAGGTCCATTTTAAGATATATTGAATGTACATATTTTATTCTCGGTGGAGCACCGAGATGGCAAGAGTGGGCGTTAGATAAGCAGAATATTAAAAGCTCGTTTTGGCATCTAAATTTATAAATTTATACTATCAATTTTTAGACAAAATAAGACTTCAATACTAATCATAAGAGCGTGGGAAGTTCTTCCTGTGATAAGACTCCCAAAACTTTCAATGTGCAATTTCCATACACCAATTTAATTTTGATGATTAAAAATTAATTCACCGCTGCTCTTGAATAAATGAATTAAAAAGTAAAAGTAAATTCCATGTTTGTAATTAATAATTATTACGAAATAATCAAATAATGAAGGTCACCCAAATATATTTAAATTCCATGTCTCTCAATAAATAAAAATGATCTCATTCATTGATGCCTATTAGCACGGTTGTTATCTTTGTTTAACATACCACGAATGGTGAATGGGCGACAAGGATGTAAATATATATATTTATAATATACATAAAATTGAAGGTTATTTTTAAGCATGACCTAATAGTTAAGTTTTCACCGAGAGGAGAGTATGAGCTCGTAAACAATCTTAGAATTCAAATCAAATCATTTTCTCGGCTATTTATAATAATTAAACACTTTCAGTGTGCAAAAGGTCAACATCTTGATTCGTAGTGTCGCGCATTTGGACCACTGACATTTTGTCGCAGTTCCACGTATAAACATTTTGGGCAACGTGACTATGTTTGGAACTTCAAAAATATTGCGTTTAGAGATTTTATAAAAATTTTACGATGTCGGAAGGTGGTGAAAAAGATCAAATCAGTCCGACTGTTGTTAGTCCTCCACCAGGAAACACAATTGCTAAGCGAACGTCCGAGTCGACTGTTCTATCCTTACTATGGAGTACCGTGAAAAAAGTATACGCACAATTCATTTGAGTAGAACTGTTTTTAAAAATGTTTATTTCTAGGCTGCCACTGTCGGAATCGTGTATTTCGTGGGATATATGAATTGGTCGGTCGCATGGTTGATTTGTCCGATGATTTTCTCGGTGATGCGAGACCAGTGGCGAAGCGAAAAGGACTTGAAACGAAATATCGCTAAAGCGGCAGCAATGGCTAGTGAGAAAGAGGTCATTTTGGCCCGTGTCGACGATCTTCCAGCTTGGGTAAGATCAATATGCAAACATTTAGCTGCTCCCACTATGTACTGTAGAGAAGGACGCACATCTCTAACGAGAAAACAATTCGAACTCAAACCGTTGATTTGTCGTAATACAAACAGCTATTATACTTACAGGTTTTCTTCCCTGATGTCGATCGAGCTGAATGGTTAAATCGAGTGAGTATCATCTATGAAGAAGTCTCCACATACATATAACAAAAACAATCAAATTTCCAAATTCCTAGATTCTTCGGCAACTATGGCCTAATGTAAATCATTACGCTAATGATTTAATTAAAGATGTGATCGAGCCGAATGTTCGTACCGCATTGGCTTCGTATAAACTAAATGGATTTTATTTCGATCGAATCATCTTGGGCACCATTGTAATTATGATTATCTTTATACCATTATCGATCTTATTTAAAACTAATTGATATATTTCTATAGCCACCGAGAATTGGAGGGATCAAAGTCTACGATAAAAATGTCTCTCGAAATGAAATCATTATGGACATCGACTTGTTGTAAGTATCTCTTTTAATTCCAGAGGGAACTTTTTTTTAATTCTAAAAGAAATTCAAATTTTTTTACGAGAAGAACGATAGATTTTTACCATAGTTAATGGTAAAAAGTCTAAACCAGCCCACTGTCACTTAAATGCGAGATAGATTTTAAAAAGTGACCGTTTTTGTCGCAAGTTTTAGTACCTTTGGGTGGCGCTGGTAGTTTACTTGAACGACCGTTGTTAACTATTTGTGTTGTCATTTATTAGTTTCTAATGCTATTATCTTCGTTACTGTCCCCAACGATAATTTCATAATTATTCTTGTATAATAACAATAAAAATAATTTGTCTGACGTTTATAAACAAAATTATTTCTAACCTCCATAAAAGTCTTTGTTCAACTGTACTACTAACGCTATCTGCAAGTACTGACAAAATAGGGATAGCACTGTTATTATTTTTCTGTAAAATTTCTGTTGGTTTCAGTTATGCAGGAGATTGTGACATTTCATTTTTCTTAAATGGAATCAAGGGTGGAATCAAAGATTTTCAAGTAGGTGGATACGTGATAATTGTTCGTAGCTAATTGTATCTTCTGGTTCTATGTTTTATCGTAGATTCATGGTATGGTACGTGTCGTCATGAAACCACTGATCACAAAAATTCCACTAGTCGGTGGACTGCAAGTATTCTTTTTGAATAATCCAACAATCGATTTTGATTTGGTCGGCGCAATTGATGTTTTAGACATGCCTGGTTTAAGGTGAGTTTTAAGAAGTTACTCTCCCCGCAAAAGAAAAAAAACTAACTATCAATGGTTTTTATATAGTGATATGCTACGACGTATTATCGTCGAACAAGTTGCAGCTATGATGGTTTTGCCCAATAAACTTCCGATCACGTTATCCGATTCAATCGACGCTGGCATCTTGAAAATTCCCCAAGCCGAGGTTTGTTGTCTCTTTGAACAGAGAGAGAGAGAGCTAGATCGGAAGAATACACGTGCTGCCCCTTACTCCGGAATTTGAAACTATTCCTAAGGCACTTATTTGCACTTTTCTCTACACTCGGAACGCCTAAAGCACTAAAGCTTCGACCGAGTGTAGAACAGTGGAGAGAAGTGCAAAGGAGTGTCTAGGAATAGTTCCAAATTTCGGAGTAGGGGGCAACAAGTGTATTCGTGCGATCTGATTCTCTCAACCAGCAACCTTCTATTTTAAAATTATTAAATTGACTGATAGTCTGATGATTTTTTTCTTCTAGGGAGTTCTACGAATTCATGTGGTAGAAGCGAAACATTTGATGAAAAAAGACATTGGCATGTTGGGTAAAGGCAAATCCGATCCCTACGTGGTTCTTACATTGGGCGCCCACGTTTTTCGTACCAAAGCCATCGACAACACCGTCAATCCCAAATGGGACCACTGGTGCGAGGTAACCAATTCTTTGTCCCTCAAAACAGTAATGGAGTGGAATAAATCTTTTAACACCCCCCCCCCAGTTCTTTGAGTTGCTCAATTTTTCATGTTTTGTTTTGCATACAACATTGTAGTTGTCTGATCCTCCTCATTAGCACGTCCCTCTGATTTTGTTGTATGAAAACCTTTATATATGACCATTGAAGAAGTTAAGCGAATGAGACTTCTCGGTGCATTATGGTTTTTATACTGTTTTCCTTGTGGAAATCGAAAATTTTAGACGACGGTGATGGCGGCACGCAATCAATCGCTCTACATCCACGTGTGGGATAAAGACGATGGTCCACGTGACGATGAATCCCTGGGCAGGTGAGAGGTCGTCGCATCACAAAACCCAACCATCACTCGAAACAATTTATTTATTTCTCTCCATTTTGTGCATGTGCATGTCTCGTTACTTCTTTCTTAGGCTTTGCTTTCTCTTCTTCTTCTCATTTGACATTAATATGATGATAAAGATTTAAGATAATGTTTATCAGGCTGAAGTATGTGTGGCACAAAAGGGCCAAATTCTCGGCTTAGAACTATTCGATTGGGATCCCGGTGTACCAGGTGTGGTCTGTGATGATTTCCTCGGAAGGTATTTTCCTGTTGACAACGTGTTTAAGTTTTGGTTTTTTTTTTTTTTTTTTTTTTTTTTGACAATGTCGCTTTACATCATCGTGTAATCGTGTAGTTTTCCCTCATTCGAGTGCAGCTTCGTTTTTTAAAGGGGCTTTTGTAAATGTTAATTTGCATGCTACGTTCAAACATGAAAAACGTGGAACATTATTTTCAATTTGAAAAAAGAGTGGGCTGCTGTTGTTGTTGTGTGTTTGATTTTTGCGAATATCTTCAGTCCGTTGTGGAAAAGATGACGCCGTCGTCGGTTTATTCCAAATCATCGCGAATACTTGGTAGCAATTCCCAGTTGAAGATGCATTTGTTTGATAAAGATCGAACCGGTCACGACGACAGCCTCGGCAGGTATCCAAATCATTTTTAATCAAACGATTTTATACAATCCTTTGTGTCCTCATTGTAATTTCTTTGATGGGTCCTAGAAAGAAAAAAAAATTGATCATAGGGTACTAATTTAATCATGGGACGCTTGCTAGATGTGATTTTACGAGTGTTAAATCTTGATTTGTTGACTGATCGAGTTTTATCATGTAATACAACAAACCTGGTTCGTTGTTATGTGAAAAGGTGGCATTGAAGACCATATAAATCGATTAATTTTTTACACAGGCCAACATAGGCTACGTTCCGGTAAATGGTAACAGCATTAAGGAACCAATTTAGAATCACCATAGTAGGGTTTGTTGAAAACATGTTATCTATGACGTCATTAATTCAATTGTAAAGTAAAATTTTTGCTAGATATTAGGTGGTATCCTAACAAGTATTACTAATAGGCAAAATTTTTATTCATTTGGCACCAAGATTTGACGCCGGACTCATATAGAATTCGCTAAAATAAATCGAAAATGAAAAATCCAATTTTTCGAGATATCGAATTTTAAAAGTCGCAACGACAATGTCAAATTTGGTTAGAAAACAACGCAATAATCACACCCAATTTACTATTTGCTCTTGAAACATAAGTTGGGATGCTTCTATCATTATTTTGGAGGCTCTGCCCCCAAAATTTTACTGGGGGTTGCACCTTCAGGTTCTATTTTTAAAATAGTTGCGAGCAGCTGTCAAAACTTCGCAGTTCCAAAAATTGCCGCATTCACAAAATTTAACTACCACATAAGAAATAGCATTGGAGTTGTGCTGTTAAAATCCAATTTTTCTTGAAAACTCGTAAAATTATACTTTTCATTTTATTTTGGAGAAATCTATAAGAATACGTTGTCAAATTTTGGCACCCAGAAAATAACAATATCCTCTACTAATATATACCCCTACCTTGATTATATTACCTTATTGTATCACTTTACATACTACCGAAGTGTCACAGGTACTAATAGAACAAAAGTTTTACGTACCACTTATAGGCGTAGTGATAAGAGCCCAACAAGGTTATTAGATACATAAGGTATGCTCACTTGACTAGGCGGCGTTACTTTGATCTCTGAAAATGACGTAAATGGTTTGCTGTTTCTGACAGAAGCCAGTAGAGGCGTTAAAGGCCGTTAGCTATCGTTAGTTTGTGGGGGATTTCACTTGGTGACTGCATTTGGTTGGCACTACTATATTTAATAAAATATTCTTTTTATATAGGTTATTAAATCCCTTTAACAACAAATTTAAATTTTCTATATGTCAATAATTAATTTTTATGAATAAAATAAACGTTAATTTGATTTTTCTTTGTTATTTTATTTTAATTAAATAATGAAGATATATTTCTTCTAGGATCTTTACCTTACTTAGCTATCAGAGGCGTGCGGTCCATACATGCTGTAGATGCGGCGCATGCCTATGGATTGTAAGACGATTTTAAAAATTGAATATTTTTTTATGATTTATTCATTTAATTTTTAATTTACGTAATTGCATTTGTAAAATCATTCTAAAAATGATATATTTTTATCATTAATAAATTTTTTAATTTACGTAATAATGAAAGGTATCACTCATAAAATTGGCATAGTTTACCAAGTCAAATGAACGGCAAAAGCCGAATGAATGCGTTGGCGACAGTAGCATGCGATTGTTTGATTCGAATTGGTCGCGCATGCGCACTAGTACGGTCGAATACTATCTCTCTTGGCATTTAACATAGCTGATTAACGGTCTGCAGATGCGTTTGCCGTTTTGAATCTAAACAGTGAATTTAATTGTTACTGATATACTTTTTGTGAGTTATTTTGAATTATTGACCCAAAGGCCATACAAATGTTTTGTTCTTTAGGATAAGAACTATTTTCGTGGTTTTTAAATACATTATATGATGCGGTTTGTTGATGATTTTTGTAAGAAGGAGCGTCGAATAAGGCTAATTTAAAAAAATACTTATAACACCACGTTTATCAAATAAAAACATAAATTTTAAAAATGTGGTTCTTATACCCCCCCCACTTCTAACCGCATGCCCTGTTTCAAAAGTCACCGCACGCCACTGTTAGCTATATATTTGAATTCCCGCGTCAGTCAACAAACCAGTGTTTTGATATATCATCATTATTCAATTTAAATAAAGTAATAAAAAAAATTAAATTGATGTTTATTATGTTCATAAAAATTAACTATTAACATAATGAAACTTTATAGAACATTATAGCAGATATCTAATGGCTTCTGTCAGAAACCGTATACCAATGACGTCAGAGCAAAGTAATAGTAAACCCCTTGAGAGCCCAAGGGGTGCTCACTTTCAAGGTTATTCGCTTGCCCTGACGTCACTGGCTTACTGTTTCTGACAGAAGCCAGTAGAGGCGTTAGAAGCCACTAGATATCTGCTATAATGTTTTATAAAGTTTCATTATGTCAATAATTAATTTTTATGAACATAATAAACGTCAATTTGATTTTTTTTATTACTTTATTTTAATTGAATAATGATGATATATCAAAACACTGGTTTGTTGACTGACGCGGGAATTCAAAATTTATAGCTAAGTAAGGTATAGATTCTAGAAGAAATATATCTTCATTATTCAATTAAAATAAAATAACAAAGAAAAATCAAATTAACATTTATTATGTTCATAAAAATTAATTATTGACATATTGAAAATTTAAATTTGTTGTTAAAGGGATTTAATAACCTAAACAAAAAGCATATTTATTAAATATGGTAGTGCCAACTATGCAGTAACTAGGTGAAATCCCCCACAAATCAACGATAGCTAATGGCCTTTAACGCCTCTACTGGCTTCTGTTAGAAACAACAAACCCGTGACGTCATTTTCAGAGATTAAAAAAACGCCGCCTAGTCAAGTGAGCATACCTTACGTATTTAATAACCTTGGTTAGAGCCAGCCCGATTCGAAAAAGATTTTAAAAAAATGAGCGTTTTTGTCGCATGTTTTAGTACCTTTGGGTGGCGCTGGTAGTTTAGTTGAACGGCAGCTGTTAACTATTTGTGTTGTCATTTATCAGTTTCTTATCCTATTATCATATTATCATCGTTACTGTCACCAATGACAACTTCAAAATTATGCTCATATAATAACGATACAAATAATTTGCCTGACGTTTAAAAAAAAATTATTTCTTACCCCCATAAGAGTTTTCGTTCAACTCTACTACTAGCGTGACATAAAAGGGTCATTTTTTGTAACATAGAGTTGTAGTGGGCTGGTTAGAGGAATTTGTCTCTCCGTTTCATGCCTTAAGTGGTACTGGGTTAGATCCTCATTGAATCCTAGACCTAAGATCCTACACCTAAGATAAAAATGGACCAACATAAATTCTTTGTGTTGACAGTCGTGATATGATCTTAGATGTTAAAAGCGACTAAAAAAAAATTATGTAGAATTACTTAAAAAAATGGAGGAAACGACGAAATTGGAACAGATTGAATCAGAGCCGAGATAACAGGAATATTTATGCTAAGTATTTTTCGATGGTGTGTTAGTCAATCACGAAATTTACGTTCTTAGCACAATATGTTTGTGTTTTGTGTAGATAATAATCACCCTAATAACTAATGACGTAACAATTTTCACTAATTCGCTGGAGTTTCCTCATAGTTTTTTTCCCTTCAGCCAGGTAATTGGTATGACAATTAACATGCAACGTGGCTGAATGTTTTAACAAACTAAAAGAAATAAATTTCAAATCAGCAATTAGATGTGCCGCTTAGCGCTTTTGAATGGTGGTTTGTGTACTTTTTGGACTCTGTTCAACCAATCACTTAGTCGATCATTCGTAGACCATTTTGTAGATTTGGTGGATGGTTTGACTAACGAAACTAATCTAGTTTACTTAGTGACTAACCTTAGACGATTCCTCATATTAACTTCCTAATCGCGATTTATAAATGGTTTTATATATGCGATGGATTTGTTCAGGTTGACTAGTTATTAAGTCCAATGCATATATAAAACCCGGTTTAAACTAACGTTCATGATTGAAACCTGTATTTTAGGGCTGTTGTTGATTTGGAACGAGTGCTACGAGCTGGAGAATTAGATACAGTGAGTCAGAATGTTTTTTTTTTTTTTTAAATTTCAATCTAATTTTTTTTTTTTCTAGTGGATTACCTTAGAACAGGCGAAACATGGAATGATTCATTTACGCTTGAAATGGTTTGGATTATCCGATAATTACGCTGATTTGAAAGAAGTGAGTTGGTGAAAGAAAGGTCGAGGAATTCAATGATTGTTTTGTTGGTGTTTTTAGACCTTGCAGGAAATCCAGGATTTGCACGTATCGAATTTATCGACGGCACTGCTTACGGTTTATTTAGACTCGGCGAAAAATCTACCACAAGCCCGTACGAAGAGTAAACCAGATCCGTATGTTATTATCACGGTTGGAAACCATTCGGAACAAACGGAAGTGCGTATGCGAAACGATTCGCCGATTTGGGAGAAGGGGATGATTTTCTTGGTCGAAAATCCCGAAGCTGATTCGATTCAATTCAAGGTAATTAAGAGATTTGTTCTCGAATTTTTAATATCGTATCTAATTATATTGTATCGATAATCGTAGATAATGGATCAAAAAACTGGAACGAATCTCGGTGAGTTTGTCTACAAATTGGCGTTGCTACGAGACCAAACTGAGATCGGCGTGGAAAAGCAACCATTCACCTTACAAAAATCAGGACCCGACAGTAAAATTGTCTTTTCCTTAACGATGAAGGTATTCTCCGTTTTTTTATTTTCATTTAAACTTTTTTGAGACAGCTTGATTTTATTGTAGATTTTAAAGTTTACACCTCCACCGATTGAATCGAGCGATAACAATTCGGAACAACAGTCAAACGTTTCGCAATTTGAACGAACCGATTCAACGAAATCGTCCAGTTCTTCGGGTATGAACCGTTCAATGAATACCTTAAATAACGGCATGAGACATGTTTTACGGTTTTAGTGTTTACGGTGCCACCGTCGACCTTTCATAAACAGGACTCGATGAGTACGATCAGTTTTCATGGGGTGAACGATGAAAATAAGCAATCAGTCTCGGAAAATTTTACGGAGGAAATCATTCAAGATATCGAGAGCTCGAAAAAGTCGACCTCGTCATCACCATCGCCAACGTTACGACATCGCAACACTATCGAAACTGTCTCGTAAGTTGATTAAAGAAAAAGAAAAAATTTAATTAATTTTTTTTTTTTTTTTATTAATAGAGACGCTGGAGTTAGTAAATTGGGAAAAATCCAATTGACGCTTCGTTACAGTGTTCAACGTCAAAAATTAATCGTTGTCGTTCATAAAGTGGCGTAAGTCAGCTAAACATTAATTATTTATTCAATAATTTTTGGTTTTAAGCGGCCCCTGTTCAAACAATTCATTTATATAACTTATAGTCCAGTCAAATAACTCTTTAAATCGACATTCGTCCGGGGGGCTGATTTTTTGATACAACATAAAGATGGCCATTCCTAAGAAACTGCTAAAAAATCAGTCCTGCAATTTTCCGGGAACTTTGGGAAAAATAGGTTTTCTTTCTAATTTGCTATATAACTAGAAAACGGCTCACAAATCGTGAAAAAGTTTCAAACAAAAGTTGTAGAGGGAAGCATTGTACATAAAATGTGTTCCGTAAAGTGGATAGTTTGTCCTCTACAAGCCTGTAAAGCTTTTCGGCGCTCAAAAGTTTGTGGGACGACGTGACGTCATAAAAATGGTGGAAGAGAGGCGACCGTGTTTAGAGAGAGACAGCTGTTGTGCCACATGAATACAAAGTATACATGTGTGTGTGTGTGCGTAACGTATTTTTCATTATTTGTTTCAAATAATTATCTATTAACTCAAAAGTATATAATGATTTTGTATTTATACAATATAGAGCAAAATTTAGTTTTATTTTGACCTACGCAAAAATGAAACAATGTTCTAAATTCCACATGTATGATATATTTCGTTTTTATGTCAGATCACGCATAACTTTTGACTTAATGATTCGATTTTATTTTTTTTTTTTATCTAGGTACATAGAAAATATGTCTAAGTTTATCCTATTTTTATTTGAATAAAAAATCCATCTCTAAAGGTTTGAAAAACAAGGGATGAAATACTAATATTTTATTGAACTACCCGATTTTGATGTATTTGTTTTCCTAGACAATTTTTTAAAAACTACTTATTCTAATTTCAATTTTAAAAAAAATCATTAAGGGTTAAAAAACAAGGGATGAAATAGACACTTTTAACTGGCTATTCCGATTTGGATTATTTTTTTTTTTTTATTGTGTACAGCTTATCCTTTAGTTGATCACAGTTCAATTAGTATAGAAACAAATTCACCCTATAAGAGTAAAAATAAAAATAAAATGAAAAACGAACTTCAAAATAAATAAAAAATATTAAACAAAAATGCCCTAAAAAGTAAAAAAATAATTGCGTATCCTTACTGAACATTTTTTATGTAAAATGCTTCCCTCTACAACTTTTATTTGAAACTTTTTCACGATTTGTGAGTCTTTTTCTAGTTATATAGCAAATTAGAAAGAAAACCCATTTTTTCCAAAGTTCCCGGAAAATTGAAGGGCTGATTTTTTAGCAGTTTCTTAGAAATGGCTATCTTTATGTTGTATCAAAAAATCAGCCCCCCCCCCGGACGAATGTCGATTTAAAGAGTTATTTGACTGGACTATTAGAAGTTCGAAGACTGGACATCAATAACGGGCTAAGTGCCATTGTCAACAACTATTAATGCATTAGATTGTTGGCAATGGCACTTAGCCCGTTATTGATGTCCAGTCTTCAAATGTTCAACAAGGGTCGTTCAAAGCCCATATGATCCTAATTTTTTCAATTTGTTTTTTCAGTAACTTACCATTGCGTGATCCTAGCAATATCCCCGACCCCTATGTCAAGCTATATCTTCTACCCAGTCGATCGAAAGATACAAAACGAAAAACTTCAGTACGTTTTTTTTGTTTTTGTTTGTTTGTACTAATTGTGTTCCTTGTATTAATTTGTATTTTAATCGATAGGTGGTCAAGGACAATTGCAATCCTGTGTTTGACGAATCGTTTGAGTATGTGATTTCCGAGGCTGAGCTGAAAAGTCAAAATTTGGAGGTGACGGTGGTGACGCAGAAGAGCATCTTTTCGTCCGGCAACAATATAATGGGTCAGGTGTTGATTGATTTGGGCAAATCTGATATTACACAAGCGTACACCGCATGGTTCGATCTTCATCCCGAATACAGTTCAGGCAGTCGCGAATGATCCGACAACACATCGATTTATACATTTTACTCACAAATTTATTGAATGGTGCTTTAATACTACATTTATTAGTGATAGGAACTTGTAAGTAATGCTCTATCTCAATCAAGCTACTTAAAGCTGCTACTAGCTCTCTACGTTGTTTCTACTAAAATCTCACAATCATTCAAGATCTTATTAAAAAATTTAACTTAAAAATTGTGATTAAAATTGTCCTCGTTTTTGGCGTACTTATTAAAAGTTTCTTATCAAACGTCTTGTTGAAGAGAGTTGATGTTCTATTATTTTCCGTCCAGTTTGTTGTTTTTTTTTTCCCCAAAAGGACACTTTTATATGCATTTATTTTAAAGAAATTTGTTACTTGAAAATGTTCCTCTATCAATGTTATTGAAATTGCTTATTAATCAGCTGTAGTGGTAACTAATTGAAATTCTTATGCTTTTTTTATATTGGGTGCTTTTACTTTATAGCTTTATTTAAAATGAACTTGTTCAACTTTACCTAGTCTCATGTACAAATTGATACACTGGAAAGTTTTAATGTTTTGAAAAAAAAAATTTTTTTTATTATAATGTTAATGTATTTGTATGGTTTTCTTTCTTAAATGTTGAATAAATATTCTATGCATTCTATGTAATTGCATTTTTGAATGTATTTGAAGATTTTTTTTTACCCATTTGTAAACTATTTTAGTTGTAATGATGCATATTATTTATAAGTGTTATATGTAATTTTTTTTGATAAATCCTTTTTTAGTCTTTTACTTTCAGGATAAAAAGTTCAAAATTTTGAAGCATTGTGCAGGTTGCATAATTTGAAAAACCGAATTCAATTTTTTTTTTTAATTAAATAAGAGCTGGGCAAATTCATAAGGAACTGAATTGCTAAAAACAACGGGCTACAGATTTAGTTGAAATGCGAAATTTTCAATGTACTGCCATTGGGAAATCATCGGTAATGAATTTGCAATCGAAAAAAGCGTCTTTATAAATATGAGTTTTAAAAAAATGATTTATAGATCGACAATGTTAAAGTTCCATTACGTTAATCAGATACACCGTATGGCAAATCTCATAGTTTGGATCTTAATATATAATTAAGAAACTTGGAATAGGAACGTACGGATTCTCTCTAAAAGTCAGGCAGCGCTAAAAGCGATCGCCAATACAATGATGAATGATCTAAGCTGGTATTGGAGTGTCGTCAACTTCTAGAGGACTTGGCAAAGTACAATCGAGTCAAACTTGGTTGGGTGCTGGGGCATAAGGAAGTTGAGGGCAATGGAGAAGCTGATGCTTGCGCGAGGGTTGGTTCGATGATACGTGGGTCCAGAGTCCAAATTTCCTCTCAAAATGAGGTCCAAAAACTAGTACAAATCGCTCAAAAAGTTAAGTACATAAGGAGAACAGGAATACAATAAGCCTGAGGTTGCAGTGCGAGTGGGAACGAGTCCCAAACGATTTTTCTGCTAACGAGAAAAAAAAACTGCAACTTGAGAAAATATAAAGATTTTAGTATTTTTAAATCCTTCGAAATCTTGATGTAAGTTCTTTGTATAACGCAGTCAACAATTTCAATCAAATTTTCAACTTTTGAAAATGTTTATCTATGCAACCAACATAACATATCCGTACATCTGGTTGCCTATACAAAACATTTTATCTTATTGACCTTTACTATCAATTGATAACACATCGCAGTTGAAAAACATGTAATGTGAACAAATTGATGAAAATTTGAAAGTTCCAAAATGCGCCAGTTTTTTTAAATTTTCGTCGTCGTAACAAAAAGTAAGAAAAATCAAAGGAAGAGAATCGAGTAGTTGATAAATGTATGATTTATTGAATTATAATAATAGCAAGTACACATTTAAAGGCAGTTTTGAACGCCCCTTCTGAACTTCTCTCATATTATGACCTGTTTTTAAAATAAAAATACACGAAATTAAAATTTAAAAATAAAATGTTTTTTATCTTTGATCTCTAAAAAGTTAAACGAAAAATCGTCGTATAAAACGTTTAAATTTTTCTTTTTCATGTTTTTATATGTAATACTCGTAATTCATCAACTATATCAAGTATATTATCTAAAACACATTTGCAAAAATAATGTTTAAAATTCACGCCAAATCACGTGAATTATTTTATTATTATTATTATTATAATAGTATATCATTACGATTTTATTAAATATTATTATTTTATTAAATATTATATTGTATGTATATTCTTTGCTTGTATTTTAATGATATTTTGTCTTGTTGTTTGACTCGCATCTAATCAAATTGTTCAAAGATATTTCTTTACATTGAAGTTAGGGCTGCGAATGCAACGAGGCGAACTTTTTCTTAATTAACTCGATAAAAAAATAAAATTATGCCATAGGTTTTTTTTTTTTCAAACTTAACTTCAAAGCAATTGCTCATATCTTTAACATTTTGGTTTTTAGTTGATTTTATACATGTCGTTAGTCTCTCACCGGTTACCTTTTTCTCATTTTATATATTTCCCCTCTGACTAGTATTTGTGAAAACGGAGACGAGACAAAACACGTCTCGCTTTTCATATGAAAATAGGCTATTGAATTTATTATGTTACTTGTTATCTATGAATGATACATACAAAAGCTACAAAAGAAAAAAAATCATA
This sequence comes from Sisyra nigra, assembly GCA_958496155.1. Lineage (NCBI taxonomy): Eukaryota > Metazoa > Arthropoda > Insecta > Neuroptera > Sisyridae > Sisyra > Sisyra nigra. The sequence goes on from OY292318.1 coordinate 223,458, forward strand.
CAACATGTGAAATGGTAAATACAAAAAGAAAAACCATAAACCATTTGACGCAAGTATTTTCTAGTTGAAACAAAACAAAGATTTTCTTTTATTAAGAACAGAAAAAAAAAACACCATAAACTAAAACGTAACAACACTTTTCCTTTTTTTGTTATAAAAAGTCCTCACCATCCAGAAAATGAGCGAAAAAAATTCATTTAAAAACCATTTTCTAGATTGTACATGAAATGAAGAAACAATAAAATAACAACACAAAATAAATAAACCTATTGTATACATTATTATATATCATAATAAACCCAAAAAAAAAAATTAATTTCAAATAATATAAAATTAAATATTCAAATAATAAGAAAATGAAATTCACTATTGTTCGGTTTATTATTATTATTATTGTTATTCCCCTTAACAATATAATTAAAAAAAAATTAATAATAAATATTAGTTTATAATAAAAAACTATTTGCAATTGACTAAATAACATCATTTTCTCAATTGTGAAGATAAAACAGAATACGTTTATATCCTGACATATTGAAACGTTCCATGGATATCCTCGATATTCATGGAAATTAATTTCTAATCTCTATATCCTTGAAACGAACCATCATACAAAAATAACTCATTTAACAATGGTTCCTTACACGGTTTCGTTTCATCCCCCTCCCCCATTTACCCTAACTAATTTAAAATTGCATTAAGCAGTATAAAAGCTAATAGAGTAAGATTCTAAGATCATCAGACGTTTTTTATTTTCTTAAGAAAAATATGTGAGAAACAATGCAGTGTACAACTCGGTTCTTACACATACAGCCAATTTACAGGTAACTAAGTGAAAAAAAATCAAGATAATATTCAACACTTCCCAGCTTTAAAGCTGCTATTAGACTTGTTTTCTAACGCTTAATTTTTACACACTATTTCAAAACTATAGTCAAACAAATTGTTGGGGCTTAACATCCTCTAAATACAAAAAAGAAATTCTACCATAAGCAGGTAGGGAATTCAATGTATTTAACCTATTTTATTTGTCCTTAAGAAGGATCAGACAACCATTAAAATATTAAGTTTGATTCTAGTTGCTTTAAAGCGTCTACCATTATCTTCGGAACAAGTCTTTAGAAATTAAGTTAAGTGAGTCCCCCACTTTTCCCACCCATTACCTGCTAATTGACCGTCTAATCAAATGTTCAGTACACTAGTCCAACCCCCTGTCACTTAAATACGAGAAAAGGCTAAAAAATTGACACGTTTCTGTTGCATATTTTATTAGTACCTTTGGGTGGCGCTGGTAGTTTGGTAGTACGACAGCTGTTCTTAATGCTATTATCATCGTTACTGTCACCAATGACAACTCATATAACAATAATAATGATAACAAAACAAATAAATGCCTGACGTTTAAAAAAATGTAATTGTAAACTCTATAAAAGTCTTCGTTCAACTGTACTATTAGCGCTATCTGCAATTAGTGACAAAATACGGTCATTTTCTGTAACATGGAGTTATAGGAGGGCTGAACTAGTCTATAATTCATATTTTATTATTAAGAAAATAACTTACGTCCAACGACCCCGATATCTTAAACTATAATAATTTCAACTAAATTCGAAGCATGAAAACAGCAATATATATGTTTGCATATGATTCAATTGGTGCAAAAGAAAAAAAAATTTTTTTTGGTTTTTGGTAACATATTTTCTCCCTCCCACTTACTTAACAATTAAATTAAATATAAGTCTCAAGGATTTATTTGGCCGTATATAATATTACGATTAAGTGATTAAAAAATCGACGACAACAACAAGTACAAAAGGCATTATTCGAATCATTTACGCTAAAACAATTAGAAATAATTCGTAACTACAGCTATAACGAGTTGTACACGAAGCGGAGAAAATGTTTAGAAAACTATGAAATTAAATAATTTGCGAGAACCCGTTACATCTGAACACAATATGACATCAATTAATCGTCTAGTGGACAATCGATTTGACCCGATTATCCTCAATTATGGAATTGTTTATACACAATATTATAAATAAATTTTCTAAATGCGCGTCTTTACATTGAAACTGATTCGATCAAATTCCCTATAATTACAAATATTAAATATAAATATTTAAATAAATTGAACAATGTGCAAACATAATATCGTCAAAATTTTGCTTTTCCTTAAATATATTTTCTTCTCGTTAGACAAGAAAATAAAACCCTCATTCCAATTATTTAAATACAAAAAAAAAATTATTAGTTTACATTTTTTTTTTTTGCTAAGTTTCAGCCTTAAACTTGTATTGTATTAAAAAAAAATCCTTGAAATATAAGTATTATAATACAGACAAACTTATGATTGTATAGTACACTCTAATACATTGTAAAGAAGTTTTCAAACTATGCATAATATTATAGTGTTGAATTTTTTAACAAAGGAAACATTTAATGTAACAGATTGTACTACACATTTAAAGCCAACTTTACTTTTATCGAAATCGCAACTGAACAAACAACAACAAAATAAAGAAATTAAAGTTCCCTACTTGGAATTTTTTTTCTTGTGTAGAGAAAGAAGGAAAGAATCAAATCTTAAAAAAAATTGAAACTCCGTTAAAAGTCAAGTTAGCACTATGTTCATTTTAAGTGTTCATTTTCTTGATAAAATAGTGGCGTCAAAAACCCGATCCAGAAAATCACACTTTTAAATAAACTAAATTAAATCATAAGTTACAAAATCATAGTTTCTGTAACTTCCCATACGTTTCTTGTTTTTTTTATTTTTTATTAAGTAGTATTAAGACAATCAGATAAAGAAAAACGTTTGTTGTTTGTTGTTTTTTTTTCTAGCCTCGCGTACATACAAATAGCCTTCACATACAAATAGATAATATACAATGTTAAGCATAAGAGTCATCTTAACTTATTAAAATTTAACTATAGTTATGCATTTATTTAATATTTGTCTATATATTTATATAATATATAAGTAATTAACATCAATATTATTGCACAAGTATTGCATTTAATCTATACAAAAATCAAATGAGAAAGAAAAAAAATTAATCTAACAGGTAACAAAACACGTTTTTGTTTTTTTACGTTTCTCGATGAATTTTTCAACATTTTAGAGCAAAATACATCGTGTTTAAAATATCTGATTGTCCCGATTGATCGATCGATTTACGGTGCTTTAGAGTCTTGTTTTGTATTGCAGTTGCATATTCGGGTTGCACATGTATGAACACAAAATTTCAGGCACTGAATCCTCTGTACGATATTTATACAGAGTTAATATAAGTATTTATTTATTTAGAAAAAATTGGTGTTTTACTATCATTTTTCACGGGGATATTATATAATATATATAACTATAATATTTCCTTTAAAGTAAAAGACCATTTAAGTCACCCCGAAGCACTGCGTCAACTTCAAGAAATTGAACTCCACCAGCACACATACACCCACGTACGTACGTGTAACATTTAAAAAAAAAAAAAAAAAACATTTTGATCACTTTTAGTTGGACATTTGACACGGTAGCAATCAAAATGTTTACGAAAATCATAAACGTTAAATAGGAATGAGGGAGGTATGTACATGTACATATACATTTAGTGTAATAAAGAGAATTAAGATTTAAATTTAAAAAAAAAAAACCAACAAAATCAAGGACGACATTTCAAGGCGCTTTTTTTCTTTTGTTAAATCAGCCAGGATTCTTTTCTTTTTAACTTCTTATAGACTACGAGAAAATGTTGGCCTGAAAATAAGAAAAATAAAGTTTAGATCATAGTGAAACTAAAGGGGTTTCCATATTTTCTTCTGTTTGAGGAAATACGTACAGACGAGCGACTATAAACGTGGCACAGTTTGGAAATCCATTTCTTCCTGGAAGGCGGTTCGTTCGGGATAGCCGCGTACGCCTCGACTTGAGCCGGGAACGGGGATTTCAGCCGTGCGCGAGGGTCCTGGTTGCTCGCCACTGATGACCACCGTGGGTGCTGTGCCGGTCGCCGCTGCCGCGGCCATATCTGGTGGCGATAGGGCACGTGATCCATGAGCCGTTGCGCTTCCATTACCAACAGCATGTGAGTATCGACGTGGAGCACGAAGTCGATATTGTTCCAATAAAACAGACGGAGCCACGTACGTGAAACCCTAAATCAAATCCCCAATTAATACCTCCAATACTAAATTTACCAAATACAAAGCCTTAAGATTAACAAAAACTATCAATGGATACAAGAAGTTCATATTTTATTTCGAGACAAAATCGTTTATGATTACAAGTACTGCAAAAGGCATCACATGAATGTTGAACGAGGAAAGACAGAAAATATTATATAATGAACGATGAAAAGAGACGTGTATTACTAACTTTCAGTCTAGTTACTATGACAACAGTGCGTAGAGCATGCCGTATTAATAACGGTTTGTGCTGTCCCCTATTGCGAAATTTGGAACTATTTCCTAGTCACTCGTTTGCACTTTTCTCCACTGTTCTACACTCGAAACGACTAAAGCCATAGAGAAACGGACGAGGCTTAAGTGCTTTAGGCGTTCCGAGTGTAGAACAGTGGAGAGAAAGAAACAGACGAGTAGTTCCAACTTCGGTAGTCGGAGTAGGACGGGGACAGCACTTGTATTCGTGCGATCTGACTCTCTCAAATTTCTCTCTGTAATGGATATAAAAAATGCAACTCACCTCAAATAAATTACTTGTGCTTTCACTTAAATGTGAATCTAAAACGGGTGAGTCGACCGGAGTTTGTTCAGTGAATTTAATATCAAACAGTGACGTATCATCTTCGGACGTCTGAAAAATCAAATGATCAGTGGAGGAAATCAATGCGAGGATTTTATATTACGAACCAATTTTGGCTTGATTGGTGGCGGATATTTGCGATTGAGAATACCGTCCCAGTCGGTGTTCTTGAAGAATGCGTGTTGTCGAATCTCGTCGGCGTCGGTGGGTCCGGAGCCGAGCCGCGATGGCGGATGTCGCTTCAACAAGCGACGAATTAAGTCCTTGGCCTCGGCCGACAAAAACGGCGGATACGATATTTTAAATCGTAAAATTTTGTCGATCGTACTTTTGCGGCACACACCCAAAAACGGAGGCTAAAACATTCAATTTTTATTATTTTCGTTATGTTAAAATTTTTTTTTTTAATGTGACTCTCCAATCATTTTCTAATAACATCAAATCTAATAAAACCAAAAATAGTATAAATATATTTTCACTTACCGATCCGGTGAGCATATCGTATAAAAGCGCCCCAAACGACCACCAATCAACGGCCTTTCCATGACCAGCACGAGTTAAAATTTCTGGAGCCCTACAATTAAACCAAATATTAACATAAAATGTCCAGAACAACAACAACCACAAATAGCAATTCGTACATATATTCAATAGTACCACAAAACGTATGTGTGTAAATTCCATCTTCAATATGTTCCTTACAGAGTCCAAAATCAGTCAGTTTCAAGTGTCCATATTGATCGAGAAGCAAATTCTCAGGCTTTAGATCTCTATAAATAATTCCTTGCCGATGTAAATGTTTTAATGCTAATAGAATTTCGGCCGAATAAAAACTACACGGAGAAAAAATTTGTTTAAAATTATCAATTGTATAAATCAAGATGATAATAAATACCAAGCACAATCTTCTAAAAATATTCCTTCACGATCCAAATGTATAAACAATTCACCACCAATTAAATATTCCAGGATAAGGTAAAGTTTTCGTTTCGTTTGAAATGCATACATTAGATCGACGATAAACGGATGCTGAAAACGTTTGTATAGTATTAGTAAGAGGGAAATCTGTTGGCTGGTATAAACTGTACTTTGACCGATTCGAGGATGTTACGCTCGGCTTTTGTGTGAGCCGCGTCTTTTTGGTTTCGCACGATGGTCGCTTTGCGTAGGACTTTCATGGCGAAGACACGGCCGCTATCGGGACCCGTGGTTTTGCGCACCTGGAAGACTTTGCCGTAGCCGCCGCGACCCAACACCTTCAGCAGCTGGAAGTCGGACGGACCGACTTTTGTGTTCTCCGGATTCACATTCGACGGAGACACCTCCACCGTTTGTACATAGTCGGATGTTTCTCTGGTTCGAAATTTCCTAGAGAGACAACAAAACCATCGCCCATTTTAGTCGGAGCCATTAAGAATATAAGATGGTATATCTCAGGTTAAACAATTTAAATTACTGCTAGTTGGCTTTGGTGGATATGCGACCAGAGAATTTGCTAGTGTTCTTCATTACCGACATAATACGATAAAAACACGATATTTAAAAGTTTTTTTTTTTAAATAAAATCTTTCTATTAAAAAAAGATTCATCAAAATTCCACCCCTAACTGGTGCCAATAAAGGGTTAAATATCTTGAATTTATTCTAAACGTTCTGATGACATCAATTATTTGTATTATTCATAAGCCCCAACATGATTATTAATTTTATTTAAATGTACGTTAACGAAGTCACGGGTAGTCACTAATGTTATACATTAATTTTACTGTTGAAAAATAACTGAGAAAAACGTTTAAAAATAATTTACTACGTATTTATTAAATTAAAACTGGCTAAGAAACTTGCAGTAAAAGTCGATTTGTTTAATTAAAACAGAAATTTTTTAGAAGTCTCTAAACAGTTAGAGTGATATTGAAGCGATGAGTAACGAGCATCAATAACTCCTTTTATTTGATATTATCGGCTACCTTTGACTTCGTTCACGTACAATTTGTACAATAACAGTTTGTATATCAGCCAGATGTTTCAATCAGTCTAGGAGTTCTTCTATAAGAGTTATACATGGTTAGTCTTACGACTAACGACTGACTAGTATAAGTGGCATTTTTGAGTGACGGTAAAATGTTGATTATTTAAGGTTGCATCAACTACTTCGACTAGTTCCAACCGGTTAATTTAAACATCCGGGGAAAAGGGGGTTTCATTGAGCTTCGACCTACTGGGGACCCCAATGGCTATAGAACGACAATCGAGCCACTAAATGACCAAAAAAGTTTTCTTCTCGTAAGGATTTTCACATATTGAGTCTTTAGCAAGCACTTGAAGAAGTGCAAGCAGCAAAATTGCACCTGGAGATATGCACCCTTATACGTATACAATCCATAGTTGAAACATACCGTAATGATTCTTTGTAATATTCCTCGAGTTCCTCCTGCAAAAATCAAACGAAATAATTGAATGAATAAATTGGTGTTAATAGTGGTGTAAATATTGCAAATTTCCAAAAATTATGACTCATTGAAAATTATCTTGGTCATATATAGAAAATGTGTGTACATATGCCTATTTATAATGTATATGTATGTATGTATGTATATATATATATATATATATATATATATATAATATGTCGTTTTGTCTAGACGAGGTTAATGATTGGTGACGAAAGTTTTTAATCGAGAATTGCAACAAAGGGTGATGATTTCGAGAAAAAAAGGGAAACTTACCGACGTGCAGTGGACAGCATCGACCGAGATATCTTCGAAATTCTCTTCGGCCTCCTCAGGACTCACGTCGTTGGCAGGGAATTCAATTTCGAAATCGAAAATGCCAGCCATCTTTTTGTTGGTGAAAAACAAAAATTGCAACAATCACACATACATTGGGAACCACGTTTTGTTCGACGAGGTCTCGTCGTAGAACACGGGCGACCCTCACGCAAGATCCAATTCGTGAACAAAAATCTTGGGCCTGTGTGTATGTGTAACTAAATTATGGTGATTCTCACGATATGGAGTGGCGAAACTATTTCACAATCGTGGCACTCAAGTGATTAGTGTATTAATTGAATGAAAAAAATGCACGACACTATCGAATTGGAGTCACGTTTATTTTTTTGATAAAGTTGCAAGGGTTTTGGCGAGTATTAGGAAATGGTCTCGTTTCGTACCACCTGGTAAATTTTTGCACTCAACTATTATCGTGTAGAGACTGTTCGAGTCGAAACAATTCACTGCAAGTTAACGAAATTACTTAAATGGCGAATGGCGATCGGATTTACCTCGACTCATATAGATTTGGTCCGAATGAAACTAACACCGGTCACCGGCCAAACGGATCAAATTTATTGAAAGTTATCAATATACAGAATTTTTTTCTTAAATTTTATATTGAAAAAATATTTATAAAATTATCAGTTGATTAAGAATTAAACCCGTTAAACTAATGCAACCTATAGAAGCTATAGAACATGTTTAAATTGTACATGCAAAAACATTTTATAAAGGTTTTTCGATCCTGCCCTATGATAATTTAGTAAAAGCATCAATGAAACAACTTTTAAGTGTATTGCATTGTACAATATTTTCCTCCATAATTTTCCCAATTTGTAATGCTATGAGAGCATGCGTTGATGGACTACGTTAGTCAAAATTATTTCTAACACGAACTGTCAAATAATTTTTTTCAAGAAAATATTTTTTTATTCTACAAAGTATATAACTTTTAAATTCACTGCTATTAAAACTTAACTATGAAAATAAATTTATGAGCAATGCATGCCGAGTGACTTGAAGATCTTTTTTTTTTTTCGTAAAAATTACCATGGAACCCGCACTTTCGTTAGATACGTTAATATTATCACCGTCGAATCGAGCTAAATTAAAATCGCGGAATGCCGCGTTAAAGATAAAAAATGGGTCACCCAAGTTAAAGGAAGTGTTGCGGCTGGTAAGTAGTTTAAGTCAACTTACAATTTTCATTTGGTAATTTTTGTTATTCTTGTGGCTTTGTAGCGATGTCGAGAACGTTTACGCGAGAAACGTGGCAATATTTTCGATAGTTCCCGAGCCATTAACGAGCCAGTGTTGGCTGAAATTTTTCATCAAGAACTTAATAATATTTATGAACAGTTTGAGCATGATTCGGGTTTTACGTCGCAGACCTCACTCAATGAAATGCCTGTCGACGGTGAGATGAATTCGAATGAAATGGGATGCAGCCAGGAGGAAGAATGGATTATGAATCAATACGAGCAGATGACGGCCGCTGAAGACGAGTTCATCAGTGAGTTGCTCGAAGAGCAAGTCGTATGTCCATTGTGTCTTAAAGGCGTTCTCGTCGAAACCGATCGCCACAAAATCGCCACCTGCACCAAGTGCCATGATCACATTCCGGCACCCGGAGGCTTAACCACTCTCGACAAGCGTCTCCGTGCCGAAATCGTCGTCCATGCCGAGAACTGTGCCAGCATTCCTAGTTTCACGAAAATTTGTGATGGAACTAACAACCTGTATATTCTATGTCTAGACTGTTCATATTTTAGTACTATTTATTAACATTATTTATTTATATATAATTAAACGAATCAAAACGAATAAGGTTAGAATTGAGGAACATTAAAACGCGTTTCTTGATCCTTGAATGCTATTTTTTTATAATTGAACATCTTATAAAAATATACATTGCATATTTATTATTTAAACTGTAGCCTATACAAATTTACAGAAGTTAATCTACATGTCACACAATATAATGATAATAACAACAAATAAAAAGATCAAAAGATTGTTACCAATTTTGCATTATTATTTTTTTCTTTCCACAATTAAAAAAAAATCGTAATCAATCCTTATCGTAACCAAAACAAAAACAAAAAAAAAAAATAAAGAAAAACAATCCGATAAACTATATCGAAATCTTTACAAATAATAAACCGCAGAAATGGCTATAAAAATATAACGTACAAAAATGCAAATATACATAATATTATTCTTTTGTAATATTTAAATAATATATTTTTGAACTTAATACAAGATGCCTCATAAGTTATGGATACTTTCTTTGTAAGAGCAAAAGTTCACGTGGGAAGTATCATTCATAAGGTACTTTGTAAGAGCCACCCAAAAACACGTAACATAATTTACAAGGATGACGGGGAAGGGATATTCTCTCATATTATGTGCGGTTAAAATATATAATATGTATTAGAAAATCTGCATGGCATAACATAGTATGGAAGGGGTGAAAAAAATTAAAAATATAGTTTGTGGATGGCCCCTTATATAAGTGACCACCATCAGAAATAAGAACTCGATTTCAAAATATTAGACAAAAATTTTGGAAATAAAAACGCAAAATAACATTTCATTTTGAGTTATTTATACCCTTTACAGACTTAACCATTACTTATGAGATACCCTATATAAAAAACAAGTAAATATAACTTTTATCTAAAATAACATTTTACGCAGTTTTTCACCTAGGGATAATTTCGTTTTTATGATTAAGCGAAATGGTCCTTCATTTCCTTTTTTTTTAAATATAGATAGTTATAACATAAAACTTAATATTTAAGAAAAATGTTTTAAAGTAATTTAAACAAAAATTGGGGGTAGGTGAAGGGCAGTTAACAACGGGAGATGATGAAAACATTCTGAGAAATATTAAGTATAACTCTATTATAGTATAAATTCTTCCTGTATGAAAGATAAGGCCATTTTTGTCATTCGATTAAAGTTTCTTATACATTTTCATTTTTTGAGATCACAATCTGATTGTATTACAATAGTATATAAAACTCCGAGCTTCATATTTTTCCCTATACAAATATTATATAAAGCTTTAAAATATTTTTTTTTTACTTTTGAATCTACGAAAAAAACAACGGGGCGATAATGTTCTATTAATGTACAAAATTTCTTTTAATGGCACTTATGTTGTGTTTCTTAAGATTAAAACGCCTCAACGTGATATTATGCCACGTCAACTTAATTCTCGTTGTTACTTAGGCTGATATGATTGGCGACGGCTTTACGAGCCTCCTCGGGCAGTTTGGCTGGATCCGTTAAAATGTCGGTTTTGGTACTCAACGTTCGCAATGAATTGAAAACAACTAAAAAAAATGTATTAATATCAATCAAAATATAAATTATCAATTGAATACCTGGTCGTAGATCAACCAATGAACAATGCTGCTCGATCCATAGTAGAGTCGATCGATATAAATCGTCCAAACTGGACGTCGACACGGAACTATTAAATGATGCTAACAGCGGTTCAAATAATATGCTAAACTATAGACCCGTAAATTAAAGAAAACATTGGCTTATAATATACAGAAAGAAGAACATTTCTTATTGGTGATAAATTCAAAGTCTTTCATTTTCTATGAATTAAAACTAATTTTAAACAATAATTTCTATTTAGATAAAAAAGGATACGATCCAAAATTTCCAATTTTCATTGGTTCGTATTCGCACGTACTCCTCAAACATTTCTCGCATTTTTCCGGCTCGTTGTCGTGACACAGGTGCTCCCGTCGCTGGTAATAACGATTGGCAATTACTGAGAAAAGAAAAAAAAATATCTAATTCAAAGTATTATGGGTTTTACATATCATTAAAACATTTTAACAATATTTTTTTTCGTTTGAAAAGTCTACGATTTTATCAATTCTTCATTAAAAGCTAATTAAATTGCCTACAAATTATATTCAACAAGTTCTGCTCGTTGGATCTATGGTTTTGACGCAACTTCGATCCAAAACTAAAATTTTCAGTTTGTGAAAAAATTGGCCTATTTTCAATGTGCCGTACCTCGGTAACCCCATTAACGTGCAGAGCTCCGGTTCGGCTTAATTTGTAACAATTTTGATGCTCTTAAAAACGCACAGAATAGCTTTCGAATAAAAATTCATCGATAAGGAGATACCCAGCAGAATCCAAAACAAGTTCAAAACTTTCATGGTTTTTCCTCTATAAAAAATTTTCCACAAGTTTTTGAGAGTTGCAAACTTAGCCCTAATGGGTCCAAACAACATACTTAAAAAATCAGAGATACATCATGTTTTGTTAATTTATTGTTGATATTGACTGGCCTACTATAATCTATGATTTCAATAACAAAATAATGCTAATGGATAGGCAAACACTTATTCATCAATGCATTACAATACCGACAACACGGGAGAAAACTAATTTTAAAAGTGCCAAAGCATCTGATAGCCTGTAAACTGCAAATTTAATCAAAATCGTTACAGCCGTGTTCGAAAATGCTATTACAAATGTTGCTCGTTGTATAGGACTTTTATTGGTTACAATGTTGAGTTATATTTTTAAAAAAGTATTTCAGATCAAATCTATCTACTTCATTAACTTGATGTATTCCTAACTATAAGATTGATTGTACTATTAAGAAAACAAATCTGAAAGAAAATGATCTTGTAATAGTCATTTATTACCTGATTGAAGTATTGAGACATTCAATTTGTTGCCGTAACGAATCCATTTCCTCTTTTAACTGACATCGTTCAGTTTTCAGCTGCCGAATGTATTCAGCTCCTTTTTGCAACATAGCTGCCTTACTTAACTATACAAAAAAAAAATTAATAAAATGATCAGTCCCAAATTACTTAATTCATGTCTTTCTTTTTGGAAAGTGCGCTATCATCAACGTTAATTTACGTAGCAAATGCTCCTATTTTAATCCAAATGGACTTGTATCACTTTCAAAAAAAAAAAAAAAAAAAAACGTATCAGTCATTACTTTTGCATTTGGATTTTGACTGAGTTGTGGAATCAATGAGTGGAGTGTGTCAAAACCATTTTTGATATTGTAGCGGCGTTTTTGCTCGGCGTGAATGTGACCGACGCGACGCTGTTCCCGGTGTGGACCAGGACTTCGGTCGTTGCGAAGCCCCGGCGACAGTGGGTCATCGCTGGGCGACAATGGTGAGAGGGGAGAGTCGTTCGGAACCGATTTCGGACTGCTCGGAATAAAACTGGACGACGACATAAAAATCTACAAACATTAAACAAATTAAAAAAAAAAATGTAAAATTTATCGAGCTTTAGATGAACAACTTGATTTGTCGAATTTCCAGTTGGAACATTCGTCAGTGAGACCGGAGTGGAAATCAACAGAGTGGTCGTCACCGGTGGATTTGGCATCGAGAGAATTGGAACATTGCCTTTACTCGTCAATAAATTTCCCGAAGAGCTTGGATTTCCCGGTTGGTTCTTTAAGTTGTAGACGGGTTGGGAATCTAAAAAATTACAGTTTAAAATTGTGTGAAATTGTTAAAAAAAAAATTGTTACTGTTGCTTAAAAGTTGTGCCAGCAACACGCTGTTGGTGTGAGAGAGTAATGCGGGATCACTTGATGAAGACTTGAGAGGTGGGGGCGTTTGTCGCGGACCAAGCGATGAACTTCGTGCACGACTTCGAGTTTTCGCTGTGTACTTGGACGTGGTGGTGCTGGGTGCTGCATATGAATTCGATCGCATCTCTTTCATTGGCGGCACTTGAGATTGCTAATCAAAAAAAACAAATGACTAGGTCATGTAAAACTTAGATCTTATATCTAGGGATTCGACGGGGATCGAACCCAGTGCCACTGATTGTAGCGGGGAGACCAAACGGCTCTAACCACTGCACCACTAGGGGGGGGGGGGGGCTAAATTTCATTTTACTAATATTGTAAATGCCAAAGGATAGATGGATGTAAATTATTATTTTAAATGAAGTATTAACTTACAATCAAGTCGGAGACTTTAATAAGTTGTACAGGTACAGGTGAATTTGTGTAGGTGGTTTGAATCGGTGCCGTTTGGGCTGGTGGCGGTGACCAATTGGTCTGCACGTGCGGCAATGCGGGAACTTTAAAATTATCATCAACCACCGTTCCTCCATTGTTCAGCATTTGCATGGCACTTTGACCCGATGATGTGGCCATCGTCGATAACATGCCACCCGAATATTTACCGGGACTCATTAAATTTTGATTTTTCCCAGTCGCCGTCGGCGATTGTAACGACATCAATGGGGGTGGTGATGGAATTTTGAAGGTGGCATGGTGCTCTGATTTCGGTAAACATTGAGTCACGTCGGGAATATTGGTGATCGTCTGATACGGTTGGTATTGCGGTTGTTGCGGCTCGAGAGAATTTGGTTGATTGAACAGGTGTTGTAAGGCGACTTGTTGTTGCTGTTGTTGTTGTTGTGGCGTTGTTTGCATAAGTTGTGCTTGATTACTGGTCGTGTTACTACCACGAATTTGTGTTCTTGACGTTCTCGTGGTACGTTGATTTGTCCGACTTTGTCGATTTGTCGTCGTCAACATTGACGCCGTCATTTGCGGGTCTTCGTATAAATTTAACGAGTCAAACGTGTTGCTCGGAAATGTGTTTTGTAAGTCACCGGCAGTGAATTGATTTGATTGCGTTTGTTGCGTTGATTGGGTTTGTTCATTTAGCAGAGCTGAAACCATCGACACGTCCACTCCCATTGTGCTATCCTGCATGCTATTCGACGTGGACGAAGAAAACGTCGACAAATCGTTATATGTTTGATTCACACTACGGTATAAGTCTTCAGTGCACGGCTCTTCTGGAACGGGAGGCAATTTCGTATAAATCAAATCTAAAAAAAAAAAAAAAACAAAATTACCAATGGGACATTGATGATCAATTTGAACAAACCTTGTAGCGGTTCTAGAGGATCCATAAAATCCTCCAAGTTTGGTTGTAAGGGTCCCAGGCTTGGTTGAATAAAATCGGCAAGTCCGGCTCGGGCTGAAATCAAAGAAAAATTTACATTTGGAATCTTCCATAACGACACATTATATCGATAAATTTCTACTAAACATGTTGAAAACATTGCTACTTAAATTTGAGGCTGTTGCCATTCTATTTCTTATGAATATTCGCCTCATTTCACAATGATATATTTATATTAATCTTATTCACGTTTAATCCTTTATATATTAACCCAAAACGATTATTTTCGTATGACATACCGATTTCACGTGAATCGGGGAAGGCAAACGGTTGATTTGCTGTGATTGTCGAGAATAAAGTATCACTCATAAACTCCATGTAATCCTCGTCGACCAGCATATGCATCGATTCGTCACTGTTAGGTTGCCATTCGAGCATATCGATTTCGGAAAGCTGAAATTTTAGGTCCATTTAACAATTATAATAGAAATGGAACACTAAGAAGGAAATTACCACATCCGATCCATCTTTGTTGCCCCAGCCGAGAACACGATTTCGATGGAACAATCTCCATTTTTTGTATTCGGCGGTGACAGCAGCGAGACGCCTCTTCCAATATTTGCCTTCCAAAACGACAGCCTTCAAGAAAAATATTCAAGGGTACAATCATATTTTTCAAAAAAGTGTACAATGTATTGCATTAATTTTCTTGTGCAGTGCATACATTCTAAGATTGTCTACCTTTCATTTATAGAAAAGCTTTTTTAATTTATTTTAAAAATGAAATAGTAACAATGAAGGTAATATCATGAAGTTAGTACGAACTACGATTGTGCCTATGTTCACGATATTCTCCTATACAAATAGAAATCTTTTTTACCGACATAAAATTTTTGATATTAATTTTTCATTATGCAATGCCATTTTCAGCCTAAAACTCGATAAATCTTATTTTTATATATGAAATAAGATAAACCATTAATGGAAGTAAAAAAAATGTTGATATCTAATACTAAGAAATAGATTTTTTGATCACAATGGATTCCTGAAATCGATATTTTTAATTAAACATCATCAATGAACTCTGTTTATATCTGTTTATATGTAGTACTTTGTACTTTTATAAATAGAATATGATTCACACATAGTGAATCCTAAATAAACAAGTTAATTTCCTTGTGTCAATTCAATCGGAATTGATTTTTTAAATATGGCTTCCACTTGATATCCACTTGATTCTTCCACTATTTGGTAAGTATCAAGTCTCGCGAGTCTATTTAATGAGAACTTGTTAATTGTTTTCGTCTCACCTCCGGCTTGTTGTGCGTGTCGACATCGAGGGGTGATGCGAACTGGCACACTAAGGCCTTTTGTTTTGTTATAACTGAAATGTTCATAAATACAATCAATTAGTGGCTCCAATTTGAATTGGTTTGATAATTGCAATTGAATGCAATGATGCTGCTCTTACACTGCATGTGCCAACATCGCCAGATAACGTTGTTCAATCGAATCTTGTCCTTCCATCGCAGTCGAATTCCCTTGAAACGATTCCATTTGGGCGACGTTAACTTTTGTCTGTAAACAAGTCAAAGCATAGTTATCTTAATTAAGCGCCATAAATATATTGATAAGCAATTAAACGGCAAAAATTTGATTTTTTGAAAAAATTAAAGTCGATGACGTCAAAATGGAGGCCAATGCTTATCTCGTCTTGAACGTTATTTGTTTGGTATTAAATTTCAAATATAGAAATTTATATATATATATATAAACAAACAATTTTTGCATATTGTCTTACATTTCATGTCTTATCAGACGTTTTCGTAAATAGAGACTTTAAGTGGTATGTAAATGCTACCAAGTTTATTGGTGTACCAATATGAGGCTTTTATCTCAAATAATACATTTACAACATGTTTCTGTCGAAAAAATAAAACCTCATTTTACATTGGAGCGGGGACATGAATTTTGGTTTTATCAAAGGTCAGATGAACGGTCGCAATTTATAACTATTTATTCACCATAGAAAATTAATCAGTTTAATATTATGAACTATTTACATAGAATGTTAATGGAACTTTAAACCGATTATTTCCTCTTTTCTTTTATAAATTTCAGTTAGTCAATATGACTAATTAATACGTATAAAAGATAAAATTTCTTATAGAAAATATAATAATAGGAAAACATCATCTTCTATGTAGAACAGAAATAGATTAAGTATTATTCTTATACGAAAGACAAAGTTAAAGATAAATCAGTCCTGATGCATTTATGTTAGTTATTATATCTAGTATGCTATGACTTTTTGTATGCTATGCACTCTAACTACAATCTATTAATGGGAAAAGCCTTATAAATAAAATAGCGATGAATATAGTACAAATCCTATATGAAAGACAGAGCTGAGGAAAATAAGAGCAAGCTTTGACTCAAAACTTTTCAAAGCACTCTACAACTAACAACTAATTACAGGAAAAACTTAGTGTGTACGACAAAGATTAGCATAGTATTGATTGTATAAGTAAAACAGAGATAAAGAAAAGAAAAAAAAAACATTTTTGTTAACACTCAATTTTATTATCTATAAAATTTTTGTTCCACTCTCTATAAATAGAACTCAATTATTAAGGGGTAAACTGCAAAAAACTGTTATTCATAGTTAGTCTGTGAGATATGGAAAAACTCAAGAGAAAAATTTAAGAAATTAAAATGCGGTTTGTAGATAACTCAATTATAAAACAAATATTATAATTAAACTCGTCTTGAACCGATGGAAATCTACATGGAGATTTTTTTTTAGGGGAAAGAGAAAGAAAAAAAATTCTACTCTGATAAATTTTATTATCGTCTTCAACATAATATCCATTTTAATAATAAAAGATTTTTTGCTATCGATTTGTACGGATACCAATGATACGATGTATATTATAAACAAGCTCTCGTTTAAATAGATTCTCTAATTTTTTTTTTTTCGAAATTCAAATCTAGTGAATTTGTAGCGCAAATTTTGATAACCTTTTTTTCCGGAGCCACAACCTTGGTGCGAGGAACGTTTTTGTGCCACGTGGGACAACACGTTTCATTGCTCTCAATTATATTAATAACACACAATCGGGTATTGAATGAGCGACGATAACACGCCATTTAATTAGTCCCTTTCTTTTATCGATTGTCTCGATAGGGTCTATAATATGTTTCATTAAATCTATCTTTGAAAAACTGGACAAATACTCGATGGGCTCGCGCCATTCCATACAATCCTATATGGATGATAAATATGTGGAAATTTATAGTTTATAGGGTGGACAAGTGAAGCAACTATAAAGCGAACAACAAAGAATGTTAACATTGATATAAGAAGTTAGATGGATACAGAAACTAAAAAATCATCTATTGTTGAAAGCTCCATCTAACTATGGTTTGGTACGGACTTAATTCTTAAGCTCAAAAGCTTGAAGTTAAATAAAATAAAACTTTGTACACAGTGAAGCAACTCCGTTAAAAACTTATCAGATTAACGATAGAGGCGCCACTAGTCTTTACCTTGGAGAAAATACCCAAGGTTATCCAATTAAAACTAATACATTCAGCTAAAATAGTTCAACGGATCTTAGGGACATTGAAATGAAAGTTCTGAAGCAATATAGGCACTTGTAATCCTTCAAAACATATAGACCCTGGGATTGGTGATATATCTTCCTGGAGAAGTAATTTAGGGATTTTGATGAACTATGAAATCTATACATTACTATGAATCTAAGGATACAGTTCTCGAAGGATAACATCTAGATTTTTTTGAAAGAATTTAATTTTGGTACACTCAATAAAGCGGGCGGGTATACGCTAGTGAAACAATTGAGATGTGACATTTGAGTCACGTGGATTTAATTTGTTTTGTTCATACCGATAGGCGAGTGACATGCACTGAAAGAGTTTGGTGAGGCTGGTTTCGATCGACAACTGTTGATTGCTCGATTTGTCGCTCTTGGTGGCACTGATGAACGTTTGGGCGTTGAGGCCCGGTGGCGTGACGCCGACGACGGTCAGCTTGGCGTGCTCCACGTCCGGCACGGGCACGGCCAACTCGTCCTCGTCGTCCTGCGCCTCGGCCTCAAAATGCGACACCATAAAATGTCCTGAATGAATTGTCTCCTTCTCGGGCGGCTTGCCCCGATGCAGACCTAGTCCCGTCGAACTCGAAGCCATCGCAGTGGAAATCGGCACCTTACGATACACCAACTCTCCGCACTGCATACTCCACGCTTCAGTCACGTCACGTCAATTTACCACACACACACACACACACACACGCACGCACGCAGTCCAGTGTTAGACAAAGCGTTTCAATCTGGAATATTTCACACCGTTATTTTGCGACATAGCAAAACAACAATGATGCTTTTGTTGGTCGGTGACGACACACTCGTCGTCCGTACAAACCCAAATAAACAACTTTAAATGGCCAGTGACGAGCGCCACATTTGAAGACTGTCCGTGTGTCGTGAAATATCGCGCTTCACTCGCAATAATTGTTTTAGTCGCACGCCACTAGCAGATTAAATGCACGACAGATGGATGGTGACGAATTCGATGGAACACTTGGTGGATGCGACAACGATGGACCAAGTCGCCATATTATTATTTTTGTTGTTGTCCAGGTTATATTTCTCCACTTCTGTCTTATCACTCAGCTGATCAAGAAAATTTTCTCCTTTTTAGTTCACAACAATTTCGTCTTCCGTATTTGAGGGCGTGCGACACGCGCGATCTCTATGCCCCAAACAGCAAAGCTTTGAACACATTTAAATATTTCCCCAGATACAATTAAAATTACCACAAATTTTCTTTGATTTTCATCTGCACCACATACTAAATGGATTTTTTGAGAGTTTAGCTTGATATCATTAATGCACATTTGAACTTACATATTTAACTATCTGAAATTGTTTGCAGCCTTGTCTATGCGTAAATTTGACTATACATTTGTATCATTGTTGTATATTAAAATTGTACACTACTACAGCTGTTACTGGTATGAGGATTCTAGAGATTATGAAATTCTTATTACGCTTCTACTGTATATTGTTGTACACTTTTAAGTGATGAATCATTCAAGACCTTTTATGCCGTTTTCCATAGTGACTCTCCTACGTAATGTTTTGATTATTTTGCAAAAATAACTTCACGAAGTTTTCTTCTTTTAGTCATCCCATGAAGTTTATCGATTGTTTAAACTTTAGATAGTAATTCTCACATAGTTTTCTGGTATTTTTCAATGTTGACTTTCCCTCTTCTCTTTTTCATATTATTCCCAATAAGATTTTGCGTAGTTTTTCATCTTATTTTGATTGTCACGTTCTTTTCCAATTTTTTTTTTTTGAGTGATCCCATAGTTTCCTAGCTTCATTGTAACATTGATTGTAATAGTGTCCTCACTCAGTTGTTTTTTTTTTTTTATATTGGTGCCCCCCCCCCCCCCCCTCCACATCCTGTATTTTTCGATAGTGACCACCATAAAGTTTTTCGATGATGAAACTCCATTCGTAGGTTTCTGATCCGTTTGCAATAACGACATTTTCATTGTTTTAAAATAGTCTTCACATACTTTACGATTTCTTTGAGATAGTGACCCTCCCTCCAGTATTTTATAGTGACCCACACGAAATGTTCCAATCATTTCAAAGTGGTTATTCTCACATAGATTTTCTTTTTTCAAAACCAATCCCCACATATGTAGCTTCTAGACTTATTCCAACAGCCCTCTTTCACCGTAGTATTTGCATTTTTTTTGTTTGTAAATGATCCCATATTTGTTACAAATGCTTTGATATTTGTCATATTGAATTTTTTGCTTTTTTTGTAAAAGTGATCCCTCCCCCTTCGTAATTTATATGCAGTTTTCTAACTCTTCTTTTTCGTAACCCCTAATAACCCTTTAAACTATTTTTAAATTATAAATTATGTGTTATTTTCCGCTAATTTCGCTGTAGTTCTTCAATTGAGACCTTTCATAGTTTTTTTGATTATGTTTCGGTAGTATACACCTCTGCAGATATTTTTCCTAGTTTTTCGATAGTTGGACTGTTAGAACCGACAACTTAACAATATTTTTTCAATAATAACTCAACATTTCGAAAAATCGATAAAAAAGTTTTTCTCTAAAACGTTTATCTACAAAACAAAAATTACACTTGAAGACACATTGAAAATTGTAACTAATAAAATAAATATTACCACAAATTTTTTTCAATATTCCATCTGCTAATCCGCAAGTGTTTTCATCTACAAAAATGACTTAGGGTTTCAAGCCATTAAAAACAAAACAAAAAAACGTACAATGTCCGCCGATTTATTACTTTTTTTCATACAAAAGAAAAACATACTTTAATCTTATGATCATTTTAATTTAACTTACAAATGGAATTAGATTAACAAAAATTTACCTCAAAATCCTTGACACTTCCAACAAAACGACAACCGGACAACACTTCTTCTTAACAAATCTTCAAACGTTTTTAATATCTTGTTGGAGACAGCAACGATTTTGATTTTACAAAAAAAAAATTGGAGAAAAAACTTAATAAGTAACTTCTTAATAAATCGTACATTAATTTGTTTAACATTTCTTAAGAAATTGAAGTAACAATGAAGACGATTTTGTTTGTTTGTGTGTGTGTTGAGTACAGATTTACCTTAATTAAATCTCTTAAAGTTTATTTCCTGAAAATATTTCAATACTAGAATTGTTTTTATTTTTCATTTATTACATTTAAAATACCTGGATTTCTTATTTTTACTACTATGATGTCCACTATCGTCACGAGATCGTTTCCTATCATTGGACGAACTACTCTTATGATGTCGGTCTCGACTTTTTGACGGACTATGTTTTGACGATGAGCTGCTGTTGTGTCGTGACGAATTATTTTTCGACGGACTAAAAAAAAAACCAAATCAAATTTTTTTTTTCACACACAAAAAACGCCCAAACAACGTCCAGTGCTTGCACCAAAGATTGTCTCCGATGGACAGTGAGGAATAACAAGGATATGGGAATATTCTTACCTCGATTTGGAACGGGATGATTTTCTATTATGATTTATCGAGTTTTTTCGTTTCGAGTCCATCCTTGTGCAAGCAAAAATTTAAGGATAATAACGGATGTCAAATATCAATGGAAAGGTGCCACATGGTGTATGGTTCTTACCTATGGTGTTTATCATGCGATTTACTCTTGTGGCTCGAGTTGTGTTTGCTGTTGTTCTTCGAGGAATGTCGATCAGATCTATCAAACTCACGACCACGTTTTTTCGCCCGTGAAAAATCGTCTTCGTAGTGACGCTCCTTGTCTTCTTCGGCCGCTTCACGTTCCAAGTCAGACCAATCTTTACCCGATTCCTCCTCACTTCCCAATTCTTAAAAAAATAAACAATTGTTAAATTTTGATTTTTTAAAGCTGTGTTTCTTGCGAACAAACCTTCACTTTCGGAATCATCATCACTCTCCGTGTCTCCTTCAGAGTATTCTGAATCATCGTCACTTTCATCGAAATTATCTTCGGCATCGGTTGGTTCGTACGCTTCATCCTCATCGTCATCATCGTCGTCTTCAGCGTTCTCTTCAGTATCACTTTCAGGATCCAAAAATGTCCATCCGCCACTTTCAAAGAAACCTTCTGGATCATCCGTAATTGTTTTCATAATCTTAGTCCAGTTCAGCGATTGAATTCCCTCCGAATAACGAATATCGCAAGAACTAAAAATGTAAAAGTTAGTCAAAAATGTAAAGCTGCGATGAAGATGCGAGGAGCATATGAAGAGCTTTGATATAAATGGCAAGGGACGCATTCATTGATCAAGATAAATACAGTTTCCAAATGTAAATTTTAAAAAGTACATACTTAAGCCATTCCTTGACATGGTCCAACATATTCATTGGGATCGCATTGACCATGGCGACTTTCTTCGAGTAATCTTTGAACACGAACACCATATCGAAATTTTTCAAATGAAATTGGACACGTTCAAAGTGCACGAGCTCGACATCTTCGAGGGTGATAACAAACGGTGGCCATTCGGTTAGATTGACCAAACAGCCGCTGGTCGGCTGCAACAACACAGTGCTGCGGAATGGTGCGCCGGGGAAGCCCAACTCTCGGAACGGCGTGTCGAATTCGATCGCTTGTTTCGACTCGGTCATCGCCTGTTTCGCCTCGACTTTTTCGCAGAAACTTTTGAACGCCGTCTTCAGCTTGTGCCGCAGTTCACGCTCCGACTGCTCGGCGGCCAAATCGTCACGATCGTGCATGTGCTGATGTTTGCCCAAGTCGGTCGTAATTTCACCGACCTCTGTGTAAAATTGTACGTCCAAATGTTTCTTTTTGCCAAACATAATCGCGTGTTTCAAATGAAAATGCAGGAGAATGATCATTTCACCATCGCACGGTTGGAAGAACGCGTTTTTAATGTTGTTATATAGAATATCGACCTTATCGCCCCGTACCGAAATGTAACGAAAACCATTGGTGTGAGCCTCCAATGAACCGGTCATACGTTTCGTCACAATATTCGGTCGAATATACAAATCTTTCAGTTTTGGATTACCCTTGTTTTGGGACAAAATCAACGTGTCTTGCTTCACAAGATCTTCCTTCTCTCGCTCTTCGGCCTCACGATTTTTAAACTTCTTTTGCACCTCCTTGATTAAACGGAATGCCGTGTTTAGATTGGATGACGGTGGCGATAGTTCACCCGGTTCTTTTGTGTTTGTACTTCGATACGTTCTAAAATAGTACAATAATTATTAAACTTAAAGAAGAATTGTTTTTATGAATCACTTTTACGTACACTTCTTTGACAAACGTGGCATCTGGTTGTGGATACATGCCACCTTCGTTACGACCCATCGTTGCACCAGGATGGAAGAAATTAATACGTAAATATGTGTAGTCGCCTTCGACCGATTGAGAAATATTTTTTATCGTCGATATGTGAAAAGGAACCGGAATTCCAAATACTGGTAAAATGACAGTCTCATATTTCCGATCTGACCGTGATTAAAAACAATTTGATTAATAAATTAAAAATAAAAAACTTTTTACGATTAAAATATGTGACCCATACCAACATAGATCTTCAACTCTTTCACTTCAGGTTCACGGGGCATCTGATTCAAGCTTTTGTACGAGACAGTCGACTTGCGAATTTTCTCCGTCTCCTTACCCCCCGACTGTTTGGCTAATCGTGCTTTAGCTTTCTCGTTCAACTGAGCGGCCAACTCTTTTTGGTGCTCCTTTCGTTTCTCTTCTGATGAATGTTCCGTACGTAGCTTCGATTCAATCACGGCCGTACGTTTTCCTCGTCCTACGTATAAAAACAAATAAGCCACGGTTAAAAATTTAACCATAAAACAATAATAAAAAATTGTTTACCTTTGACTGAAGTGAATTTCGTTTGCAATAAGAAAGAGAAAAAACAAATTAATAAGGATATAAAGAAATAATTGTAATAAATTTAAGGTGTAATTTCAAACATCGCTCGATTTCCAGCGATTTGGTCACGTGGTACGATTTCGACAAATGTGCAGTCAATATTGGGAAATTGAAACTGCTAGCGCAACTAGCGTCAAATCGTTGAAGCTTCAAATCGCTTAAATAGCGACCATCTTTTCACCAATTTTAAAATTCATTGGTCGAAATTGTACCACGTGACCAAAATCCCTAGAAATCGAGCGATACATAAAATTACATCTTAATTAATGTTTGAATACTCACCAAGTATTTCGGGTTGTGACGGTTTTGTTTTCTCCTCCTTTTCTTCTTCCTCATCGTCCTCTTCGTCTTTCAAAAAGATGCCAATGTTTTTGATCTTTTTCTTGGACGACGTCAACACGGTGGCCGGTTGCTCGTCGTTGATCAGAACCGTGTCGCCAATAAATAAGGCATAAACTTTACCTTCTTTGTCGGAGGCCTCTTTGTTATCCAAACCCGACAAACCGATGTTGACGTTGAAAATCATTCCCTTCTTTAAGACGGCATTTGTCTTCGGCCCGATCACCAGCGAGCTTTCGCGAAACTCAATGCCCATGGCGAAGCCAAAATTTTTCGTCAAGTGCTCGACGAGGTTGGGTCGTTCTTTTTTCGCGTAGGAAAAGACAATGTCGTAGATTTCGGATAGTTTTTTGCCGGATGTCAGGTTTTTAAGTAGTTCTTCCTCGGCGTTGACGAGAAAATTGTAATTTTCTTGCATTTTGTCGTTGGGATTCACCAGTAGCGTGCGTACAATGTTTGAACAATATGATTTGTATCGCACCCCCAACGAGCATATAATGGCTCCGAAATGTAAAATATTTTTATCGGTGACGACACTAAATTTCAAATTGTAATTTCCGCCCGACTGAATTATCGCAGGATAGCACATATCGACTTGAGATGTATCCACGCCCGATACATACTTTTTATCGGTTATCGCAGCCTCAACACCTTCAGCCAATTTGTTATGTTTCACTTTCTAAAATAATATATCAAATAGATTTTTAAAAATGCCTTTTAAATGATTAAATGTTTAAATACTTTATCCGAATCGATAATTTCCATGATTTGATCTTTGAGGTATTTCGTGAAAACATCCACCGTGACCATGCAGGCTTTTTTTATCGTCGAAATTTCAGACTCTTCTTTCGGACATAAGACGTAGGCAACCACCGAACTTATGTCGATTGATTCGAAATTTTCACTTTTTAACGCCGATCGCCACAGTTCCATAAATTCATCGGGATAATTTTCTTTGGCAAATATGCCGATTGATTTTCCATTTTTGCTGCTTCTAATGGCGTTAATTAAGCTTTTAAAGTTGGCTTTATCTTTGTCGTTCTATAAGAAAAAAAAATTATCGCTATATTTATATTTAATCGCTATTAAATGGTGTATATAACTTCTTAGTGTTTATCGTTGGTTATTACTAACATACTTTAAACAGTTTAAAAATTTTTTCTAACTGCCTATTTTTGTGATTATTCACCGTTTCGATAAGGCCCCGATCAAATTTAAAGCGACAGGCAATTTATCGTTAGCGAAATATTACACAGAAAATAATTGAAATCTGAAGGAAGGTGCTAAAATAGACAACATATCTCGAAACATTCTGGTTGATCGCTTAAACAATTAACCGTTCGATATTTCTAGTTGTAACCAGAATTGATACATTTAACGTCCAGGTTGCACAGATTTTTCGCCCACTATCCCATATATTTCTTACGATATAACACTAATCGCCTTAGTATAAGTGATTCCTACGTTGTTTTTAAGCGATTTTTTTTTTTGTAAAATCAACCATTCTTGAGACAGAGCGTGAAATGAGAGAAGATAAGTGAATAATCAAATGAAACTCAAAAGAACTAAAACCCAGACTGTTGTTAATAACGACCAGCATAAACCCTCCAAGAAAATAAATTTAATATTGTCTCCATACTCGATCTCTTATGAAGAGTTTCACAGGCGGAACAATGTTTTCCTCATCCTTGATGTTTTCAATTTGTTTGAGAAACTCGATTTTCTTTTTACTTGACAGAATATAAATGCCATCAATTGCCATTATGATGATGGTAGCAGTTAGTTCATATCCAAAGAGCCATATCTAGAAAAATTCACGGTTAACTATCAAGATTCATGCACGTGCTTTATGTGTTGATACCTGAACGGTCGATGATTTACTGTAGACGACTTCCTCGTCGACTCCGACTGCCGTTACGGTACAATCGACCTTCGAGAACGGGTCGTCACTATCGGCATTCTGAAACAAATCCATTTCAATAGACGGAATGAATAAAGTTGAGATTGTTTACCTTCCACGCGGAATACCAACGTCGCATCCGACGAAGAAACATGTCTTTATCCAAAGTGATGTTCGACATGATTTGTTTCAATTTCTTAGAACATACGACACGAAAAGCACAATACTCCGGGGGTGCGACGACAACCAAGTGTAGCTACGCGCAAAAAGTTTTTTTTTCCCGTCACCGGTTCAAAGGCGGGAGATTGATACGTTTGTCACAAACCAAGTTCTGCGAGCTGCTGGGCAAATAAAACTATGTAAACACCATTGTATGATATCCTAGTGCACACGTTGAGTTCTATAAACAACAGCACGACTCACAAATTGAACATTTAGTCGAAACAATTTCGATTTTTCCACATTGTCATGAGAAAACGAAACGATTACAGGAAATTGTAACCACAGGATGCCATCAAGGTGCCATGTTGATTTTTCAAACAAAAAAAACTCACAGTTGGTACGACTGGTACAACTGTTACCAAAAACAAATATTTGAAATATTTATTATTATAATAATTTTGATATTTTCCACTTGTATAAACTAAAAATCTAAACTTAAATAATACAAAATAATTTAATTTTTAAATAATAACATGTAAATCTTATCAATTTAACATAATTCTTGAATGTATATGAAATATTGTCTTACCAACTTATAGATTTAAATCCGCGCCATTTTTATAAAGCCGGGTTTTTCTTTTAAATTTAACTAAAACTAACTTTTTCCACAATGAAATTTAATTAAAATAATGAAGATTTTATAATAAATTGACTGAAATTCAATTTTTAAATGTAACCACGTTGTATTTTAAATTGTATCAATTGTATTAAACCCATTAAACCTATTAAATAGTTTTAGGCAGGTTTTAGGTAGTCTTCCCCGTCTTCCCCTTAAGTACGCTATCTGACAGATTAAATATGAACTAGTTTTTGCAATTCGCATTTAAAATAGTTGATGTTTAATACATGTTAAAGATGTATTTGCAATTATATTATTGTAAATATCATTAAAAACGTTATTTCAATGCTTAATAACCAAAGATTTGAATGTAAACACGGTATCTGATTTAAAATAAATTAAAATTATAAAGTAGCAACTGCTTCTGCCGTAAAGAAGAGCCACGCTCCGGCAGATTTCCCAATTAAATTTGTTTTTGTCCGAGGCGAAACAAGCCGAGTTTACTTCCGAATAGAGCCGAATAGCGAACAAATCTAAAAATGGCGGCGTTGACAAGGCTGTCACTGAAACCGCTCGTGAAACGAGGAATTACCCAGGTGTATGCGGCGACGAGGCCGATTTCCACGTCCAAAAAGAACAATGAAACGATAGCCGTTACGAAAAAAGCCACCGATGAAACGTCGGTGGCCAACAAAAATTGGGTTAGTTACGGGTTCGACTTCAAAGACGAGACAGAGGATCGCAATGTGATGAATGCTACGATGTTTCTGTCGATAACGTGTTGCCTGGTGATCGGTGGCTTCGTGTGGGCCTATATACCGGACAAGTCATTGCGAGACTGGGCACAACGCGAAGCATTCTTGGAGTTGAGACGCCGCGAAGCGAAGAATCTGCCTCTGGTCCATCCTGACTACGTGCCAGCGGCTAGCATAAAACTACCATCCGACCAAGAACTAGGTGACACCGAAATCATTATTTAATCTAATCAAATGTAATGTTACCTGTTAATATTTATGTAAATATATTAGTGTTTATTATGATTATGTAACATCTTTAACCTTACTTCTCCTGCTTTCATTTCAGGAAAAGATTTCTGGGCCCCTATTCTTGAAATTCTCGCATAGTTTATCATAAACTTCTTCCTAAATATTGTCCCAGCCCGTGTTTCATTCGAGAATTCTCTCCAGTTATTTCTTTTCGAATGGTCTTCGAGAAAAAAATGCCATTATTCGAGATGCATTTGAGTTGAAAAAAATACGATAGAAATGGTGGAAAATGTTTAGTAACATGTTCTTTAACGTGATTTTACAATAGGACTGATTTTCTGTACCGCATTACTCTATAAACATTTTTTTAAACTTTTGACGGTAAAATTAATTTACATACCCCTTTTAAGGATAACATAGCTGAGAAGAACTTTCATTGGCTCTTATATAAGCAAGGATAACGGAAATGTACTTAAAGAAAACGATTGTCATTTAAATAGTATTTTCTTAACTTTTTTTTACATTATTTTACATCTTTATACATTCGATTAACAAGGTAAAACTGATACTATCCCTTAGACACATAATATACAAGAAACGTACAACCTTTTTAATGATAACATGATTTATATATTGTTATGTAGATAATTAGGAATCAAATGATAACTTTTGGAACATCAAATACTAACAATTTTCCTTGACTTAATCTTAATTTATTAATATCACTTTATAAATTCTATAAACTAAAACTTTAGTTGAAACAACTACAATTCTTTGTTCTGACGGTTCCAGAGGATATTTATCTGATATGTGAAATAATATATTGAAAAAAATTTAAGGCAGTCCCAGATCCGGCTACACTAAGTCTAGTTTTGCATCAAGTTATTTTATTGGTAATTTTTGAGCATTTTGTTCAAATTTAGCACAGTTGAGAAGAGAAACAAAAAGACTCACGTGTAGATGATCTGTACATTAAGATCCAAAAAAATATTTTTGAAAATTAATGCTGTTTTTCAAGGCGTCAAAATTTAAGAATCGATAAATATTGTCAATAGGTTTTTTTTTTTAAAAAGTCGAATCGAAAGACATTAAATGTTTTCAAGTTTCAACTACATGTACAGCAATAAAAATCTACACTATCTCCAAATTAGAGAGGTAACAACACTAATTAAGACTATATTTACCTGGTTTTATGTACATATTTTATATCTTATTTGGAGTTTACTTCTTAAGAAATGATTTTCGTATAACTATACCTATCTCTGTTTTACTTATTGTTTTTACTGTGCATCCAATTCTGTTTTACTTATAGGATTTTATATTATTAGTTTGTAGAGTGCTTAGAAATTTTTAGCATACTGCATATAATTTAATCCAGTATTATGGCTATTTTTTATCGTTAGCTCCTTCCCTCATATGGGATTACTACTATATCTATTTCTGTAATATACCCATTGAATTTTTCTCTATTATAAAAGATGTGATTCTTAACTCACTTTCCACAATGGTTCTTAAGGAATAAACTCCAGTGTCGGAGCTGTCAAGCAACCCATATTTCCTTCAAAGATTTTGAAATCTAAACCAAATTCTCGAGTTTAATTATATCATTAAATATAAAGGCAAGTTTATTGCTCAATCAAAAAGCATAGTGAAACAATTAAACGAAAATTGCACATTTGAATAAGGTTCTAATAGACTATATTTAAGAAAATATTTTTTTTACACAAATCAAAAAAATAATTTTTTATATTTTTTTTTTCTTTTGTAAATTGGCTACGGATCGAAAAATAATCTCTTTGTTTTATTCAAATATATTATTATTCTTTTATACAGTATATACAAGTATATAGAGAAGAAATTATCATCGTCGTAAGTCATTTGTAAGCAAGTTAATTTTTTGTTTTTAACTTAAAAAAGAAATCAGTCACCCACCCGTATAACTTAAGTGTGGTATATATTTAAAAAAATTCCTCCCATTCTATAAAATAAAGATTTAACCATTTATAGATTATTAATAATACCTACAAGGATATTGTAAGACATCAACATGTCTTATCGGTGGTAATTATATTATCTGGCTGAATTGGCAATATGTAAACATCAAAAATGGTAGTTATAATGTTTTCATATACATGTCAATCAAATGATGGATTAGAACAACGAATGTTGATTGATCAATTTCCAAGAAAAAAAAATCGTTGCATTATATCAAACCATCTCTTTCTTGTTTTCTTTAATCATAATATCAACTGGTACAATAGTACAAGAGGACTTAGACAGAACTAACTTGAATGTTCAATCGAGTTGTTGCCGTTTGCAACAGTTGATCGTGTTGATCACTTTCAGTCAACGAGGCCTCGCTGGCCTCTAAACTATCAGAAGTGTTAGTATAATCAACGCTTTGCAACGAGTCAGAGACAAGACTTACTTTTTCCGTTTCGCTCACAATCGGTCCGGCACCGGTTCCGTTCTTTAACTCAATTATCGGCCCGTTTATTTGCGGTGCCGCTTGCGTCTCGGACGCGTTGCCACTCTTTTTACGCGATAACGCACCGTGGTGATAGTCATCGACGCCATTATCGCCGCCGTTCATCACCACGGTTCCGATCAACGAGTTACGGGCCGTATTTTTAGACGTCGACGCGTCTTTCGTGCCCGATGACAATGACGAGGTTCTCCGATTGACCATATTACCAGTGTCATTCGCCTCCGGTGACGTCACATTCTTATGCACCGACGGCAATTTTTCTTTCTCTTTGTCTTTGCTTAACTTTTTACCGAGGCCAGAAAATGTGGGTAACTTGGAAAGGCCCTTCTGCACGTTCATGATTTCCTTGTTGGATTTGGTAGATGCGCGACCCTTTTCCGGGACACTAGTCCCATCCTCTCGCTCTTCACTAATCGAAACCAGATTTTTCTCGCCCCCATCTTCCTTGTCTTGAATCGGAATATCATCTGCAAATTAAGATAACGATAAGAGCTCCGATTGGAACGTTAATATACCAAGTGCCAACATCGAAAATTTAATCGTAAGCGCGTTGGAAAAAGGATTACCTTGGAAGGATACTATAGGTTCAAATTAAGGAGGAGGATTTATGGCATCAATATCATCTAAAAAATAGAGAAAAGTATAAATACAAGCACACTAATTGATAAAATTTATAAGACGGCTAATTCTGGTTGAATACATGCAAGTTTGGGCATTTACACACATCTCCGGTGCACATTTATAGTCGGAGAGCCCATGACCCCTGTTTCATGAAGTGTTTGTTTCGTGTTGAAATTTTGCACAATGGTAGCTATAGGTAACATGTGTAAGTTAAAGAGTGTTGGCCTGACCTACCTGGATGTACTGTGCATTTAAGAAAAGTGTACAAAAATTTGTGCTAAAAAAGTGTTTGATTCAGAGACCAACAAGTACTGATTGAAAATTATAAGTAAAAAAAAAATTAATAAGGCCGACACTTTTGGAAGAACTACCATTAAACTAAAACACCCCAAAGAATAAACCAGCCCCACATCACTTAAATGCGAGTAAGACTAAAAAAAAAGTGACCGTTTGTGTCGCATGTTTTAGTACCTTTGGGTGGCGCTGATAGTTTAGTTGCACGGTAGCTGTTAACTATTTGTGTTGTCATTTATCAGTTCATTATACTATTATCATCGTTATTGTCACTCACAACACCTTCATACTTATTGTAATATGATAACAATTAAAATAATTGCCCTGACGTTTAAAAAAATATATTTCTAACCTCCATAAAAATCTTGTACTATACTAGTAGCGCTAGTCATTTTCAATAACATGGAGTTGTAGCGGGTTGGAATAAACTATGTGGGGTCATTATTGAAAAGAAATTTAAAAACTGCGTAGGTTCTTTGAAACAACAAGAAAATTACTTAGTGAACCATCACGTAATAATGTACAGTTACAGTTAAACCTCATCCAGTTTCTTGTGTAATAGCCACTGTAAATGTTAAGAATACCACATACTTAAACTGTATATGCAAATGATCACCTAAAGTGAAAGATTACAATTTGAAAATGCCTTAAATATATTAAGCAATCTTAATATTAAGATAGTAAAAAATAAACGCAGTTCAAGTTGATGTGTGTTTATGAAACCACGTGGTGGATATTATAAGTTTCGAAAGCTGTGCGAAATAAAGGAAACAACGACAACGACATAGTGCTTTGTGAGAACGTAACGTAACGTGTGGTAAATCCGTTGCTGAAAAACGTTTGTTTTTTGTTTCCAAAAGAATCAATACATACGACGCGATTTCACGAACAAATCACATTTGTTCCGTGCCAGGAATGATTGTAACACTCGCTGGTCGTCCAGCGACAAACATCAAAATCTCCTCATTCTCGTCGCCAACGCCTTTGTCGTCGAGCACATTAAACAATCGCGCCCCAGCACTCATTCGATTCTCATTTTTTCCGGTCGTATTGTGGGTGTCACGAATGCGGCGTGTCACTGGGGAACCAAACACATTCTCTGCCACGCTATATATTTCATTTTTCGTCTTTTTCGGTGAGGATTTCGGATTGCGACCACGTGGCGAATCGCGTTGTTTCTCATGCTCTCCATCAGCCACGTGTTGTTCGGGTACCACGTGCGAATTTTTACGTTTTGGGCTTCGCAAAAACTTGCGATTGCGTAAAATGTCACGACGTAGACTCGAATGCACATTCGGCGAGGGGGTGTTCGATGATGTTTCATGGTTGGCCGCAGCCAATTTCGCCACTTGTTCATCTTCCAAATCGTCTACAGTTGTTGTGTTGTGTCCCCGAATTGTTTTGTATTTAGTTTTTGGATCATGCAGCGTGCACAAGTTTATACAAGGGAAAAATTGAGTATAATAAAATTGATTTTGAGACAAATATTTCGAAACATTCACGACTAAAACTGTTCGGATAAAAAAAAAATCCGTCTCTATGTCAAATAACTTACCGGGAAGCTTTTTGATTTTAAACGATGCAGTTGTGATCATTGATTTTGATGTGGTCACTGAATGATACGAGTCGGAAGTTTCAGCAATTATTCCCACAGGTCTTTCACTTGGAACACCTTTAAAAATATCAACTTTATCAATGAGAATTTTTTTCCTTTTTGTTTGTGGAATGTTTACCAGAAAGATTATTATGGATGTAATGTCGCACTGCATTTGATAGCAGTTGGGTGTCCGCAAATCCTTCGTAACATGCACGATGGTGGATATGATCGATGGCATGATTTGCGACGTTTTCTAAATTTTGGAAATATGCGATATAAATGGAGTGGAGAAGTTCGATGAGGAACGTCGATGTGACCGGAATTCGAGGCAACGTTTTCACATTGGACGAAGGATCATTACCCAGAGAGCCACGTGGCATGTGACTACTACGCATGAAACCTTGTGAAACAATTCTAAAAACCAAATTAGGTTCATTAAATATTTTATGTAACTTATAGAGTGATTTCAGTGTATACACGGTGTAACACTCGATTGTTCGATCTGTAATATGTCCACCAATGAAATTACACTGTTATTTCAAAAAAAAAAAAAAAAAAAATTACCTCGTTGTAATTTTACATAACATTTCCAAAGACATTTTCGAATAGTATGACGTATGTTGATTGTAAACGAACATTAACGCAGTCATAACCTTTAATCTGGTTTGTGCATTGAGGGTCTCCACCTGCGGCATTGGTCCCCAACACACTGACTTCGTGTTACACTCCTCCAACCGTCTCAATACGCTTCCCGCCAAATACGACGACGACAATCCACTTCTCTACAATATAAACCCATCAGTAATTCCCACTGAATGCTATAGACAAGTAAATGAAATCACAACCCAAACCTCGTGATAAAGGGATGCCTGAATCACGCTTGGGATACGAAATGAGATCGTTTTCGGATTCCCATCACTGTCCACCACTTCTAAATTATAAACCCCAATCAGCAGAGCTTCGACGGGTTGCATTTGTCGCTTTTCATTGCGAGAAATCGCGCTCAAATACGTTCCGATCAGTACTGGGATGAATTGCAACGTAAATCTTTTCAGTTCAACCTCGCCAGAACGATAATAGGCAAACAGTTGATTACAAACGGGTTCGAGCTTCTAAAAATTAATTGTAACGATTTAAAAAAAAACGTAATTAAATGCTTATAATTAGTTATACTTCGTTGTGTTTATGTCGATCTTCGAAAACCTGATACAAAAGCGTGATGATTTCCACATTGTGTTGCTGCTCGGATGCATAACTTTTCAATTGATGTGGTTCGAGTTCGACAAAATCTTCCAGCCATTCAGTAAGCAACGAATGCGTCATTTTTCTACTGTCTCAAATAGCACTACTGTTTAAAAAAGCTTGATGGTGGTTGATCGTTCACAAGACGACTGCTTTTCGTTTACATTTGTATGAGAAAAATGCGATAAGCGTGCACATAATGGATAACGTGTGGATGATTATATACGACTGATGGTCACTGATTATTCAACTGAAGAAGACCTCAATCAAAGGTCAGCATTAATTAAAATCGTTCATTACATAGGTTACATGGAGAAGAACCAAAAGAAAACCCTCTACGTGTCTGTAATTATTTGAGACATAAAAGAAAAGTTATATAAGCTGGTTTAGTTCACGTTTGATGGTGGGAGCACACAAAAATTAATTTCTAGATTGAAAATCACTACAAAAAACGATTTTACAAAGCGGATTGACAACTCATGTTAATTGTATTGATTTCCCTTTGACCCATATAAATGTCACACGAATTATAACGTCAATGTATTACTTTTATCACATTTGAGTTTATGGAAACATAAAAATACAATAAACTTGATTTGATAATTACATTTTCAAGTTGTAAATATCAAATTAAATAAATTTTTTTTTGTGAAATTCTCAAATAAATTCATAATCCATTTTCTGTGAGTCGATAATAACGAAAACTTCTCAATCGCTAAAGGTTCAACGGTGTAATTCGGTGTAATTCAATTTACTCGTTATTAATTAAAAGAAAATCCACAAAAAGCAACAATACCCCATACCAATCAACAATTAAACAATAATCAATAAGAAAATACATTAATTTAGGTCGATTTTAATAAAATATATAAATCGGTGTAACGGGTGTAAATGAGTGGAATTTAAAATCAATATGGATGACAAATAATTGATAACGCTGATAACCACTGATAACGAAGGATTAACAATTGATTTATGTCGATTGTATAATTACGCTATCCAGAGTTACAAATGTAACTAACGCAGTAGAGTAAACTAGTTGCTAGTCCAATGAACGAAATATTTCATTTGAATTTTTAGATCGTTGTTGAAGTCATAAAAAGAACATTTCAAACGTTATGAGCCCTTAGTGGAACGCACCCTTAGTCCCCTTAGAATGTTGTTCTTATAAGGTCTTCAAGTCATTCTTTTAGTAATGGAAAGGAAAATGCTGAAAGAACATTTAGAGCACTATGGGCGCCTAGTGGAACGCATTCTTAAAGTTGGATGGGAAAATAGTTGAAAAGTTCCACTATTTTAATTATCAAACCAAACACATCTCCAAACTTTCCTTTATTAATTGTGTCACTATGGGAATAAATAAAATGACACTAAGGAAATTTTCATTATTCAATATAAAATACATTTTTAGAAAAACCCAAAAAGTAAATTTAAAGTACCAATGTCTTGTTTCAAGCCTGTAACGCACGTTATTTTCGATTGTGACGGTTTATTGTTAAGTAAGTGTACCCAAAAAATCATAATTAATGGTTACAAATAAATTATTAATTATTGAAGATACCGAACCGATTCATATGAGTGTGATGGCCGAAATGGTCGAAAGACGTGGCAAAGAATTTCCAGAAAAAATCAAGTTGCTAGCATTAGGTCGCACTGAAATGGACTCAATTCGCATCTTAAAGGAAGAATGTGATCTGATAGAAACAATCGACGATTTGCGCAAAGAATTCGTGAAGGGTTGCGAAATATTGCTACCCAAAGCCCATCTAATGCCAGGTTAAAAAAATAGATCCACTTCTGGTTAAACATATATAGAGTTAAAAATGAAACTTTAGGTGCTGCTAAATTGGTACGTCATTTATATTCGCAAGGTATTCCAATAGCTGTGGGGACCTCGTCGAGTAAAGAAGGCATGGAGGCGAAAACGTTGAATCATGGCGAACTGTTCAAATTGTTCCATCACATTGTCATGGGAAGTTCCGATCCCGAAGTGAAACACGGCAAACCAGCGCCTGATATTTTTTTAATTTGTGCCTCACGTTTTCCAGGACACCCCCCACCAGAAAAAGTATAGAAAAGTTCATAGTGAGCGCATTACGTTACATAAATATAAAAATTTACGTATTTGTTACGCCAGTGTGCTCGCTATGATTGATTTGATTATAAAATCGCTTGGGATATAGTAAATTTTAATTTTAGTGCATCGTATTTGAAGATGCACCCAATGGGATTCAGGCGGCTTGCGATGCAGGAATGCAATGTGTGATGGTGCCCGATCCTAATTTAGATCCGGAACTCACCAAAAAAGCAACATTAGTTTTAAAAAATTTAGCAGATTTTGAACCGACCAAATTTGGATTGCCACCGTATTGTAAATGTTTGCCACAAATCTAGCACGATTGTCCGTATTGAACTTGGCAATAAATAATTATAATGCTATTAAAAATATCTTAAGAACACCAAAAATGGAGCTTTTAATTTGTCCTCTAGTAGGGACTTTTAGGGTGCGTTTCATTAGGTGTTCACAACGCTCGAAATGCTTTTTTAGCGTTTGATTTGCCATTGGTGAAAGTGAAAGAATTACGTTTGTGAGCCCTTATAGCGGAATGCACCCTTAGTATCCAGCTTAGTATTTTGTTCAGAAAATTTTCAGGTACAGTAAGGGATTGATTTTATACAAGTTTTACTACAAAGTTACTTAAATAAAATTAAAAATATGTATAAATTTAAGTTAAAATGGATTTTAATTAATTAATTCAAGTTTAAGTGCGGTAAAGGGCGTAAATGGAGTAAAAAGGTGGCAGCACAGATGTATTTCGGTTTTTAGATTAGCTCGATTAGCTATTTTCATGTCAATTGGTCAATAAAGGATTTTATACTTTTCGTGGTGTTAATTCGAGCAAATAAAATTTTCTTTATATTATTTACAATGTAAAATATGTTTAAATTGTTAAATTAATAACAAATTAGGGAGGGATAAAACGGATAAGAGTTTTAAAAAATGTTAGTAATTTTAGTTTTTCACCAAAAAATTCAATGTTGGCTGCCATGAATATGTAACGTAGAGAATCATAGAGAATCGTCAGTTTTGTGTATATTGGGTTGTGCATGCATGGAATTTTCATTTCGTTTCCGTTGATTCGATTTAATTTTCGGGAAGAAAATTTTTATCATTGACATTTTCTTTATTACGTATTAGAACGATGTACTGTGCTCGTTTTTACTTGCGACAAACGGGTGTTGGACTCGGTATCTCGTTCGAAACCCGCAATTTTCTCGTATAAATCAAACGGGGAAAATTGACCATGTCTCTAATGGGATAGTGTCCAATGATTTTCCCTTGATAAATTCGTTTTTTGTTTTTGTTTTGTGTTTTCTGTATGGTTTTATCTGGCGTGAAAATTCAGCATCGGTTTTTGATTTGGAAAATTAATTAATGTGAGAGTGTTGGTGTCACTAAATGTATGCGTGTGTGTATGTGTGCGTGAACTTTCAGTGTAGGTAAATCGAATGAAACACGCACTTGGAAAATGAACTTTTCCTAATTTTATATTTTCTTTGTTAAAGGAAAAATTTAAAATACCCCCCTTCTTCCCCTATAAACAACAAAGATTCATTTAAAGAAGTATAAAAAAGGCACACAAAAATGGGTAAGTTCACAAATGACTTTGTGTCAGATGAGCGAGAAAATTTTTTAACAATCCAATTATCTCATCCTTGTTGTTGTGCTCGTATAAAGAAATATGTCTATGACTCATCCTCTTCGGTTTCTCAACAGAATCACGTCATTATTAATTTTTAGATACACACACACACATACCATTAGCCAAGCCTTAGATAACCAGAAGACTAGTAGTAGGTGACACATTTTCTCGTGTTGTTTTTTGTTAATCAATTGATCAAAACGATTCAAGTCATTTCAATTTATCTAATCAAAACCAATTGCATTCCAAGAAGCTAAATGAAAAAGTCCCTCGTTAATTAATCGAAAAATAAATTACCATATTTTATACGCAACATGTACTCGGTATATTCATTCCAAATCAAAAGAGAAGAAATTTTCTTTGTCGAGAAAATTATTAGATCGATAAAACGAAAGTGAAGTTTCTATTAAAATTCATTTTTTTTCCAAAATTTCTCTTATGAAAAACGAATCAGATAGTTTTTTTGGAGTGAAACTTCTTTAGGTGTGTAGGGCCAAAATTACTTCCGTATAGGCAAGTTTGTTTTTTTCCGGGCGGCAAGATTTGACAACGGGTTCATATAGATCTCGCTAAAATAAATCGAAAATGTCTTGTACAATTTTTCAAGTTTTCGCTTAGTTTTCGAAGTATCAAATTTTAAAAGTTGCATCGACAACGACAGATTTGATTAAAAAATAACGCAATGGTCACACCTAGCTTGCTAATTTCTCTTGAAAAATAAGTTTGGATGCTTTTATTTTTATTTTGGAGGCTCTGCCCTCAAGATTTTACCGGGGGTTGCACCCCCAAGTTCTATTTCCAAAATAGTTGCGAGCCGCTGTCAAAACTTCGTAGTTCCAAAAATGGCCGCATTCATAAACATTACAACTCTCATGTATGAAATAGCATTGGAGTTGTGCTACTAAAACCTAACTTTTCTCAAAACTCGGAAAATTGTACTCCTAATTTCCGTTTTATTTAGGCGAGATCTATAAGGATCCGTTGTCAAATTTTCGCGTCTGGGAAACTGTAATTTCCTCCTGGACATCAATAACGGGCTATGTGCCAAAAAAATTGAGGTAGACCGGAAAAAGTAATTTAATTTGCCATTGCCAACAATGTAAAAAACGGGCCAAATGCTATGATCATTAATAGTAACTATAAATGTGATGGGTCGTTTGCAATGGCACTTAGCTTGGTTTTTCGGGTTTAACTCAATTTTTTGGCACTTAGCCCGTTATTGATGTCCAGTCTTCAAATATAATTATTAAACATTGGAAAGCCATTCAAGCAATAGGTAGCTTTAAAAATATAGCATATACTCGCCCGCTTCGCTGGGCGTTACTAAATTAAACTGATGGATTAAAAAACCTTCATATCAAAATGGAGCTATTTTAACAGGAAAAGATAGATTCTAGATACATAGTAAGAACAACAAAATCAGTTAAACTACTTTTCCAGAAAGAGATATTATCTATTTCACATATTCATAGAGGCTGTGTGCAGGTAAACGTCGTTATGCGCCGGTTCGATTTACACTGATTCACAATTTCACGTTGAAACTTCTGCCTGGATTTATACAAGTTGAAAGTGCAGACCTGTACACCTGCCTATTTAATTTTATTTATATTATATAACTTGTTCAACTCCAAGTGTCGCCACTTTGTGAGAGTTTTCGTCCCCATTTCTACACAGTCTGGATTTTGGATTCTCTTGGTATATCCCAATTGTTTGCAAATGCTGTCTCATTTCTTATTATCCGATTATCAACGTTTTGAGTTAATGTCTGGCTTGTCGCAATACCTTTGCAATGAGCGAGGGGCACATTCTCCCAATCGTTTCTTTACTACCAAGTTACTTAACAAGGACCAGAAACCTGTTTAAAAACGTATTACCCGATAGCCCCAAAGAAAGTTCACTTCTTACATGTATACCCAATTATTTTCTTTTGCTCATAGTTATTGAAACACATATTTTCATATCAACTTGATAACAATAGATGTTTATGTAGTCGTTTTGCTGAGTCGACATGAAAATATGTGAAAATTTTTTTGTTAAAAATGTTTTGATAAGAAAATAGGTTATTAGAGTATTATTAAAATATTTATTAATTTTCTTTCTTTTCTTTTTTTTTTTTTTTGTTTTAGTTGACGCAATTGTGGATTTCGATTATGATGCACAAGAAGACGATGAACTTACCATACGAAAAGGGGACATTTTGCGGCAAATTGAAATGAAACCCGGTGGATGGTGGGAAGGCACTTTGAACGATAAACGTGGCATGTTTCCCGATAATTTTGTTCATTTGATTGAAAAAGAGCCAGAAGTTGTTTTACGGTAAAATGTTTTTAAAAAAAAAAAGCGTCGAGTCAAAATTTATGTTGCTTTTTTTTTAGAAATAAAAGTCATAAACGGCAATGCCGTGCTATATTTAGTTACACGCCGGAACATGAGGACGAGTTGCTGTTAAATATTGGCGACGTGATCGATGTGTTGGAAGAGGTCGAGGAGGGTTGGTGGAGGGGTCGTCTGGACAATAAAGAAGGTGTATTCCCATCGAATTTCGTCGAGGAAATCAAAACGAATCATGCTGGTGGTGTTATGACAGGCCATACGAAAAGTAGTTCCAAGTGGCGAAACAGTCGAGAGAATGTTAGTAATCTTGCCGGCGAGATTGATCCACATGCACCGATCTTACCACCAAAACCAGGCAAGTTCAATCACATCTAATTGTAATTGGTGCTTGAGTGTCGAAAACCTGACAATGTTGTCCATATGACGTAGTAAATGTTATAGAGATTGTTTAAACTTTGTATTGTATTCTAAAACAATTTATTCTAAAACATTCTATTGGAGTAATTTTTGGGTACTCACGCACCGATTCTTGTTAGGCTCTTAAAGGTTACGGTATTTGTTTCTTCTCTCTTTTCAATGCACATCATTTCAACCATTGCATTTTCATGTTTCCAGTCAAAACTCTATGTCAAGCATTGTACGCATATCAAGCATGTAACGCTGACGAATTAACATTGAAAGTTGGTGACATAATCACGTTAATAAGTAAAGATGGGCAAGATAAAGGTTGGTGGCGGGGTGAATTACGTGGTCGTATCGGTGTTTTCCCCGATAATTTCGTAGAAATCATTACTATACCACAAGCATATTCTAATCCAATAGACATTGTGCCTACAGACGTCACAGAATCGCCAACTACCACGCCACAACCTCCTGGAGATGTCAAGAAAAAAACCGACAAAATCCCATCGAAAACAACATCGACCACGTCCACTACAACCGGCAAGGTTAACAATGTAAACAGTGTTAATAACAATGCTAGTAAAAAGAACGATTCAGCACCGACACCACGTAAATCCTCGTCACCGTCAACCAACGACAAGTCGAATCCTCCGATTCCTGGTCGAAAGCCGCTCTTTCCCATTATGAAATCACCGTCGTTGACCAGCGGGAATTTAATATCGAGCATCAAACAGAAGGTGTTGAACACAACGAATTCTAGTCACGATACGAAAACATCAGACAATTTAGATGGTGTTGCCTGTAGTCGACCGAAAGAGGAAACCACTGAAAACCATGCGATTGAATCGTGCGAAAAACGCGACGAGTTCGATCGAGTCGAACGTTCCGGAATGTTATCGGATTTACGGGCGACCAGAGCCAAAGCACCAGGTCGACGTCCACCCAGTATGATCGTGCGGGATGAGCCTGGCATGACTAATGGTAACTCGATGGAACATGCACCGCCAAGTCCTGAAGACGAGGTCAAACCTGAATGCAAACCAAAACCAATTGAAAAGCAGCGTGCTCCGTGGATGGACGAACTAAAATTGAATCAGGCGAAGAAAACTCAAACGTCTCCCGACTCGACGACCCGAACCAAGTTCACCACCTCGCCATCACTTACTGATCATACTCGCTTAAAGTTAAGCAACGAAAAACTAAACGAAGAAGATAACATGTCAAAATCGATGTCAGCGATTAGATTACGAACTCCGACACCGGATCCGTTGGAAACGGGAGCAACATCACCATCGGTGGCGGCGAAGCCGCCCGGAGTTTCTCTCCGTAACCGAGCTACTATTCAAAGTTCTCCGCCGTTGCGACCATCGTCGATTCACGGCACCGAAGCACGTGATCGAATATCACCGGGAAGTGGCGTCATTACAATTCGGAATCAAACACCGTCGCCTCAAAAACCGCCCACCGGTCTCGGGGATTGTATCGGAACCAAATCCGGTGGTACGGGAGATCGTCGCTCGGTTGACTCGAACGTTCCGGCTACAAACACTCGCCCCGAACTCGAGGAACGAATTAAAAATCTGGAGCTGCTCGTTGAGCGGCAAAATCAAACGTTCAATGATAAATTAGATGAGGTGTTGCGTAAATTACAACGGGAAGTCGATTTGCGACAACAATTGCAATCGAAATTGGATAAACTTGAACAATGCGTAACGCAGGTGTGAAACTAGGATATTTAATTTATTGAAATATTAACGGGAACCTTAATCGAAATAAAAAAACATTCCATTTTTATAAATATACATATATTTAAAAAAAAACCCTTGTAGATAAGATATAATTGGCGTCGCGTCTTTTAAAATTTATACTTTTTAATAAAAAGGAAAAATATTCATTTTTAACATAAATATATTGATAACGAGTTCCAATTGAATATTTAAACATGCATAATATACGCCAGTTGAAATCAATTTTTTTATATATTTATAAAAATCAAGTAATGATTTACGTCGCTGAATATTATCTATATATACTAATAATATATATTAAATGCCATATAAATTTATTAAAGCAAAAAATAAAAAAATGATTTATAATAATTAAATGGAAATTAATAAGATTTACAATCAAACCTAAACGAAAAAGAATTAAGTCGAGTATGGACGATGTTTGGTTAAGTTATGTATCTGTCATTTATGTAAATGACATTTGTCTATTAAATAAAGGTATTAAGGAAACATTATTTTAGTTTATGACAATTTTTGATTCAAAATAAATGAAAAATGACTATTGTCATCATTCTTAAGTCAGTAACATGAATCACATGACCTCAAATCTTGGTTTGTGATTTGTCGAACGTAACTACAAGCTAATGGCATTAAATACGTCCAATTCTTTCTATAAAGACGATAATTATAAAAAATATTGTAATTAATATATTGTAAAAATTTTATTGTAACTGAAAAACCTAAATAATTTGATAATTAATGATTTATTATCATGAAAAGCTAAGAAAATGCAAGTCACATGATTGAAATCTTATTCTGTTATTGGTTGAGTGATTGGCCGCCATGTCAAGCGTAATGGCGGCTTAACGCTTCGGTCGCTCATGGTCTTGCTATTTTTATTAAAAAAAACTCGATAAAAAAGTGTGCGCTAATTGGAAAATTGTATTTAAATCATTATAATTATAACAAATAGTATTTTGATAAATTAACTCATTGTTAACTCTTGTTGTTTTCAACGTAAACGTGCTATATGGTTTGTCCGGCAAGGAATCAAGCATCGTTCATGGTAGGCTTTTTACAATTTTATTTTATACAAAGGAAAGTTTTACTTTAAATATACATAAAGAAAATCTGATCAGAATTGTATAGAACAGTGATTCCCAAATATTTTCGGTTTCCAACACCCTTAACTTACTTAAAAATGTTCATGGGCCCCCAGAACTTTGTAATTAGTAATTTTTCATTTACAATAATTATTTCAAGCATTGCTTTTATCAGGGATTTAATAATTTACTTATTATTTATGCTATACTCTTGTTTGTCCGAAGGAGAAAATCAAACTATCAAGTTCATCCATTATCTTATTATGAATGACTTAAAACCAATAGATTGTTAAAATGAGAAGGTTAACACTCTGGGCTCACACCATATGCTTATCCGAACCCAGAAGCTTTAATAGCCTACAAAAAGAAGTTAATAGCCACAATTTCTTCCATTATTTTGGTGTCATTGTAGAAATGAACATTGTCTACTGAGTTTAAGACAATCATAGTAAGAACCAATCAAAATCGTTTAAATTATGTCGCATAGATTGACAAATACTCTTGAGTTGCAAACTTACCGCCAAAAAACGTCCCTGGTTCAATGGAACGTCATATTGCCGTTTATACATGGAAATGTATAGACATGGGCAGGGAATGAACCTATTATGTAATGTTGGTAGTTTGAATCTCTCCTCAACACATACATATAAAAGGATAAGAGAAATACATTGGGTGTCAGATCTGTGATAGGCATACCTATAAAATCTTTTAGTTCCTCGAAAGGATCTAATGAGTATGTAGGTCCGAGTTTCAGGTCCTTTAGTATTCGTGTATATATATCATGAAAGTTTATTTGGTAAATACCTTGGTAGATAATTATGTAACACATAAACATTTAAAATTGAAAAAGGAGTTTCAAGTTGGCATTAAGAGTATTTTTGTGGTACCCC
This sequence comes from Sisyra nigra, assembly GCA_958496155.1. NCBI lineage: Eukaryota > Metazoa > Arthropoda > Insecta > Neuroptera > Sisyridae > Sisyra > Sisyra nigra. Next base: position 267,838 of record OY292318.1, read on the forward strand.
TGTAATTCAGTTACGTTGTACAAGGTTGTCGCGCCACACAACTTGGGAATCACTGGTGTAGAAAAACAATGGTACAATTGGTATATAAAATTGCTTCACTGGGGCAGTACTAGACAATTACATGTTCTGAATTAGGTTATACATTATCTAAAGATTAATTAGCACAGAATATAGAAATATAAAAATTTCATTTGGTGTGGGCGCCTTTAATTTCTTTGTTATTCTTTATCTATTGATATTAATAAAATCTAGCGCCCAATTTAAAATGTCACCAGTTGGCGCTGTTTAGCTCTAGTTGTGTCAATTGTCCTCTTTGTAATCGACAACGCCACGGCGACTATTATCTGAAACTACTTAGTTAGTATGTTAATTTGATAAAATTTTTAATTATTCTTACATAAGAGGCGAGCGAATTCGTTTCTTTTCGAATCTTAAACACTTGTTGTGGAAACAATCAAAAAATTACTTTTCAAAAACCTTAAGTGAACTTTTAACATGTTCCTATACTCTGTGCTATTAGTAGTTGATATGTACATTCTATAATAAATTAATGTGGAGAGAATATAACGGGATTCTACCAATTGTCATTTAATGTGAAATAATCTCCCATCCTATTTAGAGTTATCTAAATGCTAAGTTATCGTTAGTTGTCATCTTTATATACTGCTTGTCAATGTGCCCTTTTTGTACTTAAATAAAACTTAGCTAAGTGGCTTTAATTAGGAAAAAAAGAAAGTACCTACTTAAAAGTGACAGCATGATCAATGAGAGATTATTTAAAACATAGATATAATATCATTAAATATTATAATATATATATAAATATATGAAAGTGTACTATTTTTTTATATGCATTTATACGAATAGATTTATTTTGAAAATTAGTGCCATTCTATTTTTCAATTTAGCTACAACGACATGATTTCTGTGTATATGTACTATGACAACATATATTAATAGATGTTTCAAACTTTGAAATCATCTGTAAATATTTTACTTGTTTTGCAAATCAATGGGAAAGAAAGACTGCAAGGAACGACTGCAATAAGGATATATAGTGTGATAAAAATTGTACGCGATTGTGCTTTATATTAACTTTTTTCTTTAAGTAAAAATAAATGCAAACATTAAAAAATAATTACGGGGGTTCATATCAATAATCTGCAGCATATGTAAATAATTAAGTTCATGTAATGTTGCCGATAAAAACGAAAATTGTACAGGTTTGGAGAACATAAGAAGGCAGCTTTTAGATATCAATTTAAACAAATAAAAATGCAAAATCTATATTTTTTTAATATTTAATTTAATTAATTGCTAGCCTTGCTCGTATTTATTTTCTTTTTTTTAATCATTCAGTTTGTGTCTTGAAACTTACAAATCAACATAATATAACAAGCAGTATTATAGTACTATGAAAATAACGCAGAGGCGGCACGGCACAATATAAAATATGAAACAAATAATTGGGTGGTGTGACGAGTGGTGACGAGCAGCAAACGATTGTGTATAGATTTTAATTTAACGATTCTTATCAAAAGTGACATTGATTAAAAATGCAATTTTGTGCAAAAATGAAAAATGTTGTTTTTAATTTTGAATCCTTGATTGTTGCTTTTAGCCGTTTTAACCTTTCAATCACATGATTCCATTTTACTTCCTGATTGCAGATGTTGTGATTCGAGACAATTCCTTGTCGTTCGTTTTTATGGTGTCAGTTTTTCGAATCGCAATTCTTCGAATCACAATTTTTCGTATCACAATTTTTCGAATCACAATTTTTCGAATCACAATTTTTCGAATTACAATTTTTCGAAACACAATTTTTCGAATGCACAATTTTTCGAATGCACAATTTTTCGAAAGAACAATTTTTCGAAAAATTAATAATAAATAATTTTAGGGACTGAAATAATAAGGATAAATTTAGTTTTATTTGCCAGATTACACAAAACAAAATAAAAAAACCTAAAATAAGTAATTGAATAAAACCTTTTATTTAGTAAATAAAATTCAACCAGTGGTTCTCAAAATATTTTACTACTTTTCGCAGAGACGACAACAATTAAAAAATCCCATAAAAGTCATATAATCAAGAGTAGTAACGTATTTGTTAAAATAAAATAAGTTTTTATTTAAAAAGCCCTACAAGATGGATGTACAATTTATAGATAAAAAATAACAAAAAACTTTTAATTCGAGGACATTTACAATATAAAGATAAAATAAACGAAGATAAAGCATCTTCTATTTCAAGATGTTGTAATGAAATGAACATTAAATGAACAAATATTTTCAAATAGTCGTTCTCAAACTATGGGACCCAAGTTTTTTATTTTAAATAGCATCTGACATATATTATATCATTTGATGGATCCAACATTTTGAGAACCACTGTTTGAATTTTATTTACTAAATAAAAGGTTTTATTTAATTACTTATTTTAGGTTTTTTTATTTTGTTTTGTGTAATCTGGCAAATAAAACTAAATTTATCCTTATTATTTCAGTCCCTAAAATTATTTATTATTAATTTTTCGAAAAATTGTTCTTTCGAAAAATTGTGCATTCGAAAAATTGTGTTTCGAAAAATTGTAATTCGAAAAATTGTGATTCGAAAAATTGTGATTCGAAAAATTGTGATTCGAAAAATTGTGATTCGAAAAATTGTGATTCGAAGAATTGTGATTCGAAAAACTGGTCGGACACCGTTAAAGTGTGCTCGATGTCTGGTTTTTAGTTTTGGATATTTTATGAATGAGATTTCCGCAATTGTAGATCGATAATTTACGGTTATAAGGTAAGAGTGTTAAAATTGTGTTATATAGATTTTTGTATATTTATCTATATTCTATATATAACAACGAATGTATGTATGTCTATCTGTCTGTCTGTCCTTTATGCATTCCTAAACTGTGTGACCGATTTCGATGAAACTTGGAGTAGTTGTTGTCCGGACTCCAGGGAAGATTTTCAGCGCAACTTCCACAAGAGTCCTCAGGGGGAAATTGGGAGGGAAAGTCATTTAGATATAGGCATTTTTTTGCCTCATATTACCCCTAATTTGTAGTGGTAACTTTAACACGACGTTTAAGTTTAATAGCTTTTGATTCTATATTATTTATATTATCGAGGGTGTCCCAAAAGGGATTAAAAAAGTGGGTGTCTGAAAAGGCGTGAAAAATGCAAGTGTTTCAAAAAGAGTGAAAGAGAGGGTGTCTCAAAAGGAGTGAAAAACGGGGTGTCCCAAAGAGGATTAAATATGTGAAAATCTGTCATTGATTTACGCTTCTATCACGTAAGGAAAGGGTGATGAATAAACGTAATTTTTCATAATAATATAATAATAATAAAAGTAATGATAGTTTATAAGACAATGGATACCAACAAATACTATATCCTGAAAAAGGGGATGGGTCTGTGGTGTAAATTATTTTTAGTAGTATAAATATACGGAACGAATTTCAATTAAATGTTGTTAAAAATATCTTATACCTTAAGATAACACATATTACTTATTAATTGTCCTAAAAATGGTTCCTGTATAGGTTAACTATTAAATGTTCTTTAATGCTATAGATTAGCTGAACGCTTTCTAATGATATTTGGTATAAAAGCCTCTCAAGTCTTATTTTATACTCAAAAGTTTATAGAACCTATGGGATAGCTATATATCTCTTACTGAAGAAATAGTTTAACAGCAGAGGCGTGCGGTCCATACATGCTGTAGATGCGGCGGATGCCTATGGATTGTAAGACGATTTTAAAAATTGAATATTTTTTTATGATTTATTCATTTAATTTTTAATTTACGTAAATGCATTTGTAAAATCATTCTAAAAATGATATATTTTTATCATTAATAAATTTTTTAATTTACGTAATAATGAAAGGTATCACTCATAAAATTGGCATAGTTTACCAAGTCAAATGAACGGCAAAACCCGAATGAATGCGTTGGCGACAGTAGCATGCGATTCTTTGCTTCGAATTGGTCGCGCATGCGCACTAGTACGGTCGAATACTATCTCTCTCGGCATTTCGCATAGCCAAATAACGGTCTGTAGATGCGCTTTCCGTTTTGAATCTAAACAGTGAATTTAATTGTTACTGATACTTTTCGTGAGTTATTTTGAATTATTGACCCAAAGGCCATACAAATGTTCTGTTTTTTAGGATAAGAACTATTTTCGTGGTTTTTAAATACATTATATGATGCGGTTTGTTGATGATTTTTGTAAGAAGGAGCGTCGAGTAAGGCTAATTTAAAAAAATACTTATAACACCACGTTTATCAAATAAAAAAATAAATTTTAAAAATGTGGTTCTTATAACCCCCCCCCCACTTCTAACCGCATGCCCTGTTTCAAAAGTCACCGCACGCCACTGTTTAACAGATATTAAGGTCTTGAAGTAAATTTTGATATTTTCTTGTCAAAATGGCAGAATATTTATATTTGGGTTGAAAGTTTCTATGAATCAATTAGTTTAATTTAGAAACGCTTAGCGAAGTGAGTGGGTATCAGCTAGTTTTAATTAAAGTTTAGTCCAAACAGTTTTACGACCCTCGTTAGGTTTTAAAAATCACTATCTTATTAGTACTTATGTACAGGAAGAGTTGTAAGTTATGGGCTTTCTTGAAAGGGTAGTAGGGGATGAAATTCTAAGACGAAAAATTTTTTGACAGTTTTGCATTTGAATTCGATATTAATTAAAAAAGGGAACCAAAAATACAGAAGCGTATTAACGGAATAATAAATGCTTTGTCGAGTCCCTTGGGAGGAAGATAATTTTTACTATAAAACGCGGAATTTAACTAATATATCTTATTATAATAACTATAAGAAGAAAAAAAGTAATAAAAACAACTTGTCATACATTTTATTAGCTTCAGCTTTACTTGACTTACTTTATCTATAATATTAACGATGAAGCAAAAACTAAAATAAACTGGAAATGAAAACACTCTAAAATTTCAACAAATAATCGCGATATATTTTTTTAAAAATTTTCTAAGTTATCCTTAAAACACATAGCGATATTTTCGTAATATAAAATTTCGTAGACACCTTGTCTAAATCGTTTCGTTTGTTCTAAAAATAGACTGGACGTCGAAGTTCCAACGGTGATGCTTTGCGGCTTGTTGTCGTCGTCGTCGAGACGAATATCAAACAACCGACAATGATTATACCTTAATGTGGGACGCTGTTGCTTCTGCTGGTGCTGTTGATGATGATGATGATGCTGTTGACAGATCTGCGACGCTGCAAATGGGAAAACCGGAGTTTTCCGCGCGTCGTTCAGTCGTAGTCCGTGCGTGGTCCGGGACAACACGCTCTCCAAAACACTTTTCGTGTTCTCGCAACCCCATCGCCATCGCCACCCCGTGTTTGCGTAGCTGCTTTGTTGCAAAAACAAAATAAAAACGGAAAAACAAACAATAATAATGTGACACTTGCATGATTGCTCTTTTCGTTCATTGTGTGATTGCATCGATATCATTTGACACAGATTGCTTATATTCTGGAATACTTGTCATTGAATTTTGGTAAGATTTAAAAAAAATTTTTTTTTCCAATTCTTATTTCTACAATACGTTATAAAAGTTGAGTTTTGAGGTGCTTATTGTTCTTAGTGATTGGTCGTCAAAATTCGAGCGTAATATAGCAAGTTTTGATTAACTTTGAATGTTATCGAGGTTCTATTTTCAAAAAGAATTATTTTTTAATGATTGCACATTCTTTTTTTTTAAATTTTGTTTTACTACGTCTTTTGTAAACATTCATTATATGAATTATACGTTTTAAGTTATTTGAATAATGGGAAACATTGATGTAATCAATGTAAATGAAAATATAATCTTGAGTTTGGAGGTATCGAGTATTTTTAATATTTGCGCCACTAAAACCATGTATAGGAGCAACGACAAATATTGGCATATTTATGTGAACGATTGTTCAGATATTTTGATGTATCGATATAACTTTTAAAAGGCCCAACATTTTATAAGTTTTATTTTTAGACTTATTGTGTTATTTTGTTGAAATCTAAGTTTTTGGCGTCCAACAAATAGCAACATTTCTTATAGAGGAAATGGGTACGAGTTGATTCCTTTTAAATAGGAAAAATGCTTACTGTTCAAAGGATGTCCAACTTATTGTATAGATGTAAAAACGTTTGACCAACTGTTGAGAAACTTCCGTTGTTGATCTTTCATTACAATATTTTATTGTTTTTCAAACTATTAAAGACTCGTCTTGGATCAAAGACCTTGGATCTTGGATCAAAGACCAGTTGATCGTAGGGTTTATCTTTCCTCTGGTTTGGAAAAGTTCTTGATTCCTATTAAAGTTAAACGAACACAATGCTTTATAGAGATACACCAAATTCTATTCTTGGATCATAAATTCTTCTGACTCTTCTCTTCTTATTGCGCGACATAGACAATCTTAAACAGTAAACGTATTGATCATTGTTATTGATTGAGACTATATGAGTATGGGATGCGTGTCAGATAATAATCTAGGGATTTGTTTCAGATGGCTCAGCAGCCCGTATTAAATCCGCACAACACAGACGAGTTTGTCATTCTCGAAGCGTTGCGATTGTCGCCTCACGAGCAGGAGATCATCTTGGACGTACTTCGGCGTGACAATGAGTTGCGCTTAAAAAATCAACGTCGCGTTTTGTAAGTTTGTCCTTTTTTGTGTGATATATTTTTGCCACCGCACGATTCCATTGAACTTTCTCAAAGCTGCAAATTTCTCCACTCTCAAATTACAATTACCTATAAATTACCTATATAAATATCTTTGTATCGAATGATTGGAATTTCGAATGTTTCGATCGATTTGGTTCGTCGGTGGAATGTAACGGATTAATTTTCACACGAGTATCGAATGTTTTGAGGATACTAAGTCCGAATGTAATTTTCGGATCTTTTTACACCCCACCCCCTTGAAAATTTATACTTTAATATTTCAAAACGTGTAAAATTTAAAAAAAAATCTAATCATCCGATGATTTTTTTCAAATTTGATATAATATGTTGACTCTCATATAGCTCTAGGGTGTTAAAAAAATGGGAAAAATATTGAAACAAAAATTTTGGGCGTCAAAACGAGCTCTTGATATCAATTTTAAGATTTGCCTCAGTCCATTTTTTAATTTTGGATTTTTTTTTTGCAATCTCATAACTTTGGAACAGTTCATCGTAACAACAATTTGAAAAAAGGAATTTAAAGGAAATGTCACAGTCTATACAAATAAGGTTTCAAAGATGTCAATGTTGAAAAATAACTAGTTAACATTTTCTAACATTGTTTTAAGGGCCTTTTTTAAAATACCTTTATAGTATAGCTATCTCTTTCTTCTTCTCTATATTAAATATATTTCTTCTCTATCGTGTAACAAAGGGTCATTTAAATTTCACTCTCAACTCTCGTTGATTTATCGATTATCGAACAGCCACCTTAGAAGTTTCACTTCTTCAATATATAATGTAAAAATTTTGAAATTGATTGGCTTTTAGACGGATTTGAAATGATTTTAAAATATCGTATACCAAAATAATACAAATATTTATATTTTTTTAAATTGGCAATTAGGTACTATATAACTTTTTAGGGACAAATAATAAATAAAGTTACAAGAATTGCAGGACTTATTAACTACAGCCTGTATACCCGTAAATCACACTCGAATAACACGTGGTGGATTTGTGAACGTTTTATCTGTTGTTTAGGCTTGTTTTACACTGATACATCAACACTCGATTCAGTCTGCATAAATATCGAATTTTTAACTGAATGAGTGCGACACAAACGATTAATACTAATAAACACGGGATAAGGCCCATTTTATAAATTTACGGTGCGGTGATTTCAATAGGTTTGTTCCACTTGTCCATTTGAGGGTGTTCAAACACGTCCACGTAAGACAAAGAGCAAGGCACAGTGACCAAGAGATAAGAGTGAGTGAAGAACATAAAGCGGCAAGTCCCGACTAGTTGACAAACCGGTTATATAGTGTTTAAACACCTCCAAATCCGTGTCGATATAAGTCATAGTTATGAAAAGGTACGTACAAATCTCGACTCTCGGCCTAATTGCGGCTGAGGGCTGAAAGATTTCTTCACTCACTCTTGTCTCTTGGTCACTGTGCCTTGCTAATTGTCTTACGTGGACGTGTTTGGATCAACGTATGGAACAAACCTAATGTAGACACTAGTAGACACGGTGTAACACACGGTTATTCAAGATGTACTGTATCTACATCAAAAAATCACACCGTGGCTATCCTGCAGTATCTATAAACACTGGTGAAATTTCAGTGTGTACTGCAGTGCAGTCGCATCCGCTAGGGAAACATCTAATCTACCAAACTAATTATAATTGAGAAGTGAAAATGTAATGAACCAATGTGTAAGTTTTGCAGTTTTTTTTTTCTCTTGATCTGAGAATTGGGATGATGCGATTTATGATATGTATATCTGAGTTATCTGTAGTTTGATTCGTACGTGTGTATGTTTTGTATGTATGTGTGGAACACTTTGGGTGGAGGAAGGAGAAGGTAGTTGGTCGGAATCGGATGGTGGCTAAGCAACAGGTAGTTGTATGTAGACTCCACTTGTAAGAAGACGTGGATCGCAGTTGTCATTCACCGTCAGAAAACTCGTTTCAAATCTCCAAAGAATCTAGAAACCGATTAACTTTTGAAAAAAAAAACTTAGTTACTAAAACTTCATGTCTAACAGAAGTATCATCTTAAACGAAATATACGTGAACTATATCTGAAACATCGAACAAGTGATTTAAGTTAATCTCAAGTGTATGACTCAATGTAAATCCGGTAAATAATTTGACCAAAGTCTCTTTGTTTCATTTTTATTGATATCTTAAGCTAGTTGTGGGCCCTCCATGTAAACATTCCTTATCTCGAATTCAAGGAATTCTCAAATATTAAATGTAAACGATTATTTCATTATTAGTCTTATCTAAAGAAATGTAAGGGATGGGCGCTGTGGGATTTTTAATTTTATAAATTTTGACAGAAAAGTTGTTCAAATACGTTAAACATAAACGTCTTAATTTAAATAAGAATAACCAGTTGTATAAATACGTGCAATAGATAGAGAACAAGACATTTTGTTTATAATTTTAACCGATTCGGTATTTTTGCAAATGAAATGGCGACAAATATGTTTTACTTGTGCTAGACAGAGATGCGCGAATTTGTTTAGTCGATGACTGGGTGAGTCGCGAGCCAGCTGGAATTTTGTATTCGCAATGCATGATGTTTGTGTATATATGGATTTTTTATTTGTTGCATCAAAATTGACCATCTATGGTCAATCATTGCATTCCTCAAACGTTGTGTATTTGATTCGTTTTACTTTATTTGCCCCCCTTAATATTAGTTTTAATTACGATAATTAGTTGGTGTGTCATTAACGGTGTTGTTTTTTTTTTTTAAACTATCGATGGAATTGTCGCTACAACTCTTAACAAAATTGTGAATTAGTAAAATATAACCGGCATGAATTAATTAAATCGCAATAGCGGTTTGCGTTTATGGTGACAAGAAGGCAATATGCTTTTGGCTTTATACTATCATGTTATTTTTGATGTTTAAAATAAAATAGTTGACGTATAAAACTTAAGATGAACCGTCACTGGGATCGTTTTTTTTTTTTTTTTTTAATTTTCACTAGCATTAAGTATCAGTGTTTGCTTAAAAAGTATTGTTGCAATTCTCTATAGTGATTGTTGGTTTGATATTGTCAGTTTATTTATTTGTGTTTCTTTTTGTTGTAGAGATTTGATTGAAGTGTTTTGATAAAAACCGAAAAAAGAAATGATGGTGTTCTATAAAAGATAGTGAATGTTTATACAGTGTATTGGTTGTGAAATTTGCATGCAATGTCTGTGGTCACGGCAATTCTGAATCCAGAAGAAAATTCCAGGTAAACTTTTTGTTTTGATTTCATTTTCGAGCGCTAACAATACACCAAGTGGTTGGTTACATTTTTTTTTAACTGAACGCCTAATTCTTTGAATGCACTAATCATAAAGTAGAGACCTTATAATTGTTATATTACCTTTGACAGGTGTTAGGCTATTTAAAAGCGTTTCTTATTTTGTTAATTTTTATTCCAACTACTTCCAACTAAGATTTTAATAGTTTTCAATATTTACAATCCTACGTTATCATCTATATATTTTCCTTGGTTTCATAACTCTTTAAATAAGGGCAATTTTTAATTGCCAACCAAATCCTTAGGGTATCTTCTCCTTGTTTCAGGTTTATAGCCTAATTGGAGAGGGATTGCATTAGGATAGCTGGTCAATTTTTCAAACAGTTCGGCCGATAGGTTCTTAAAAATGTCGTAAATTGTTGGGATATCGTGTTCTCACTGGTTGTTTCGTCAGAACTATGAAGCCCTTGTTGCTATCTTTATTAGATCATCTTTATCTTATTCTGTAGTGCTTGGAGTCTTTTTGTTTTCGATGGGGCCGCTACTACCCAAACTGGACTAGCATTTAGCTATTACTGAATGTAATGCGCTATTTTCCTCTCCATGACAGCGTTTTATTATATTATTAGCTGTCATTAATTGTTAATCATATTTGTATTGGTATTTGTATTTTGATCAGTGTTTTGATATAAATGTTATTGTTCACTTGATCGTGATCGTGAGAATAGTGCAAAAATATCCGACGATGATATTACAATAGATAACAACAGGCAGATGATCGATTTAACAATAATCAACAAATTTTATAATGAAAATAACAATCGAAAATTAACATCAATAATGGAAATTCAACAAAACAGTGAATTCGTGGCACATCCCTTTCTTTCGATTCTATTTTCATATCCTAAATCGAATAATTTTCCGAAAATTTTCAGTAACTTAAGTGCTTTAAATCCGAAAAAAAGTTTCACTTGCATCGTGGTTTCGTACAACCACACAATAATTTTTTTTGTTATGTTATGATGTTCAAGTACACCTCAAGATACGTCACAGCTTCCGATTTGGGTTTCCATAGTAGTTCCATAGTTGTTTGGCCTATCTGAAATTCTCGAGGTCGTCTGAGGATGAACATTTTTACCTCACATTTACTCAGGTTTGGTGTTAGTTGTCCTTGCCCGATTCAGCAACACAAAGAATTAACGTTTTCTTGGGCTCTGTTCCTTGCGATGTTGATGTAAGCATCCTATGCCATCACTGCTGTATCATCGGCATACATAAACAACGCGTCTTTGATGTCTTTAGGTAGATCGTGTAACAGTTGTATACGGTTGGTCCTAGAATAGAACTTTGGGGGAGTCCTGTCTTAATATCCCTTTCCGTTAATTTAGGGAAGCCAACTATAACCTGTACAGTGACTAGGAGGCTCTGGGATTTGTATTAAAATCAATTAGGCCCTTAATTGAAATACGGTATAATCCAATACAAATTATGGAAATTATTAAACAAAAAAATGTTTAATGAAACTTAGTTTCGATTGGGCATATCAAAGTTGTTGTAAATGAAGGAGTAATTAACAGTTCATTCAACTGATTTGAACGAAATGGAAAAAAATGGACATTATCCCTTGTATTATTGACCGCATGTACCGAGAATTAATTACTGTTGACATGGACCAAAAAAGGCGAAGGTGAAGAAACGTGCCAACAAACTCATTCCATATACGGAAGACAAAGTACGTGTGCACACTATTTATGTGTTGTCTACCTATGTATATGTAAAATGCATAAGTAGGTACGATGAAAATTTGTTTGGTCTAAAATCTCGACGAGATGAAAATTGCATCGTGTCAATTATGACCTTTGTCCGAGTTCTTTTCCTCCTTTCTCTTTCATCTTACAATCGGCGGTGTGTATGTGTGTGTGTGTGTGTGTTGTGTGACATGACATGCACGCATAGTTTTTCACACATTCTCTCCATGTATCGATAATGGTTTACGTAATATATTTATTACAATTATTTAATACACTTTCTATCACGTTATTTCATTCAATTTTACACAGCTGCATTTTTTTTCTTTTTTAGTAGACTTACGTCTATATACTATGCTCTCATGAAAAAATCTATCTCTGAAACATTTGATAATAATTTTTTTCTAGTTTACCAACTATCTAAATATAATTTTAGTTGTTTTTCGTACGTTAATAAGAAACCGAAACCCTTATGGGACCATTTCCGAGTCCCCGTCTGTTATGGGCTATGTCCTTTGAATATACTCGATAAAAACTTGAAATTTGGTACATTTATAGTTGGATGAAGCCAATAAGTGTCCCGAAAAAAATTTCTATCAAGTACATCATGAGATGTATCAGGTAAAAGGTTTTATTATCAGGATCACAAAAAAATAACTAAAATTGTAGGTCTTAGCAAAAAAATTAGGATAAATAGGTCAACACTTTTTATCTCATACATAACATACATATACCATCCATACCATTTTCATAATGTAACCTCTATTCAGACAATATTATCCAAACAAAGTAACTTGATTAAAGGTTGCATATAAACGACCGATGCAATGTAAGTCTACGCTTCTCAACCTCAGGTCGTTTTATAAAGACAGCCGTTTACTATCTTCTATAAATAATCTAAATATCGCGTTTAAAATGTTTCACGTAATTTTTTTTTTTTTTTGTTGAATCAACAATGCATTATATCTCTCAATGAACTCAGCACATTTCCAATACTGTTCGAAGATAAAACGTGAACTTTACATTAACTGTAAATTTCCGGTATCATTTCTCATTAGTGCAAGTCTGGAAAAAAAAATTGTTATATATGAATGAAACAATAGTCGGATTTTTTTTTGTAATCAAAAAGACAACGAAATGAATTTTAATTAAATTATTTGTACGAAGAAATGAAGACGAAGAACGAGGCAAAAACCGACACACACACACACACACACACACACACAGATTGTTGAGATTAAATGAAAAAAGAATGGGAAAATTCGATTTTCATATCATGAAAAAAGCGATTTGGATGTTTCTCTCTCTCTCTCTCTCTCTCTCTCTCTCTCTCTGGCTTGCATTTATTATATTTCTATATGTTGTATCTATTGAAAATAGTGGCTTTATATTTCTTTGCTGTCTCAGCCATTTCCTTCGCTTAACGGAAACAAAAATTCAATGATAGTCATCGGTGACGTTATTGTCGGCGTTGCTCACACAAATGTTTGTTAAGTTAAATTATTATAATAAAATGGGAATTGGATTGAATGATAATGTCAATGTGCTAGTGGAGAAGGAAAATGAAAATAAACGAGCGAGCCCACGTCTTCAACGTCAGGATTTTCATTTCCCTTTTCCACTTACCATATATAAATATATAGTACATACATATAGATATAAGTGCAATGTTATGCTCTATATTGTAACACTTACATTTCCTTCACTTTGAAATTGAATCAATGCTCACATAAGTATAAGATGCATCAATGGCATGTTGTGCATTTGTTTGAATAGCTTTAGTTGTATGCTTGAAATGAAGATGTGGCTTTTGAATTTTAATTAATACTAGCTGATAACTCTCCCGCTTCGCTGAGCGTATCGAAATTAAATTGATTGATAGAAATCTTTATAATGAAATATAAGTAAATTCCTTTAACCTATTTTAACAGAAAAAGATCCCTCAAAAACCGTGAGTTTTTCAAAAATAATGATTTATAGTAAAACTTAGATTTCACAGTTTGTTCATCAAAATCCGTTGAATTGCTCTTCTAGCAAGAGGATTTTATTAGCTATCCTACAAGTTCTTATATTTTTAAGGATACAAAAAGTTACCTGTAAAAATCAAATGTCATTACGATCCGTTTAGTCTCGTTATCCTACAGGAGCCTTCCTTTTGGAATATATTTTAACGATTATTAACTGGAACTATTTTAAAAGAAAATTACTGCATTGCTATGACGTCACTGTTTGTTTCCATGGTAATGAAATATAGAATACTTAGTTGATTTAGTTTAAGCAAATCGTGGTGGCTATGACCTGCAAGGTTGTCTAAGAAAAAGCTTTTGGATCGCTCACTCGTTAAGACAACTGTCTCACTCTGTACTATAGGAAAATTAAATCAATAATCTATCTTTCTCTATCTTGCTTCCATTTTGACAGAGAAATAATGTAGTGAAAAATTGAGTTAGACCCGAAAAAGCAAGGTAAGTGCCATTGCCAATAACCTAATACATACATTAATAATTGTTACTATTAATGATCATAGCATTCAGCCCGCATTTTACATTGTTGGCAATGGTAAATTAGCTTGCACTTTCGGGTCTAACTCAATTTTTTTGTTTTTGGCACTTAGCCCATTATTGATGTCCAGTCTTCATATATCTTGGTTTATTCCATATTAAGGGTTAGATGTAATAGTTAGTTCATCAAAATTCGTTAAACTAACGGGAAAAGATATAAAAGATTCCATAGCGTCGTTTTTAAAGATTAAAAGTAGGTACGTGTGCTACTTGAAGAGCTGAAAACCTGTCATATCGATATTTATTAAAACTTCTTAAACCATTTTGGTATACCTAATGAATTAGCAGTTATCATGAAGTTATCAGGAACCGTTTATTTATTCGGGATAAATAATATAATGTGTCTCAAATCTGTATTGAGTTTGATTTGTTTTAACTGTAACAACAAACCAAGGATCTCAATTGAATGAAAATTTTGTATTCATAAATTGCTTCTGTAATAGTTTGCTGCTCTCTCCAAGACCAAAAACTGGGTACGTCCTTGGTTTTGAGTGTTGCCATCGTAAATTTAAGGATCAAAAAAACAACGATATGAAGACGTTAAGTATTAAGTTTCCAAGTTTTCCTTGACGAGTGTATACTATGAAACGTAGTTTTAAAGTAAATGTTAATTTAATATAATAGTGAAATGTTAAAAGCATCTAAGTGTACATATGTATATGATTAACGTTGTTAAGAAGATGCCAAGAAAAGGTTATTTTATATAAAGGTTTTATTCAAATAATATGCTGTAAAATTTTCAAAATTATTTCTCGCTACTTACGTTGATTTTACGTCTTCTCTAACTATCGACTTAAAAAACATGTTCGTACGTGCGTCTTTTAAACTGTTTCTGCCGCAAATATCTATCTCGTTATGTTTCTATTATTACCTATTATGTACCTATGTAGCTATATATATACATTGGCGTCGATTGGAGACGAGTCTCTTCATCATTTCATTGGATTTTGGTCGATGACCTGAACAGTCCGGCTCCGGAGATGGCCTACCGTAGCTAAACCCCCCGACACCAACCAAACAGTTGTAGCTCGCAACTCGTTTGTCTCGTCATCCTTTTCTTCGTCTTCCTGGCTATGTCGTTGTGGCTCATTGCAATCGAAATTCTATTTTTTGAAGTGAAACTTCTTTAAGGAAAAAATTAGTATAAGATTTTAGAATGTTATATTATGCATAAAAAAATATCTCCTGCGACGTGTCACAAAACTTTCTTTTACATGAAACTAGTTGGTGGGTAACATAAATAAAATCCATTGATTAAAAAGTTCTATGTATATACATATATTTGAACTCTCACCCACTACCTCCGAACACACCCTTAATATGTTATTTTTATAATATGATAATTTTTTTGAGTTTTGAATAAGTTATCGTCCAGTTTTTGCAGTAGATTATTATTATTTATATGGGTTTCTTTCCTCGTATTATATAGACAGGGTATTACATTTAAGGCAGGTCTGTGCTTAATTTTTTTTGTCAAGTTTTACGTGAACGAAGTCACAGGTATCAGCTATAGTATTATACAAGTGATAACAATTTTTTAAATGGAATTAAGTAGTAAAAAACATGCCATTAGTGTTTGCTTTTTGTGTGGCGAAATCCGTTTGTGTTTTGATTCGTATCTATATCTATCAGTCTCCCGTATTCCCTCGTTTGCACATATTTTCCATTAAAAACAGAATGAAAATTGCACTCTGGGAGTGAGAGAAATTGTTTTTAAAACGGACGACACGGAAACAATGATCGTGTGTGTTATGGCGTCATGTAGCTAGGTGGAGGATTCAAGCCGGGTTTGTTGGGGAGTTTGCACACCAAAATAAAAAACAAACTCGCATATACATCCGTTATCAGTCCAGTCCCCATTCCCCCAACTGTGCCATGTTGCCTACCTCAATCCTCTGTCTCCACTTTTAGACGATATGAAAGTGCATTTACATTCACATAGACACACATTCATATGCATCGGATGCGATTGAAAATGTTTCACGTTTAAACACAAAATTTAATTAACATAGTAATTTGGAATGTCAGTGGATCGGATAGCGAGATAAATCCAAACGTCATAAAATATGCCTTTGACATTTTCACTCGGTTCAACCAACGTTTTCAAATTGATAAAAAATTGTTTTTTATGCTATTAAAAGTTGGATTATTTTATCGTTATTTCAATACGTTTAAAATAGTAAATTAAACTCCATTAGTAGAATGTCGGTATAGTAGATGCCTTGAATTAAAGTTGGATTTTAACCAATGAGAATCGTTAACATGTTCTCGTCGACCAATAAGAGTTGATCAACTCATAGAGTACTTGATATTTCTAAACTTAAATTAATCAAATTATAAAATGGGAATGAGGAATGAATAAATAGGTTGCGAGTAGGAAAATGATTTAAAAATAGAACATAGCTAGAAGTTGCATTTGTGGGGTTGTTTAATTGTATTAATTATGCATAATTTTTCTAATAATTGTTTCTTGGTACAGGCGGTTGAAAGTGGAATTGCAGGCGTTGAGACGCCGGGGTGCTTTGCGACCGTCAGCCGATTGGGATGCCCGGGTCGTCGACGACGATGGTGGTAACGAGAACGGCGGTCTCGTTTTCGGCGATTTACTTGGCGGCGGTCCAACGACGGCCAACGGCAACCTCTCCACGGAACGCGCCTGTGCCCGGTGCAGATCCGAACTGGGACGGATCATCAATCGCGGCGCGATTTGTCGCACGTGCCGTCAACGGGTTTGCAAAGCGTGTCGCGAATATTCACTGCTGACCACCGACTGGATCTGTTGCGTTTGTCACAAACATATGTAAGTCGATCGCAAAAATGCTTCTAAAACGAAAAAATGAGCCCCCATTTATATATAGGCTACTGCACTCATAGGCGTACCTATATAGATATAAATGTAAATTCTTATTTTGAAATTAATAAATAAATATTATAAAAAAATGAAAAACCGACTTCAAAATATATAAAAATTCTTAAACATGAAATACACTAAAAAGTAACAAAATAATGGCGTATCCTTGCAATATCTACAACTTACAAATTATTAAGATGATACTATGTACAACTATTGTTATTTTTGAAGTTGGTGTCAGCCAAGGAAATACGACTATATTGGTACTTAGCAAAAAACGAGAATACCTTATGAAAATTATTTTTCAAATGAACTTTTAAACAATATACTCGAACTGTAACAATATTTATCGACCTTTAAACTACAAAATACCAATACCAACTAAACCTTTTTAAAATTTTTACAAATTACTATTAATATTTAATTTTTTGACTGACACCAACTCCAAAAATAACAATAGTTGTACATTGTATCATCCTAATAATTTGTAAGTTGTAGATACTGCAAGGATACGCCATTATTTTGTTACTTTTTAGTGCATTTTTTGTTTAAGAATTTTTATATATTTTGAAGTCGGTTTTTCATTTTTTTATAATATTTATTTATTTCTCACGTTTTAGTGATCTGAAGTTTGATAACTGATTTTATTTTCTTGAAAATGGTTAACCTTCCAAACGCGCTGCTCATATGAGGCAGCACCGTTTAATATTAAAAGTTACTACATCATCTCTTTTTGCTCTTAAGGGTTGAAATTTTTTGCTTTTAAATGTAATAACAAAACTAAGTAGATTTTTCTTTCCAACAGAAAAAAAATTATCAAAATTCGGTTAAATGTCACTATTTCATCCCCTATTTTCATCCTTAAGGGGTGGATTTTTTTCTTCAAATTGAAATTTGAACAATTTAAAGGTACGTTGTACGTAATAGAAACAAAATTATCAAAATCGGGTTAGCCAGAAAAAAATTATAATATTATTTCATCTCTAATTTTTAACCCCTTATGAGTGGAGTTTTTTTTTAAATGGATAGGAGATTAATTTAAGGTTGTGTTCTACAAATAAAAAAAGAATTATCAAAATCGAGCTATCCAGTAAGAAGTTAATATTTTATCCCTTAGTTTTCAACCCCTTAGAAGTTGAAGATTTCCCTCAAATTAAAACTGGACCCCACGAAAAGCACCAGCTTTCAAATAAAAAAAAAAGAATTATCGAAGTCGAGCTATCCAATAAGAAGTTAGTATTTCATCCCTTAGTTTTTAACCCCTTAGAAGTAGAAGATTTCCCTCAAATTAAAACTGGACCCCACGAAAAGCACCAGCTTTCAAATAAAAAAAGAATTATTAAAATCGAGCTATTCAATAAGAAGTTAATATTTCATCCCTTAGTTTTCAACCCTTTAGAAGTAAAAAATGTTCCTCAAATTAAAATGGGAACACACGAGAAGCACTAGCTTTCAAATAAAAAAAGAATTATAGAAATCGAGCTATCCAATAAGAAGTTAGTATTTCATCCCTTAGTTTTCAACCCCTTGGAAGTAAACGATTTCCTTCAAATTAAAATTAAGCCACACGAAAAGCACTGGCTTTTAAATAAAAAAATAATTTTCAAAATCGAGCCATCCAATAAGAAGTTAGTATTTCATCCCTTAGTTTTCAACCCCTTAGAAGTGAACGAGTTCCTTCAAACTAAAACACAACTTTAGCCTACTTGTGGATAAAAACAAATATTAATTGAATCTTTACATATTAAAATCTTCTGTGGGTGTGTTTGTATTTAAACTCCTCCTAAACGGCTGGACTGATTTTGATGACATTTTTTGTGTGTTCAAGTGGATGCGAGAATGGTTTCGATTTACACTACTGCCTGGTATATATTATATACAATATATAAAGATTCAATTAATATTTGTTTTTATCCACAGGTTATCCAATTGCGATTTATATATTTATAGCCTCCATGTATATAAGAACACCCACTTTTTACCCCTGAACCCTCTTTATTTGAATTTCCTTAAGAAACAGTTTCAATTTAAAGTTGTAGGTTTTGATGAGTCGAATAAACAAAGTAAGTTTGAAGAAAATCTCGTAGAGTCGTTTTTGAAACAAATTGAAATACCCATAGAATAAAGTATGTAGGGCTTCCTGTCAACCACTTTCAAACTATTCAATCGTACACTTTATGTTCTTATTCTTATTTTTTTCTTGCACTTTCTTATCCTAACACAATTATTCATTGAGAATTTGTGTTGGAAAATGTCGAACTGAGAACTTCTTTTATGTTTGCATCGATAAAAAAAAAGATTACAATAAATAATGTTGTATCCAGGAAGTGTTGTTGTATCCCCCCCCCTAGACCAAACTGAAACGTGTGCACGCTCATGGCTACACTTGTTGATTATTTCGTGTATATTTGGCTCGTGGCGATGGTTGCGAAGGCGCTGGTGGGTGGGGTGTGTGCAGGGTTTACAACCGGGAGAAACGTAAAATGAAACAGGCAAAACTACGTAGACAGCTTGACGTCCCGTTACACAGGACTATATAGCCTAGTGGAACGACCGTTTCCGTTGCTATGGCGACGAGGATCTGAACCTCATGTTACGGCAGTAGGGCATTACATTATTATTATTATAGAGAAGTTCGAACTTGAGACGAAACGACTGGAATGGGGATGGTAGAGAGGCATAAATTGAAGTAACAGCAGCCTGTTGCACACACACACACACACACACATACCATTTTCATTTTCCGCGTTTAAATAATTGTATTTGCGTATGCGAAGATATTTATCATATCCGTTTTTTCCAAGGGAAGCTGAAACGTTTACCAAAGTAAATGTATCTAACAAAAGTCTTGACAGTTTAAATTTTTTATTGGAATTATTAGAGATCATCTTTCTTTTAGAATTTGTCTTTTTAATCTTATTTCCCGCTAAGTGTTGTTCTCCTTATTCTAAACGTCTTTAACAACAAATTATATTATTGGTGCATTCCACTAAGGACTCACTTCGATTATTGTGAGTCCTTAGTTGTTCGTTTAGTCCTTGCTTTGACATTACTGAAAGAACATTTTAACGGTTGTGAGCTCTTATTGAAACTACTTTTATTATTTAGTTTTATAATACAGTAAAATCGTAAAATACATGAACTCTTACTTTTGCTAAAAGTCATTGGAGAAAATATCCTTTATATAACAATAATACAAATAATATATAGATAGCTTAAGGAGAAAATATTACCGAGACTTAATCTTGACATTGTTATTTTGTTCCAGGGAAATTCAAGCGGCTACCGGCGAATGGATCAATGAATTCGCCCGACGATCAACAATACGTCGCGAAAGTCGAACCGGAAGCGATTATTTGCAACCCGCTGCTGATATAATAAAGCGAACAATCCGTAGATCATGGACGATTTCAAGTAAAAAAACCAAGTAATTTTCGTGAAAAATTTCAATCAATTGCTAACGATTTCAGATCCACAACCACGTTGGAATTATCTTCGAGGCTCGGACGAAATGCGTCCCTATAGCAGTCTTCCACGGGGCCAAGACGTCGAATCGTATCCATCACTGCACTCATACCAGGTCTCGAAAACGGCCTCCGTATCGCCACAGCCAGTTTCAAGCAACAACAATAACGAAACCGAAATAAATCAGCCACAATCGAAAAAGTCCGAGTTTCACCGTTCGTTAACTGCAGACGCCTCGTCTTGTTCGCCGCCGAACACGGCGTACACATCGCCGCTGTCACGACGCCGTAAATCACCCGAATTTGTGCGTCCGTTAATTGAAACAAACGACCCGTCACTGAAACCGTTATCACCTAACACGGGACGTTTATCACCCCGTCGTCGTCTTCTTCCCGACACACCAAAAACCGTCTCAAACATCAAACCGGGCGACTATCCGCCACGTCGCACCCTTCCCCTCGCCAAAGCATATTCGGAAGAAACGAAAATCGTAACCAGTCCCGAGTTGCGACCCAAACTGAAATCGTTCAGCTCGCAAAATTCCGAAGAAGAGAAATCGTTTCCGGCGCCGAAATTTTTCTCGGAGTTGGCACGGACGATGAACGATCGCAAGCCCAAGTTCAACGAAGATCCCACGGACCGGAGACGGTCGTCGAATGTGGACGAGGCAAACGTGCAACGGCCACGTTCGGGTTCGACATTTGATGAGGTCGTCAAAGCCGTCTTGGAGAAAAAAGCGAAAGAGCCGGAAGAAAAAATGACGAAACAAAACATTTATCCGAAACATGTTTCGTTTGAGAGCGATCGAAAAGTGACGCATGAATCATCCGAGTCGATCAAAATCAAATCGGACAGTTATTTGAATCGAAAAACCAATAAACGGTGTTATGAGCGGACAAGTAAACGGCCATCTACGACTGCTACCACCTGGATGGCAAATGACGACGAAGAAAATGACTACGATGACGATGACGAGGAAGACGTGGAAAACGACAGTGACGAGGACGATAAGAAGACAACAAAACGGGAACGATTTGTTAGTTTGTCTGATTTAGAAAGTGGCACTGAAAACTCCCATTTACTACCCCATCAGCATCATCACCATCATCACGGTTCATATAGTCGACGGGTAAACAAAGCCGCGTCTTTCGGTGGTACAACCACCACGACTAATGTCAGTCCCACACTGTCCACGACGATCACCAACACAAATGTAGTTACGACAACGTCGACGTCGGACGATGGTGATATTGAAATACTAAGCGGGGCGGTTTTTCGAAAAGTTACAGTCCGACGACGGCGACAAGAAATGAAAAAGAGTTCGGCCTTTGATAACGGTGAGTAGTTGTTCGAAATTTTATGCAAATAATACCTTTTGGCTTTTTGGTGGCGGATTTTCTATATTGTATATGAAATCGTTTTTTCAGTTCAGTCAAAAATGTTAAGAAATGGGTTAATCTCATAAGTGTGCTGAAGGAGGGTTAGGTGGCGATGTTCCTCCCTGAACTTTACAACCCCTTAATCGTGTATTAAAAAATCAAAGAAACTGTAGATTCAGAATAAATGCTTCGGTTGGAAAGGTAACTTTAAGAACATTTTTGTGACGCATCACTACAGCAATTTATACAATGTTGATGGATAGGCAATCATTTATTCATAAACCTGTTGTATTGCATATGCGACTTATTGTTCGATCTACCAACATGCTATGCTCTGTTCTGAAAATGATTAATGAAAATTTCTTATCGAAGCTTGTTAAAAACTGAATGCTTTACGTTTCAAACAGCTTACAATGCCCTCTAATGCACAGAAAACGGGCAATTTTTACTCATTTGCGAGAGGCTAAATTCTTTTTTTTTTTACTTGATTTAGTTGTAATAACATTGTTATAATAATTAACTTGTAGAAATATGACGCTTTAAATTTTACTAAACTAGTGTTATCTCTATGTGTTTTTAGTTACTAACTACATTAGCTTTTGGTTTGAGTTGGAAATTGTTTAGGTTTGGTACTTCAATATTGATTCGTTTGTATTTTAATCATTTCAAAAATATCGTATTAAAACTGATTTTAAGAAAATATTTTCCGTTCAGTACGTAAATTTAATTCGAAAACATTTTATCTATTAAAGCTGATGAAGAAACTTGAGAGAATTATTTTATAATTTTAATGGGGATGTGTAATTTATTTAATTGTTGAATTTCGTGAGCGTCACGCATCAGAGTATTTTTAATTAATTAAAACCAACAAAGATTTCTCTTTGATTAAACTATGAAATTTTATTCGGTCGTCTCTCTTATTAGTCAGCCAAACAATCCAGATGGAAAGAAAGAAATAGTTGCTACTTATATATAAAAAAAAAAATAATAATTTAAGAGATTTTATTATTATAAGAATTGGTCAAGTGCCGAATTTCCATTGTTTCTTTAGAGTTTAGTTTTTAGCACTGAAAGCCTTATGGAAATATCAGGTTGAAAGATATTAATTTTTTTTTTTTAAGTTTTGGTATGAACTGGGTAAGAAAACGAAGAAATTAGCCATTGGTTGAAAACGTGCAAGTTTTGAAGAATCAGAATTTTGGTTACTTAAATTTTGAAAGAATGGATCACTCGTAAAGTGGAAGTGAAGACGAAAAATTTAAGCTTTCAACTACATCAAGCTTAAACAAGGACTTTTTTGTACAGGATTTGATTATCCTTTTTAATATTTTTAAAATGTACAGTTTACATAAAAATTTCTACTGTAAAAATTAATAAATTAAATAATCAATGGGGGAGGGGGGTCTATATGAAGGGTGACTGAATTTTAGATTCAATTAGCCTTTTTCCTGGGAAGATTTAAAAAAGATCCGCTAGGGGCAGCACCGGTGGGGCGGTACATATATTTTGAATTCTCTATTGACAATAACATCAAACGTACGTCTGTTTATTATTAAAATAAATAAATATTGTGATAAAAATAATTTTTTAAAAAATTGTCATGCCTACAAAACATTGTGGATTCGCTTATTGTACGTACGTCTGATAGTCGATACAAGCAGGATGGTGTCAAATTTGCACCTTTTATAAAACCACAAGTTGACGAAAAAAAAATCTTATTATTATTATCTTCATTATCTTCATATTTAACACAAAGTCACTCAAACAATATTGTCTTTCCCTTTGAAGAGCTTTCGAGTTACCACAATTTAGAAACTGTTCGTCATCGTTCAGATAAAGTAGCATTCAAATCTAAAGTATCAATAGGACCGATAGTAATATAATTATACATTATGGCATAGCAAAAAGAACGAGGAATAGCTTGGGATGGAAAATTTGCCCAGTTTGTAGTAGGAAAATTGCATGATGTTGAACTTGGTAGTTAGATTAAGTAATTTCATGCGTTGCTGTTTATCCGCTAGACATTTACCACAATCAATTCCAACGAAAAATTTTTTATCATTACCGTTTGCAATTCATTCTTCAATTCTCAAAAAAAAAACAATTAAGTTTATTTAAAATAATAAAATTTTCAACAACACAATGACATATACGAGAAAATTTATGAACCAACTAACCTTTCAACAAGGACATTTTTATTACCTGACACGGTTAAGCCACGACATGCAAGTCATCGTTTTAAATCCCGGACAAGATGATCCTGCACTTTTGCGAATTTCAATTTTGCTCCAGGTACATCGTCTTTCGTTAATTCCATTATAATTCTATATGTTTGACGTTATTGTCAATAGAGAATTCAAAATATATGTACCGCCCCACCGGTGCTGCCCCTAGCGGATCTTTTTTAAATCTTTCGAGGAAAAAGGCTAATACGTTAACTTAGACCAAGACCGTCTATAATGCAGTAATCTAATGGATTCATTGTTTAATTTGACTAAAATGTAGTTTGTGTAGGCCAGCCCCCTACAACTTCATGTTACAAAAATGTGACCATTTTTACTGGATTTGCAGTCACTAGTTGCGATTTAGTTGCTAACGAGTTGAACGAAGAAGACCACAAAGACTGACGAAGACCGAAGAATTTATGGAAGTCGGAGGTTAGAAATAATTTTTTTTAACGTCAGGCAAGCTATTAAAATGAAACTTTTTTAAATGTTTTCATTATTATTGTTATTATATGAGCATAATTATGATAAGTATTTTTATATAATAATTATAATAACTCTGATAAGTTAAAGTGTTAGGGGGCTGTTTGAGACGTATGACTCTTACAACAACACCGATTTCCGTAGAAATCGGTCACGTTTTTTTAGCCTTTCTCGTATCTAAGTGACAGGGGGCTGGTGTAGGCTAGTGGTTTTTGATCTGTAGTTTGTTAACTCCTAAACTAGTGCAAGGGGTCGGCGGTCGATCGAAGTGTTTCTAATTGTATACTTTTAGATTATATATGCATACACTCTTTCATATTATAAATACACGATTTTCTTTTTGTAGTTTTAACTTGAAGGGGTACGTTTGAAGATTTATCAATTCAAGTTTTTGTACACTTTGGGTTATAAATTGAGCTTAGTATTCAAACTATGAAATGAAATAAGTCTCAAATTTAATGCTTGACTTAACTGAAAATTCTATACAGCCCCCTACAACTCCATGTTATAGAAAATGACCCTATTTTGTCACTGCTTGCAGATAGCAGTAGTAGTACAGTTGTCGAACATCAAAGACTTTTATTGAGGTTAAAAATATTTTTTTTTAAACGTCAGGTAACTTATTTTTGTTGTTATAATATGAGAATAATTATGAAGTTGTCATTGGTGACAGTAACGATAATAATAGCATTAGGAACAGCTGTCGTACTACTAAACTACCAGCGCCACCCAAAGGTACTAAAACATGCGACACAAACGCTCACTTATTTAGTCTTTCTCGCATTTAAGAGACAGGGGGCTGATTCTATATTAACATTTAACTTGATATTAGACTAAAAATTCAATTGTACAGTTTGACAATCAAAGTAAGTAGGGAATCCTTAGCTTCGTTGATAGTCTTTGAGAATCCATTATGGTAAAACAGTTAGGAACTACTGTTATAGATTCACTACAGTAACATGAGTTGTTTTGAAAATCCAACAAAGTTCCTTTTTAATGATAACAATGAATGCAGTTTGCAATAAGTTTTATTTACAAGCAGTCTTCAAAAAAAAAAACATCTTAGAATCTATATATATAAAAGAAAGTCGTGTTAGTTACACTACTTATAACTTAAAAACGACCGAACCGATTTGACTGAAAATTGGTGGGGAGATAGCTTAGAACCAGGAAGAGTACATAGGATACTTTTTATACCGTTCCCGTGAGATGTGAGAAAAAAAGTGGTATAGCAAAACGCAACTAAAATGGAATAACAAATTTAATATGAATGTGACGTCAGGTTTGTTGTTTTATGTTTTCATAGCAACAATACCTATATCGCCTATATCTTTTCCTAATAAAAAAATGGTTCACTTTCCATCTCAAAAATTGTTTTTTTATTATTTATTTTAACGTTGATTGTTATTTGTTACTTTAGCATTGAAGCTGTGATCGTTTTACATGGGGAAAAACAAAAAATAATAATTTGATAGAAAAAAAATGTTGCACCTACATGTATTTAATAACTGAAATCGGTTCGAATGCTTGACTCATTCATCATCCGACGCCCTTTACAGCACTAAAGAAGTCTACCGCGCTGAAATGTCTAAGCATAACACATACGGATCAATTAGTGAAGTTATGTCAGCTGCAGATTTATTTTCTTATCAATTTAAAGTATTTCAAAGTGTTTGCCTCATGGCTCCTATTGGAGATCCAACACAAGGTGTAGAAAGACTACGGCTTACTGGAAATCTTAACGAGGGTCATTTTGATGCTTTGATTGAATTTGGCGATTCAACGTACAGCGATAATGTTTATGTTAGAGATAATAGTGTGCTAAAAAGTAACAAAAATCTGTCATTCTCAGTGTCTTAATCTCAAGAAAAGGTGCCAGTGGTAGTTTCACAGCATCAGTCAATTTTTTAAGATCTTTTTATCAAATTTTAATTTAAATAGGGATGATAATTTTTAAGAATAAATAACCAAAGCAGGCAATTCGACTTAAGTGATCCCGATTAGGAGTTCGACTAAGAGAGATGAAGCCGTTAGGAGTTCGATTTATAAAGGGGAAGAACAGAATTACAGAAGGATGAATTGGAATTTAAAAAAAAAGAAAACTTATTCACAGGTGTAATAACTAAGGAGTTCAAAGTATGTGAAAAGTAAATTACGGGTTAAAATCCATTGAATCAAAAGTAAATTACCGGCAAAAATCCATTGAACGATGACTGAACGGCAAATAGTGAGATTTCTAGGCAGATAAAAATAAAAAGATATTTGTTATTGTGGAAAATTTACGATTCCTGAGGTGTAACTATTATTATTAACTATTTTTATTCCAAGATAGCTAAAATAACTTTTTATATTTTGCAACAATGAATTTAATTAATTAATTAATTAGTTCAATTTAGCTATGTCCAGCGAAGCGGGCGGGGATCAGCTAGTTATCATTAAATTAACTACTTAGTATTTTTTTTTTAAATAACAAATTAAGATACTACAAAAACAGAACTTCTTTACATTTGCATGTAGATCGATATTTACAAAATTAGAATTTAAGAAAGTTGATATTTACGAGTCAAAATATGCTTAGGTAAGTTTCAACTCCTTTTTTGAGTCACTTAGGAGTTTCGAAAAATCCGTCTTTAGTGGAAGTTGTAGTCCTCTCAAGAATGACAGTTTTAAATTTCGTGTGGTTTCATATTTATCAATATTTTCGTATTGGTTCTATATCCTTTCTTAGATCAGTTTTTTTTTTCTATAACTTGTTATCTTGAGTTTTATCTAAATCAGTAATTTTACAATCGATAGCATTAAGTTAAGATTTTAGAATAAAATAAAAGATTGGTATACCCTAAATACTTTTGAAGGATGTAGGTTGTTCTTTTTAAGTACCTCTCATTTCCTCGATCGAAAAGTGAACATATTGATGTGAGACGAAAGGGCAAGAACTTAAAAAAAAACAACGTCCGTTTCAAGTGAAATGTGTGGTCGAAATTGGTTAGTCACTGGGTCATTAAATTCGATTTCATGGCTATATTCCTCTTCTGCTCGGGTATCACAGAAGACATACTATTGTATATATATATATATATATCTGTATGTGTTCAGTGTCCGTACTTGGTTCGTGTGTTTCCTTCCCTTCCCATCTCGTCGTCCCGGAGCCGAGCGACCAACCAAGTGACCAATGCATTGCACATTGTGACGGGAGAAAACAAACAAGACAGAGACGACGTTGTGGTCCAGGCCATGGACCACAACACACCGCGTCGCCCATTGTCTATTATTTACTTGGCTTTTGTTTTCACCACACTACAAGCCGAGGCTGAGTCACTCACTCTCCGCCACAGTTCGCTACAGTCACTTGCCGCTTCGTCTCATATTCTATATGTATATATATATCCACTTATTGTTTCGATTTTTTTCTTTGAATTGGTGCAACGAAGAAAACTAAGTTGTCGCGACTTGGACTGAAAGCGTGTAAGCGGTTGGTTTCTAATTGGTCCGGAATGGTTTGTGTTGGTGGTGGTGGTGGGAGTGGGAGTCAATGTATTGGGTTCTTGGTTTGCCTGATGGTGTTTTTATTTATTTTTATTTTTCAAAATATGGACAATGTATGATGGTGATGGTTTGGGTGGGTGTTTTTGGGTTGTTTGCCAACCGAGCAACGTTCTTTCTATGTCTTTCTCTGACCTTATTATAATGGTGTTGGTGTATCAGAGTGAGCAACTAAATGTACCAACAGCTTCTCTTGAGATCTGCATACGACTATGGGATGGCTAACATTGAACGTGTAGGTAGAGATAAACATAACATGGGAAGCAAAAAGGCTTGGGCTCACTTCTTCCTCTGCATCGTTTCGCGTATCAACCATCTGATTGTTGACTTAATTTCTTACTAATTTATATCATCATACAAATCAGGAAAGCGACGCGGGACGGCGTATACGCGCTTGTCGGATCGGGACGAGGTCGAGCTGGATACGGGACGCATCCTGTTGCCGGATGGTGAGGACTATAAAATAGTCTTCATCAGTTCGGACAGTTCATCGTCGAAGGAGGAAGATGACGACGAGGAGGATACTGAGGAACGGGACGAGGATACGTCGTCGACGTCATCCTCATCGCTCGCAACTTTACCCAGTGTCAGCGTCGACGATTGTGACTGGGATTATTTCGACACGATTCTCACTACGTCGCTGGTCCGTGGGCCCAAAAAAGACACGTCCAAAACAAAGTTGTCGGAGGCAACGTGTGGCTGTCCACAGACCGTGTCTTGTTGCAGAAATTGTGGAAGTTCCACGCCCCACTACGTACCCATGCCCATTCCCGTACCCGTGCCAATTCCGGTTCCTGTTCCTAGCACATGGAGTTTGAATGACTCGATGCTTTTTTATAACAATTCGATTCTGTCGAACAAATTACTACGTTTACGTGGTTTATCGACAGCACTAACGACTAATGGTGCGAGTACATCTGACATTTCGAGTACGTCATCGGCGCCATGGCTTTGGTCGTATTATCAGTCGCTTATCAATCCGCTGATAACAAGTACAGTGATTACATCGCCAACGCCAAACGTAGCGGATACGACGACGACGACAACAACAACAACGAAAACATCATATGAGCCGACAACATCAAGTCAGGTGGCGCTCACCGTTCAACGTCTACCCGAAAATCTTGTGAATCAGATCGGCACAATTAGCGAAACAGAACTGTACGATCGTTTGATGAAACAGAGTGAAAACGTTAATAATGTGGAACGGGACGAACGGGTGGTGGATGATGGCGGTGCCAGTGACGATGCCAGTCGTTTAGTTGTGGACGGTGCGAATGCGGCAATGCAACACGGACTGGACGAGGTCGATCTGTCGTCGGGATATTTGGTGTCGGAAAGTTTATACTATTCCGACAGCGTGTCGGAGAGTTCGGAAGATGGTCTCTGTGTCGTGCAACGGACCTATAATGTGATGGGCAGGGGGGATGATCGGTTCAGTGACGATGCCCTACCGAGCAGTGATGTGAGCTCGAACAATGAGGACGAGCAACGTGAGCCACCAGTTGATAGCGACGACGACGACGACGACGACGACCAGGAACGTGGAAACATGACATCGTCCTCGTCGGACTCGGTGCACACCGACACGGACGACACGGGCATCGACGATCGCAAACCGAAACGATTCAGCCGCGTGTTTGTCGTCAACAAATCCGAGTCGTCATCGTCGGATAATAACACGGATGTGGAAGAAGCTCAGGAAGAAAATCAAGAGGACAGCAGCAGTGATGTGAATAGTGGAATTGTGTTGAACTCGTTCAAGCCTTTGGATGAATGTGATAATGATTTAACTGTGATAGTGGCCAATTCTAACGAGGGGGTTCGTGAAGCGAAACGTACACAGCTGACCATTGATGATGATGATGATGATGATGATGATGATGATAATGAGTGTGTTGATGACGGTGAAGCGTTGAGTGGGGACGAACGTCACCGAAGGTGGACGGTGGAAGGAGAAGCGGCACCGTGTACAGGTGGGCTCTCGCCACAACAAACATCAGTTGAGTCGAGGTCTGAATGTACGGAAGAAAACGCGGTCGCAACGTCTTCGTTACAACCACGTCACCATCACCATGAAGCAGCAGCAACGCGATACAAAAGTTTGGTGATGATCACGCAGGAGGAAGTTCCGACGTCGCCACAGGTCAGTGTTGTGACAAGTGAGACGACCACTTTAGTGGCACAACGCGACACGGACGACGTCGTCGTCCACCACACCAATTGGTACGACAACGAAGAAAACGCTGACCAAGAAGACACCAACGACGAATCGATCGAACCGAATTCTTTAACCGGATATTTTACACTAACCTTGGACAATTCAACGAATTTACCGCGAGCGAGAAAATCGACGCGGCGCGCCGTTGTCGTGCAACAAATCCATAACGACGACGATGAACCTCAAAATGGTGAAATTCAATCGAGCGATGACGTAACGGTGGTCACTGGAGGTGACACGCTCTCGGCGGTTATTTGCCTGGAAGAGGGCCTCGCCGACGATGATTCGTGGGTGGAGGACATCAGCCACGATGAAGAAGAGGAAGAGTTTGCCACGACCACGGCGACTGAAGAAGACGAATCGTCGTCGGGCGGTGAAGAATTGACATTGGCCGCACTCGATCGTGAAGAGGAGCTTCGCGGTTATCATCGTACCGCGATTGATTTCACCTTGCACACAATTGTCGAGGAAAGCTGCGAAGAAAGTGAAGTGGAACAATCAACCCGTAAAAAGTCACGACCTGTTTCAACGACAGAACTAGAAAAATATTTCTTTTACGATTTGGCTGAGGGAGTCGCAGCCTCTGGAGATGGTAACGATCAAAATCAAGATGCCGATGATACATACTCGGAAACCAGTAGTATATATAGTGAAAGTGTTGACTCGTCAGCTGGTAACGAGGATGAACAGCTTATGGAAAACAATAAAGATCCAGCTGAATTAGCGTCGTCGCGACTTGAAAAATATTTCCTGTCCGGTTTAATGGGATTCACGCCAGAACGTCGCGATTCCGATGGAAGTGTTGGAAGCGACAGTGAAGGACGACCCAGTCCCGAGCAGCGACGCAAACGTTTGGTTCGGGCTCGTGGAACTGGACGATCGCACTCTTCATCTCTCGACAATTTGGTCGAAGTCGACCAACCAAATCAACCAGTCGACGTTCAGGTCGACTCGGAGGGCTCGAGTACCGAGACCGATGCACCCGATGACACACTCACCTTCGAAAAATCTGAAGGACAGTTCGATACGGTCAAAAGAAAAAAGACCACCAACAAGAAAGTGCGAGATGACAAAAATTCTGACCAACCTAACGAACCTATCAACAATGAGACTGATTCACCCAGTGATGATAACGACGAAAATGATCGCAACAAAACACCACAACCAGAATTTTTAATGCCTCCTGTTTCATCTGATTTGAGCTCCAGTAAGAAACAACAAAGTCGCGATAGTGGCTTTATCGGGAGCTTTGACGATTTGGTTAAGGAACAACGCCCCGATCCCGTCAAAGACGATCGGAACCATGCGACAAAAGTCGCCGAAATGAAACATACACTAGAACAAACCATCGAGAAAAGTTTAAGTCATTCAGGCAAGTTGATTCGCAAGGACAGCTTCAACAATTGGAGTTCCGACGAGGAGACCAACTTAATGATGTCGAAAATGAGGCAATTTTTCAAGACTATGGTGAAAACATCGAGCCAAACTCCGTCCACTAGCGTTCCAAGCGTGAATGCATCGCCAAAACCAGTGAAAAGTCGTCAAAAGCCACCTCAATTGGTGTATTTTGAAAATGAACTAACTCGACTTATGAAAACCGTGCCGGGAATTCGAGACGATCAAGTTCGAGAAATCGTCGAGTATTTGAGTAGTGAGGACACGTGGAGTGATTCATATGATTCGTCCGACTATACGAGTTCAGATTTGGAAGGTGCCGCGGCAGGAGGACGTCGATCTGTGTTGCAACAACAAATCTCGGACAGTTGCCAACAGATTATCAGTAAGTTTGACAATGTGGAAGACGAGGAAGGCGACGAAGGTGACGGCGGTATTCTCGATGATGGCACACAGGCAGCTCATAGTTTAAATCGTGAAACCGCTTTTGTATACCAAAAATTGGTGGCTTCATTCAGTAAAATGGCAGCTGGCGAGAATACGACGTTGAACGATCGATCGACAGAGGGCAATGTGAATAATTCACCTCCGTTAATTGCTAAAGTGATGCATCATATTGGAAGGCGTTTAGTGGCGTTGATGCACGAGGTGTCGAGCGGTGAATCGCACGCAAGTAATAGTCCTAAAAATCGGTCGTATCATCGAAGATTACAGGCGAAAATTTCGTCGGGATCAACCACAACGACCGAAGAAGATGATGATGACAGTGCTAGTGATTTTCATCATCCTTATCATGCGAGTACATCCGGTTTGGATGATGCCACGACAATTTTTAGTCATTTATCGCGGAGTCGATCGCATGATTTACTTTTGAGCGAGACTCGTGGTAGTAGTGGTCAGTTGCAAAGCAGTGGTGTGTCGGACATTGCTGAGGAGCGCGAAGCTAGTGATTACGAGCGATTTAGTTGGAGGGGTAGCTTCGAGTCGGCTCTGTTAGCCGCGACTGATTCTCGAACGAAACTATCGATTTTAGGCGAAGGAAGTTCCACGTCTTCGGTGACGACATTAGCGGCGAAACGTCGATCTGCTGGTGATCTTCTGTTTTCACATAAGAGTTTAAGTCGCGAGCAGCTGGATCGAGTTAGAAGTTGTGGTAGTATTGGTGGTGGAAGTTCCGAGGAAAAGACTTGGATAACACCGGCGATTCGACCGACTCGACGCCGTTCGAGCGTTCCAGACGCGTCTTGTGGTTCGGGCGGTTCAGCCGATGGTGAAGACGAGGAAGATGAGGATGTTGATAGTCGATCGACGCTACCACGAGCCTTACAAATTGGAACGGCATCGACCAATTCGCTTCCACGACTTCCCGGACCGACGTCCACTTCGTCTTCCATACAAAAAGCACAAAGTGTCCACCACTTTTTGCAGCACAGTGTGAAAAGTGCGCGATACCGTCCACCGGGATTCAGTCGATCGAACAACAACGGCAGCTGTAACGGCAGCAACGGTTGTAACAGTGGTTTTAGTGCAAGTGCGAGTTTATCGGGACCACCAAAACGGGCTGTGTCGGCACCGGGATTACAACCGGCGGTGCAACCGCGTCGAGAAGGACGGCGCAAATTTGTTCCAAGTTCTAGTACGGGTGAGTTTTATCTAGATGTATATGTATATATAAATAGGTAACTTGATTCACTGACAGGCACGCTGCAGGCTAAACCATTGAAGATAAAAAATGTATTTACGTTAGTCTCTACCAAGGAAGAAATTTTCCTAATTTCAATCATAAGTAGTTCTAAAACGGAGTTTTATTTTTTTTATTTTTAAAGTCTTTTGGGTTTTATTTATTTTGCTCTTTTAACTAACAGCGGCGGGGTTTATGTAAAAGAAAGTCCCGTGACACGTCGCAGCACTAGTTTCCCCTATAAATCAGGTCAAATTAGTTACTCAGTTATTATACATATTATGAAGTGTCAAGGTTGGAAGTTTATTTTATGGCTTTTATCGAAATAAAACTATTTGAGATAACTTTTCCATTGGAATACCTACCTACATATATCGTACGTGTTAAGAAGGCACTTTCTCTTTCCGACAAAATTCCAAATGTGTCGTGGTGATAAAGTGAAAGAACTCAGCTGCGAATAAGAAAAGTTTGATTGCATTACCGGTTTTACAAGTTCGTTGATACACAATATGTGCGCGAATTCAGTCTCTCGTTTACTCGATATTATCATTTCAACCCACCCACATAAAGTTCCCCCATTTTTTGTTTTGTATTTTGTTGTTTTATTGGAAAAAAGAAAATCCCAATAGTTTTTGTGGGTGTAAATTTACCTTCTTAAGTGAAATGAACATTTCCTTTGTTGGTTCAAATAGGAGATAACGCACGTAAACCATGTAAAGGTCGACATTTTTTTTACCATAAAAAAAAAAACAAGCTGACATTTGCAATAAATTATTAAATATTTTATTTCATTTTGCTGTTTCGTTATATTTATATATTTGTATTTGTGTTCAGTGCGTTGAGGAAACGAAATTTATTAGTTATTGTTTTCCTTATTTGAATTATCTTGTAAACGGTTTCCAAATGACGACATAAATGAAGGAAATATTATTTCGTTGACAGGTTTATTGATAGTTTCCATGGTTTTCATTTCCAAAATTTAAGTTCTTATGTAATTTAGCATAAATCCGTTTAACAAAATTCGTTTTTATTTGGCTTCATGATGCGACCAAATGAATCTATGGAATTGGAATGGATATGATATAAGTGTGCAGTCGTTGCATGAGTCATCGCCATGAATTGATCCCCTAGTCAGGGCCAACCCCTAAAAATTATTTAATTAATAGAACGTATCAAATTACCTTAATTATATCTTAGTAATGAACAAGGCGAATCGATTCGCTTGAGGATTTCCGGTTCATGTTTCCTTTTTTGCACAGGATCGATATTATTCACTGAAATATCGATTTTTTAAAAATAATACTGGGAAAAACCTTCATCATTTGACCTAGAGTAGAGACATTAAGATGAGTTGTAAAATTGTGATGTTATAAGGAATTTTATACTGTTTAAGATAGGTTGTATATGGGGAAATCCTTGATGTGATCTCTGCACACATAAAACCAATTACTGTGTGTTAGGAATTTATTTTGGAATGTTTGTATTCTTTTTTTTTGTGCTAGCGGTTGGGTACCAGATCTGTGTTGTATGTGTTAGTAGCGAACGCAGAACGCTTCTATAATTCAGCATGGAGCTGTAGATACTTAAAGATGATCTCCTGTTGATTAGTAGATGAAACATTGCAAGACGTGTATTAGCTTCTGCTATTTTTCTTTCTATATGTATCCGCCAGATTAACTGAGAATCGAGATGTACGAACAAGTATCGTACAGTGCTTTTGGTGTCATTCTCCTATATTAGACTGTCCATGATATTGATAACTGCTGGGTTACGCTTTTTTTGACGTGATAACGTTTTATAAATTGATGAACTACGACAACAAGTCTGAAAAAGTTCGGCCATCTTGTCACGTTACCTACATTTGAACCTGTGCGTGCAAGCGAGAACGCGATACAAGTGATAGAGAGGCACGATATTATTGTTGAATCCTAGGCAACGTAGGGATGGGCAAATGTATAAAATATAACGATATTTACAAGCAATATCAATAGATGCAGAATAAAAAATATCGATACTTTGATATATCGATATTTTCATCTCAAAACGCGATTACTTGAAAAATTTTCAATAACTATAAGTGGAATAAATTATAATTATTATAAAATATAATAAAGCTATTAAAAAAAATATCTAATTTGATATTCGGAAATAAATATCAACTATCGATATTTTGATATATCGACAGTTGGTGCCCTTAACTATAAGACAACGTGTTTTGTGTTTTTCTTTTACAATTTACTTAATAAGATGTAATTGATTTTTTCCTTCATAATTTTAAGTTTGATTACATTTTGAAAAAATCGTTAATTTTCAATTAACTCCTTTGTATTATACAAAATAATGATAATTCAGTGATAATAATTCAATTCATAAAAGTACGCAATTTTTCATCAATTAAGTGTTCTTTATGACGTTATCACGTAAAACTATCGTCCGTTAACCGACTTTACAGACAACCAATGTTTTTTTTAAGTAAATATTTTTATTTCGCATTTTTGTGGGTTAATTTTAAGATGCCACGTTTTAAACCAATTTTTTAAAGTTCTTTAGTTCAAGTCATTATCTTGAGTGATTGAACATGCGTCGTCTGCGAACATGGCTATCATGGGGATTAGGGATGTCGTGCAGTAGACGTTAAGCAATGTTGGTCCCAATATTGAACCTTGCGATATTCCTGACGATATCTATCGAAATGTAGACTTTGTACCGTTTAACGTGATGCTGAATGTACGATCCCGGAGGAATGATTTTAGAATACATTCGATATACAAGGATGGTTGGATTTTTTTGACTAAGCCGTTGTGCCAAAATTTTTAGTACCAAAAAAAAAACACGTAAAAATGTACTGAATTGTATCAGAAACAGCCGGATTCAAAAACAAATCCATTTACTTACATTACTGGTTGAAATAATTCAGTTCACGATTTGACCGAGAAAATCTTCAATCGTTCAAAATTACCTTCGTTGCCTCCAACAGTTTTATTCTCTCCATTATTTTTAATTTTGTTCGATTTTAAATTTGGCCCAAACAGGAAATGAATTTTAAACAATTTGATAATGAATAGATATTTTGATTCTGGCCAGCCATATGGCGTTAACGTTTCCAACGGTATTATCATATTATTATAATTTTTATTTTGACGCCTTTAAAAATAGAACACGTTCCAAGTAAACGGGAAAAAAATATTTTCATTCAAAATTGCATTTTGCCAAATATGCAATTGGTAATAATGAAAAAAAAAAATTGAACATAACAAATTCAATACGACGTTTGTTGAGCAGAAAATGTTAATTGATAAAAGATGATTAAAAAATCAATGTATGAAGTCATAATTAAATTTAAAACGTTGTGAAGAAAATCGATGGCGTCATTTTAGCGAAGAAAAGTCGATTTTTAGTGTTAAAACATACAAAACTCAAACGTGGTCACTTCACGTTTAGATTCCCGTCAATGTATCGTTGCGGAACAGAAAATTTATATAACTGGAACTAATTATGACCTAATCGAATTTATAATAGAAAAAAAAAAAAAACCACTGAGGTAAAATATTTTCTATGAACACGAAAGAAATACTAAAATAATGTTTAAATATTTCAGTTTGGAGATATAAAAAAAATAGCCGGTAAAGTAAATATTACGTTAAAAGAATTCAGAAATGTTTATCTTTGAAATTGAAAATACCAACGAAGAAATAGAAGAAAAATTATGTCACTGAAGATTGCCGACAGTAATGAAATCGGTGCTTTTCAATTAGGTACTAAAATTATAAAAACCTAAATAGTGAATGATAGGTATAACTTTCAGGAGCCATGATCCAGGATGTATGAACTGAAGAAGCGCTTTGAATGCTTGGCAATGAAAATGCCGTATGTTATGAGATGTGAAGATTCACTTATCGGTGTTGAGCGTGTTGACTATATTGGCACTTGTTGCGTTTGCTTACACACAATAATATGTATTTATAATATTATTATGCTTTCTTTCCCCACCGAGTGACGACGACGACGTGGTTTCCGTTCCGTGAAGCCGCGAACCATTTCGAAACATGCCTTTGTTCACTGCGTTGTTTGCTCATTTTTCTCCTACCGACACCGCGCCCGTGTGTATATCTTCTCCACCGCCATTCCACCAGAAGAAAAACGGCCCCGTTCACTGACGACGTGGAAATTATACGAACTCCATATAGACGTATAATAAAGAAAAAAACCGTTTGGTACTTGAAAATTACAACTTGATGAATTCCATCAAGCAAAAATGATCGTGTAAAAAGATAACGATATGAAACTATACTACGCATAAAGATTGAAGAATATTCAAAACATAAAGTTCTAAATTTTTATGCGATTTTCCAAGCGTAGTAGTTGTAGGTAAATAATAAAACACATTGGTAAATTGTATTTGGATTAGGACATCAAAATTGTTTTGAAACTATTTTTTTTTTCTAATTTGTCTGGTTGTAGAGATCTGAGCGATTATTAATTACGGAGTTATCATCAATGAGAGCAAAAATATCCTTTTTGACAATGGTCCCTAAATATCCTAAAACTAGTAGTGGTACCAAAAAGTTTTTAAAACTCCAAATTATGAGTGCTGCAATGAAAGAACTTAAAAATATGAGTTGAAAACCAGGTTAAAAATTGCTTAATTTCCCTATTTTTAAAACAGTATTATAGTTGAGTGACTAGAGGCTAAATCACTGAGTAAAAAACCAAGAGATTAGAAAGTTTTATTCCTGAGAGGACGGTGGCCTTTACGAGGGAAGAATTCTTTGAAATTCCATTCTTAAATGACTCAACGAAGGGGTTGAAACTTGAATTTTTCAGTCTAGGTAACAACTTTCTTAAATTGTTTGCAATTATGAATTTAGATGAAAATTTTAAAAACCTCCTCTTTTGAAGATTCCTAATTCGTTTTATATATATATATATATATATATATATATATATATATATATATATATATATATATATATATACTATGGTGATATGTGCCCATAATTATGAAAGTGGTCTTAGTCAAAATTTAAAAAAAATGAATTTATCACTTATTTCACACGACATGATTTTGAACTAAATTTATTTATTCAACGTAATTTTTACGATATCGTTAAAAATGTAGTTGTAGTAGTAAATGTAGTTGTAATTATAACGTTATACGGAATTCAGTTATTGTTAATTATGAAAGTGGTCTAAGTCAACAATTTAAAGAAATTATAGTATAATATTTTTCTTTTCTACCGAATGGCCGTGATTTTGGTCTCTTGGCTAAAAATTCAATGGATGAAATTCTTGAAAAATGAACCTTATAAAATGTTTTATACGACTTCTTTAGATGATTCTAAATTCCAAATATTTGGATATTTCACCTAAAAGAGGAAGACTAAAAATATACGAAAATATTCAATTACTTCCATTATACAACACCACTAGACCAGTAATGGACGATCAACATAAAGATCTTATGTGTTTACTACCATACATCCCTTCAGTTTTTCAGGAACATTTTAAAATTCTTAAAAATTCAAAATTATTATAAAAATGGATTACTTTTTAAAAATAATAAATAAATGTTTGTGAATTATTTCGTTAAAGTTGTTGTTTCAAATAAAAAAATCACAATTTTTTATTACTTTAAGTCAGTTATAGGACATTCAGTTAGTTTTGAAAATGGTCTAAGTCAATTCAAGCTTTAAAAACAACATTTTTCTATGAAATTCACACAAAATTTCACATCTCTAATAAATTTCCATCAATTAAGACTAATAAAATTATAAATTAAAATGTCGCATTATGTAAAAATATTTTTTAATTTATTCAAATGCGATTCATTAAATAACTCAAAACAAGAAATATATGACTTAGATCACTTTCATAATTATGGGCATATATAATACTAAGGTGATTCGGCTTTAGTTTGTTTACTTATTTTATGAGATTTATCTGAACGAAGTCATAGGTAGCCACTAGTTGAAGATAATTCTATAACTTGGTGCATATTTAGAAAATATAAACAATGAGTACGTTTTTTAGTTGATAACCAAATCCACTAGGTATCGTACGATGTTCCATCGCATTTGTCTATTTAATGAGTAAGGGGACTGAAACGTGAATAGATTTGAAGTATAGAAAACTGCTCAACATTATTGTATGTTAAGAACGGTATTGAAACGAGACAGACTTATCCGGCCTCACGTGGAGTCGATGAAGACGAACGAGTCTCGTTCAAATAGAAATTAATAAAAAGAAAAATGCTTAAAAAATAATAATAATTATAAAAAGTTTTTGGGTATGTGAGGCACGGGGATTCTTTGATTTTTCGAAACTGTTAATCCACCACCAAACAGGAATTTTGAAGGACTTACCTTGGTGGTCGCCTCGCTCGTAACTTGCTTGAAACGAAATTTTTAAATAAATAAAACTAATTAATGATAACAAAACAAAGTGATTTATTCTTATGAATCAAAGAAAATCAAAATTAACACTAAAAATATTAAGTATATAGTAAGTAATAAAATTATTGAAAAATAAATTTTAAATTATCAACACGACGAGGCTCGCTCTTCGGTTGGCGGAATCAGAGTCCCTTGAGTGTTTCCATTTGCCTCGGAATCCAGTTGACTGCGTCCCTACTCGATGCCCCCAAAGTCGCCGACAAAACAACCAAATTCGACTTGTTTTTCCTCGACGACCCGAGAACACCGGTTCTCCAACTGGACCTGAAACAGATGGAAAAACTCTGTCCGCAGTGAATTAGCTCGCTTACGAAAAAAAAAAAAACTTAACGCCTCGTTACAGTATTGATATATCGACTGGTGTCGCTCCTTTTGGTAATTTTACGTTGTCCAGAGGTCAATGTGGCCCTAGCAGCTCAACAATTAGGGAAATTGGAAACTTGGTGGGAACATTGTCAATGTAATTAATTTTTTCTACAAGTTTCATTTGAAACTTTTTTTCTCACCCTAAGTCTTGTTTGAGGGGGTGGGGGTGGAGATAAAAATATTGTCACAGTTATTGAATAGTCTTTCATTACATTTTATTGTAGTATTACGTTGTAAATTTAATCTTAATTATTTGATAAAAAATCTGTTAAACCACCGCTCATTCCGGAAATGCTCTAATCAGAGAACAAACCAGCATCTTATCGTAACGTTAAAAACATATTTTCAGTTTTAATTTAAATGTGTACTAATACTGGACAAGGCATGTATTCATTTGGAAGTGAAAATGTTGACGCGTTCACTGAAATTCCGTTAAACTATGCAACATTTTCCCAAAAGGCTTTGATTGAAAAACAAGAACACTTGGGGTGTAAGAAAAAATCGCGGTCGGTCAAACGTGTGAAGAAATCGCTAGCCCAATTATGCTATTCTTGTTGGTGTTGCTTCAAAACCGACACCGACAATGCTCTACAAAACGATTCCTCCGACGACAATGACATCGAATGTGCCGTCATCGCGTATCAATTAGAACAAAAAACACTTGCAACAGCCAAAAGTGGCACTGATCAGTGTCCTGATTTGTGCGACAAGATTAGAGTGTTGTTGGTCGGTGACGAGACCGTGCCAAAAATTTCTGTTACGTGCATTTCGACAGGTTTCTTAATTTGATTTGTAATATATTGATTTAACGGTAATTCTTTTTGATTGTAGATGATTTAAATGTCACGGAGACCAGTTCATCGTCGCCTCTAGTCCGACCGAGGAGTAACAGCAGTAAGAGTGCCACGCCAAGCCCGGCACCGAGCGCTCGGTCACGGGTTCCCGGTGCCGTTGCCTCGAGCGAATGGCCTCCGGCCGCTGAAGATGACATTGATCGTCTCGTCGCTTTGCATCACAGCAAATCTTCAGGATTTTCAGCACTTGGTGTAAATAAATCTGTCACACACAATGAAACCAAACAATTTTATTGAGTTGATTGAAAATTTTTTAGAGTCGTTCCGATTCATTGGCCAGTGTATATTCGGGTGCCGGTGAAGGTCGTTACGGCACCGTGACAGTGCGAGGCCAAGTTGAATTTGGCTTGCAGTACAATTACAAGGCGGGTGCACTCGAAATCCACGTGAAACAATGTCGCGATCTGGCCGCTGTCGACACGAAACGCAACCGTTCCGATCCCTACGTCAAAGTCTATCTGTTACCAGATAAATCAAAAAGTGGTAAACGCAAGACCAAAGTCAAAAAGCACACGTTGAATCCCCTGTTCGATGAGACGTTAAAGTTTCACATGTCGCTGAATGGATTGGAAACACGAACCCTATGGCTGACGGTTTGGCACTCGGATATGTTTGGTCGTAACGATTTCCTCGGTGAGGTCATGATGCCGCTCGAGAATAAAGTATTTGATGACCCCACGCCGCAGTGGTACACCCTACAGGAGCGGGTTTGTCATTTAACAAAAACAATAAGATCGTTGATAGAGATTTGACTTGTGTTTGAATTTTAGACGGAACCATTTGATGATCTATTGTCGTACAAAGGTGATATTATTGTCGGATTGAAATTTGTTCCTCCCGATATGACGGTAACGAAAAAAGGGAAACGGTCGAAAGGAGCGTTGCACGTGCTAATTAAAGAAGCGAAACATTTAACGGCAGTCAAAGCTAATGGAACGTCCGATCCATTTTGTAAAAGGTTATTATTTAATTTTACAAAAAAAAAAAAAAAATTAAAGCAAAATTTAAGCGCTGGTTTTTTTGTGACGAAAATTATTTTCATGACGAGATTTGCTTATAACTGACAATTGAATTTTAAATTCTTTTATTCACTGAAAACGTTCATTTATTTAGATTTACAGATTACACTCGAATCGCTTATTTCGCTTTAATCACTGTCGAATCATGAATGAAATGTTACTTGGTAATTTGAATTTGGTTGTTGCTATGAGATTTTCGAATGTTTCTATGTGGTTGGATCTCGTGTTGTTTGTCTTTGTCCGTTACAATATGCAGAGAGAAAGTTGAGAGAGTCAGATCGCACAAAAACACGTGCTGCCCCCTACACGGACTACGAAATTTGGCACTACTTCTCTATTCATTCGTTTACACTTTTCTCCACTGTTCAACACACGGCACGACTAAAGCGACTAAAGCTATAGAGAAATAGTCGAGGCTTTAGTGCTAAGAAATAGTTCCATTCGTAATGAGAGTAAAGGGGGCAGCACGTAGGGATGCAACATCGCTCATAAAAAGCATCGATATTAGAACATCGATATTTTTAAAAGTGAAACATCGATGCTAAAAACATCGAAGTTTATGAACGATATATCGATTTTTTTTGGTTAAAACTTAAAACAAATAAAATACAGTATAAATCGTTTATAACGACACCGGATATAATGAACAATCGGTTATAACGTACAAAACCTTTGGATCCCGTGAAATGTCTAAGAAAAAATACATAGGAAACCGTTTATATTATACTATACAACCGTTTATGTACAAGTACATGTACAAAGTACAAATTTATAATAATTAAAATTAAAAACGTTCAAAAAACAATAATGAAAATTTTCAAATGTACAAATAATAATTAACATGGATTAACATTGGACGTTATGCTCAGTTTTAACGAATTGTTCACTTTAAGCGATACATATCGGTTATAGTGAATATCGCTTATAACGAACGAAATTTGACGGTCCCCTGAAGTTCGTTATAAACGATTTCTACTGTATACCTTAAAATTGTGATCTCCATTAGTTTATAATCTAATGTATTTAGATTACAATCTACCGTACCTAGCCTACCGTTAGTTTATAATCTCATGCGTAATCTTAGTGACGAAGTTCAGAACTTTACGGTGATATATAGCAGTATATAGTATATACATCAAAAAATATTACTAGTAATTATTAACAGAAACGAAACAAATTAGTAAAATAATCAAACATGAAGATATTTAAGTATATTATTTTTGGAAGTTGGCGGTACGATAAAACATCGAAAACATCGCGCATGAAGAACGATATATCATCGATGTTTTGGGTTACAAAATCGATGTTAAAACATCGATGCTTATGAACGATATATCGATGTTTGCAAAAATCGATGTATCGTTTGCATCCCTAGCAGCGCGTATATTTGTGAGATCTGGTTCTCTCAACTTTTTCTCTGCTCAACATCTTGACATCTTTTTTACTTTATTTTACTACTATATAGTAAAGGAAGTATTGTAATCGGGTCGAATTTTAGAATTCGAGCTTTTACCGGAAATTCATGTTTTGAGGCCCCCTAAATTCAAAAAAGTGGTTTTTAAAAAAATATCTGTGTGTGTGAGTGAGAGCCATATCGTATCGAAAGCTTTATCAGAATTTCACCAAACTAGGAATTTAGCCTGCATATTACATCTAGTTGTGCCGCGAGGCTTTTGGTTGGAATCGGTTAACCGAAAGCTTAATTAATTCTAAGAGTTTTTGAGTTTTTTCATTCTTTTTTCGGAAACGGCTCCAAGGACTTGTTTTAAACTTTCTATAGTTCTTAGATAAATCAATGCCTACAACTTTTCCTTGAAACTTTTTCCTGGGAAAATTCGAATAAGGACGGGTGAAGGTTGGGAATTTGTATATACATCTAGGTTGTATGCATATAGTTCTGTTCATATGTATTGTGTTCATATTTCTTGTAACTAACAGAACTAAAAACAAAAGAAATTACTGTGACGCCTCGCAGTAGATATTTTAACAAAGTTATTTCAATTTTTTTGCTTTAAGGGGGTATTCTAGTCTAGAGGCCCGAATTTCGAGCGTTTTTTGGCAATTAATAAAAAATAAGCATTTGATATTTTTAGTATCCATTTTTTATCATTTGTTTATTTATATTTAGAAAAAACACAAAAATAAATTTAAAAAAAAAATTTGTTTTTTTCATTAAGTTATGCATCTTTGAAGTAGAGGGGAAAAAAAGGCCGTGTCCTCCATGGCCATGATTTCTACCCTTGTGATCATTTGAAAAATAAAACAATGATGGATTCTTGATAAATACAAATGTCGCTATCGCATAAACCTCCAAAACTGAATTTTTTTTTTCATAAAATGGCGGCTACTCAAAAATAAAGGTCGATTTTTTCACTCATTGTTTAACGTTGTCGAATTTTTTAAAATATAACAAACTTAAAATTTTCATTTTTTATTGGTTCATCTGATAGAGAGATATTTAAAGAAAACTCATGTCAAATTTCAAGTAAATCGGTTAATTAGAACTTGAGATATTGTGGCTACCGCATCGAAAAAAGTAGTTTCGAGAAAAACGCGTTTAAAGTTTTACGTTAAGCCTCAACCGGTACAGTTGGCACGATGCTAAAAAGGCTATAACTTCG
Organism: Sisyra nigra; assembly: GCA_958496155.1. NCBI lineage: Eukaryota > Metazoa > Arthropoda > Insecta > Neuroptera > Sisyridae > Sisyra > Sisyra nigra. The sequence continues at coordinate 312,677 of OY292318.1, forward strand.
GAAGTAATTTGAATTTTGAAAAATTCTTTTAGGGAGAAATTTTTGAATATATAAACTATCGGATTATGAAAAAAAATTTCGATTTCTTCAAACTCTTAGACTAGAATACCCCCTTAAATACATTTCTTTCCTTTTCGACGCTTGATATTTCCAATCATTTTCTTTTTCGCTTCAATAATAAAATCTTTGGTAATATTAAAAATATTTTCTTTTTAGTTATTTGTTACCAGATAAAGGACGAAGTTCCAAACAAAAAACGCCAGTTCAGCGTCGCACGTGTAGTCCCATTTGGAATTATACGTTCATTTACGACGATGTTAGTCTCCAAGAGTTATCAGAACGTTCCCTCGAGTTGACCATTTGGGACCACGATCGTTTAGCGAGCAATGAATTTTTGGGAGGTGTACGATTTTCTCTAGGAACCGGTATGTACCTGTACAATACGAATACGGAGGGAAGCTTGAGAGGGTCAGATCGCACGAATACACGTGCTGCCCCCTACTCCGAAATTTGGAACTATTCTTTAAGCACGCATTTGCACTTTTCTCCACTGTTCTACACTTGGAATGATTGAAGCCATAGAGAAACGGTCGAGGCTTTAGGCATTCCGAGTGTAGAACAGTGGAGAAAAGTGCAAATGCGTGCTTAAAGAATAGTTCCACATTTTGGAGTAGGAGACAGCACGTGTATTCGTGCGATCTGACCCTCTCAGCTTCTTTCTCTCTGACCAATACAAGCTTATTTAGAGCCTACTATATATAACATGCATTTGTAGGCAAACACAATGGCAAAAGTGTCGAGTGGATGGATTCAACGGGCAAAGAGTTGACGTTATGGCAAGACATGTTGGGACGAGTCAACTTTTGGGTGGAGGGCAGCGTGCCGCTACGAGCGTCCCTAGAAAATCGGGTCGTGCAATAATAATGCAATAGATATTGAAATAGACTTTGATCAAGTCAAATGAAACATTTTAATGTTGTTATAGTAGCACTTTTAAAAAGTTCAAGTCAATAATTTTTTATTTAGTCAACTTGCCTAAAACAAGACTACAAACACAAACACACACACACACACACACACACAATGAGTTGATTAAACAAATGTTTATAAAATATATTTTTACATAATGTATTTGTCAGTGTATAATGTTTCTTAAATATGCCACGTGCGGGTGCATGTATCGATATAAGTATTGTTCCTCCTTCAATTTTCTCTCTTGAAAAATTTGAATGGAAAATCGTCTTTTTCACGTTTACCTTTTTGAAAAAAAAAAATTGGCTCAAAACGTTCGAACATAAATATTGTCGTTAATATATGTGATTGTATATTTTCAGTACAATAATAACGTTGTTCGCTCGTTGTAAGAGAATTACACATACAAGGTGTTGTGCCAATTAATTATTATTATAAATAATATAAAAAAATGAATTTTGTACCTAAGTATTTTATAAAAAAAAAAAAAGTTTTATAAAGTAAATAAGAGGAAAAAAAAAGAAGATAAATAATATTGAATTTGTGATCCTAATGGTTAAATCATCATTCATGTGTCTTCCTATATTATAATATTATAAATCTGTGTTATTTTGTGACATTGTTTTCTTGTGGAAGTATTTTTCTAACGACTTGCATTTTACTCGATATTCATACGATTCATACATTCCTTTCTTTACTGTACCTTTATTGTTAGTTATATCACCATATTATACATAAATGTACATCTTCTAGTTGAACGAAAATGACGTTTTTCATCATTAACCTGGCGCATAGTTGACGATTATGTGAAATTCCCATAATTGATGTTTTGAAACATAATGTATATTTTTATGATTGTATATTTTCGTTATATATTTCAATAAAAATATTTAAACTTTGAGCAGATCTGTAAAAAGGAATGAAGATTGAAGTGAAGATAGCGAACGTTTTATGTGAGTACAAAAAATTTCTTTGACCACCACTCCACCATTGTTTGATATCAGGAATGATTTTGAGATTCGAGGGTCATCATGAGAGCAACAAATGCTCATAGGCGACATCAAAAGAACTAATCTAGATTATCAAATAACATCCCCCAGTGCCCCGTACCAATGCCCATACTATTCGTTGTATAACGTATCGTTTTGATCGAAACAAAATCCTGTGTTATTTAAATGGAAAATAAAACAGTCAATGGATTGAGGGAAACCTTAATATTGATATTAAAAACTCGTTTTGGTAGAAAATTTTTTTTAAAGCCTTAATGATTAAAATATCCTTAATTTTATGAGAACGAATTATTTTAAAGAAATATTTAGATAGATCACCTTGAGCTTCATTAGTTATGGTAATTTTGTTATTACGTTAAAAGATCGATTTCTTATTGGAAAATTCAAATTTTGATTGTAATTTAAATGTTTAAAATGTCTAACATAAAAGGAACTTAAAGCTGCGTAGTCGGAAATTGTAAGTGTCAGTGGATTAGTTGAGAACCGTTACAAGAGGGAAATGAAGCCTGAATATTAAATAATATTGTCACAAATCTAAGACACCATTTTGTGTCTGGACGCCCGATGGGGGGGATTAACCAATCACCAGCCATAAGAATTGCACAAAAGGATGGACACCCTGGAGCCGTTTTATGACCGCGGATTAATATTACAAAAGAGGAGAAAACGAGCGCATTGTTCTAGTATTTTCTCCATTGATTTACCAATGGATGAGAGAAACACAGGCGCTACGATTACAAATAGAATCTTCTAGTAACGGATGATTTATGGCTTGGAAAGTTCTAGGCTGATGATCGGTTACTATAAATAATCCGAAAGATGGGCCAACAGTTTAGTGTTCAAATAAATGTTCGACAGTGTTAAAATAAAACAAGTGAATATTGTTAAAGTGCATAAAGTGATCAGTGAATTGTTGAATAAAGTGTGCATTGTGTATATAGTGAAATATAAACAGTGCTGTGACAATTGTGACAGTGACATAGTAATAGTGAATAAGCGACTTTAAAAACTGACTAATTGTTAACGTGTAGTCCATAAGTGTTAGATAAATAAATAAACAATTGTTAAGAAATAAATTCGTAGTCATTATACACAAACCAACGAATCAGTAAAAACGTTACAATATATATCAAATAGAATATGTTTCGTCAAAACGAAAATCCAAGTTTTCATAAGAAAGTTCATGAATAAGCAACGTTACCTTTTTGATTGTCGAGTGTCGACGATTGTTTTCGGCAGTTGTGTATTGCTTTGTTTATGGAGGATATCTATAGTACCCATTGAAACCAGATCAGGGGATTCTTTACCCCTACTTAGTAGCAAAACCCAGACAAATTGACGAGAATAATGTGCCTTCCATATGACAAGGATCTCGATGAAATAAACAACAATGGTTAGCTCCCGGTTTTTTTTGGCCCTAAAATATTATCCTTTCGATTTTGTTTATAATCTCTTTTCCTTGATGTCCGTGAACTAATCATCCCGAAGAAAAACTCAACGATGGTTAGTTCACGGACATCAAGGAAAAGAGATTTTAAACGAAATCGAAAGGATAAAATTTAAGGGCCGAAAAAACCGTGAACTAACCATCGTTGATTTTTTCTTCGAGATTTTTTCGTTGAAATTTTGACCAAAACTTACAAATACAGGACAAAATTAAAAGTTATCCTTTTCGAAAAAAAACTTGATATCTTCGTCTGTTGGTCCTTCAGCATCAAGGAAAAGAGATTTTAAACGAAATCTAATGGATAAAATTTAAGGACCGAAAAAAACCGTGAACTAACCATCGTTGATTTTTTCTTCGAGATTTTTTCGTTGAAATTTTGATCAAAACTTACAAATACAGGACAAAATTTGAAGTTATCCTTTTCGAAAAAAAACTTGATATCTTCGTCTGTTGGTCCTTCAGCATCAAGGAAAAGAGATTTTAAACGAAATCGAATGGATAAAATTTAAGGACCGAAAAAAACCGTGAACTAACCATCGTTGATTTTTTCTTCGAGATTTTTTCGTTGAAATTTTGACCAAAACTTACAAATACAGGACAAAATTGGAAGTTATCCTTTTCGAAAAAAAACTTTATATCTTCGTCTGTTGGTCCTTCAGCATCAAGGAAAAGAGATTTTAAACGAAATCGAAAGGATAAAATTTAAGGGCCGAAAAAAACCGTGAACTAACCATCGTTGATTTTTTCTTCGAGATTTTTTCGTTGAAATTTTGACCAAAACTTACAAATACAGGACAAAAATAAAAGTTATCCTTTTCGAAAAAAAACTTGATCTCTTCGTCTGATGGTCCTTCAGCATCAAGGAAAAGTGATTTTAAACGAAATCGAAAGGATAAAATTTAAGGGCCGAAACAAACCGTGAACTAACCATCGTTGATTTTTTCTTTGAGATTTTTTCGTTGAAATTTTGACCAAAACTTACAAATACAGGACAAAAATAAAAGTTATCCTTTTTGAAAAAAAACTTGATCTCCTCGTCTGTTGGTCCTTCAGCATCAAGGAAAGGAGATTTTAAACGAAATCGAAAGGATAAAATTTAACGGCCGAAAAAAACCGTGAACTAACCATCGTTGATTTTTTCTTCGAGATTTTTTCGTTGAAATTTTGACCAAAACTTACAAATACAGGACAAAAATAAAAGTTATCCTTTTTGAAAAAAAACTTGATCTCCTCGTCTGTTGGTCCTTCAGCATCAAGGAAAAGAGATTTTAAACGAAATCTAATGGATAAAATTTAAGGACCGAAAAAAACCGTGAACTAACCATCGTTGATTTTTTCTTCGAGATTTTTTCGTTGAAATTTTGACCAAAACTTACAAATACAGGACAAAATTTGAAGTTATCCTTTTCGAAAAAAAACTTGATCTCCTCGTCTGTTGGTCCTTCAGCATCAAGGAAAGGAGATTTTAAACGAAATCGAAAGGATAAAATTTAACAGCCGAAAAAAACCGTGAACTAACCATCGTTGATTTTTTCTTCGAGATTTTTTCGTTGAAATTTTGACCAAAACTTACAAATACAGGACAAAAATAAAAGTTATCCTTTTTGAAAAAAAACTTGATCTCCTCGTCTGTTGGTCCTTCAGCATCAAGGAAAAGAGATTTTAAACGAAATCTAATGGATAAAATTTAAGGACCGAAAAAAACCGTGAACTAACCATCGTTGATTTTTTCTTCGAGATTTTTTCGTTGAAATTTTGACCAAAACTTACAAATACAGGACAAAAATAAAAGTTATCCTTTTTGAAAAAAAACTTGATCTCCTCGTCTGTTGGTCCTTCAGCATCAAGGAAAAGAGATTTTAAACGAAATCTAATGGATAAAATTTAAGGACCGAAAAAAACCGTGAACTAACCATCGTTGATTTTTTCTTCGAGATTTTTTCGTTGAAATTTTGACCAAAACTTACAAATACAGGAAAAAAATAAAAGTTATCCTTTTTGAAAAAAAACTTGATCTCCTCGTCTGTTGGTCCTTCAGCATCAAGGAAAGGAGATTTTAAACGAAATCGAAAGGATAAAATTTAAGGGCCGAAAAAAACCGTGAACTAACCATCGTTGATTTTTTCTTCGAGATTTTTTCGTTGAAATTTTGACCAAAACTTACAAATACAGGACAAAAATAAATGTTATCCTTTTCGAAAAAAAACTTGATATCTTCGTCTGTTGGTCCTTCAGCATCAAGGAAAAGAGATTTTAAACGAAATCGAAAGGATAAAATTTAAGGACCGAAAAAAACCGTGAACTAACCATCGTTGATTTTTTCTTCGAGATTTTTTCTTCGAGATTTTTTCGTTGAAATTTTGACCAAAACTTACAAATGCAGGACAAAATGTGAAGTTATCCTTTTCGAAAAAAAACTTGATATCTTCGTCTGTTGGTCCTTCAGCATCAAGGAAAAGAGATTTTAAACGAAATCGAAAGAATAAAATTTAAGGACCGAAAAAAACCGTGAACTAACCATCGTTGATTTTTTCTTCGAGATTTTTTCGTTGAAATTTTGACCAAAACTTACAAATACAGGACAAAAATAAAAGTTATCCTTTTTGAAAAAAAACTTGATCTCCTCGTCTGTTGGTCCTTCAGCATCAAGGAAAGGAGATTTTAAACGAAATCGAAAGGATAAAATTTAACGGCCGAAAAAAACCGTGAACTAACCATCGTTGATTTTTTCTTCAAGATTTTTTCGTTGAAATTTTGACCAAAACTTACAAATACAGGACAAAAATAAAAGTTATCCTTTTTGAAAAAAAACTTGATCTCCTCGTCTGTTGGTCCTTCAGCATCAAGGAAAGGAGATTTTAAACGAAATCGAAAGGATAAAATTTAAGGGCCGAAAAAAACCGTGAACTAACCATCGTTGATTTTTTCTTCGAGATTTTTTCGTTGAAATTTTGACCAAAACTTACAAATACAGGACAAAAATAAATGTTATCCTTTTCGAAAAAAAACTTGATATCTTCGTCTGTTGGTCCTTCAGCATCAAGGAAAAGTGATTTTAAACGAAATCGAAAGGATAAAATTTAAGGGCCGAAAAAAACCGTGAACTAACCATCGTTGATTTTTTCTTTGAGATTTTTTCGTTGAAATTTTGACCAAAACTTACAAATACAGGACAAAAATAAATGTTATCCTTTTTGAAAAAAAACTTGATCTCTTCGTCTGTTGGTCCTTCAGCATCAAGGAAAAGTGATTTTAAACGAAATCGAAAGGATAAAATTTAAGGGCCGAAAAAAACCGTGAACTAACCATCGTTGATTTTTTCTTTGAGATTTTTTCGTTGAAATTTTGACCAAAACTTACAAATACAGGACAAAAATAAAAGTTATCCTTTTTGAAAAAAAACTTGATCTCCTCGTCTGTTGGTCCTTCAGCATCAAGGAAAGGAGATTTTAAACGAAATCGAAAGGATAAAATTTAACGGCCGAAAAAAACCGTGAACTAACCATCGTTGATTTTTTCTTCAAGATTTTTTCGTTGAAATTTTGACCAAAACTTACAAATACAGGACAAAAATAAAAGTTATCCTTTTTGAAAAAAAACTTGATCTCCTCGTCTGTTGGTCCTTCAGCATCAAGGAAAGGAGATTTTAAACGAAATCGAAAGGATAAAATTTAAGGGCCGAAAAAAACCGTGAACTAACCATCGTTGATTTTTTCTTCGAGATTTTTTCGTTGAAATTTTGACCAAAACTTACAAATACAGGACAAAAATAAATGTTATCCTTTTCGAAAAAAAACTTGATATCTTCGTCTGTTGGTCCTTCAGCATCAAGGAAAAGAGATTTTAAACGAAATCGAAAGGATAAAATTTAAGGACCGAAAAAAACCGTGAACTAACCATCGTTGATTTTTTCTTCGAGATTTTTTCGTTGAAATTTTGACCAAAACTTACAAATACAGGACAAAAATAAAAGTTATCCTTTTTGAAAAAAAACTTGATCTCCTCGTCTGTTGGTCCTTCAGCATCAAGGAAAGGAGATTTTAAACGAAATCGAAAGGATAAAATTTAACGGCCGAAAAAAACCGTGAACTAACCATCGTAAATTTTTTCTTCGAGATTTTTTCGTTGAAATTTTGACCAAAACTTACAAATACAGGACAAAATTAAAAGTTATCCTTTTCGAAAAAAAACTTGATATCTTCGTCTGTTGGTCCTTCAGCATCAAGGAAAAGAGATTTTAAACGAAATCTAATGGATAAAATTTAAGGACCGAAAAAAACCGTGAACTAACCATCGTTGATTTTTTCTTCGAGATTTTTTCGTTGAAATTTTGATCAAAACTTACAAATACAGGACAAAATTTGAAGTTATCCTTTTCGAAAAAAAACTTGATATCTTCGTCTGTTGGTCCTTCAGCATCAAGGAAAAGAGATTTTAAACGAAATCGAATGGATAAAATTTAAGGACCGAAAAAAACCGTGAACTAACCATCGTTGATTTTTTCTTCGAGATTTTTTCGTTGAAATTTTGACCAAAACTTACAAATACAGGACAAAATTGGAAGTTATCCTTTTCGAAAAAAAACTTTATATCTTCGTCTGTTGGTCCTTCAGCATCAAGGAAAAGAGATTTTAAACGAAATCGAAAGGATAAAATTTAAGGGCCGAAAAAAACCGTGAACTAACCATCGTTGATTTTTTCTTCGAGATTTTTTCGTTGAAATTTTGACCAAAACTTACAAATACAGGACAAAAATAAAAGTTATCCTTTTCGAAAAAAAACTTGATCTCTTCGTCTGATGGTCCTTCAGCATCAAGGAAAAGTGATTTTAAACGAAATCGAAAGGATAAAATTTAAGGGCCGAAACAAACCGTGAACTAACCATCGTTGATTTTTTCTTTGAGATTTTTTCGTTGAAATTTTGACCAAAACTTACAAATACAGGACAAAAATAAAAGTTATCCTTTTTGAAAAAAAACTTGATCTCCTCGTCTGTTGGTCCTTCAGCATCAAGGAAAGGAGATTTTAAACGAAATCGAAAGGATAAAATTTAACGGCCGAAAAAAACCGTGAACTAACCATCGTTGATTTTTTCTTCGAGATTTTTTCGTTGAAATTTTGACCAAAACTTACAAATACAGGACAAAAATAAAAGTTATCCTTTTTGAAAAAAAACTTGATCTCCTCGTCTGTTGGTCCTTCAGCATCAAGGAAAAGAGATTTTAAACGAAATCTAATGGATAAAATTTAAGGACCGAAAAAAACCGTGAACTAACCATCGTTGATTTTTTCTTCGAGATTTTTTCGTTGAAATTTTGACCAAAACTTACAAATACAGGACAAAATTTGAAGTTATCCTTTTCGAAAAAAAACTTGATCTCCTCGTCTGTTGGTCCTTCAGCATCAAGGAAAGGAGATTTTAAACGAAATCGAAAGGATAAAATTTAACAGCCGAAAAAAACCGTGAACTAACCATCGTTGATTTTTTCTTCGAGATTTTTTCGTTGAAATTTTGACCAAAACTTACAAATACAGGACAAAAATAAAAGTTATCCTTTTTGAAAAAAAACTTGATCTCCTCGTCTGTTGGTCCTTCAGCATCAAGGAAAAGAGATTTTAAACGAAATCTAATGGATAAAATTTAAGGACCGAAAAAAACCGTGAACTAACCATCGTTGATTTTTTCTTCGAGATTTTTTCGTTGAAATTTTGACCAAAACTTACAAATACAGGACAAAAATAAAAGTTATCCTTTTTGAAAAAAAACTTGATCTCCTCGTCTGTTGGTCCTTCAGCATCAAGGAAAAGAGATTTTAAACGAAATCTAATGGATAAAATTTAAGGACCGAAAAAAACCGTGAACTAACCATCGTTGATTTTTTCTTCGAGATTTTTTCGTTGAAATTTTGACCAAAACTTACAAATACAGGAAAAAAATAAAAGTTATCCTTTTTGAAAAAAAACTTGATCTCCTCGTCTGTTGGTCCTTCAGCATCAAGGAAAGGAGATTTTAAACGAAATCGAAAGGATAAAATTTAAGGGCCGAAAAAAACCGTGAACTAACCATCGTTGATTTTTTCTTCGAGATTTTTTCGTTGAAATTTTGACCAAAACTTACAAATACAGGACAAAAATAAATGTTATCCTTTTCGAAAAAAAACTTGATATCTTCGTCTGTTGGTCCTTCAGCATCAAGGAAAAGAGATTTTAAACGAAATCGAAAGGATAAAATTTAAGGACCGAAAAAAACCGTGAACTAACCATCGTTGATTTTTTCTTCGAGATTTTTTCTTCGAGATTTTTTCGTTGAAATTTTGACCAAAACTTACAAATGCAGGACAAAATGTGAAGTTATCCTTTTCGAAAAAAAACTTGATATCTTCGTCTGTTGGTCCTTCAGCATCAAGGAAAAGAGATTTTAAACGAAATCGAAAGAATAAAATTTAAGGACCGAAAAAAACCGTGAACTAACCATCGTTGATTTTTTCTTCGAGATTTTTTCGTTGAAATTTTGACCAAAACTTACAAATACAGGACAAAAATAAAAGTTATCCTTTTTGAAAAAAAACTTGATCTCCTCGTCTGTTGGTCCTTCAGCATCAAGGAAAGGAGATTTTAAACGAAATCGAAAGGATAAAATTTAACGGCCGAAAAAAACCGTGAACTAACCATCGTTGATTTTTTCTTCAAGATTTTTTCGTTGAAATTTTGACCAAAACTTACAAATACAGGACAAAAATAAAAGTTATCCTTTTTGAAAAAAAACTTGATCTCCTCGTCTGTTGGTCCTTCAGCATCAAGGAAAGGAGATTTTAAACGAAATCGAAAGGATAAAATTTAAGGGCCGAAAAAAACCGTGAACTAACCATCGTTGATTTTTTCTTCGAGATTTTTTCGTTGAAATTTTGACCAAAACTTACAAATACAGGACAAAAATAAATGTTATCCTTTTCGAAAAAAAACTTGATATCTTCGTCTGTTGGTCCTTCAGCATCAAGGAAAAGTGATTTTAAACGAAATCGAAAGGATAAAATTTAAGGGCCGAAAAAAACCGTGAACTAACCATCGTTGATTTTTTCTTTGAGATTTTTTCGTTGAAATTTTGACCAAAACTTACAAATACAGGACAAAAATAAATGTTATCCTTTTTGAAAAAAAACTTGATCTCTTCGTCTGTTGGTCCTTCAGCATCAAGGAAAAGTGATTTTAAACGAAATCGAAAGGATAAAATTTAAGGGCCGAAAAAAACCGTGAACTAACCATCGTTGATTTTTTCTTTGAGATTTTTTCGTTGAAATTTTGACCAAAACTTACAAATACAGGACAAAAATAAAAGTTATCCTTTTTGAAAAAAAACTTGATCTCCTCGTCTGTTGGTCCTTCAGCATCAAGGAAAGGAGATTTTAAACGAAATCGAAAGGATAAAATTTAACGGCCGAAAAAAACCGTGAACTAACCATCGTTGATTTTTTCTTCAAGATTTTTTCGTTGAAATTTTGACCAAAACTTACAAATACAGGACAAAAATAAAAGTTATCCTTTTTGAAAAAAAACTTGATCTCCTCGTCTGTTGGTCCTTCAGCATCAAGGAAAGGAGATTTTAAACGAAATCGAAAGGATAAAATTTAAGGGCCGAAAAAAACCGTGAACTAACCATCGTTGATTTTTTCTTCGAGATTTTTTCGTTGAAATTTTGACCAAAACTTACAAATACAGGACAAAAATAAATGTTATCCTTTTCGAAAAAAAACTTGATATCTTCGTCTGTTGGTCCTTCAGCATCAAGGAAAAGAGATTTTAAACGAAATCGAAAGGATAAAATTTAAGGACCGAAAAAAACCGTGAACTAACCATCGTTGATTTTTTCTTCGAGATTTTTTCGTTGAAATTTTGACCAAAACTTACAAATACAGGACAAAAATAAAAGTTATCCTTTTTGAAAAAAAACTTGATCTCCTCGTCTGTTGGTCCTTCAGCATCAAGGAAAGGAGATTTTAAACGAAATCGAAAGGATAAAATTTAACGGCCGAAAAAAACCGTGAACTAACCATCGTAAATTTTTTCTTCGAGATTTTTTCGTTGAAATTTTGACCAAAACTTACAAATACAGGACAAAATTAAAAGTTATCCTTTTCGAAAAAAAACTTGATATCTTCGTCTGTTGGTCCTTCAGCATCAAGGAAAAGAGATTTTAAACGAAATCTAATGGATAAAATTTAAGGACCGAAAAAAACCGTGAACTAACCATCGTTGATTTTTTCTTCGAGATTTTTTCGTTGAAATTTTGATCAAAACTTACAAATACAGGACAAAATTTGAAGTTATCCTTTTCGAAAAAAAACTTGATATCTTCGTCTGTTGGTCCTTCAGCATCAAGGAAAAGAGATTTTAAACGAAATCGAATGGATAAAATTTAAGGACCGAAAAAAACCGTGAACTAACCATCGTTGATTTTTTCTTCGAGATTTTTTCGTTGAAATTTTGACCAAAACTTACAAATACAGGACAAAATTGGAAGTTATCCTTTTCGAAAAAAAACTTTATATCTTCGTCTGTTGGTCCTTCAGCATCAAGGAAAAGAGATTTTAAACGAAATCGAAAGGATAAAATTTAAGGGCCGAAAAAAACCGTGAACTAACCATCGTTGATTTTTTCTTCGAGATTTTTTCGTTGAAATTTTGACCAAAACTTACAAATACAGGACAAAAATAAAAGTTATCCTTTTCGAAAAAAAACTTGATCTCTTCGTCTGTTGGTCCTTCAGCATCAAGGAAAAGTGATTTTAAACGAAATCGAAAGGATAAAATTTAAGGGCCGAAACAAACCGTGAACTAACCATCGTTGATTTTTTCTTCGAGATTTTTTCGTTGAAATTTTGACCAAAACTTACAAATACAGGACAAAAATAAAAGTTATCCTTTTCGAAAAAAAACTTTATCTTCGTCTGTTGGTCCTTCAACATCAAGGAAAAGAGATTTTAAACGAAATCGAAAGGATAAAATTTATGGACCGAAAAAAACCGTGAACTAACCATCGTTGATTTTTCTTTGAGATTTTTTCGTTGAAATTTTGACCAAAACTTACAAATACAGGACAAAAATAAAAGTTATCCTTTTTGAAAAAAAACTTGATCTCCTCGTCTGTTGGTCCTTCAGCATCAAGGAAAGGAGATTTTAAACGAAATCGAAAGGATAAAATTTAACGGCCGAAAAAAACCGTGAACTAACCATCGTTGATTTTTTCTTCGAGATTTTTTCGTTGAAATTTTGACCAAAACTTACAAATACAGGACAAAAATAAAAGTTATCCTTTTTGAAAAAAAACTTGATCTCCTCGTCTGTTGGTCCTTCAGCATCAAGGAAAAGAGATTTTAAACGAAATCTAATGGATAAAATTTAAGGACCGAAAAAAACCGTGAACTAACCATCGTTGATTTTTTCTTCGAGATTTTTTCGTTGAAATTTTGACCAAAACTTACAAATACAGGACAAAATTTGAAGTTATCCTTTTCGAAAAAAAACTTGATCTCCTCGTCTGTTGGTCCTTCAGCATCAAGGAAAAGAGATTTTAAACGAAATCTAATGGATAAAATTTAAGGACCGAAAAAAACCGTGAACTAACCATCGTTGATTTTTTCTTCGAGATTTTTTCGTTGAAATTTTGACCAAAACTTACAAATACAGGACAAAAATAAAAGTTATCCTTTTTGAAAAAAAACTTGATCTCCTCGTCTGTTGGTCCTTCAGCATCAAGGAAAAGAGATTTTAAACGAAATCTAATGGATAAAATTTAAGGACCGAAAAAAACCGTGAACTAACCATCGTTGATTTTTTCTTCGAGATTTTTTCGTTGAAATTTTGACCAAAACTTACAAATACAGGACAAAAATAAAAGTTATCCTTTTTGAAAAAAAACTTGATCTCCTCGTCTGTTGGTCCTTCAGCATCAAGGAAAAGAGATTTTAAACGAAATCTAATGGATAAAATTTAAGGACCGAAAAAAACCGTGAACTAACCATCGTTGATTTTTTCTTCGAGATTTTTTCGTTGAAATTTTGACCAAAACTTACAAATACAGGACAAAAATAAAAGTTATCCTTTTTGAAAAAAAACTTGATCTCCTCGTCTGTTGGTCCTTCAGCATCAAGGAAAAGAGATTTTAAACGAAATCTAATGGATAAAATTTAAGGACCGAAAAAAACCGTGAACTAACCATCGTTGATTTTTTCTTCGAGATTTTTTCGTTGAAATTTTGACCAAAACTTACAAATACAGGACAAAAATAAAAGTTATCCTTTTTGAAAAAAAACTTGATCTCCTCGTCTGTTGGTCCTTCAGCATCAAGGAAAGGAGATTTTAAACGAAATCGAAAGGATAAAATTTAACAGCCGAAAAAAACCGTGAACTAACCATCGTTGATTTTTTCTTCGAGATTTTTTCGTTGAAATTTTGACCAAAACTTACAAATACAGGACAAAAATAAAAGTTATCCTTTTTGAAAAAAAACTTGATCTCCTCGTCTGTTGGTCCTTCAGCATCAAGGAAAGGAGATTTTAAACGAAATCGAAAGGATAAAATTTAACAGCCGAAAAAAACCGTGAACTAACCATCGTTGATTTTTTCTTCGAGATTTTTTCGTTGAAATTTTGACCAAAACTTACAAATACAGGACAAAATTTGAAGTTATCCTTTTCGAAAAAAAACTTGATCTCCTCGTCTGTTGGTCCTTCAGCATCAAGGAAAAGAGATTTTAAACGAAATCTAATGGATAAAATTTAAGGACCGAAAAAAACCGTGAACTAACCATCGTTGATTTTTTCTTCGAGATTTTTTCGTTGAAATTTTGACCAAAACTTACAAATACAGGACAAAAATAAAAGTTATCCTTTTTGAAAAAAAACTTGATCTCCTCGTCTGTTGGTCCTTCAGCATCAAGGAAAAGAGATTTTAAACGAAATCTAATGGATAAAATTTAAGGACCGAAAAAAACCGTGAACTAACCATCGTTGATTTTTTCTTCGAGATTTTTTCGTTGAAATTTTGACCAAAACTTACAAATACAGGACAAAAATAAAAGTTATCCTTTTTGAAAAAAAACTTGATCTCCTCGTCTGTTGGTCCTTCAGCATCAAGGAAAGGAGATTTTAAACGAAATCGAAAGGATAAAATTTAACAGCCGAAAAAAACCGTGAACTAACCATCGTTGATTTTTTCTTCGAGATTTTTTCGTTGAAATTTTGACCAAAACTTACAAATACAGGACAAAAATAAAAGTTATCCTTTTTGAAAAAAAACTTGATCTCCTCGTCTGTTGGTCCTTCAGCATCAAGGAAAAGAGATTTTAAACGAAATCTAATGGATAAAATTTAAGGACCGAAAAAAACCGTGAACTAACCATCGTTGATTTTTTCTTCGAGATTTTTTCGTTGAAATTTTGACCAAAACTTACAAATACAGGACAAAAATAAAAGTTATCCTTTTTGAAAAAAAACTTGATCTCCTCGTCTGTTGGTCCTTCAGCATCAAGGAAAGGAGATTTTAAACGAAATCGAAAGGATAAAATTTAACAGCCGAAAAAAACCGTGAACTAACCATCGTTGATTTTTTCTTCGAGATTTTTTCGTTGAAATTTTGACCAAAACTTACAAATACAGGACAAAAATAAAAGTTATCCTTTTTGAAAAAAAACTTGATCTCCTCGTCTGTTGGTCCTTCAGCATCAAGGAAAAGAGATTTTAAACGAAATCTAATGGATAAAATTTAAGGACCGAAAAAAACCGTGAACTAACCATCGTTGATTTTTTCTTCGAGATTTTTTCGTTGAAATTTTGACCAAAACTTACAAATACAGGACAAAAATAAAAGTTATCCTTTTTGAAAAAAAACTTGATCTCCTCGTCTGTTGGTCCTTCAGCATCAAGGAAAGGAGATTTTAAACGAAATCGAAAGGATAAAATTTAACAGCCGAAAAAAACCGTGAACTAACCATCGTTGATTTTTTCTTCGAGATTTTTTCGTTGAAATTTTGACCAAAACTTACAAATACAGGACAAAAATAAAAGTTATCCTTTTTGAAAAAAAACTTGATCTCCTCGTCTGTTGGTCCTTCAGCATCAAGGAAAAGAGATTTTAAACGAAATCTAATGGATAAAATTTAAGGACCGAAAAAAACCGTGAACTAACCATCGTTGATTTTTTCTTCGAGATTTTTTCGTTGAAATTTTGACCAAAACTTACAAATACAGGACAAAAATAAAAGTTATCCTTTTTGAAAAAAAACTTGATCTCCTCGTCTGTTGGTCCTTCAGCATCAAGGAAAAGAGATTTTAAACGAAATCTAATGGATAAAATTTAAGGACCGAAAAAAACCGTGAACTAACCATCGTTGATTTTTTCTTCGAGATTTTTTCGTTGAAATTTTGACCAAAACTTACAAATACAGGACAAAATTTGAAGTTATCCTTTTCGAAAAAAAACTTGATATCTTCGTCTGTTGGTCCTTCAGCATCAAGGAAAAGAGATTTTAAACGAAATCGAATGGATAAAATTTAAGGACCGAAAAAAACCGTGAACTAACCATCGTTGATTTTTTCTTCGAGATTTTTTCGTTGAAATTTTGACCAAAACTTACAAATACAGGACAAAAATAAAAGTTATCCTTTTCGAAAAAAAACTTGATATCTTCGTCTGTTGGTCCTTCAGCATCAAGGAAAAGAGATTTTAAACGAAATCTAATGGATAAAATTTAAGGACCGAAAAAAACCGTGAACTAACCATCGTTGATTTTTTCTTCGAGATTTTTTCGTTGAAATTTTGACCAAAACTTACAAATACAGGACAAAATTTGAAGTTATCCTTTTCGAAAAAAAACTTGATATCTTCGTCTGTTGGTCCTTCAGCATCAAGGAAAAGAGATTTTAAACGAAATCGAATGGATAAAATTTAAGGACCGAAAAAAACCGTGAACTAACCATCGTTGATTTTTTCTTCGAGATTTTTTCGTTGAAATTTTGATCAAAACTTACAAATACAGGACAAAATTTGAAGTTATCCTTTTCGAAAAAAAACTTGATATCTTCGTCTGTTGGTCCTTCAGCATCAAGGAAAAGAGATTTTAAACGAAATCGAATGGATAAAATTTAAGGACCGAAAAAAACCGTGAACTAACCATCGTTGATTTTTTCTTCGAGATTTTTTCGTTGAAATTTTGACCAAAACTTACAAATACAGGACAAAAATAAAAGTTATCCTTTTCGAAAAAAAACTTGATCTCTTCGTCTGTTGGTCCTTCAGCATCAAGGAAAAGTGATTTTAAACGAAATCGAAAGGATAAAATTTAAGGGCCGAAACAAACCGTGAACTAACCATCGTTGATTTTTTCTTTGAGATTTTTTCGTTGAAATTTTGACCAAAACTTACAAATACAGGACAAAAATAAAAGTTATCCTTTTTGAAAAAAAACTAGATCTCCTCGTCTGTTGGTCCTTCAGCATCAAGGAAAGGAGATTTTAAACGAAATCGAAAGGATAAAATTTAACGGCCGAAAAAAACCGTGAACTAACCATCGTTGATTTTTTCTTCGAGATTTTTTCGTTGAAATTTTGACCAAAACTTACAAATACAGGACAAAAATAAAAGTTATCCTTTTTGAAAAAAAACTTGATCTCCTCGTCTGTTGGTCCTTCAGCATCAAGGAAAAGAGATTTTAAACGAAATCTAATGGATAAAATTTAAGGACCGAAAAAAACCGTGAACTAACCATCGTTGATTTTTTCTTCGAGATTTTTTCGTTGAAATTTTGACCAAAACTTACAAATACAGGACAAAATTTGAAGTTATCCTTTTCGAAAAAAAACTTGATCTCCTCGTCTGTTGGTCCTTCAGCATCAAGGAAAGGAGATTTTAAACGAAATCGAAAGGATAAAATTTAACAGCCGAAAAAAACCGTGAACTAACCATCGTTGATTTTTTCTTCGAGATTTTTTCGTTGAAATTTTGACCAAAACTTACAAATACAGGACAAAAATAAAAGTTATCCTTTTTGAAAAAAAACTTGATCTCCTCGTCTGTTGGTCCTTCAGCATCAAGGAAAGGAGATTTTAAACGAAATCGAAAGGATAAAATTTAAGGGCCGAAAAAAACCGTGAACTAACCATCGTTGATTTTTTCTTCGAGATTTTTTCGTTGAAATTTTGACCAAAACTTACAAATACAGGACAAAAATAAATGTTATCCTTTTCGAAAAAAAACTTGATATCTTCGTCTGTTGGTCCTTCAGCATCAAGGAAAAGAGATTTTAAACGAAATCGAAAGGATAAAATTTAAGGACCGAAAAAAACCGTGAACTAACCATCGTTGATTTTTTCTTCGAGATTTTTTCGTTGAAATTTTGACCAAAACTTACAAATGCAGGACAAAATGTGAAGTTATCCTTTTCGAAAAAAAACTTGATATCTTCGTCTGTTGGTCCTTCAGCATCAAGGAAAAGAGATTTTAAACGAAATCGAAAGGATAAAATTTAAGGACCGAAAAAAACCGTGAACTAACCATCGTTGATTTTTTCTTCGAGATTTTTTCGTTGAAATTTTGACCAAAACTTACAAATACAGGACAAAAATAAAAGTTATCCTTTTTGAAAAAAAACTTGATCTCCTCGTCTGTTGGTCCTTCAGCATCAAGGAAAGGAGATTTTAAACGAAATCGAAAGGATAAAATTTAAGGGCCGAAAAAAACCGTGAACTAACCATCGTTGATTTTTTCTTCGAGATTTTTTCGTTGAAATTTTGACCAAAACTTACAAATACAGGACAAAAATAAAAGTTATCCTTTTTGAAAAAAAACTTGATCTCCTCGTCTGTTGGTCCTTCAGCATCAAGGAAAGGAGATTTTAAACGAAATCGAAAGGATAAAATTTAACGGCCGAAAAAAACCGTGAACTAACCATCGTTGATTTTTTCTTCAAGATTTTTTCGTTGAAATTTTGACCAAAACTTACAAATACAGGACAAAAATAAAAGTTATCCTTTTTGAAAAAAAACTTGATCTCCTCGTCTGTTGGTCCTTCAGCATCAAGGAAAGGAGATTTTAAACGAAATCGAAAGGATAAAATTTAAGGGCCGAAAAAAACCGTGAACTAACCATCGTTGATTTTTTCTTCGAGATTTTTTCGTTGAAATTTTGACCAAAACTTACAAATACAGGACAAAAATAAATGTTATCCTTTTCGAAAAAAAACTTGATATCTTCGTCTGTTGGTCCTTCAGCATCAAGGAAAAGTGATTTTAAACGAAATCGAAAGGATAAAATTTAAGGGCCGAAAAAAACCGTGAACTAACCATCGTTGATTTTTTCTTTGAGATTTTTTCGTTGAAATTTTGACCAAAACTTACAAATACAGGACAAAAATAAAAGTTATCCTTTTTGAAAAAAAACTTGATCTCCTCGTCTGTTGGTCCTTCAGCATCAAGGAAAGGAGATTTTAAACGAAATCGAAAGGATAAAATTTAACGGCCGAAAAAAACCGTGAACTAACCATCGTTGATTTTTTCTTCAAGATTTTTTCGTTGAAATTTTGACCAAAACTTACAAATGCAGGACAAAATGTGAAGTTATCCTTTTCGAAAAAAAACTTGATATCTTCGTCTGTTGGTCCTTCAGCATCAAGGAAAAGAGATTTTAAACGAAATCGAAAGGATAAAATTTAAGGACCGAAAAAAACCGTGAACTAACCATCGTTGATTTTTTCTTCGAGATTTTTTCGTTGAAATTTTGACCAAAACTTACAAATACAGGACAAAAATAAAAGTTATCCTTTTTGAAAAAAAACTTGATCTCCTCGTCTGTTGGTCCTTCAGCATCAAGGAAAGGAGATTTTAAACGAAATCGAAAGGATAAAATTTAAGGGCCGAAAAAAACCGTGAACTAACCATCGTTGATTTTTTCTTCGAGATTTTTTCGTTGAAATTTTGACCAAAACTTACAAATACAGGACAAAAATAAAAGTTATCCTTTTTGAAAAAAAACTTGATCTCCTCGTCTGTTGGTCCTTCAGCATCAAGGAAAGGAGATTTTAAACGAAATCGAAAGGATAAAATTTAACGGCCGAAAAAAACCGTGAACTAACCATCGTTGATTTTTTCTTCAAGATTTTTTCGTTGAAATTTTGACCAAAACTTACAAATACAGGACAAAAATAAAAGTTATCCTTTTTGAAAAAAAACTTGATCTCCTCGTCTGTTGGTCCTTCAGCATCAAGGAAAGGAGATTTTAAACGAAATCGAAAGGATAAAATTTAAGGGCCGAAAAAAACCGTGAACTAACCATCGTTGATTTTTTCTTCGAGATTTTTTCGTTGAAATTTTGACCAAAACTTACAAATACAGGACAAAAATAAATGTTATCCTTTTCGAAAAAAAACTTGATATCTTCGTCTGTTGGTCCTTCAGCATCAAGGAAAAGAGATTTTAAACGAAATCGAAAGGATAAAATTTAAGGACCGAAAAAAACCGTGAACTAACCATCGTTGATTTTTTCTTCGAGATTTTTTCGTTGAAATTTTGACCAAAACTTACAAATGCAGGACAAAATGTGAAGTTATCCTTTTCGAAAAAAAACTTAATATCTTCGTCTGTTGGTCCTTCAGCATCAAGGAAAAGAGATTTTAAACGAAATCGAAAGGATAAAATTTAAGGACCGAAAAAAACCGTGAACTAACCATCGTTGATTTTTTCTTCGAGATTTTTTCGTTGAAATTTTGACCAAAACTTACAAATACAGGACAAAAATAAAAGTTATCCTTTTTGAAAAAAAACTTGATCTCCTCGTCTGTTGGTCCTTCAGCATCAAGGAAAGGAGATTTTAAACGAAATCGAAAGGATAAAATTTAACGGCCGAAAAAAACCGTGAACTAACCATCGTAAATTTTTTCTTCGAGATTTTTTCGTTGAAATTTTGACCAAAACTTACAAATACAGGACAAAATTAAAAGTTATCCTTTTCGAAAAAAAACTTGATATCTTCGTCTGTTGGTCCTTCAGCATCAAGGAAAAGAGATTTTAAACGAAATCTAATGGATAAAATTTAAGGACCGAAAAAAACCGTGAACTAACCATCGTTGATTTTTTCTTCGAGATTTTTTCGTTGAAATTTTGATCAAAACTTACAAATACAGGACAAAATTTGAAGTTATCCTTTTCGAAAAAAAACTTGATATCTTCGTCTGTTGGTCCTTCAGCATCAAGGAAAAGAGATTTTAAACGAAATCGAATGGATAAAATTTAAGGACCGAAAAAAACCGTGAACTAACCATCGTTGATTTTTTCTTCGAGATTTTTTCGTTGAAATTTTGACCAAAACTTACAAATACAGGACAAAATTGGAAGTTATCCTTTTCGAAAAAAAACTTTATATCTTCGTCTGTTGGTCCTTCAGCATCAAGGAAAAGAGATTTTAAACGAAATCGAAAGGATAAAATTTAAGGGCCGAAAAAAACCGTGAACTAACCATCGTTGATTTTTTCTTCGAGATTTTTTCGTTGAAATTTTGACCAAAACTTACAAATACAGGACAAAAATAAAAGTTATCCTTTTCGAAAAAAAACTTGATCTCTTCGTCTGTTGGTCCTTCAGCATCAAGGAAAAGAGATTTTAAACGAAATCGAAAGGATAAAATTTAAGGGCCGAAAAAAACCGTGAACTAACCATCGTTGATTTTTTCTTCGAGATTTTTTCGTTGAAATTTTGACCAAAACTTACAAATACAGGACAAAAATAAAAGTTATCCTTTTCGAAAAAAAACTTTATCTTCGTCTGTTGGTCCTTCAACATCAAGGAAAAGAGATTTTAAACGAAATCGAAAGGATAAAATTTATGGACCGAAAAAAACCGTGAACTAACCATCGTTGATTTTTCTTTGAGATTTTTTCGTTGAAATTTTGACCAAAACTTACAAATACAGGACAAAAATAAAAGTTATCCTTTTTGAAAAAAAACTTGATCTCCTCGTCTGTTGGTCCTTCAGCATCAAGGAAAGGAGATTTTAAACGAAATCGAAAGGATAAAATTTAACGGCCGAAAAAAACCGTGAACTAACCATCGTTGATTTTTTCTTCGAGATTTTTTCGTTGAAATTTTGACCAAAACTTACAAATACAGGACAAAAATAAAAGTTATCCTTTTTGAAAAAAAACTTGATCTCCTCGTCTGTTGGTCCTTCAGCATCAAGGAAAAGAGATTTTAAACGAAATCTAATGGATAAAATTTAAGGACCGAAAAAAACCGTGAACTAACCATCGTTGATTTTTTCTTCGAGATTTTTTCGTTGAAATTTTGACCAAAACTTACAAATACAGGACAAAATTTGAAGTTATCCTTTTCGAAAAAAAACTTGATCTCCTCGTCTGTTGGTCCTTCAGCATCAAGGAAAGGAGATTTTAAACGAAATCGAAAGGATAAAATTTAACAGCCGAAAAAAACCGTGAACTAACCATCGTTGATTTTTTCTTCGAGATTTTTTCGTTGAAATTTTGACCAAAACTTACAAATACAGGACAAAAATAAAAGTTATCCTTTTTGAAAAAAAACTTGATCTCCTCGTCTGTTGGTCCTTCAGCATCAAGGAAAAGAGATTTTAAACGAAATCTAATGGATAAAATTTAAGGACCGAAAAAAACCGTGAACTAACCATCGTTGATTTTTTCTTCGAGATTTTTTCGTTGAAATTTTGACCAAAACTTACAAATACAGGACAAAATTTGAAGTTATCCTTTTCGAAAAAAAACTTGATATCTTCGTCTGTTGGTCCTTCAGCATCAAGGAAAAGAGATTTTAAACGAAATCGAAAGGATAAAATTTAACAGCCGAAAAAAACCGTGAACTAACCATCGTTGATTTTTTCTTCGAGATTTTTTCGTTGAAATTTTGACCAAAACTTACAAATACAGGACAAAAATAAAAGTTATCCTTTTTGAAAAAAAACTTGATCTCCTCGTCTGTTGGTCCTTCAGCATCAAGGAAAAGAGATTTTAAACGAAATCTAATGGATAAAATTTAAGGACCGAAAAAAACCGTGAACTAACCATCGTTGATTTTTTCTTCGAGATTTTTTCGTTGAAATTTTGACCAAAACTTACAAATACAGGACAAAAATAAAAGTTATCCTTTTTGAAAAAAAACTTGATCTCCTCGTCTGTTGGTCCTTCAGCATCAAGGAAAAGAGATTTTAAACGAAATCTAATGGATAAAATTTAAGGACCGAAAAAAACCGTGAACTAACCATCGTTGATTTTTTCTTCGAGATTTTTTCGTTGAAATTTTGACCAAAACTTACAAATACAGGACAAAATTTGAAGTTATCCTTTTCGAAAAAAAACTTGATATCTTCGTCTGTTGGTCCTTCAGCATCAAGGAAAAGAGATTTTAAACGAAATCGAATGGATAAAATTTAAGGACCGAAAAAAACCGTGAACTAACCATCGTTGATTTTTTCTTCGAGATTTTTTCGTTGAAATTTTGACCAAAACTTACAAATACAGGACAAAAATAAAAGTTATCCTTTTCGAAAAAAAACTTGATCTCTTCGTCTGTTGGTCCTTCAGCATCAAGGAAAAGTGATTTTAAACGAAATCGAAAGGATAAAATTTAAGGGCCGAAAAAAACCGTGAACTAACCATCGTTGATTTTTTCTTCAAGATTTTTTCGTTGAAATTTTGACCAAAACTTACAAATACAGGACAAAAATAAAAGTTATCCTTTTTGAAAAAAAACTTGATCTCCTCGTCTGTTGGTCCTTCAGCATCAAGGAAAGGAGATTTTAAACGAAATCGAAAGGATAAAATTTAACGGCCGAAAAAAACCGTGAACTAACCATCGTTGATTTTTTCTTCAAGATTTTTTCGTTGAAATTTTGACCAAAACTTACAAATACAGGACAAAAATAAAAGTTATCCTTTTTGAAAAAAAACTTGATCTCCTCGTCTGTTGGTCCTTCAGCATCAAGGAAAGGAGATTTTAAACGAAATCGAAAGGATAAAATTTAAGGGCCGAAAAAAACCGTGAACTAACCATCGTTGATTTTTTCTTCGAGATTTTTTCGTTGAAATTTTGACCAAAACTTACAAATACAGGACAAAAATAAAAGTTATCCTTTTCGAAAAAAAACTTGATATCTTCGTCTGTTGGTCCTTCAGCATCAAGGAAAAGAGATTTTAAACGAAATCGAAAGGATAAAATTTATGGACCGAAAAAAACCGTGAACTAACCATCGTTGATTTTTTCTTTGAGATTTTTTCGTTGAATTTTTGACCAAAACTTACAAATACAGGACAAAAATAAAAGTTATCCTTTTTGAAAAAAAACTTGATCTCCTCGTCTGTTGGTCCTTCAGCATCAAGGAAAGGAGATTTTAAACGAAATCGAAAGGATAAAATTTAACGGCCGAAAAAAACCGTGAACTAACCATCGTTGATTTTTTCTTCAAGATTTTTTCGT
Organism: Sisyra nigra; assembly: GCA_958496155.1. Taxonomy (NCBI): domain Eukaryota; kingdom Metazoa; phylum Arthropoda; class Insecta; order Neuroptera; family Sisyridae; genus Sisyra; species Sisyra nigra. The sequence goes on from OY292318.1 coordinate 336,591, forward strand.
TGAAATTTTGACCAAAACTTACAAATACAGGACAAAAATAAAAGTTATCCTTTTTGAAAAAAAACTTGATCTCCTCGTCTGTTGGTCCTTCAGCATCAAGGAAAGGAGATTTTAAACGAAATCGAAAGGATAAAATTTAAGGGCCGAAAAAAACCGTGAACTAACCATCGTTGATTTTTTCTTCGAGATTTTTTCGTTGAAATTTTGACCAAAACTTACAAATACAGGACAAAAATAAATGTTATCCTTTTCGAAAAAAAACTTGATATCTTCGTCTGTTGGTCCTTCAGCATCAAGGAAAAGAGATTTTAAACGAAATCGAAAGGATAAAATTTAAGGACCGAAAAAAACCGTGAACTAACCCTCGTTGATTTTTTCTTCGAGATTTTTTCGTTGAAATTTTGACCAAAACTTACAAATGCAGGACAAAATGTGAAGTTATCCTTTTCGAAAAAAAACTTGATATCTTCGTCTGTTGGTCCTTCAGCATCAAGGAAAAGAGATTTTAAACGAAATCGAAAGGATAAAATTTAAGGACCGAAAAAAACCGTGAACTAACCATCGTTGATTTTTTCTTCGAGATTTTTTCGTTGAAATTTTGACCAAAACTTACAAATACAGGACAAAATTGGAAATTATCCTTTTCGAAAAAAAACTTGATATCTTCGTCTGTTGGTCCTTCAGCATCAAGGAAAAGAGATTTTAAACGAAATCGAATGGATAAAATTTAAGGACCGAAAAAAACCGTGAACTAACCATCGTTGATTTTTTCTTCGAGATTTTTTCGTTGAAATTTTGACCAAAACTTACAAATGCAGGACAAAATTTGAAGTTATCCTTTTCGAAAAAAAACTTGATATCTTCGTCTGTTGGTCCTTCAGCATCAAGGAAAAGAGATTTTAAACGAAATCGAATGGATAAAATTTAAGGACCGAAAAAAACCGTGAACTAACCATCGTTGATTTTTTCTTCGAGATTTTTTCGTTGAAATTTTGACCAAAACTTACAAATACAGGACAAAATTGGAAATTATCCTTTTCGAAAAAAAACTTTATTTCTTCGTCTGTTGGTCCTTCAGCATCAAGGAAAAGAGATTTTAAACGAAATCGAAAGGATAAAATTTAAGGGCCGAAAAAAACCGTGAACTAACCATCGTTGACTTTTTCTTCGAGATTTTTTCGTTGAAATTTTGACCAAAACTTACAAATACAGGACAAAATTTGAAGTTATCCTTTTCGAAAAAAAACTTGATATCTTCGTCTGTTGGTCCTTCAGCATCAAGGAAAAGAGATTTTAAACGAAATCGAATGGATAAAATTTAAGGACCGAAAAAAACCTTGAACTAACCATCGTTGATTTTTTCTTCGAGATTTTTTCGTTGAAATTTTGACCAAAACTTACAAATACAGGACAAAATTGGAAGTTATCCTTTTCGAAAAAAAACTTTATATCTTCGTCTGTTGGTCCTTCAGCATCAAGGAAAAGAGATTTTAAACGAAATCGAAAGGATAAAATTTAAGGGCCGAAAAAAACCGTGAACTAACCATCGTTGATTTTTTCTTCGAGATTTTTTCGTTGAAATTTTGACCAAAACTTACAAATGCAGGACAAAATGTGAAGTTATCCTTTTCGAAAAAAAACTTGATCTCCTCGTCTGTTGGTCCTTCAGCATCAAGGAAAAGTGATTTTAAACGAAATCGAAAGGATAAAATTTATGGACCGAAAAAAACCGTGAACTAACCATCGTTGATTTTTTCTTTGAGATTTTTTCGTTGAAATTTTGACCAAAACTTACAAATACAGGACAAAAATAAAAGTTATCCTTTTTGAAAAAAAACTTGATCTCCTCGTCTGTTGGTCCTTCAGCATCAAGGAAAGGAGATTTTAAACGAAATCGAAAGGATAAAATTTAACGGCCGAAAAAAACCGTGAACTAACCATCGTTGATTTTTTCTTCGAGATTTTTTCGTTGAAATTTTGACCAAAACTTACAAATACAGGACAAAAATAAAAGTTTTCCTTTTTGAAAAAAAACTTGATCTCCTCGTCTGTTGGTCCTTCAGCATCAAGGAAAGGAGATTTTAAACGAAATCGAAAGGATAAAATTTTAGGGCCGAAAAAAACCGTGAACTAACCATCGTTGATTTTTTCTTCGAGATTTTTTCGTTGAAATTTTGACCAAAACTTACAAATACAGGACAAAAATAAATGTTATCCTTTTCGAAAAAAAACTTGATATCTTCGTCTGTTGGTCCTTCAGCATCAAGGAAAAGAGATTTTAAACGAAATCGAAAGGATAAAATTTAAGGACCGAAAAAAACCGTGAACTAACCATCGTTGATTTTTTCTTCGAGATTTTTTCGTTGAAATTTTGACCAAAACTTACAAATACAGGACAAAAATAAAAGTTATCCTTTTTGAAAAAAAACTTGATCTCCTCGTCTGTTGGTCCTTCAGCATCAAGGAAAAGAGATTTTAAACGAAATCTAATGGATAAAATTTAAGGACCGAAAAAAACCGTGAACTAACCATCGTTGATTTTTTCTTCGAGATTTTTTCGTTGAAATTTTGACCAAAACTTACAAATACAGGACAAAATTTGAAGTTATCCTTTTCGAAAAAAAACTTGATCTCCTCGTCTGTTGGTCCTTCAGCATCAAGGAAAGGAGATTTTAAACGAAATCGAAAGGATAAAATTTAACAGCCGAAAAAAACCGTGAACTAACCATCGTTGATTTTTTCTTCGAGATTTTTTCGTTGAAATTTTGACCAAAACTTACAAATACAGGACAAAAATAAAAGTTATCCTTTTTGAAAAAAAACTTGATCTCCTCGTCTGTTGGTCCTTCAGCATCAAGGAAAGGAGATTTTAAACGAAATCGAAAGGATAAAATTTAACGGCCGAAAAAAACCGTGAACTAACCATCGTAAATTTTTTCTTCAAGATTTTTTCGTTGAAATTTTGACCAAAACTTACAAATACAGGACAAAATTAAAAGTTATCCTTTTCGAAAAAAAACTTGATATCTTCGTCTGTTGGTCCTTCAGCATCAAGGAAAAGAGATTTTAAACGAAATCTAATGGATAAAATTTAAGGACCGAAAAAAACCGTGAACTAACCATCGTTGATTTTTTCTTCGAGATTTTTTCGTTGAAATTTTGACCAAAACTTACAAATACAGGACAAAATTGGAAGTTATCCTTTTCGAAAAAAAACTTGATATCTTCGTCTGTTTGTCCTTCAGCATCAAGGAAAAGAGATTTTAAACGAAATCGAAAGGATAAAATTTAAGGGCCGAAAAAAACCGTGAACTAACCATCGTTGATTTTTTCTTCGAGATTTTTTCGTTGAAATTTTGACCAAAACTTACAAATACAGGACAAAAATAAAAGTTATCCTTTTTGAAAAAAAACTTGATCTCCTCGTCTGTTGGTCCTTCAGCATCAAGGAAAGGAGATTTTAAACGAAATCGAAAGGATAAAATTTAACGGCCGAAAAAAACCGTGAACTAACCATCGTAAATTTTTTCTTCGAGATTTTTTCGTTGAAATTTTGACCAAAACTTACAAATACAGGACAAAATTAAAAGTTATCCTTTTCGAAAAAAAACTTGATATCTTCGTCTGTTGGTCCTTCAGCATCAAGGAAAAGAGATTTTAAACGAAATCTAATGGATAAAATTTAAGGACCGAAAAAAACCGTGAACTAACCATCGTAAATTTTTTCTTCGAGATTTTTTCGTTGAAATTTTGACCAAAACTTACAAATACAGGACAAAAATAAAAGTTATCCTTTTTGAAAAAAAACTTGATCTCCTCGTCTGTTGGTCCTTCAGCATCAAGGAAAGGAGATTTTAAACGAAATCGAAAGGATAAAATTTAAGGGCCGAAAAAAACCGTGAACTAACCATCGTTGATTTTTTCTTCGAGATTTTTTCGTTGAAATTTTGACCAAAACTTACAAATACAGGACAAAATTTGAAGTTATCCTTTTCGAAAAAAAACTTGATATCTTCGTCTGTTGGTCCTTCAGCATCAAGGAAAAGAGATTTTAAACGAAATCGAAAGGATAAAATTTAAGGACCGAAAAAAACCGTGAACTAACCATCGTTGATTTTTTCTTCGAGATTTTTTCGTTGAAATTTTGACCAAAACTTACAAATACAGGACAAAATTTGAAGTTATCCTTTTCGAAAAAAAACTTGATCTCCTCGTCTGTTGGTCCTTCAGCATCAAGGAAAGGAGATTTTAAACGAAATCGAAAGGATAAAATTTAACGGCCGAAAAAAACCGTGAACTAACCATCGTAAATTTTTTCTTCGAGATTTTTTCGTTGAAATTTTGACCAAAACTTACAAATACAGGACAAAATTAAAAGTTATCCTTTTCGAAAAAAAACTTGATATCTTCGTCTGTTGGTCCTTCAGCATCAAGGAAAAGAGATTTTAAACGAAATCTAATGGATAAAATTTAAGGACCGAAAAAAACCGTGAACTAACCATCGTAAATTTTTTCTTCGAGATTTTTTCGTTGAAATTTTGACCAAAACTTACAAATACAGGACAAAAATAAAAGTTATCCTTTTTGAAAAAAAACTTGATCTCCTCGTCTGTTGGTCCTTCAGCATCAAGGAAAGGAGATTTTAAACGAAATCGAAAGGATAAAATTTAAGGGCCGAAAAAAACCGTGAACTAACCATCGTTGATTTTTTCTTCGAGATTTTTTCGTTGAAATTTTGACCAAAACTTACAAATACAGGACAAAATTTGAAGTTATCCTTTTCGAAAAAAAACTTGATATCTTCGTCTGTTGGTCCTTCAGCATCAAGGAAAAGAGATTTTAAACGAAATCGAAAGGATAAAATTTAAGGACCGAAAAAAACCGTGAACTAACCATCGTTGATTTTTTCTTCGAGATTTTTTCGTTGAAATTTTGACCAAAACTTACAAATACAGGACAAAATTTGAAGTTATCCTTTTCGAAAAAAAACTTGATATCTTCGTCTGTTGGTCCTTCAGCATCAAGGAAAAGAGATTTTAAACGAAATCGAAAGGATAAAATTTAAGGACCGAAAAAAACCGTGAACTAACCATCGTTGATTTTTTCTTCGAGATTTTTTCGTTGAATTTTGACCAAAACTTACAAATGCAGGACAAAATGTGAAGTTATCCTTTTCGAAAAAAAACTTGATATCTTCGTCTGTTGGTTCTTCAGCATCAAGGAAAAGAGATTTTAAACGAAATCGAAAGGATAAAATTTAAGGACCGAAAAAAACCGTGAACTAACCATCGTTGATTTTTTCTTCGAGATTTTTTCGTTGAAATTTTGACCAAAACTTACAAATACAGGACAAAATTTGAAGTTATCCTTTTCGAAAAAAAACTTGATATCTTCGTCTGTTGGTCCTTCAGCATCAAGGAAAAGAGATTTTAAACGAAATCGAATGGATAAAATTTAAGGACCGAAAAAAACCGTGAACTAACCATCGTTGATTTTTTCTTCGAGATTTTTTCGTTGAAATTTTGACCAAAACTTACAAATACAGGAAAAAAATTGGAAGTTATCCTTTTCGAAAAAAAACTTTATATCTTCGTCTGTTGGTCCTTCAGCATCAAGGAAAAGAGATTTTAAACGAAATCGAAAGGATAAAATTTAAGGGCCGAAAAAAACCGTGAACTAACCATCGTTGATTTTTTCTTCGAGATTTTTTCGTTGAAATTTTGACCAAAACTTACAAATACAGGACAAAAATAAATGTTATCCTTTTCGAAAAAAAACTTGATATCTTCGTCTGTTGGTCCTTCAGCATCAAGGAAAAGAGATTTTAAACGAAATCTAATGGATAAAATTTAAGGACCGAAAAAAACCGTGAACTAACCATCGTTGATTTTTTCTTTGAGATTTTTTCGTTGAAATTTTGACCAAAACTTACAAATACAGGACAAAAATAAAAGTTATCCTTTTTGAAAAAAAACTTGATCTCCTCGTCTGTTGGTCCTTCAGCATCAAGGAAAGGAGATTTTAAACGAAATCGAAAGGATAAAATTTAACGGCCGAAAAAAACCGTGAACTAACCATCGTTGATTTTTTCTTCAAGATTTTTTCGTTGAAATTTTGACCAAAACTTACAAATACAGGACAAAAATAAAAGTTATCCTTTTTGAAAAAAAACTTGATCTCCTCGTCTGTTGGTCCTTCAGCATCAAGGAAAGGAGATTTTAAACGAAATCGAAAGGATAAAATTTAAGGGCCGAAAAAAACCGTGAACTAACCATCGTTGATTTTTTCTTCGAGATTTTTTCGTTGAAATTTTGACCAAAACTTACAAATACAGGACAAAAATAAATGTTATCCTTTTCGAAAAAAAACTTGATATCTTCGTCTGTTGGTCCTTCAGCATCAAGGAAAAGAGATTTTAAACGAAATCGAAAGGATAAAATTTAAGGACCGAAAAAAACCGTGAACTAACCATCGTTGATTTTTTCTTCGAGATTTTTTCGTTGAAATTTTGACCAAAACTTACAAATGCAGGACAAAATGTGAAGTTCTCCTTTTCGAAAAAAAACTTGATATCTTCGTCTGTTGGTCCTTCAGCATCAAGGAAAAGAGATTTTAAACGAAATCGAAAGGATAAAATTTAAGGACCGAAAAAAACCGTGAACTAACCATCGTTGATTTTTTCTTCGAGATTTTTTCGTTGAAATTTTGACCAAAACTTACAAATACAGGACAAAATTTGAAGTTATCCTTTTCGAAAAAAAACTTGATATCTTCGTCTGTTGGTCCTTCAGCATCAAGGAAAAGAGATTTTAAACGAAATCGAATGGATAAAATTTAAGGACCGAAAAAAACCGTGAACTAACCATCGTTGATTTTTTCTTCGAGATTTTTTCGTTGAAATTTTGACCAAAACTTACAAATACAGGACAAAATTGGAAGTTATCCTTTTCGAAAAAAAACTTTATTTCTTCGTCTGTTGGTCCTTCAGCATCAAGGAAAAGAGATTTTAAACGAAATCGAAAGGATAAAATTTAAGGGCCGAAAAAAACCGTGAACTAACCATCGTTGATTTTTTCTTCGAGATTTTTTCGTTGAAATTTTGACCAAAACTTACAAATACAGGACAAAATTTGAAGTTATCCTTTTCGAAAAAAAACTTGATATCTTCGTCTGTTGGTCCTTCAGCATCAAGGAAAAGAGATTTTAAACGAAATCTAATGGATAAAATTTAAGGACCGAAAAAAACCGTGAACTAACCATCGTTGATTTTTTCTTCGAGATTTTTTCGTTGAAATTTTGACCAAAACTTACAAATACAGGACAAAATTTGAAGTTATCCTTTTCGAAAAAAAACTTGATATCTTCGTCTGTTGGTCCTTCAGCATCAAGGAAAAGAGATTTTAAACGAAATCGAAAGGATAAAATTTAAGGGCCGAAAAAAACCGTGAACTAACCATCGTTGATTTTTTCTTCGAGATTTTTTCGTTGAAATTTTGACCAAAACTTACAAATACAGGACAAAAATAAATGTTATCCTTTTCGAAAAAAAACTTGATATCTTCGTCTGTTGGTCCTTCAGCATCAAGGAAAAGAGATTTTAAACGAAATCTAATGGATAAAATTTAAGGACCGAAAAAAACCGTGAACTAACCATCGTTGATTTTTTCTTTGAGATTTTTTCGTTGAAATTTTGACCAAAACTTACAAATACAGGACAAAAATAAAAGTTATCCTTTTTGAAAAAAAACTTGATCTCCTCGTCTGTTGGTCCTTCAGCATCAAGGAAAGGAGATTTTAAACGAAATCGAAAGGATAAAATTTAACGGCCGAAAAAAACCGTGAACTAACCATCGTTGATTTTTTCTTCAAGATTTTTTCGTTGAAATTTTGACCAAAACTTACAAATACAGGACAAAAATAAAAGTTATCCTTTTTGAAAAAAAACTTGATCTCCTCGTCTGTTGGTCCTTCAGCATCAAGGAAAGGAGATTTTAAACGAAATCGAAAGGATAAAATTTAAGGGCCGAAAAAAACCGTGAACTAACCATCGTTGATTTTTTCTTCGAGATTTTTTCGTTGAAATTTTGACCAAAACTTACAAATACAGGACAAAAATAAATGTTATCCTTTTCGAAAAAAAACTTGATATCTTCGTCTGTTGGTCCTTCAGCATCAAGGAAAAGAGATTTTAAACGAAATCGAAAGGATAAAATTTAAGGACCGAAAAAAACCGTGAACTAACCATCGTTGATTTTTTCTTCGAGATTTTTTCGTTGAAATTTTGACCAAAACTTACAAATGCAGGACAAAATGTGAAGTTCTCCTTTTCGAAAAAAAACTTGATATCTTCGTCTGTTGGTCCTTCAGCATCAAGGAAAAGAGATTTTAAACGAAATCGAAAGGATAAAATTTAAGGACCGAAAAAAACCGTGAACTAACCATCGTTGATTTTTTCTTCGAGATTTTTTCGTTGAAATTTTGACCAAAACTTACAAATACAGGACAAAATTTGAAGTTATCCTTTTCGAAAAAAAACTTGATATCTTCGTCTGTTGGTCCTTCAGCATCAAGGAAAAGAGATTTTAAACGAAATCGAATGGATAAAATTTAAGGACCGAAAAAAACCGTGAACTAACCATCGTTGATTTTTTCTTCGAGATTTTTTCGTTGAAATTTTGACCAAAACTTACAAATACAGGACAAAATTGGAAGTTATCCTTTTCGAAAAAAAACTTTATTTCTTCGTCTGTTGGTCCTTCAGCATCAAGGAAAAGAGATTTTAAACGAAATCGAAAGGATAAAATTTAAGGGCCGAAAAAAACCGTGAACTAACCATCGTTGATTTTTTCTTCGAGATTTTTTCGTTGAAATTTTGACCAAAACTTACAAATACAGGACAAAATTTGAAGTTATCCTTTTCGAAAAAAAACTTGATATCTTCGTCTGTTGGTCCTTCAGCATCAAGGAAAAGAGATTTTAAACGAAATCTAATGGATAAAATTTAAGGACCGAAAAAAACCGTGAACTAACCATCGTTGATTTTTTCTTCGAGATTTTTTCGTTGAAATTTTGACCAAAACTTACAAATACAGGACAAAATTTGAAGTTATCCTTTTCGAAAAAAAACTTGATATCTTCGTCTGTTGGTCCTTCAGCATCAAGGAAAAGAGATTTTAAACGAAATCGAATGGATAAAATTTAAGGACCGAAAAAAACCTTGAACTAACCATCGTTGATTTTTTCTTCGAGATTTTTTCGTTGAAATTTTGACCAAAACTTACAAATACAGGACAAAATTGGAAGTTATCCTTTTCGAAAAAAAACTTTATATCTTCGTCTGTTGGTCCTTCAGCATCAAGGAAAAGAGATTTTAAACGAAATCGAAAGGATAAAATTTAAGGGCCGAAAAAAACCGTGAACTAACCATCGTTGATTTTTTCTTCGAGATTTTTTCGTTGAAATTTTGACCAAAACTTACAAATACAGGACAAAAATAAAAGTTATCCTTTTTGAAAAAAAACTTGATCTCCTCGTCTGTTGGTCCTTCAGCATCAAGGAAAGGAGATTTTAAACGAAATCGAAAGGATAAAATTTAACGGCCGAAAAAAACCGTGAACTAACCATCGTAAATTTTTTCTTCGAGATTTTTTCGTTGAAATTTTGACCAAAACTTACAAATACAGGACAAAATTAAAAGTTATCCTTTTCGAAAAAAAACTTGATATCTTCGTCTGTTGGTCCTTCAGCATCAAGGAAAAGAGATTTTAAACGAAATCTAATGGATAAAATTTAAGGACCGAAAAAAACCGTGAACTAACCATCGTAAATTTTTTCTTCGAGATTTTTTCGTTGAAATTTTGACCAAAACTTACAAATACAGGACAAAAATAAAAGTTATCCTTTTTGAAAAAAAACTTGATCTCCTCGTCTGTTGGTCCTTCAGCATCAAGGAAAGGAGATTTTAAACGAAATCGAAAGGATAAAATTTAAGGGCCGAAAAAAACCGTGAACTAACCATCGTTGATTTTTTCTTCGAGATTTTTTCGTTGAAATTTTGACCAAAACTTACAAATACAGGACAAAATTTGAAGTTATCCTTTTCGAAAAAAAACTTGATATCTTCGTCTGTTGGTCCTTCAGCATCAAGGAAAAGAGATTTTAAACGAAATCGAAAGGATAAAATTTAAGGACCGAAAAAAACCGTGAACTAACCATCGTTGATTTTTTCTTCGAGATTTTTTCGTTGAAATTTTGACCAAAACTTACAAATACAGGACAAAATTTGAAGTTATCCTTTTCGAAAAAAAACTTGATATCTTCGTCTGTTGGTCCTTCAGCATCAAGGAAAAGAGATTTTAAACGAAATCGAAAGGATAAAATTTAAGGACCGAAAAAAACCGTGAACTAACCATCGTTGATTTTTTCTTCGAGATTTTTTCGTTGAATTTTGACCAAAACTTACAAATGCAGGACAAAATGTGAAGTTATCCTTTTCGAAAAAAAACTTGATATCTTCGTCTGTTGGTTCTTCAGCATCAAGGAAAAGAGATTTTAAACGAAATCGAAAGGATAAAATTTAAGGACCGAAAAAAACCGTGAACTAACCATCGTTGATTTTTTCTTCGAGATTTTTTCGTTGAAATTTTGACCAAAACTTGCAAATACAGGACAAAATTTGAAGTTATCCTTTTCGAAAAAAAACTTGATATCTTCATCTGTTGGTCCTTCAGCATCAAGGAAAAGAGATTTTAAACGAAATCGAATGGATAAAATTTAAGGACCGAAAAAAACCGTGAACTAACCATCGTTGATTTTTTCTTCGAGATTTTTTCGTTGAAATTTTGACCAAAACTTACAAATACAGGAAAAAAATTGGAAGTTATCCTTTTCGAAAAAAAACTTTATATCTTCGTCTGTTGGTCCTTCAGCATCAAGGAAAAGAGATTTTAAACGAAATCGAAAGGATAAAATTTAAGGGCCGAAAAAAACCGTGAACTAACCATCGTTGATTTTTTCTTCGAGATTTTTTCGTTGAAATTTTGACCAAAACTTACAAATACAGGACAAAAATAAATGTTATCCTTTTCGAAAAAAAACTTGATATCTTCGTCTGTTGGTCCTTCAGCATCAAGGAAAAGAGATTTTAAACGAAATCTAATGGATAAAATTTAAGGACCGAAAAAAACCGTGAACTAACCATCGTTGATTTTTTCTTTGAGATTTTTTCGTTGAAATTTTGACCAAAACTTACAAATACAGGACAAAAATAAAAGTTATCCTTTTTGAAAAAAAACTTGATCTCCTCGTCTGTTGGTCCTTCAGCATCAAGGAAAGGAGATTTTAAACGAAATCGAAAGGATAAAATTTAACGGCCGAAAAAAACCGTGAACTAACCATCGTTGATTTTTTCTTCAAGATTTTTTCGTTGAAATTTTGACCAAAACTTACAAATACAGGACAAAAATAAAAGTTATCCTTTTTGAAAAAAAACTTGATCTCCTCGTCTGTTGGTCCTTCAGCATCAAGGAAAGGAGATTTTAAACGAAATCGAAAGGATAAAATTTAAGGGCCGAAAAAAACCGTGAACTAACCATCGTTGATTTTTTCTTCGAGATTTTTTCGTTGAAATTTTGACCAAAACTTACAAATACAGGACAAAATTTGAAGTTATCCTTTTCGAAAAAAAACTTGATATCTTCGTCTGTTGGTCCTTCAGCATCAAGGAAAAGAGATTTTAAACGAAATCGAATGGATAAAATTTAAGGACCGAAAAAAACCGTGAACTAACCATCGTTGATTTTTTCTTCGAGATTTTTTCGTTGAAATTTTGACCAAAACTTACAAATACAGGACAAAATTGGAAGTTATCCTTTTCGAAAAAAAACTTTATTTCTTCGTCTGTTGGTCCTTCAGCATCAAGGAAAAGAGATTTTAAACGAAATCGAAAGGATAAAATTTAAGGGCCGAAAAAAACCGTGAACTAACCATCGTTGATTTTTTCTTCGAGATTTTTTCGTTGAAATTTTGACCAAAACTTACAAATACAGGACAAAATTTGAAGTTATCCTTTTCGAAAAAAAACTTGATATCTTCGTCTGTTGGTCCTTCAGCATCAAGGAAAAGAGATTTTAAACGAAATCTAATGGATAAAATTTAAGGACCGAAAAAAACCGTGAACTAACCATCGTTGATTTTTTCTTCGAGATTTTTTCGTTGAAATTTTGACCAAAACTTACAAATACAGGACAAAATTTGAAGTTATCCTTTTCGAAAAAAAACTTGATATCTTCGTCTGTTGGTCCTTCAGCATCAAGGAAAAGAGATTTTAAACGAAATCGAAAGGATAAAATTTAACAGCCGAAAAAAACCGTGAACTAACCATCGTTGATTTTTTCTTCGAGATTTTTTCGTTGAAATTTTGACCAAAACTTACAAATACAGGACAAAAATAAAAGTTATCCTTTTTGAAAAAAAACTTGATCTCCTCGTCTGTTGGTCCTTCAGCATCAAGGAAAAGAGATTTTAAACGAAATCTAATGGATAAAATTTAAGGACCGAAAAAAACCGTGAACTAACCATCGTTGATTTTTTCTTCGAGATTTTTTCGTTGAAATTTTGACCAAAACTTACAAATACAGGACAAAAATAAAAGTTATCCTTTTTGAAAAAAAACTTGATCTCCTCGTCTGTTGGTCCTTCAGCATCAAGGAAAAGAGATTTTAAACGAAATCTAATGGATAAAATTTAAGGACCGAAAAAAACCGTGAACTAACCATCGTTGATTTTTTCTTCGAGATTTTTTCGTTGAAATTTTGACCAAAACTTACAAATACAGGACAAAATTTGAAGTTATCCTTTTCGAAAAAAAACTTGATATCTTCGTCTGTTGGTCCTTCAGCATCAAGGAAAAGAGATTTTAAACGAAATCGAATGGATAAAATTTAAGGACCGAAAAAAACCGTGAACTAACCATCGTTGATTTTTTCTTCGAGATTTTTTCGTTGAAATTTTGACCAAAACTTACAAATACAGGACAAAAATAAAAGTTATCCTTTTCGAAAAAAAACTTGATCTCTTCGTCTGTTGGTCCTTCAGCATCAAGGAAAAGTGATTTTAAACGAAATCGAAAGGATAAAATTTAAGGGCCGAAAAAAACCGTGAACTAACCATCGTTGATTTTTTCTTCAAGATTTTTTCGTTGAAATTTTGACCAAAACTTACAAATACAGGACAAAAATAAAAGTTATCCTTTTTGAAAAAAAACTTGATCTCCTCGTCTGTTGGTCCTTCAGCATCAAGGAAAGGAGATTTTAAACGAAATCGAAAGGATAAAATTTAACGGCCGAAAAAAACCGTGAACTAACCATCGTTGATTTTTTCTTCAAGATTTTTTCGTTGAAATTTTGACCAAAACTTACAAATACAGGACAAAAATAAAAGTTATCCTTTTTGAAAAAAAACTTGATCTCCTCGTCTGTTGGTCCTTCAGCATCAAGGAAAGGAGATTTTAAACGAAATCGAAAGGATAAAATTTAAGGGCCGAAAAAAACCGTGAACTAACCATCGTTGATTTTTTCTTCGAGATTTTTTCGTTGAAATTTTGACCAAAACTTACAAATACAGGACAAAAATAAAAGTTATCCTTTTCGAAAAAAAACTTGATATCTTCGTCTGTTGGTCCTTCAGCATCAAGGAAAAGAGATTTTAAACGAAATCGAAAGGATAAAATTTATGGACCGAAAAAAACCGTGAACTAACCATCGTTGATTTTTTCTTTGAGATTTTTTCGTTGAATTTTTGACCAAAACTTACAAATACAGGACAAAAATAAAAGTTATCCTTTTTGAAAAAAAACTTGATCTCCTCGTCTGTTGGTCCTTCAGCATCAAGGAAAGGAGATTTTAAACGAAATCGAAAGGATAAAATTTAACGGCCGAAAAAAACCGTGAACTAACCATCGTTGATTTTTTCTTCAAGATTTTTTCGTTGAAATTTTGACCAAAACTTACAAATACAGGACAAAAATAAAAGTTATCCTTTTTGAAAAAAAACTTGATCTCCTCGTCTGTTGGTCCTTCAGCATCAAGGAAAGGAGATTTTAAACGAAATCGAAAGGATAAAATTTAAGGGCCGAAAAAAACCGTGAACTAACCATCGTTGATTTTTTCTTCGAGATTTTTTCGTTGAAATTTTGACCAAAACTTACAAATACAGGACAAAAATAAATGTTATCCTTTTCGAAAAAAAACTTGATATCTTCGTCTGTTGGTCCTTCAGCATCAAGGAAAAGAGATTTTAAACGAAATCGAAAGGATAAAATTTAAGGACCGAAAAAAACCGTGAACTAACCCTCGTTGATTTTTTCTTCGAGATTTTTTCGTTGAAATTTTGACCAAAACTTACAAATGCAGGACAAAATGTGAAGTTATCCTTTTCGAAAAAAAACTTGATATCTTCGTCTGTTGGTCCTTCAGCATCAAGGAAAAGAGATTTTAAACGAAATCGAAAGGATAAAATTTAAGGACCGAAAAAAACCGTGAACTAACCATCGTTGATTTTTTCTTCGAGATTTTTTCGTTGAAATTTTGACCAAAACTTACAAATACAGGACAAAATTGGAAATTATCCTTTTCGAAAAAAAACTTTATTTCTTCGTCTGTTGGTCCTTCAGCATCAAGGAAAAGAGATTTTAAACGAAATCGAAAGGATAAAATTTAAGGGCCGAAAAAAACCGTGAACTAACCATCGTTGACTTTTTCTTCGAGATTTTTTCGTTGAAATTTTGACCAAAACTTACAAATACAGGACAAAATTTGAAGTTATCCTTTTCGAAAAAAAACTTGATATCTTCGTCTGTTGGTCCTTCAGCATCAAGGAAAAGAGATTTTAAACGAAATCGAATGGATAAAATTTAAGGACCGAAAAAAACCTTGAACTAACCATCGTTGATTTTTTCTTCGAGATTTTTTCGTTGAAATTTTGACCAAAACTTACAAATACAGGACAAAATTGGAAGTTATCCTTTTCGAAAAAAAACTTTATATCTTCGTCTGTTGGTCCTTCAGCATCAAGGAAAAGAGATTTTAAACGAAATCGAAAGGATAAAATTTAAGGGCCGAAAAAAACCGTGAACTAACCATCGTTGATTTTTTCTTCGAGATTTTTTCGTTGAAATTTTGACCAAAACTTACAAATGCAGGACAAAATGTGAAGTTATCCTTTTCGAAAAAAAACTTGATCTCCTCGTCTGTTGGTCCTTCAGCATCAAGGAAAAGTGATTTTAAACGAAATCGAAAGGATAAAATTTATGGACCGAAAAAAACCGTGAACTAACCATCGTTGATTTTTTCTTTGAGATTTTTTCGTTGAAATTTTGACCAAAACTTACAAATACAGGACAAAAATAAAAGTTATCCTTTTTGAAAAAAAACTTGATCTCCTCGTCTGTTGGTCCTTCAGCATCAAGGAAAGGAGATTTTAAACGAAATCGAAAGGATAAAATTTAACGGCCGAAAAAAACCGTGAACTAACCATCGTTGATTTTTTCTTCGAGATTTTTTCGTTGAAATTTTGACCAAAACTTACAAATACAGGACAAAAATAAAAGTTTTCCTTTTTGAAAAAAAACTTGATCTCCTCGTCTGTTGGTCCTTCAGCATCAAGGAAAGGAGATTTTAAACGAAATCGAAAGGATAAAATTTTAGGGCCGAAAAAAACCGTGAACTAACCATCGTTGATTTTTTCTTCGAGATTTTTTCGTTGAAATTTTGACCAAAACTTACAAATACAGGACAAAAATAAATGTTATCCTTTTCGAAAAAAAACTTGATATCTTCGTCTGTTGGTCCTTCAGCATCAAGGAAAAGAGATTTTAAACGAAATCGAAAGGATAAAATTTAAGGACCGAAAAAAACCGTGAACTAACCATCGTTGATTTTTTCTTCGAGATTTTTTCGTTGAAATTTTGACCAAAACTTACAAATACAGGACAAAAATAAAAGTTATCCTTTTTGAAAAAAAACTTGATCTCCTCGTCTGTTGGTCCTTCAGCATCAAGGAAAAGAGATTTTAAACGAAATCTAATGGATAAAATTTAAGGACCGAAAAAAACCGTGAACTAACCATCGTTGATTTTTTCTTCGAGATTTTTTCGTTGAAATTTTGACCAAAACTTACAAATACAGGACAAAATTTGAAGTTATCCTTTTCGAAAAAAAACTTGATCTCCTCGTCTGTTGGTCCTTCAGCATCAAGGAAAGGAGATTTTAAACGAAATCGAAAGGATAAAATTTAACAGCCGAAAAAAACCGTGAACTAACCATCGTTGATTTTTTCTTCGAGATTTTTTCGTTGAAATTTTGACCAAAACTTACAAATACAGGACAAAAATAAAAGTTATCCTTTTTGAAAAAAAACTTGATCTCCTCGTCTGTTGGTCCTTCAGCATCAAGGAAAGGAGATTTTAAACGAAATCGAAAGGATAAAATTTAACGGCCGAAAAAAACCGTGAACTAACCATCGTAAATTTTTTCTTCGAGATTTTTTCGTTGAAATTTTGACCAAAACTTACAAATACAGGACAAAATTAAAAGTTATCCTTTTCGAAAAAAAACTTGATATCTTCGTCTGTTGGTCCTTCAGCATCAAGGAAAAGAGATTTTAAACGAAATCTAATGGATAAAATTTAAGGACCGAAAAAAACCGTGAACTAACCATCGTTGATTTTTTCTTCGAGATTTTTTCGTTGAAATTTTGACCAAAACTTACAAATACAGGACAAAATTGGAAGTTATCCTTTTCGAAAAAAAACTTGATATCTTCGTCTGTTTGTCCTTCAGCATCAAGGAAAAGAGATTTTAAACGAAATCGAAAGGATAAAATTTAAGGGCCGAAAAAAACCGTGAACTAACCATCGTTGATTTTTTCTTCGAGATTTTTTCGTTGAAATTTTGACCAAAACTTACAAATACAGGACAAAAATAAAAGTTATCCTTTTTGAAAAAAAACTTGATCTCCTCGTCTGTTGGTCCTTCAGCATCAAGGAAAGGAGATTTTAAACGAAATCGAAAGGATAAAATTTAACGGCCGAAAAAAACCGTGAACTAACCATCGTTGACTTTTTCTTCGAGATTTTTTCGTTGAAATTTTGACCAAAACTTACAAATACAGGACAAAATTAAAAGTTATCCTTTTCGAAAAAAAACTTGATATCTTCGTCTGTTGGTCCTTCAGCATCAAGGAAAAGAGATTTTAAACGAAATCTAATGGATAAAATTTAAGGACCGAAAAAAACCGTGAACTAACCATCGTAAATTTTTTCTTCGAGATTTTTTCGTTGAAATTTTGACCAAAACTTACAAATACAGGACAAAAATAAAAGTTATCCTTTTTGAAAAAAAACTTGATCTCCTCGTCTGTTGGTCCTTCAGCATCAAGGAAAGGAGATTTTAAACGAAATCGAAAGGATAAAATTTAAGGGCCGAAAAAAACCGTGAACTAACCATCGTTGATTTTTTCTTCGAGATTTTTTCGTTGAAATTTTGACCAAAACTTACAAATACAGGACAAAATTTGAAGTTATCCTTTTCGAAAAAAAACTTGATATCTTCGTCTGTTGGTCCTTCAGCATCAAGGAAAAGAGATTTTAAACGAAATCGAAAGGATAAAATTTAAGGACCGAAAAAAACCGTGAACTAACCATCGTTGATTTTTTCTTCGAGATTTTTTCGTTGAAATTTTGACCAAAACTTACAAATACAGGACAAAATTTGAAGTTATCCTTTTCGAAAAAAAACTTGATATCTTCGTCTGTTGGTCCTTCAGCATCAAGGAAAAGAGATTTTAAACGAAATCGAAAGGATAAAATTTAAGGACCGAAAAAAACCGTGAACTAACCATCGTTGATTTTTTCTTCGAGATTTTTTCGTTGAATTTTGACCAAAACTTACAAATGCAGGACAAAATGTGAAGTTATCCTTTTCGAAAAAAAACTTGATATCTTCGTCTGTTGGTTCTTCAGCATCAAGGAAAAGAGATTTTAAACGAAATCGAAAGGATAAAATTTAAGGACCGAAAAAAACCGTGAACTAACCATCGTTGATTTTTTCTTCGAGATTTTTTCGTTGAAATTTTGACCAAAACTTACAAATACAGGACAAAATTTGAAGTTATCCTTTTCGAAAAAAAACTTGATATCTTCGTCTGTTGGTCCTTCAGCATCAAGGAAAAGAGATTTTAAACGAAATCGAATGGATAAAATTTAAGGACCGAAAAAAACCGTGAACTAACCATCGTTGATTTTTTCTTCGAGATTTTTTCGTTGAAATTTTGACCAAAACTTACAAATACAGGAAAAAAATTGGAAGTTATCCTTTTCGAAAAAAAACTTTATATCTTCGTCTGTTGGTCCTTCAGCATCAAGGAAAAGAGATTTTAAACGAAATCGAAAGGATAAAATTTAAGGGCCGAAAAAAACCGTGAACTAACCATCGTTGATTTTTTCTTCGAGATTTTTTCGTTGAAATTTTGACCAAAACTTACAAATACAGGACAAAAATAAATGTTATCCTTTTCGAAAAAAAACTTGATATCTTCGTCTGTTGGTCCTTCAGCATCAAGGAAAAGAGATTTTAAACGAAATCTAATGGATAAAATTTAAGGACCGAAAAAAACCGTGAACTAACCATCGTTGATTTTTTCTTTGAGATTTTTTCGTTGAAATTTTGACCAAAACTTACAAATACAGGACAAAAATAAAAGTTATCCTTTTTGAAAAAAAACTTGATCTCCTCGTCTGTTGGTCCTTCAGCATCAAGGAAAGGAGATTTTAAACGAAATCGAAAGGATAAAATTTAACGGCCGAAAAAAACCGTGAACTAACCATCGTTGATTTTTTCTTCAAGATTTTTTCGTTGAAATTTTGACCAAAACTTACAAATACAGGACAAAAATAAAAGTTATCCTTTTTGAAAAAAAACTTGATCTCCTCGTCTGTTGGTCCTTCAGCATCAAGGAAAGGAGATTTTAAACGAAATCGAAAGGATAAAATTTAAGGGCCGAAAAAAACCGTGAACTAACCATCGTTGATTTTTTCTTCGAGATTTTTTCGTTGAAATTTTGACCAAAACTTACAAATGCAGGACAAAATGTGAAGTTATCCTTTTCGAAAAAAAACTTGATATCTTCGTCTGTTGGTCCTTCAGCATCAAGGAAAAGAGATTTTAAACGAAATCGAAAGGATAAAATTTAAGGACCGAAAAAAACCGTGAACTAACCATCGTTGATTTTTTCTTCGAGATTTTTTCGTTGAAATTTTGACCAAAACTTACAAATGCAGGACAAAATGTGAAGTTATCCTTTTCGAAAAAAAACTTGATATCTTCGTCTGTTGGTCCTTCAGCATCAAGGAAAAGAGATTTTAAACGAAATCGAAAGGATAAAATTTAAGGACCGAAAAAAACCGTGAACTAACCATCGTTGATTTTTTCTTCGAGATTTTTTCGTTGAAATTTTGACCAAAACTTACAAATACAGGACAAAATTTGAAGTTATCCTTTTCGAAAAAAAACTTGATATCTTCGTCTGTTGGTCCTTCAGCATCAAGGAAAAGAGATTTTAAACGAAATCGAATGGATAAAATTTAAGGACCGAAAAAAACCGTGAACTAACCATCGTTGATTTTTTCTTCGAGATTTTTTCGTTGAAATTTTGACCAAAACTTACAAATACAGGACAAAATTGGAAGTTATCCTTTTCGAAAAAAAACTTTATTTCTTCGTCTGTTGGTCCTTCAGCATCAAGGAAAAGAGATTTTAAACGAAATCGAAAGGATAAAATTTAAGGGCCGAAAAAAACCGTGAACTAACCATCGTTGATTTTTTCTTCGAGATTTTTTCGTTGAAATTTTGACCAAAACTTACAAATACAGGACAAAATTTGAAGTTATCCTTTTCGAAAAAAAACTTGATATCTTCGTCTGTTGGTCCTTCAGCATCAAGGAAAAGAGATTTTAAACGAAATCTAATGGATAAAATTTAAGGACCGAAAAAAACCGTGAACTAACCATCGTTGATTTTTTCTTCGAGATTTTTTCGTTGAAATTTTGACCAAAACTTACAAATACAGGACAAAATTTGAAGTTATCCTTTTCGAAAAAAAACTTGATATCTTCGTCTGTTGGTCCTTCAGCATCAAGGAAAAGAGATTTTAAACGAAATCGAATGGATAAAATTTAAGGACCGAAAAAAACCTTGAACTAACCATCGTTGATTTTTTCTTCGAGATTTTTTCGTTGAAATTTTGACCAAAACTTACAAATACAGGACAAAATTGGAAGTTATCCTTTTCGAAAAAAAACTTTATATCTTCGTCTGTTGGTCCTTCAGCATCAAGGAAAAGAGATTTTAAACGAAATCGAAAGGATAAAATTTAAGGGCCGAAAAAAACCGTGAACTAACCATCGTTGATTTTTTCTTCGAGATTTTTTCGTTGAAATTTTGACCAAAACTTACAAATACAGGACAAAAATAAAAGTTATCCTTTTCGAAAAAAAACTTGATATCTTCGTCTGTTGGTCCTTCAGCATCAAGGAAAAGAGATTTTAAACGAAATCGAAAGGATAAAATTTAAGGACCGAAAAAAACCGTGAACTAACCATCGTTGATTTTTTCTTCGAGATTTTTTCGTTGAAATTTTGACCAAAACTTACAAATGCAGGACAAAATGTGAAGTTATCCTTTTCGAAAAAAAACTTGATATCTTCGTCTGTTGGTCCTTCAGCATCAAGGAAAAGAGATTTTAAACGAAATCGAAAGGATAAAATTTAAGGACCGAAAAAAACCGTGAACTAACCATCGTTGATTTTTTCTTCGAGATTTTTTCGTTGAAATTTTGACC
This sequence comes from Sisyra nigra, assembly GCA_958496155.1. Lineage (NCBI taxonomy): Eukaryota > Metazoa > Arthropoda > Insecta > Neuroptera > Sisyridae > Sisyra > Sisyra nigra. The sequence goes on from OY292318.1 coordinate 357,486, forward strand.
AAAACTTACAAATACAGGACAAAATTTGAAGTTATCCTTTTCGAAAAAAAACTTGATATCTTCGTATGTTGGTCCTTCAGCATCAAGGAAAAGAGATTTTAAACGAAATCGAATGGATAAAATTTAAGGACCGAAAAAAACCGTGAACTAACCATCGTTGATTTTTTCCTCGAGATTTTTTCGTTGAAATTTTGACCAAAACTTACAAATACAGGACAAAATTGGAAGTTATCCTTTTCGAAAAAAAACTTTATTTCTTCGTCTGTTGGTCCTTCAGCATCAAGGAAAAGAGATTTTAAACGAAATCGAAAGGATAAAATTTAAGGGCCGAAAAAAACCGTGAACTAACCATCGTTGATTTTTTCTTCGAGATTTTTTCGTTGAAATTTTGACCAAAACTTACAAATACAGGACAAAATTTGAAGTTATCCTTTTCGGAAAAAAACTTGATATCTTCGTCTGTTGGTCCTTCAGCATCAAGGAAAAGAGATTTTAAACGAAATCTAATGGATAAAATTTAAGGACCGAAAAAAACCGTGAACTAACCATCGTTGATTTTTTCTTCGAGATTTTTTCGTTGAAATTTTGACCAAAACTTACAAATACAGGACAAAATTTGAAGTTATCCTTTTCGAAAAAAAACTTGATATCTTCGTCTGTTGGTCCTTCAGCATCAAGGAAAAGAGATTTTAAACGAAATCGAATGGATAAAATTTAAGGACCGAAAAAACCTTGAACTAACCATCGTTGATTTTTTCTTCGAGATTTTTTCGTTGAAATTTTGACCAAAACTTACAAATACAGGACAAAATTGGAAGTTATCCTTTTCGAAAAAAAACTTTATATCTTCGTCTGTTGGTCCTTCAGCATCAAGGAAAAGAGATTTTAAACGAAATCGAAAGGATAAAATTTAAGGGCCGAAAAAAACCGTGAACTAACCATCGTTGATTTTTTCTTCGAGATTTTTTCGTTGAAATTTTGACCAAAACTTACAAATACAGGACAAAAATAAAAGTTATCCTTTTCGAAAAAAAACTTGATCTCTTCGTCTGTTGGTCCTTCAGCATCAAGGAAAAGTGATTTTAAACGAAATCGAAAGGATAAAATTTAAGGGCCGAAACAAACCGTGAACTAACCATCGATGATTTTTTCTTTGAGATTTTTTCGTTGAAATTTTGACCAAAACTTACAAATACAGGACAAAAATAAAAGTTATCCTTTTTGAAAAAAAACTTGATCTCCTCGTCTGTTGGTCCTTCAGCATCAAGGAAAGGAGATTTTAAACGAAATCGAAAGGATAAAATTTAACGGCCGAAAAAAACCGTGAACTAACCATCGTTGATTTTTTCTTCGAGATTTTTTCGTTGAAATTTTGACCAAAACTTACAAATACAGGACAAAAATAAAAGTTATCCTTTTTGAAAAAAAACTTGATCTCCTCGTCTGTTGGTCCTTCAGCATCAAGGAAAGGAGATTTTAAACGAAATCGATAGGATAAAATTTTAGGTCGAAAAAAACCGTGAACTAACCATCGTTGATTTTTTCTTCGAGATTTTTTCGTTGAAATTTTGACCAAAACTTACAAATACAGGACAAAAATAAATGTTATCCTTTTCGAAAAAAAACTTGATATCTTCGTCTGTTGGTCCTTCAGCATCAAGGAAAAGAGATTTTAAACGAAATCGAAAGGATAAAATTTAAGGACCGAAAAAAACCGTGAACTAACCATCGTTGATTTTTTCTTCGAGATTTTTTCGTTGAAATTTTGACCAAAACTTACAAATACAGGACAAAAATAAAAGTTATCCTTTTTGAAAAAAAACTTGATCTCCTCGTCTGTTGGTCCTTCAGCATCAAGGAAAAGAGATTTTAAACGAAATCTAATGGATAAAATTTAAGGACCGAAAAAAACCGTGAACTAACCATCGTTGATTTTTTCTTCGAGATTTTTTCGTTGAAATTTTGACCAAAACTTACAAATACAGGACAAAATTTGAAGTTATCCTTTTCGAAAAAAAACTTGATCTCCTCGTCTGTTGGTCCTTCAGCATCAAGGAAAGGAGATTTTAAACGAAATCGAAAGGATAAAATTTAACAGCCGAAAAAAACCGTGAACTAACCATCGTTGATTTTTTCTTCGAGATTTTTTCGTTGAAATTTTGACCAAAACTTACAAAAACAGGACAAAAATAAAAGTTATCCTTTTTGAAAAAAAACTTGATCTCCTCGTCTGTTGGTCCTTCAGCATCAAGGAAAAGAGATTTTAAACGAAATCTAATGGATAAAATTTAAGGACCGAAAAAAACCGTGAACTAACCATCGTTGATTTTTTCTTCGAGATTTTTTCGTTGAAATTTTGACCAAAACTTACAAATACAGGACAAAATTTGAAGTTATCCTTTTCGAAAAAAAACTTGATCTCCTCGTCTGTTGGTCCTTCAGCATCAAGGAAAGGAGATTTTAAACGAAATCGAAAGGATAAAATTTAACAGCCGAAAAAAACCGTGAACTAACCATCGTAAATTTTTTCTTCGAGATTTTTTCGTTGAAATTTTGACCAAAACTTACAAATACAGGACAAAATTAAAAGTTATCCTTTTCGAAAAAAAACTTGATCTCCTCGTCTGTTGGTCCTTCAGCATCAAGGAAAAGAGATTTTAAACGAAATCTAATGGATAAAATTTAAGGACCGAAAAAAACCGTGAACTAACCATCGTTGATTTTTTCTTCGAGATTTTTTCGTTGAAATTTTGACCAAAACTTACAAATACAGGACAAAAATAAATGTTATCCTTTTCGAAAAAAAACTTGATATCTTCGTCTGTTGGTCCTTCAGCATCAAGGAAAAGAGATTTTAAACGAAATCTAATGGATAAAATTTAAGGACCGAAAAAAACCGTGAACTAACCATCGTTGATTATTTCTTCGAGATTTTTTCGTTGAAATTTTGACCAAAACTTACAAATGCAGGACAAAATGTGAAGTTATCCTTTTCGAAAAAAAACTTGATCTCCTCGTCTGTTGGTCCTTCAGCATCAAGGAAAAGTGATTTTAAACGAAATCGAAAGGATAAAATTTAAGGGCCGAAACAAACCGTGAACTAACCATCGTTGATTTTTTCTTCGAGATTTTTTCGTTGAAATTTTGACCAAAACTTACAAATACAGGACAAAAATAAAAGTTATCCTTTTTGAAAAAAAACTTGATCTCCTCGTCTGTTGGTCCTTCAGCATCAAGGAAAAGAGATTTTAAACGAAATCTAATGGATAAAATTTAAGGACCGAAAAAAACCGTGAACTAACCATCGTTGATTTTTTCTTCGAGATTTTTTCGTTGAAATTTTGACCAAAACTTACAAATACAGGACAAAAATAAAAGTTATCCTTTTTGAAAAAAATTTGATCTCCTCGTCTGTTGGTCCTTCAGCATCAAGGAAAGGAGATTTTAAACGAAATCGAAAGGATAAAATTTAAGGGCCGAAAAAAACCGTGAACTAACCATCGTTGATTTTTTCTTCGAGATTTTTTCGTTGAAATTTTGACCAAAACTTACAAATACAGGACAAAAATAAAAGTTATCCTTTTCGAAAAAAAACTTGATATCTTCGTCTGTTGGTCCTTCAGCATCAAGGAAAAGAGATTTTAAACGAAATCGAAAGGACAAAATTTAAGGACCGAAAAAAACCGTGAACTAACCATCGTTGATTTTTTCGTTGAAATTTTGACCAAAACTTACAAATACAGGACAAAATTTGAAGTTATCCTTTTCGAAAAAAAACTTGATATCTTCGTCTGTTGGTCCTTCAGCATCAAGGAAAAGAGATTTTAAACGAAATCGAAAGGATAAAATTTAAGGACCGAAAAAAACCGTGAACTAACCATCGTTGATTTTTTCTTCGAGATTTTTTCGTTGAAATTTTGACCAAAACTTACAAATGCAGGACAAAATGTGAAGTTATCCTTTTCGAAAAAAAACTTGATATCTTCGTCTGTTGGTCCTTCAGCATCAAGGAAAAGAGATTTTAAACGAAATCTAATGGATAAAATTTAAGGACCGAAAAAAACCGTGAACTAACCATCGTAAATTTTTTCTTCGAGATTTTTTCGTTGAAATTTTGACCAAAACTTACAAATACAGGACAAAAATAAATGTTATCCTTTTCGAAAAAAAACTTGATATCTTCGTCTGTTGGTCCTTCAGCATCAAGGAAAAGAGATTTTAAACGAAATCTAATGGATAAAATTTAAGGACCGAAAAAAACCGTGAACTAACCATCGTTGATTTTTTCTTCGAGATTTTTTCGTTGAAATTTTGACCAAAACTTACAAATGCAGGACAAAATGTGAAGTTATCCTTTTCGAAAAAAAACTTGATATCTTCGTCTGTTGGTCCTTCAGCATCAAGGAAAAGAGATTTTAAACGAAATCGAAAGGACAAAATTTAAGGACCGAAAAAAACCGTGAACTAACCATCGTTGATTTTTTCTTCGAGATTTTTTCGTTGAAATTTTGACCAAAACTTACAAATACAGGACAAAATTTGAAGTTATCCTTTTCGAAAAAAAACTTGATATCTTCGTCTGTTGGTCCTTCAGCATCAAGGAAAAGAGATTTTAAACGAAATCGAAAGGATAAAATTTAAGGACCGAAAAAAACCGTGAACTAACCATCGTTGATTTTTTCTTCGAGATTTTTTCGTTGAAATTTTGACCAAAACTTACAAATGCAGGACAAAATGTGAAGTTATCCTTTTCGAAAAAAAACTTGATATCTTCGTCTGTTGGTCCTTCAGCATCAAGGAAAAGAGATTTTAAACGAAATCTAATGGATAAAATTTAAGGACCGAAAAAAACCGTGAACTAACCATCGTAAATTTTTTCTTCGAGATTTTTTCGTTGAAATTTTGACCAAAACTTACAAATACAGGACAAAAATAAATGTTATCCTTTTCGAAAAAAAACTTGATATCTTCGTCTGTTGGTCCTTCAGCATCAAGGAAAAGAGATTTTAAACGAAATCTAATGGATAAAATTTAAGGACCGAAAAAAACCGTGAACTAACCATCGTTGATTTTTTCTTCGAGATTTTTTCGTTGAAATTTTGACCAAAACTTACAAATGCAGGACAAAATGTGAAGTTATCCTTTTCGAAAAAAAACTTGATCTCCTCGTCTGTTGGTCTTTCAGCATCAAGGAAAAGAGATTTTTAACGAAATCGAAAGGATAAAATTTAAGGACCGAAAAAAACCGTGAACTAACCATCGTTGATTTTTTCTTCGAGATTTTTTCGTTGAAATTTTGACCAAAACTTACAAATACAGGACAAAAATAAAAGTTATCCTTTTCGAAAAAAAACTTGATATCTTCGTCTGTTGGTCCTTCAGCATCAAGGAAAAGAGATTTTAAACGAAATCGAAAGGATAAAATTTAAGGACCGAAAAAAACCGTGAACTAACCATCGTTGATTTTTTCTTCGAGATTTTTTCGTTGAAATTTTGACCAAAACTTACAAATGCAGGACAAAATGTGAAGTTATCCTTTTCGAAAAAAAACTTGATATCTTCGTCTGTTGGTCCTTCAGCATCAAGGAAAAGAGATTTTAAACGAAATCGAAAGGATAAAATTTAAGGACCGAAAAAAACCGTGAACTAACCATCGTTGATTTTTTCTTCGAGATTTTTTCGTTGAAATTTTGACCAAAACTTACAAATACAGGACAAAATTTGAAGTTATCCTTTTCGAAAAAAAACTTGATATCTTCGTCTGTTGGTCCTTCAGCATCAAGGAAAAGAGATTTTAAACGAAATCGAAAGGATAAAATTTAAGGACCGAAAAAAACCGTGAACTAACCATCGTTGATTTTTTCTTCGAGATTTTTTCGTTGAAATTTTGACCAAAACTTACAAATACAGGACAAAAATAAATGTTATCCTTTTCGAAAAAAAACTTGATATCTTCGTCTGTTGGTCCTTCAGCATCAAGGAAAAGAGATTTTAAACGAAATCTAATGGATAAAATTTAAGGACCGAAAAAAACCGTGAACTAACCATCGTTGATTTTTTCTTCGAGATTTTTTCGTTGAAATTTTGACCAAAACTTACAAATGCAGGACAAAATGTGAAGTTATCCTTTTCGAAAAAAAACTTGATCTCCTCGTCTGTTGGTCTTTCAGCATCAAGGAAAAGAGATTTTTAACGAAATCGAAAGGATAAAATTTAAGGACCGAAAAAAACCGTGAACTAACCATCGTTGATTTTTTCTTCGAGATTTTTTCGTTGAAATTTTGACCAAAACTTACAAATACAGGACAAAAATAAAAGTTATCCTTTTCGAAAAAAAACTTGATATCTTCGTCTGTTGGTCCTTCAGCATCAAGGAAAAGAGATTTTAAACGAAATCGAAAGGATAAAATTTAAGGACCGAAAAAAACCGTGAACTAACCATCGTTGATTTTTTCTTCGAGATTTTTTCGTTGAAATTTTGACCAAAACTTACAAATGCAGGACAAAATGTGAAGTTATCCTTTTCGAAAAAAAACTTGATATCTTCGTCTGTTGGTCCTTCAGCATCAAGGAAAAGAGATTTTAAACGAAATCGAAAGGACAAAATTTAAGGACCGAAAAAAACCGTGAACTAACCATCGTTGATTTTTTCTTCGAGATTTTTTCGTTGAAATTTTGACCAAAACTTACAAATACAGGACAAAATTTGAAGTTATCCTTTTCGAAAAAAAACTTGATATCTTCGTCTGTTGGTCCTTCAGCATCAAGGAAAAGAGATTTTAAACGAAATCGAAAGGATAAAATTTAAGGACCGAAAAAAACCGTGAACTAACCATCGTTGATTTTTTCTTCGAGATTTTTTCGTTGAAATTTTGACCAAAACTTACAAATGCAGGACAAAATGTGAAGTTATCCTTTTCGAAAAAAAACTTGATATCTTCGTCTGTTGGTCCTTCAGCATCAAGGAAAAGAGATTTTAAACGAAATCTAATGGATAAAATTTAAGGACCGAAAAAAACCGTGAACTAACCATCGTAAATTTTTTCTTCGAGATTTTTTCGTTGAAATTTTGACCAAAACTTACAAATACAGGACAAAAATAAATGTTATCCTTTTCGAAAAAAAACTTGATATCTTCGTCTGTTGGTCCTTCAGCATCAAGGAAAAGAGATTTTAAACGAAATCTAATGGATAAAATTTAAGGACCGAAAAAAACCGTGAACTAACCATCGTTGATTTTTTCTTCGAGATTTTTTCGTTGAAATTTTGACCAAAACTTACAAATGCAGGACAAAATGTGAAGTTATCCTTTTCGAAAAAAAACTTGATCTCCTCGTCTGTTGGTCTTTCAGCATCAAGGAAAAGAGATTTTTAACGAAATCGAAAGGATAAAATTTAAGGACCGAAAAAAACCGTGAACTAACCATCGTTGATTTTTTCTTCGAGATTTTTTCGTTGAAATTTTGACCAAAACTTACAAATACAGGACAAAAATAAAAGTTATCCTTTTCGAAAAAAAACTTGATATCTTCGTCTGTTGGTCCTTCAGCATCAAGGAAAAGAGATTTTAAACGAAATCGAAAGGATAAAATTTAAGGACCGAAAAAAACCGTGAACTAACCATCGTTGATTTTTTCTTCGAGATTTTTTCGTTGAAATTTTGACCAAAACTTACAAATGCAGGACAAAATGTGAAGTTATCCTTTTCGAAAAAAAACTTGATATCTTCGTCTGTTGGTCCTTCAGCATCAAGGAAAAGAGATTTTAAACGAAATCTAATGGATAAAATTTAAGGACCGAAAAAAACCGTGAACTAACCATCGTTGATTTTTTCTTCGAGATTTTTTCGTTGAAATTTTGACCAAAACTTACAAATACAGGACAAAAATAAAAGTTATCCTTTTCGAAAAAAAACTTGATATCTTCGTCTGTTGGTCCTTCAGCATCAAGGAAAAGAGATTTTAAACGAAATCGAAAGGATAAAATTTAAGGACCGAAAAAAACCGTGAACTAACCATCGTTGATTTTTTCTTCGAGATTTTTTCGTTGAAATTTTGACCAAAACTTACAAATACAGGACAAAAATAAAAGTTATCCTTTTTGAAAAAAAAACTTGATCTCCTCGTCTGTTGGTCCTTCAGCATCAAGGAAAGGAGATTTTAAACGAAATCGAAAGGATAAAATTTAAGGGCCGAAAAAAACCGTGAACTAACCATCGTTGATTTTTTCTTCGAGATTTTTTCGTTGAAATTTTGACCAAAACTTACAAATACAGGACAAAAATAAATGTTATCCTTTTCGAAAAAAAACTTGATATCTTCGTCTGTTGGTCCTTCAGCATCAAGGAAAAGAGATTTTAAACGAAATCGAAAGGATAAAATTTAAGGACCGAAAAAAACCGTGAACTAACCATCGTTGATTTTTTCTTCGAGATTTTTTCGTTGAAATTTTGACCAAAACTTACAAATACAGGACAAAAATAAAAGTTATCCTTTTTGAAAAAAAAACTTGATCTCCTCGTCTGTTGGTCCTTCAGCATCAAGGAAAGGAGTTTTTAAACGAAATCGAAAGGATAAAATTTAACGGCCGAAAAAAACCGTGAACTAACCATCGTAAATTTTTTCTTCGAGATTTTTTCGTTGAAATTTTGACCAAAACTTACAAATGCAGGACAAAATGTGAAGTTATCCTTTTCGAAAAAAAACTTGATATCTTCGTCTGTTGGTCCTTCAGCATCAAGGAAAAGAGATTTTAAACGAAATCGAAAGGATAAAATTTAAGGACCGAAAAAAACCGTGAACTAACCATCGTTGATTTTTTCTTCGAGATTTTTTCGTTGAAATTTTGACCAAAACTTACAAATGCAGGACAAAATGTGAAGTTATCCTTTTCGAAAAAAAACTTGATATCTTCGTCTGTTGGTCCTTCAGCATCAAGGAAAAGAGATTTTAAACGAAATCGAAAGGATAAAATTTAAGGACCGAAAAAAACCGTGAACTAACCATCGTTGATTTTTTCTTCGAGATTTTTTCGTTGAAATTTTGACCAAAACTTACAAATACAGGACAAAAATAAATGTTATCCTTTTCGAAAAAAAACTTGATATCTTCGTCTGTTGGTCCTTCAGCATCAAGGAAAAGAGATTTTAAACGAAATCGAAAGGATAAAATTTAAGGACCGAAAAAAACCGTGAACTAACCATCGTTGATTTTTTCTTCGAGATTTTTTCGTTGAAATTTTGACCAAAACTTACAAATACAGGACAAAAATAAAAGTTATCCTTTTTGAAAAAAAACTTGATCTCCTCGTCTGTTGGTCCTTCAGCATCAAGGAAAAGAGATTTTAAACGAAATCGAAAGGACAAAATTTAAGGACCGAAAAAAACCGTGAACTAACCATCGTTGATTTTTTCTTCGAGATTTTTTCGTTGAAATTTTGACCAAAACTTACAAATACAGGACAAAATTTGAAGTTATCCTTTTCGAAAAAAAACTTGATATCTTCGTCTGTTGGTGCTTCAGCATCAAGGAAAAGAGATTTTAAACGAAATCGAATGGATAAAATTTAAGGACCGAAAAAAACCGTGAACTAACCATCGTTGATTTTTTCTTCGAGATTTTTTCGTTGAAATTTTGACCAAAACTTACAAATACAGGACAAAATTGGAAGTTATCCTTTTCGAAAAAAAACTTGATATCTTCGTCTGTTGGTCCTTCAGCATCAAGGAAAAGAGATTTTAAACGAAATCGAAAGGATAAAATTTAAGGGCCGAAAAAAACCGTGAACTAACCATCGTTGATTTTTTCTTCGAGATTTTTTCGTTGAAATTTTGACCAAAACTTACAAATACAGGACAAAATTAAAAGTTATCCTTTTCGAATAAAAACTTGATATCTTCGTCTGTTGGTCCTTCAGCATCAAGGAAAAGAGATTTTAAACGAAATCGAAAGGATAAAATTTAAGGACCGAAAAAAACCGTGAACTAACCATCGTTGATTTTTTCTTCGAGATTTTTTCGTTGAAATTTTGACCAAAACTTACAAATACAGGACAAAATTTGAAGTTATCCTTTTCGAAAAAAAACTTGATATCTTCGTCTGTTGGTCCTTCAGCATCAAGGAAAAGAGATTTTAAACGAAATCGAAAGGATAAAATTTAAGGACCGAAAAAAACCGTGAACTAACCATCGTTGATTTTTTCTTCGAGATTTTTTCGTTGAAATTTTGACCAAAACTTACAAATGCAGGACAAAATGTGAAGTTATCCTTTTCGAAAAAAAACTTGATATCTTCGTCTGTTGGTCCTTCAGCATCAAGGAAAAGAGATTTTAAACGAAATCGAAAGGATAAAATTTAAGGACCGAAAAAAACCGTGAACTAACCATCGTTGATTTTTTCTTCGAGATTTTTTCGTTGAAATTTTGACCAAAACTTACAAATACAGGACAAAATTAAAAGTTATCCTTTTCGAAAAAAAACTTGATATCTTCGTCTGTTGGTCCTTCAGCATCAAGGAAAAGAGATTTTAAACGAAATCGAAAGGATAAAATTTAAGGACCGAAAAAAACCGTGAACTAACCATCGTTGATTTTTTCTTCGAGATTTTTTCGTTGAAATTTTGACCAAAACTTACAAATGCAGGACAAAATGTGAAGTTATCCTTTTCGAAAAAAAACTTGATATCTTCGTCTGTTGGTCCTTCAGCATCAAGGAAAAGAGATTTTAAACGAAATCGAAAGGATAAAATTTAAGGACCGAAAAAAACCGTGAACTAACCATCGTTGATTTTTTCTTCGAGATTTTTTCGTTGAAATTTTGACCAAAACTTACAAATACAGGACAAAATTTGAAGTTATCCTTTTCGAAAAAAAACTTGATATCTTCGTCTGTTGGTCCTTCAGCATCAAGGAAAAGAGATTTTAAACGAAATCGAATGGATAAAATTTAAGGACCGAAAAAAACCGTGAACTAACCATCGTTGATTTTTTCTTCGAGATTTTTTCGTTGAAATTTTGACCAAAACTTACAAATGCAGGACAAAATGTGAAGTTATCCTTTTCGAAAAAAAACTTGATCTCCTCGTCTGTTGGTCTTTCAGCATCAAGGAAAAGAGATTTTTAACGAAATCGAAAGGATAAAATTTAAGGACCGAAAAAAACCGTGAACTAACCATCGTTGATTTTTTCTTCGAGATTTTTTCGTTGAAATTTTGACCAAAACTTACAAATACAGGACAAAAATAAAAGTTATCCTTTTCGAAAAAAAACTTGATATCTTCGTCTGTTGGTCCTTCAGCATCAAGGAAAAGAGATTTTAAACGAAATCGAAAGGATAAAATTTAAGGACCGAAAAAAACCGTGAACTAACCATCGTTGATTTTTTCTTCGAGATTTTTTCGTTGAAATTTTGACCAAAACTTACAAATACAGGACAAAAATAAAAGTTATCCTTTTTGAAAAAAATTTGATCTCCTCGTCTGTTGGTCCTTCAGCATCAAGGAAAGGAGATTTTAAACGAAATCGAAAGGATAAAATTTAAGGGCCGAAAAAAACCGTGAACTAACCATCGTTGATTTTTTCTTCGAGATTTTTTCGTTGAAATTTTGACCAAAACTTACAAATACAGGACAAAAATAAATGTTATCCTTTTCGAAAAAAAACTTGATATCTTCGTCTGTTGGTCCTTCAGCATCAAGGAAAAGAGATTTTAAACGAAATCTAATGGATAAAATTTAAGGACCGAAAAAAACCGTGAACTAACCATCGTTGATTTTTTCTTCGAGATTTTTTCGTTGAAATTTTGACCAAAACTTACAAATGCAGGACAAAATGTGAAGTTATCCTTTTCGAAAAAAAACTTGATCTCCTCGTCTGTTGGTCCTTCAGCAACAAGGAAAGGAGATTTTAAACGAAATCGAAAGGATAAAATTTAAGGGCCGAAAAAAACCGTGAACTAACCATCGTTGATTTTTTCTTCGAGATTTTTTCGTTGAAATTTTGACCAAAACTTACAAATACAGGACAAAAATAAATGTTATCCTTTTCGAAAAAAAACTTGATATCTTCGTCTGTTGGTCCTTCAGCATCAAGGAAAAGAGATTTTAAACGAAATCGAAAGGATAAAATTTAAGGACCGAAAAAAACCGTGAACTAACCATCGTTGATTTTTTCTTCGAGATTTTTTCGTTGAAATTTTGACCAAAACTTACAAATACAGGACAAAAATAAAAGTTATCCTTTTCGAAAAAAAACTTGATATCTTCGTCTGTTGGTCCTTCAGCATCAAGGAAAAGAGATTTTAAACGAAATCGAAAGGATAAAATTTAAGGACCGAAAAAAACCGTGAACTAACCATCGTTGATTTTTTCTTCGAGATTTTTTCGTTGAAATTTTGACCAAAACTTACAAATACAGGACAAAAATAAAAGTTATCCTTTTTGAAAAAAAAACTTGATCTCCTCGTCTGTTGGTCCTTCAGCATCAAGGAAAGGAGTTTTTAAACGAAATCGAAAGGATAAAATTTAACGGCCGAAAAAAACCGTGAACTAACCATCGTAAATTTTTTCTTCGAGATTTTTTCGTTGAAATTTTGACCAAAACTTACAAATGCAGGACAAAATGTGAAGTTATCCTTTTCGAAAAAAAACTTGATATCTTCGTCTGTTGGTCCTTCAGCATCAAGGAAAAGAGATTTTAAACGAAATCGAAAGGATAAAATTTAAGGACCGAAAAAAACCGTGAACTAACCATCGTTGATTTTTTCTTCGAGATTTTTTCGTTGAAATTTTGACCAAAACTTACAAATGCAGGACAAAATGTGAAGTTATCCTTTTCGAAAAAAAACTTGATATCTTCGTCTGTTGGTCCTTCAGCATCAAGGAAAAGAGATTTTAAACGAAATCGAAAGGATAAAATTTAAGGACCGAAAAAAACCGTGAACTAACCATCGTTGATTTTTTCTTCGAGATTTTTTCGTTGAAATTTTGACCAAAACTTACAAATACAGGACAAAATTAAAAGTTATCCTTTTCGAAAAAAAACTTGATATCTTCGTCTGTTGGTCCTTCAGCATCAAGGAAAAGAGATTTTAAACGAAATCGAAAGGATAAAATTTAAGGACCGAAAAAAACCGTGAACTAACCATCGTTGATTTTTTCTTCGAGATTTTTTCGTTGAAATTTTGACCAAAACTTACAAATGCAGGACAAAATGTGAAGTTATCCTTTTCGAAAAAAAACTTGATATCTTCGTCTGTTGGTCCTTCAGCATCAAGGAAAAGAGATTTTAAACGAAATCGAAAGGACAAAATTTAAGGACCGAAAAAAACCGTGAACTAACCATCGTTGATTTTTTCTTCGAGATTTTTTCGTTGAAATTTTGACCAAAACTTACAAATACAGGACAAAATTTGAAGTTATCCTTTTCGAAAAAAAACTTGATATCTTCGTCTGTTGGTGCTTCAGCATCAAGGAAAAGAGATTTTAAACGAAATCGAATGGATAAAATTTAAGGACCGAAAAAAACCGTGAACTAACCATCGTTGATTTTTTCTTCGAGATTTTTTCGTTGAAATTTTGACCAAAACTTACAAATACAGGACAAAATTGGAAGTTATCCTTTTCGAAAAAAAACTTGATATCTTCGTCTGTTGGTCCTTCAGCATCAAGGAAAAGAGATTTTAAACGAAATCGAAAGGATAAAATTTAAGGGCCGAAAAAAACCGTGAACTAACCATCGTTGATTTTTTCTTCGAGATTTTTTCGTTGAAATTTTGACCAAAACTTACAAATACAGGACAAAATTAAAAGTTATCCTTTTCGAAAAAAAACTTGATATCTTCGTCTGTTGGTCCTTCAGCATCAAGGAAAAGAGATTTTAAACGAAATCGAAAGGATAAAATTTAAGGACCGAAAAAAACCGTGAACTAACCATCGTTGATTTTTTCTTCGAGATTTTTTCGTTGAAATTTTGACCAAAACTTACAAATGCAGGACAAAATGTGAAGTTATCCTTTTCGAAAAAAACTTGATATCTTCGTCTGTTGGTCCTTCAGCATCAAGGAAAAGAGATTTTAAACGAAATCGAAAGGATAAAATTTAAGGACCGAAAAAAACCGTGAACTAACCATCGTTGATTTTTTCTTCGAGATTTTTTCGTTGAAATTTTGACCAAAACTTACAAATACAGGACAAAATTAAAAGTTATCCTTTTCGAAAAAAAACTTGATATCTTCGTCTGTTGGTCCTTCAGCATCAAGGAAAAGAGATTTTAAACGAAATCGAAAGGATAAAATTTAAGGACCGAAAAAAACCGTGAACTAACCATCGTTGATTTTTTCTTCGAGATTTTTTCGTTGAAATTTTGACCAAAACTTACAAATGCAGGACAAAATGTGAAGTTATCCTTTTCGAAAAAAAACTTGATATCTTCGTCTGTTGGTCCTTCAGCATCAAGGAAAAGAGATTTTAAACGAAATCGAAAGGATAAAATTTAAGGACCGAAAAAAACCGTGAACTAACCATCGTTGATTTTTTCTTCGAGATTTTTTCGTTGAAATTTTGACCAAAACTTACAAATACAGGACAAAATTTGAAGTTATCCTTTTCGAAAAAAAACTTGATATCTTCGTCTGTTGGTCCTTCAGCATCAAGGAAAAGAGATTTTAAACGAAATCGAATGGATAAAATTTAAGGACCGAAAAAAACCGTGAACTAACCATCGTTGATTTTTTCTTCGAGATTTTTTCGTTGAAATTTTGACCAAAACTTACAAATGCAGGACAAAATGTGAAGTTATCCTTTTCGAAAAAAAACTTGATCTCCTCGTCTGTTGGTCTTTCAGCATCAAGGAAAAGAGATTTTTAACGAAATCGAAAGGATAAAATTTAAGGACCGAAAAAAACCGTGAACTAACCATCGTTGATTTTTTCTTCGAGATTTTTTCGTTGAAATTTTGACCAAAACTTACAAATACAGGACAAAAATAAAAGTTATCCTTTTCGAAAAAAAACTTGATATCTTCGTCTGTTGGTCCTTCAGCATCAAGGAAAAGAGATTTTAAACGAAATCGAAAGGATAAAATTTAAGGACCGAAAAAAACCGTGAACTAACCATCGTTGATTTTTTCTTCGAGATTTTTTCGTTGAAATTTTGACCAAAACTTACAAATACAGGACAAAAATAAAAGTTATCCTTTTTGAAAAAAAACTTGATCTCCTCGTCTGTTGGTCCTTCAGCATCAAGGAAAGGAGATTTTAAACGAAATCGAAAGGATAAAATTTAACGGCCGAAAAAAACCGTGAACTAACCATCGTAAATTTTTTCTTCGAGATTTTTTCGTTGAAATTTTGACCAAAACTTACAAATACAGGACAAAATTACAAGTTATCCTTTTCGAAAAAAAACTTGATATCTTCGTCTGTTGGTCCTTCAGCAACAAGGAAAAGAGATTTTAAACGAAATCGAAAGGATAAAATTTAAGGACCGAAAAAAACCGTGAACTAACCATCGTTGATTTTTTCTTCGAGATTTTTTCGTTGAAATTTTGACCAAAACTTACAAATACAGGACAAAAATAAAAGTTATCCTTTTTGAAAAAAAACTTGATCTCCTCGTCTGTTGGTCCTTCAGCATCAAGGAAAAGAGATTTTAAACGAAATCTAATGGATAAAATTTAAGGACCGAAAAAAACCGTGAACTAACCATCGTTGATTTTTTCTTCGAGATTTTTTCGTTGAAATTTTGACCAAAACTTACAAATACAGGACAAAATTTGAAGTTATCCTTTTCGAAAAAAAACTTGATATCTTCGTCTGTTGGTCCTTCAGCATCAAGGAAAAGAGATTTTAAACGAAATCGAATGGATAAAATTTAAGGACCGAAAAAAACCGTGAACTAACCATCGTTGATTTTTTCTTCGAGATTTTTTCGTTGAAATTTTGAACAAAACTTACAAATACAGGACAAAATTGGAAGTTATCCTTTTCGAAAAAAAACTTGATATCTTCGTCTGTTGGTCCTTCAGCATCAAGGAAAAGAGATTTTAAACGAAATCTAATGGATAAAATTTAACGGCCGAAAAAAACCGTGAACTAACCATCGTAAATTTTTTCTTCGAGATTTTTTCGTTGAAATTTTGACCAAAACTTACAAATACAGGACAAAATTACAAGTTATCCTTTTCGAAAAAAAACTTGATATCTTCGTCTGTTGGTCCTTCAGCAACAAGGAAAAGAGATTTTAAACGAAATCGAAAGGATAAAATTTAAGGACCGAAAAAAACCGTGAACTAACCATCGTTGATTTTTTCTTCGAGATTTTTTCGTTGAAATTTTGACCAAAACTTACAAATGCAGGACAAAATGTGAAGTTATCCTTTTCGAAAAAAAACTTGATATCTTCGTCTGTTGGTCCTTCAGCATCAAGGAAAAGAGATTTTAAACGAAATCGAAAGGATAAAATTTAAGGACCGAAAAAAACCGTGAACTAACCATCGTTGATTTTTTCTTCGAGATTTTTTCGTTGAAATTTTGACCAAAACTTACAAATGCAGGACAAAATGTGAAGTTATCCTTTTCGAAAAAAAACTTGATATCTTCGTCTGTTGGTCCTTCAGCATCAAGGAAAAGAGATTTTAAACGAAATCGAAAGGATAAAATTTAAGGACCGAAAAAAACCGTGAACTAACCATCGTTGATTTTTTCTTCGAGATTTTTTTGTTGAAATTTTGACCAAAACTTACAAATACAGGACAAATATTGAAGTTATCCTTTTCGAAAAAAAACTTGATATCTTCGTCTGTTGGTCCTTCAGCATCAAGGAAAAGAGATTTTAAACGAAATCGAATGGATAAAATTTAAGGACCGAAAAAAACCGTGAACTAACCATCGTTGATTTTTTCTTCGAGATTTTTTCGTTGAAATTTTGACCAAAACTTACAAATGCAGGACAAAATGTGAAGTTATCCTTTTCGAAAAAAAACTTGATCTCCTCGTCTGTTGGTCCTTCAGCATCAAGGAAAAGAGATTTTTAACGAAATCGAAAGGATAAAATTTAAGGACCGAAAAAAACCGTGAACTAACCATCGTTGATTTTTTCTTCGAGATTTTTTCGTTGAAATTTTGACCAAAACTTACAAATACAGGACAAAATTAAAAGTTATCCTTTTCGAAAAAAAACTTGATATCTTCGTCTGTTGGTCCTTCAGCATCAAGGAAAAGAGATTTTAAACGAAATCGAAAGGATAAAATTTAAGGACCGAAAAAAACCGTGAACTAACCATCGTTGATTTTTTCTTCGAGATTTTTTCGTTGAAATTTTGACCAAAACTTACAAATACAGGACAAAATTAAAAGTTATCCTTTTCGAAAAAAAACTTGATATCTTCGTCTGTTGGTCCTTCAGCATCAAGGAAAAGAGATTTTAAACGAAATCGAAAGGATAAAATTTAAGGACCGAAAAAAACCGTGAACTAACCATCGTTGATTTTTTCTTCGAGATTTTTTCGTTGAAATTTTGACCAAAACTTACAAATGCAGGACAAAATGTGAAGTTATCCTTTTCGAAAAAAAACTTGATATCTTCGTCTGTTGGTCCTTCAGCATCAAGGAAAAGAGATTTTAAACGAAATCGAAAGGATAAAATTTAAGGACCGAAAAAAACCGTGAACTAACCATCGTTGATTTTTTCTTCGAGATTTTTTCGTTGAAATTTTGACCAAAACTTACAAATACAGGACAAAATTTGAAGTTATCCTTTTCGAAAAAAAACTTGATATCTTCGTCTGTTGGTCCTTCAGCATCAAGGAAAAGAGATTTTAAACGAAATCGAAAGGATAAAATTTAAGGACCGAAAAAAACCGTGAACTAACCATCGTTGATTTTTTCTTCGAGATTTTTTCGTTGAAATTTTGACCAAAACTTACAAATACAGGACAAAATTAAAAGTTATCCTTTTCGAAAAAAAACTTGATATCTTCGTCTGTTGGTCCTTCAGCATCAAGGAAAAGAGATTTTAAACGAAATCGAAAGGATAAAATTTAAGGACCGAAAAAAACCGTGAACTAACCATCGTTGATTTTTTCTTCGAGATTTTTTCGTTGAAATTTTGACCAAAACTTACAAATACAGGACAAAATTAAAAGTTATCCTTTTCGAAAAAAAACTTGATATCTTCGTCTGTTGGTCCTTCAGCATCAAGGAAAAGAGATTTTAAACGAAATCGAAAGGATAAAATTTAAGGACCGAAAAAAACCGTGAACTAACCATCGTTGATTTTTTCTTCGAGATTTTTTCGTTGAAATTTTGACCAAAACTTACAAATGCAGGACAAAATGTGAAGTTATCCTTTTCGAAAAAAAACTTGATATCTTCGTCTGTTGGTCCTTCAGCATCAAGGAAAAGAGATTTTAAACGAAATCGAAAGGATAAAATTTAAGGACCGAAAAAAACCGTGAACTAACCATCGTTGATTTTTTCTTCGAGATTTTTTCGTTGAAATTTTGACCAAAACTTACAAATACAGGACAAAATTTGAAGTTATCCTTTTCGAAAAAAAACTTGATATCTTCGTCTGTTGGTCCTTCAGCATCAAGGAAAAGAGATTTTAAACGAAATCGAAAGGATAAAATTTAAGGACCGAAAAAAACCGTGAACTAACCATCGTTGATTTTTTCTTCGAGATTTTTTCGTTGAAATTTTGACCAAAACTTACAAATACAGGACAAAAATAAAAGTTATCCTTTTTGAAAAAAAACTTGATCTCCTCGTCTGTTGGTCCTTCAGCATCAAGGAAAGGAGATTTTAAACGAAATCGAAAGGATAAAATTTAACGGCCGAAAAAAACCGTGAACTAACCATCGTAAATTTTTTCTTCGAGATTTTTTCGTTGAAATTTTGACCAAAACTTACAAATGCAGGACAAAATGTGAAGTTATCCTTTTCGAAAAAAAACTTGATATCTTCGTCTGTTGGTCCTTCAGCATCAAGGAAAAGAGATTTTAAACGAAATCGAAAGGATAAAATTTAAGGACCGAAAAAAACCGTGAACTAACCATCGTTGATTTTTTCTTCGAGATTTTTTCGTTGAAATTTTGACCAAAACTTACAAATACAGGACAAAATTTGAAGTTATCCTTTTCGAAAAAAAACTTGATATCTTCGTCTGTTGGTCCTTCAGCATCAAGGAAAAGAGATTTTAAACGAAATCGAATGGATAAAATTTAAGGACCGAAAAAAACCGTGAACTAACCATCGTTGATTTTTTCTTCGAGATTTTTTCGTTGAAATTTTGACCAAAACTTACAAATGCAGGACAAAATGTGAAGTTATCCTTTTCGAAAAAAAACTTGATCTCCTCGTCTGTTGATCCTTCAGCATCAAGGAAAAGAGATTTTTAACGAAATCGAAAGGATAAAATTTAAGGACCGAAAAAAACCGTGAACTAACCATCGTTGATTTTTTCTTCGAGATTTTTTCGTTGAAATTTTGACCAAAACTTACAAATACAGGACAAAATTAAAAGTTATCCTTTTCGAAAAAAAACTTGATATCTTCGTCTGTTGGTCCTTCAGCATCAAGGAAAAGAGATTTTAAACGAAATCGAAAGGATAAAATTTAAGGACCGAAAAAAACCGTGAACTAACCATCGTTGATTTTTTCTTCGAGATTTTTTCGTTGAAATTTTGACCAAAACTTACAAATGCAGGACAAAATGTGAAGTTATCCTTTTCGAAAAAAAACTTGATATCTTCGTCTGTTGGTCCTTCAGCATCAAGGAAAAGAGATTTTAAACGAAATCGAAAGGATAAAATTTAAGGACCGAAAAAAACCGTGAACTAACCATCGTTGATTTTTTCTTCGAGATTTTTTTGTTGAAATTTTGACCAAAACTTACAAATACAGGACAAAATTACAAGTTATCCTTTTCGAAAAAAAACTTGATATCTTCGTCTGTTGGTCCTTCAGCAACAAGGAAAAGAGATTTTAAACGAAATCGAAAGGATAAAATTTAAGGGCCGAAAAAAACCGTGAACTAACCATCGTTGATTTTTTCTTCGAGATTTTTTCGTTGAAATTTTGACCAAAACTTACAAATACAGGACAAAAATAAAAGTTATCCTTTTTGAAAAAAAACTTGATCTCCTCGTCTGTTGATCCTTCAGCATCAAGGAAAGGAGATTTTAAACGAAATCGAAAGGATAAAATTTAAGGACCGAAAAAAACCGTGAACTAACCATCGTTGATTTTTTCTTCGAGATTTTTTCGTTGAAATTTTGACCAAAACTTACAAATACAGGACAAAAATAAAAGTTATCCTTTTCGAAAAAAAACTTGATCTCCTCGTCTGTTGATCCTTCAGCATCAAGGAAAGGAGATTTTAAACGAAATCGAAAGGATAAAATTTAACGGCCGAAAAAAACCGTGAACTAACCATCGTAAATTTTTTCTTCGAGATTTTTTCGTTGAAATTTTGACCAAAACTTACAAATACAGGACAAAATTACAAGTTATCCTTTTCGAAAAAAAACTTGATATCTTCGTCTGTTGGTCCTTCAGCAACAAGGAAAAGAGATTTTAAACGAAATCGAAAGGATAAAATTTAAGGACCGAAAAAAACCGTGAACTAACCATCGTTGATTTTTTCTTCGAGATTTTTTCGTTGAAATTTTGACCAAAACTTACAAATACAGGACAAAAATAAAAGTTATCCTTTTTGAAAAAAAACTTGATCTCCTCGTCTGTTGGTCCTTCAGCATCAAGGAAAAGAGATTTTAAACGAAATCTAATGGATAAAATTTAAGGACCGAAAAAAACCGTGAACTAACCATCGTTGATTTTTTCTTCGAGATTTTTTCGTTGAAATTTTGACCAAAACTTACAAATACAGGACAAAATTTGAAGTTATCCTTTTCGAAAAAAAACTTGATATCTTCGTCTGTTGGTCCTTCAGCATCAAGGAAAAGAGATTTTAAACGAAATCGAAAGGATAAAATTTAACGGCCGAAAAAAACCGTGAACTAACCATCGTAAATTTTTTCTTCGAGATTTTTTCGTTGAAATTTTGACCAAAACTTACAAATGCAGGACAAAATGTGAAGTTATCCTTTTCGAAAAAAAACTTGATATCTTCGTCTGTTGGTCCTTCAGCATCAAGGAAAAGAGATTTTAAACGAAATCGAAAGGATAAAATTTAAGGACCGAAAAAAACCGTGAACTAACCATCGTTGATTTTTTCTTCGAGATTTTTTCGTTGAAATTTTGACCAAAACTTACAAATACAGGACAAAATTTGAAGTTATCCTTTTCGAAAAAAAACTTGATATCTTCGTCTGTTGGTCCTTCAGCATCAAGGAAAAGAGATTTTAAACGAAATCGAATGGATAAAATTTAAGGACCGAAAAAAACCGTGAACTAACCATCGTTGATTTTTTCTTCGAGATTTTTTCGTTGAAATTTTGACCAAAACTTACAAATGCAGGACAAAATGTGAAGTTATCCTTTTCGAAAAAAAACTTGATCTCCTCGTCTGTTGATCCTTCAGCATCAAGGAAAAGAGATTTTTAACGAAATCGAAAGGATAAAATTTAAGGACCGAAAAAAACCGTGAACTAACCATCGTTGATTTTTTCTTCGAGATTTTTTCGTTGAAATTTTGACCAAAACTTACAAATACAGGACAAAATTAAAAGTTATCCTTTTCGAAAAAAAACTTGATATCTTCGTCTGTTGGTCCTTCAGCATCAAGGAAAAGAGATTTTAAACGAAATCGAAAGGATAAAATTTAAGGACCGAAAAAAACCGTGAACTAACCATCGTTGATTTTTTCTTCGAGATTTTTTCGTTGAAATTTTGACCAAAACTTACAAATACAGGACAAAATTAAAAGTTATCCTTTTCGAAAAAAAACTTGATATCTTCGTCTGTTGGTCCTTCAGCATCAAGGAAAAGAGATTTTAAACGAAATCGAAAGGATAAAATTTAAGGACCGAAAAAAACCGTGAACTAACCATCGTTGATTTTTTCTTCGAGATTTTTTCGTTGAAATTTTGACCAAAACTTACAAATACAGGACAAAAATAAAAGTTATCCTTTTTGAAAAAAAACTTGATCTCCTCGTCTGTTGGTCCTTCAGCATTAAGGAAAGGAGATTTTAAACGAAATCGAAAGGATAAAATTTAACGGCCGAAAAAAACCGTGAACTAACCATCGTAAATTTTTTCTTCGAGATTTTTTCGTTGAAATTTTGTCCAAAACTTACAAATACAGGACAAAATTACAAGTTATCCTTTTCGAAAAAAAACTTGATATCTTCGTCTGTTGGTCCTTCAGCAACAAGGAAAAGAGATTTTAAACGAAATCGAAAGGATAAAATTTAAGGACCGAAAAAAACCGTGAACTAACCATCGTTGATTTTTTCTTCGAGATTTTTTCGTTGAAATTTTGACCAAAACTTACAAATACAGGACAAAAATAAAAGTTATCCTTTTTGAAAAAAAACTTGATCTCCTCGTCTGTTGGTCCTTCAGCATCAAGGAAAAGAGATTTTAAACGAAATCTAATGGATAAAATTTAAGGACCGAAAAAAACCGTGAACTAACCATCGTTGATTTTTTCTTCGAGATTTTTTCGTTGAAATTTTGACCAAAACTTACAAATACAGGACAAAATTTGAAGTTATCCTTTTCGAAAAAAAACTTGATATCTTCGTCTGTTGGTCCTTCAGCATCAAGGAAAAGAGATTTTAAACGAAATCGAATGGATAAAATTTAAGGACCGAAAAAAACCGTGAACTAACCATCGTTGATTTTTTCTTCGAGATTTTTTCGTTGAAATTTTGAACAAAACTTACAAATACAGGACAAAATTGGAAGTTATCCTTTTCGAAAAAAAACTTGATATCTTCGTCTGTTGGTCCTTCAGCATCAAGGAAAAGAGATTTTAAACGAAATCTAATGGATAAAATTTAAGGACCGAAAAAAACCGTGAACTAACCATCGTTGATTTTTTCTTCGAGATTTTTTCGTTGAAATTTTGAACAAAACTTACAAATACAGGACAAAATTGGAAGTTATCCTTTTCGAAAAAAAACTTGATATCTTCGTCTGTTGGTCCTTCAGCATCAAGGAAAAGAGATTTTAAACGAAATCAAAAGGATAAAATTTAAGGGCCGAAAAAAACCGTGAACTAACCATCGTTGATTTTTTCTTCGAGATTTTTTCGTTGAAATTTTGACCAAAACTTACAAATACAGGACAAAAATTAAAGTTATCCTTTTCGAAAAAAAACTTGATCTCTTCGTCTGTTGGTCCTTCAGCATCAAGGAAAAGTGATTTTAAACGAAATCGAAAGTATAAAATTTAAGGACCGAAAAAAACCGTGAACTAACCATCGTTGATTTTTTCTTCGAGATTTTTTCGTTGAAATTTTGACCAAAACTTACAAATGCAGGACAAAATGTGAAGTTATCCTTTTCGAAAAAAAACTTGATCTCCTCGTCTGTTGATCCTTCAGCATCAAGGAAAAGAGATTTTTAACGAAATCGAAAGGATAAAATTTAAGGACCGAAAAAAACCGTGAACTAACCATCGTTGATTTTTTCTTCGAGATTTTTTCGTTGAAATTTTGACCAAAACTTACAAATACAGGACAAAATTAAAAGTTATCCTTTTCGAAAAAAAACTTGATATCTTCGTCTGTTGGTCCTTCAGCATCAAGGAAAAGAGATTTTAAACGAAATCGAAAGGATAAAATTTAAGGACCGAAAAAAACCGTGAACTAACCATCGTTGATTTTTTCTTCGAGATTTTTTCGTTGAAATTTTGACCAAAACTTACAAATACAGGACAAAATTAAAAGTTATCCTTTTCGAAAAAAAACTTGATATCTTCGTCTGTTGGTCCTTCAGCATCAAGGAAAAGAGATTTTAAACGAAATCGAAAGGATAAAATTTAAGGACCGAAAAAAACCGTGAACTAACCATCGTTGATTTTTTCTTCGAGATTTTTTCGTTGAAATTTTGACCAAAACTTACAAATACAGGACAAAAATAAAAGTTATCCTTTTTGAAAAAAAACTTGATCTCCTCGTCTGTTGGTCCTTCAGCATCAAGGAAAGGAGATTTTAAACGAAATCGAAAGGATAAAATTTAACGGCCGAAAAAAACCGTGAACTAACCATCGTAAATTTTTTCTTCGAGATTTTTTCGTTGAAATTTTGTCCAAAACTTACAAATACAGGACAAAATTACAAGTTATCCTTTTCGAAAAAAAACTTGATATCTTCGTCTGTTGGTCCTTCAGCAACAAGGAAAAGAGATTTTAAACGAAATCGAAAGGATAAAATTTAAGGACCGAAAAAAACCGTGAACTAACCATCGTTGATTTTTTCTTCGAGATTTTTTCGTTGAAATTTTGACCAAAACTTACAAATACAGGACAAAAATAAAAGTTATCCTTTTTGAAAAAAAACTTGATCTCCTCGTCTGTTGGTCCTTCAGCATCAAGGAAAAGAGATTTTAAACGAAATCTAATGGATAAAATTTAAGGACCGAAAAAAACCGTGAACTAACCATCGTTGATTTTTTCTTCGAGATTTTTTCGTTGAAATTTTGACCAAAACTTACAAATACAGGACAAAATTTGAAGTTATCCTTTTCGAAAAAAAACTTGATATCTTCGTCTGTTGGTCCTTCAGCATCAAGGAAAAGAGATTTTAAACGAAATCGAATGGATAAAATTTAAGGACCGAAAAAAACCGTGAACTAACCATCGTTGATTTTTTCTTCGAGATTTTTTCGTTGAAATTTTGAACAAAACTTACAAATACAGGACAAAATTGGAAGTTATCCTTTTCGAAAAAAAACTTGATATCTTCGTCTGTTGGTCCTTCAGCATCAAGGAAAAGAGATTTTAAACGAAATCTAATGGATAAAATTTAAGGACCGAAAAAAACCGTGAACTAACCATCGTTGATTTTTTCTTCGAGATTTTTTCGTTGAAATTTTGAACAAAACTTACAAATACAGGACAAAATTGGAAGTTATCCTTTTCGAAAAAAAACTTGATATCTTCGTCTGTTGGTCCTTCAGCATCAAGGAAAAGAGATTTTAAACGAAATCGAAAGGATAAAATTTAAGGGCCGAAAAAAACCGTGAACTAACCATCGTTGATTTTTTCTTCGAGATTTTTTCGTTGAAATTTTGACCAAAACTTACAAATACAGGAAAAAAATAAAAGTTATCCTTTTCGAAAAAAAACTTTATCTTCGTCTGTTGGTCCTTCAGCATCAAGGAAAAGAGATTTTAAACGAAATCGAAAGGATAAAATTTATGGACCGAAAAAAACCGTGAACTAACCATCGTTGATTTTTTCTTTGAGATTTTTTCGTTGAAATTTTGACCAAAACTTACAAATACAGGACAAAAATAAAAGTTATCCTTTTTGAAAAAAAACTTGATCTCCTCGTCTGTTGGTCCTTCAGCATCAAGGAAAGGAGATTTTAAACGAAATCGAAAGGATAAAATTTAACGGCCGAAAAAAACCGTGAACTAACCATCGTTGATTTTTTCTTCGAGATTTTTTCGTTGAAATTTTGACCAAAACTTACAAATACAGGAAAAAAATAAAAGTTATCCTTTTTGAAAAAAAACTTGATCTCCTCGTCTGTTGGTCCTTCAGCATCAAGGAAAGGAGATTTTAAACGAAATCGAAAGGATAAAATTTAACGGCCGAAAAAAACCGTGAACTAACCATCGTTGATTTTTTCTTCGAGATTTTTTCGTTGAAATTTTGACCAAAACTTACAAATACAGGACAAAAATAAAAGTTATCCTTTTTGAAAAAAAACTTGATCTCCTCGTCTGTTGGTCCTTCAGCATCAAGGAAAGGAGATTTTAAACGAAATCGAAAGGATAAAATTTAACGGCCGAAAAAAACCGTGAACTAACCATCGTTGATTTTTTCTTCGAGATTTTTTCGTTGAAATTTTGACCAAAACTTACAAATACAGGACAAAAATAAATGTTATCCTTTTCGAAAAAAAACTTGATCTCCTCGTCTGTTGGTCCTTCAGCATCAAGGAAAAGAGATTTTAAACGAAATCGAAAGGATAAAATTTAAGGGCCGAAAAAAACCGTGAACTAACCATCGTTGATTTTTTCTTCGAGATTTTTTCGTTGAAATTTTGACCAAAACTTACAAATACAGGACAAAAATTAAAGTTATCCTTTTCGAAAAAAAACTTGATCTCTTCGTCTGTTGGTCCTTCAGCATCAAGGAAAAGTGATTTTAAACGAAATCGAAAGGATAAAATTTAAGGGCCGAAACAAACCGTGAACTAACCATCGTTGATTTTTTCTTCGAGATTTTTTCGTTGAAATTTTGACCAAAACTTACAAATACAGGACAAAAATAAAAGTTATCCTTTTTGAAAAAAAACTTGATCTCCTCGTCTGTTGGTCCTTCAGCATCAAGGAAAAGAGATTTTAAACGAAATCTAATGGATAAAATTTAAGGACCGAAAAAAACCGTGAACTAACCATCGTTGATTTTTTCTTCGAGATTTTTTCGTTGAAATTTTGACCAAAACTTACAAATACAGGACAAAATTTGAAGTTATCCTTTTCGAAAAAAAACTTGATCTCCTCGTCTGTTGGTCCTTCAGCATCAAGGAAAGGAGATTTTAAACGAAATCGAAAGGATAAAATTTAACGGCCGAAAAAAACCGTGAACTAACCATCGTTGATTTTTTCTTCGAGATTTTTTCGTTGAAATTTTGACCAAAACTTACTAATACAGGACAAAAATAAAAGTTATCCTTTTTGAAAAAAAACTTGATCTCCTCGTCTGTTGGTCCTTCAGCATCAAGGAAAGGAGATTTTAAACGAAATCGAAAGGATAAAATTTAACGGCCGAAAAAAACCGTGAACTAACCATCGTAAATTTTTTCTTCGAGATTTTTTCGTTGAAATTTTGACCAAAACTTACAAATACAGGACAAAATTAAAAGTTATCCTTTTCGAAAAAAAACTTGATATCTTCGTCTGTTGGTCCTTCAGCATCAAGGAAAAGAGATTTTAAACGAAATCTAATGGATAAAATTTAAGGACCGAAAAAAACCGTGAACTAACCATCGTTGATTTTTTCTTCGAGATTTTTTCGTTGAAATTTTGACCAACACTTACAAATACAGGACAAAATTGGAAGTTATCCTTTTCGAAAAAAACTTGATATCTTCGTCTGTTGGTTCTTCAGCATCAAGGAAAGGAGATTTTAAACGAAATCGAAAGGATAAAATTTAACGGCCGAAAAAAACCGTGAACTAACCATCGTAAATTTTTTCTTCGAGATTTTTTCGTTGAAATTTTGACCAAAACTTACAAATACAGGACAAAATTAAAAGTTATCCTTTTCGAAAAAAAACTTGAAATCTTCGTCTGTTGGTCCTTCAGCATCAAGGAAAGAGATTTTAAACGAAATCTAATGGATAAAATTTAAGGACCGAAAAAAACCGTGAACTAACCATCGTTGATTTTTTCTTCGAGATTTTTTCGTTGAAATTTTGACCAAAACTTACAAATACAGGACAAAATTGGAAGTTATCCTTTTCGAAAAAAACTTGATATCTTCGTCTGTTGGTCCTTCAGCATCAAGGAAAGGAGATTTTAAACGAAATCGAAAGGATAAAATTTAACGGCCGAAAAAAACCGTGAACTAACCATCGTAAATTTTTTCTTCGAGATTTTTTCGTTGAAATTTTGACCAAAACTTACAAATACAGGACAAAATTAAAAGTTATCCTTTTTGAAAAAAAACTTGATCTCCTCGTCTGTTGGTCCTTCAGCATCAAGGAAAGGAGATTTTAAACGAAATCGAAAGGATAAAATTTTAGGGCCGAAAAAAACCGTGAACTAACCATCGTTGATTTTTTCTTCGAGATTTTTTCGTTGAAATTTTGACCAAAACTTACAAATACAGGACAAAAATAAATGTTATCCTTTTCGAAAAAAAACTTGATATCTTCGTCTGTTGGTCCTTCAGCATCAAGGAAAAGAGATTTTAAACGAAATCGAAAGGATAAAATTTAAGGACCGAAAAAAAACCGTGAACTAACCATCGTTGATTTTTTCTTCGAGATTTTTTCGTTGAAATTTTGACCAAAACTTACAAATACAGGACAAAAATAAATGTTATCCTTTTCGAAAAAAAACTTGATCTCCTCGTCTGTTGGTCCTTCAGCATCAAGGAAAAGAGATTTTAAACGAAATCGAAAGGATAAAATTTAAGGGCCGAAAAAAACCGTGAACTAACCATCGTTGATTTTTTCTTCGAGATTTTTTCGTTGAAATTTTGACCAAAACTTATAAATACAGGACAAAAATTAAAGTTATCCTTTTCGAAAAAAAACTTGATCTCTTCGTCTGTTGGTCCTTCAGCATCAAGGAAAAGTGATTTTAAACGAAATCGAAAGGATAAAATTTAAGGGCCGAAACAAACCGTGAACTAACCATCGTTGATTTTTTCTTCGAGATTTTTTCGTTGAAATTTTGACCAAAACTTACAAATACAGGACAAAAATAAAAGTTATCCTTTTTGAAAAAAAACTTGATCTCCTCGTCTGTTGGTCCTTCAGCATCAAGGAAAAGAGATTTTAAACGAAATCTAATGGATAAAATTTAAGGACCGAAAAAAACCGTGAACTAACCATCGTTGATTTTTTCTTCGAGATTTTTTCGTTGAAATTTTGACCAAAACTTACAAATACAGGACAAAATTTGAAGTTATCCTTTTCGAAAAAAAACTTGATCTCCTCGTCTGTTGGTCCTTCAGCATCAAGGAAAGGAGATTTTAAACGAAATCGAAAGGATAAAATTTAACGGCCGAAAAAAACCGTGAACTAACCATCGTTGATTTTTTCTTCGAGATTTTTTCGTTGAAATTTTGACCAAAACTTACTAATACAGGACAAAAATAAAAGTTATCCTTTTTGAAAAAAAACTTGATCTCCTCGTCTGTTGGCCCTTCAGCATCAAGGAAAGGAGATTTTAAACGAAATCGAAAGGATAAAATTTAACGGCCGAAAAAAACCGTGAACTAACCATCGTAAATTTTTTCTTCGAGATTTTTTCGTTGAAATTTTGACCAAAACTTACAAATACAGGACAAAATTAAAAGTTATCCTTTTCGAAAAAAAACTTGATATCTTCGTCTGTTGGTCCTTCAGCATCAAGGAAAAGAGATTTTAAACGAAATCTAATGGATAAAATTTAAGGACCGAAAAAAACCGTGAACTAACCATCGTTGATTTTTTCTTCGAGATTTTTTCGTTGAAATTTTGACCAACACTTACAAATACAGGACAAAATTGGAAGTTATCCTTTTCGAAAAAAACTTGATATCTTCGTCTGTTGGTCCTTCAGCATCAAGGAAAGGAGATTTTAAACGAAATCGAAAGGATAAAATTTAACGGCCGAAAAAAACCGTGAACTAACCATCGTAAATTTTTTCTTCGAGATTTTTTCGTTGAAATTTTGACCAAAACTTACAAATACAGGACAAAATTAAAAGTTATCCTTTTCGAAAAAAAACTTGAAATCTTCGTCTGTTGGTCCTTCAGCATCAAGGAAAGAGATTTTAAACGAAATCTAATGGATAAAATTTAAGGACCGAAAAAAACCGTGAACTAACCATCGTTGATTTTTTCTTCGAGATTTTTTCGTTGAAATTTTGACCAAAACTTACAAATACAGGACAAAATTGGAAGTTATCCTTTTCGAAAAAAACTTGATATCTTCGTCTGTTGGTCCTTCAGCATCAAGGAAAGGAGATTTTAAACGAAATCGAAAGGATAAAATTTAACGGCCGAAAAAAACCGTGAACTAACCATCGTAAATTTTTTCTTCGAGATTTTTTCGTTGAAATTTTGACCAAAACTTACAAATACAGGACAAAATTAAAAGTTATCCTTTTTGAAAAAAAACTTGATCTCCTCGTCTGTTGGTCCTTCAGCATCAAGGAAAGGAGATTTTAAACGAAATCGAAAGGATAAAATTTTAGGGCCGAAAAAAACCGTGAACTAACCATCGTTGATTTTTTCTTCGAGATTTTTTCGTTGAAATTTTGACCAAAACTTACAAATACAGGACAAAAATAAATGTTATCCTTTTCGAAAAAAAACTTGATATCTTCGTCTGTTGGTCCTTCAGCATCAAGGAAAAGAGATTTTAAACGAAATCGAAAGGATAAAATTTAAGGACCGAAAAAAACCGTGAACTAACCATCGTTGATTTTTTCTTCGAGATTTTTTCGTTGAAATTTTGACCAAAACTTACAAATACAGGACAAAAATTAAAGTTATCCTTTTCGAAAAAAAACTTGATCTCTTCGTCTGTTGGTCCTTCAGCATCAAGGAAAAGTGATTTTAAACGAAATCGAAAGGATAAAATTTAAGGGCCGAAACAAACCGTGAACTAACCATCGTTGATTTTTTCTTCGAGATTTTTTCGTTGAAATTTTGACCAAAACTTACAAATACAGGACAAAAATTAAAGTTATCCTTTTCGAAAAAAAACTTGATCTCTTCGTCTGTTGGTCCTTCAGCATCAAGGAAAAGTGATTTTAAACGAAATCGAAAGGATAAAATTTAAGGGCCGAAACAAACCGTGAACTAACCATCGTTGATTTTTTCTTCGAGATTTTTTCGTTGAAATTTTGACCAAAACTTACAAATACAGGACAAAATTTGAAGTTATCCTTTTCGAAAAAAAACTTGATCTCCTCGTCTGTTGGTCCTTCAGCATCAAGGAAAGGAGATTTTAAACGAAATCGAAAGGATAAAATTTAACGGCCGAAAAAAACCGTGAACTAACCATCGTTGATTTTTTCTTCGAGATTTTTTCGTTGAAATTTTGACCAAAACTTACAAATACAGGACAAAAATAAAAGTTATCCTTTTTGAAAAAAAACTTGATCTCCTCGTCTGTTGGTCCTTCAGCATCAAGGAAAGGAGATTTTAAACGAAATCGAAAGGATAAAATTTAACGGCCGAAAAAAACCGTGAACTAACCATCGTAAATTTTTTCTTCGAGATTTTTTCGTTGAAATTTTGACCAAAACTTACAAATACAGGACAAAATTAAAAGTTATCCTTTTCGAAAAAAAACTTGATATCTTCGTCTGTTGGTCCTTCAGCATCAAGGAAAAGAGATTTTAAACGAAATCTAATGGATAAAATTTAAGGACCGAAAAAAACCGTGAACTAACCATCGTTGATTTTTTCTTCGAGATTTTTTCGTTGAAATTTTGACCAAAACTTACAAATACAGGACAAAATTTGAAGTTATCCTTTTCGAAAAAAAACTTGATATCTTCGTCTGTTGGTCCTTCAGCATCAAGGAAAAGAGATTTTAAACGAAATCGAATGGATAAAATTTAAGGACCGAAAAAAACCGTGAACTAACCATCGTTGATTTTTTCTTCGAGATTTTTTCGTTGAAATTTTGACCAACACTTACAAATACAGGACAAAATTGGAAGTTATCCTTTTCGAAAAAAACTTGATATCTTCGTCTGTTGGTCCTTCAGCATCAAGGAAAGGAGATTTTAAACGAAATCGAAAGGATAAAATTTAACGGCCGAAAAAAACCGTGAACTAACCATCGTAAATTTTTTCTTCGAGATTTTTTCGTTGAAATTTTGACCAAAACTTACAAATACAGGACAAAATTAAAAGTTATCCTTTTCGAAAAAAAACTTGAAATCTTCGTCTGTTGGTCCTTCAGCATCAAGGAAAGAGATTTTAAACGAAATCTAATGGATAAAATTTAAGGACCGAAAAAAACCGTGAACTAACCATCGTTGATTTTTTCTTCGAGATTTTTTCGTTGAAATTTTGACCAAAACTTACAAATACAGGACAAAATTGGAAGTTATCCTTTTCGAAAAAAACTTGATATCTTCGTCTGTTGGTCCTTCAGCATCAAGGAAAGGAGATTTTAAACGAAATCGAAAGGATAAAATTTAACGGCCGAAAAAAACCGTGAACTAACCATCGTAAATTTTTTCTTCGAGATTTTTTCGTTGAAATTTTGACCAAAACTTACAAATACAGGACAAAATTAAAAGTTATCCTTTTTGAAAAAAAACTTGATCTCCTCGTCTGTTGGTCCTTCAGCATCAAGGAAAGGAGATTTTAAACGAAATCGAAAGGATAAAATTTTAGGGCCGAAAAAAACCGTGAACTAACCATCGTTGATTTTTTCTTCGAGATTTTTTCGTTGAAATTTTGACCAAAACTTACAAATACAGGACAAAAATAAATGTTATCCTTTTCGAAAAAAAACTTGATATCTTCGTCTGTTGGTCCTTCAGCATCAAGGAAAAGAGATTTTAAACGAAATCGAAAGGATAAAATTTAAGGACCGAAAAAAACCGTGAACTAACCATCGTTGATTTTTTCTTCGAGATTTTTTCGTTGAAATTTTGACCAAAACTTACAAATACAGGACAAAAATTAAAGTTATCCTTTTCGAAAAAAAACTTGATCTCTTCGTCTGTTGGTCCTTCAGCATCAAGGAAAAGTGATTTTAAACGAAATCGAAAGGATAAAATTTAAGGGCCGAAACAAACCGTGAACTAACCATCGTTGATTTTTTCTTCGAGATTTTTTCGTTGAAATTTTGACCAAAACTTACAAATACAGGACAAAAATTAAAGTTATCCTTTTCGAAAAAAAACTTGATCTCTTCGTCTGTTGGTCCTTCAGCATCAAGGAAAAGTGATTTTAAACGAAATCGAAAGGATAAAATTTAAGGGCCGAAACAAACCGTGAACTAACCATCGTTGATTTTTTCTTCGAGATTTTTTCGTTGAAATTTTGACCAAAACTTACAAATACAGGACAAAATTTGAAGTTATCCTTTTCGAAAAAAAACTTGATCTCCTCGTCTGTTGGTCCTTCAGCATCAAGGAAAGGAGATTTTAAACGAAATCGAAAGGATAAAATTTAACGGCCGAAAAAAACCGTGAACTAACCATCGTTGATTTTTTCTTCGAGATTTTTTCGTTGAAATTTTGACCAAAACTTACAAATACAGGACAAAAATAAAAGTTATCCTTTTTGAAAAAAAACTTGATCTCCTCGTCTGTTGGTCCTTCAGCATCAAGGAAAGGAGATTTTAAACGAAATCGAAAGGATAAAATTTAACGGCCGAAAAAAACCGTGAACTAACCATCGTAAATTTTTTCTTCGAGATTTTTTCGTTGAAATTTTGACCAAAACTTACAAATACAGGACAAAATTAAAAGTTATCCTTTTCGAAAAAAAACTTGATATCTTCGTCTGTTGGTCCTTCAGCATCAAGGAAAAGAGATTTTAAACGAAATCTAATGGATAAAATTTAAGGACCGAAAAAAACCGTGAACTAACCATCGTTGATTTTTTCTTCGAGATTTTTTCGTTGAAATTTTGACCAAAACTTACAAATACAGGACAAAATTTGAAGTTATCCTTTTCGAAAAAAAACTTGATATCTTCGTCTGTTGGTCCTTCAGCATCAAGGAAAAGAGATTTTAAACGAAATCGAATGGATAAAATTTAAGGACCGAAAAAAACCGTGAACTAACCATCGTTGATTTTTTCTTCGAGATTTTTTCGTTGAAATTTTGACCAACACTTACAAATACAGGACAAAATTGGAAGTTATCCTTTTCGAAAAAAACTTGATATCTTCGTCTGTTGGTCCTTCAGCATCAAGGAAAGGAGATTTTAAACGAAATCGAAAGGATAAAATTTAACGGCCGAAAAAAACCGTGAACTAACCATCGTAAATTTTTTCTTCGAGATTTTTTCGTTGAAATTTTGACCAAAACTTACAAATACAGGACAAAATTAAAAGTTATCCTTTTCGAAAAAAAACTTGAAATCTTCGTCTGTTGGTCCTTCAGCATCAAGGAAAGAGATTTTAAACGAAATCTAATGGATAAAATTTAAGGACCGAAAAAAACCGTGAACTAACCATCGTTGATTTTTTCTTCGAGATTTTTTCGTTGAAATTTTGACCAAAACTTACAAATACAGGACAAAATTGGAAGTTATCCTTTTCGAAAAAAACTTGATATCTTCGTCTGTTGGTCCTTCAGCATCAAGGAAAGGAGATTTTAAACGAAATCGAAAGGATAAAATTTAACGGCCGAAAAAAACCGTGAACTAACCATCGTAAATTTTTTCTTCGAGATTTTTTCGTTGAAATTTTGACCAAAACTTACAAATACAGGACAAAAATAAAAGTTATCCTTTTTGAAAAAAAACTTGATCTCCTCGTCTGTTGGTCCTTCAGCATCAAGGAAAAGAGATTTTAAACGAAATCTAATGGATAAAATTTAAGGACCGAAAAAAACCGTGAACTAACCATCGTTGATTTTTTCTTCGAGATTTTTTCGTTGAAATTTTGACCAAAACTTACAAATACAGGACAAAATTTGAAGTTATCCTTTTCGAAAAAAAACTTGATCTCCTCGTCTGTTGGTCCTTCAGCATCAAGGAAAGGAGATTTTAAACGAAATCGAAAGGATAAAATTTAACGGCCGAAAAAAACCGTGAACTAACCATCGTAAATTTTTTCTTCGAGATTTTTTCGTTGAAATTTTGACCAAAACTTACAAATACAGGACAAAATTAAAAGTTATCCTTTTCGAAAAAAAACTTGATATCTTCGTCTGTTGGTCCCTCAGCATCAAGGAAAGGAGATTTTAAACGAAATCGAAAGGATAAAATTTAACGGCCGAAAAAAACCGTGAACTAACCATCGTAAATTTTTTCTTCGAGATTTTTTCGTTGAAATTTTGACCAAAACTTACAAATACAGGACAAAATTAAAAGTTATCCTTTTCGAAAAAAAACTTGATATCTTCGTCTGTTGGTCCTTCAGCATCAAGGAAAAGAGATTTTAAACGAAATCTAATGGATAAAATTTAAGGACCGAAAAAAACCGTGAACTAACCATCGTTGATTTTTTCTTCGAGATTTTTTCGTTGAAATTTTGACCAAAACTTACAAATACAGGACAAAAATAAAAGTTATCCTTTTCGAAAAAAAACTTGATATCTTCGTCTGTTGGTCCTTCAGCATCAAGGAAAAGAGATTTTAAACGAAATCGAAAGGATAAAATTTATGGACCGAAAAAAACCGTGAACTAACCATCGTTGATTTTTTCTTCGAGATTTTTTCGTTGAAATTTTGACCAAAACTTACAAATACAGGACAAAATTGGAAGTTATCCTTTTCGAAAAAAACTTGATATCTTCGTCTGTTGGTCCTTCAGCATCAAGGAAAGGAGATTTTAAACGAAATCGAAAGGATAAAATTTAACGGCCGAAAAAAACCGTGAACTAACCATCGTAAATTTTTTCTTCGAGATTTTTTCGTTGAAATTTTGACCAAAACTTACAAATACAGGACAAAATTAAAAGTTATCCTTTTTGAAAAAAAACTTGATCTCCTCGTCTGTTGGTCCTTCAGCATCAAGGAAAGGAGATTTTAAACGAAATAGAAAGGATAAAATTTTAGGGCCGAAAAAAACCGTGAACTAACCATCGTTGATTTTTTCTTCGAGATTTTTTCGTTGAAATTTTGACCAAAACTTACAAATACAGGACAAAAATAAATGTTATCCTTTTCGAAAAAAAACTTGATATCTTCGTCTGTTGGTCCTTCAGCATCAAGGAAAAGAGATTTTAAACGAAATCGAAAGGATAAAATTTAAGGACCGAAAAAAACCGTGAACTAACCATCGTTGATTTTTTCTTCGAGATTTTTTCGTTGAAATTTTGACCAAAACTTACAAATACAGGACAAAAATAAAAGTTATCCTTTTTGAAAAAAAACTTGATCTCCTCGTCTGTTGGTCCTTCAGCATCAAGGAAAAGAGATTTTAAACGAAATCTAATGGATAAAATTTAAGGACCGAAAAAAACCGTGAACTAACCATCGTTGATTTTTTCTTCGAGATTTTTTCGTTGAAATTTTGACCAAAACTTACAAATACAGGACAAAATTTGAAGTTATCCTTTTCGAAAAAAAACTTGATCTCCTCGTCTGTTGGTCCTTCAGCATCAAGGAAAGGAGATTTTAAACGAAATCGAAAGGATAAAATTTAACGGCCGAAAAAAACCGTGAACTAACCATCGTAAATTTTTTCTTCGAGATTTTTTCGTTGAAATTTTGACCAAAACTTACAAATACAGGACAAAATTAAAAGTTATCCTTTTCGAAAAAAAACTTGATATCTTCGTCTGTTGGTCCCTCAGCATCAAGGAAAGGAGATTTTAAACGAAATCGAAAGGATAAAATTTAACGGCCGAAAAAAACCGTGAACTAACCATCGTAAATTTTTTCTTCGAGATTTTTTCGTTGAAATTTTGACCAAAACTTACAAATACAGGACAAAATTAAAAGTTATCCTTTTCGAAAAAAAACTTGATATCTTCGTCTGTTGGTCCTTCAGCATCAAGGAAAAGAGATTTTAAACGAAATCTAATGGATAAAATTTAAGGACCGAAAAAAACCGTGAACTAACCATCGTTGATTTTTTCTTCGAGATTTTTTCGTTGAAATTTTGACCAAAACTTACAAATACAGGACAAAAATAAAAGTTATCCTTTTCGAAAAAAAACTTGATATCTTCGTCTGTTGGTCCTTCAGCATCAAGGAAAAGAGATTTTAAACGAAATCGAAAGGATAAAATTTATGGACCGAAAAAAACCGTGAACTAACCATCGTTGATTTTTTCTTTGAGATTTTTTCGTTGAAATTTTGACCAAAACTTACAAATACAGGACAAAAATAAAAGTTATCCTTTTTGAAAAAAAACTTGATCTCCTCGTCTGTTGGTCCTTCAGCATCAAGGAAAGGAGATTTTAAACGAAATCGAAAGGATAAAATTTAACGGCCGAAAAAAACCGTGAACTAACCATCGTTGATTTTTTCTTCGAGATTTTTTCGTTGAAATTTTGACCAAAACTTACAAATACAGGACAAAAATAAAAGTTATCCTTTTTGAAAAAAAACTTGATCTCCTCGTCTGTTGGTCCTTCAGCATCAAGGAAAGGAGATTTTAAACGAAATCGAAAAGATAAAATTTTAGGGCCGAAAAAAACCGTGAACTAACCATCGTTGATTTTTTCTTCGAGATTTTTTCGTTGAAATTTTGACCAAAACTTACAAATACAGGACAAAAATAAATGTTATCCTTTTCGAAAAAAAACTTGATATCTTCGTCTGTTGGTCCTTCAGCATCAAGGAAAAGAGATTTTAAACGAAATCGAAAGAATAAAATTTAAGGACCGAAAAAAACCGTGAACTAACCATCGTTGATTTTTTCTTCGAGATTTTTTCGTTGAAATTTTGACCAAAACTTACAAATACAGGACAAAATTTGAAGTTATCCTTTTCGAAAAAAAACTTGATATCTTCGTCTGTTGGTCCTTCAGCATCAAGGAAAAGAGATTTTAAACGAAATCGAATGGATAAAATTTAAGGACCGAAAAAAACCGTGAACTAACCATCGTTGATTTTTTCTTCGAGATTTTTTCGTTGAAATTTTGACCAAAACTTACAAATACAGGACAAAATTTGAAGTTATCCTTTTCGAAAAAAAACTTGATATCTTCGTCTGTTGGTCCTTCAGCATCAAGGAAAAGTGATTTTAAACGAAATCGAAAGGATAAAATTTATGGACCGAAAAAAACCGTGAACTAACCATCGTTGATTTTTTCTTTGAGATTTTTTCGTTGAAATTTTGACCAAAACTTACAAATACAGGACAAAAATAAAAGTTATCCTTTTTGAAAAAAAACTTGATCTCCTCGTCTGTTGGTCCTTCAGCATCAAGGAAAGGAGATTTTAAACGAAATCGAAAGGATAAAATTTTAGGGCCGAAAAAAACCGTGAACTAACCATCGTAAATTTTTTCTTCGAGATTTTTTCGTTGAAATTTTGACCAAAACTTATAAATACAGGACAAAATTAAAAGTTATCCTTTTCGAAAAAAAACTTGATATCTTCGTCTGTTGGTCCTTCAGCATCAAGGAAAAGAGATTTTAAACGAAATCTAATGGATAAAATTTAAGGACCAAAAAAAACCGTGAACTAACCATCGTTGATTTTTTCTTCGAGATTTTTTCGTTGAAATTTTGACCAAAACTTACAAATACAGGACAAAATTTGAAGTTATCCTTTTCGAAAAAAAACTTGATATCTTCGTCTGTTGGTCCTTCAGCATCAAGGAAAAGAGATTTTAAACGAAATCGAATGGATAAAATTTAAGGACCGAAAAAAACCGTGAACTAACCATCGTTGATTTTTTCTTCGAGATTTTTTCGTTGAAATTTTGACCAAAACTTACAAATACAGGACAAAAATAAAAGTTATCCTTTTTGAAAAAAAACTTGATCTCCTCGTCTGTTGGTCCTTCAGCATCAAGGAAAGGAGATTTTAAACGAAATCGAAAGGATAAAATTTAACGGCCGAAAAAAACCGTGAACTAACCATCGTAAATTTTTTCTTCGAGATTTTTTCGTTGAAATTTTGACCAAAACTTACAAATACAGGACAAAATTAAAAGTTATCCTTTTCGAAAAAAAACTTGATATCTTCGTCTGTTGGTCCTTCAGCATCAAGGAAAAGAGATTTTAAACGAAATCTAATGGATAAAATTTAAGGACCGAAAAAAACCGTGAACTAACCATCGTTGATTTTTTCTTTGAGATTTTTTCGTTGAAATTTTGACCAAAACTTACAAATACAGGACAAAAATAAAAGTTATCCTTTTTGAAAAAAAACTTGATCTCCTCGTCTGTTGGTCCTTCAGCATCAAGGAAAGGAGATTTTAAACGAAATCGAAAGGATAAAATTTAACGGCCGAAAAAAACCGTGAACTAACCATCGTTGATTTTTTCTTCAAGATTTTTTCGTTGAAATTTTGACCAAAACTTACAAATACAGGACAAAAATAAAAGTTATCCTTTTTGAAAAAAAACTTGATCTCCTCGTCTGTTGGTCCTTCAGCATCAAGGAAAGGAGATTTTAAACGAAATCGAAAGGATAAAATTTTAGGGCCGAAAAAAACCGTGAACTAACCATCGTTGATTTTTTCTTCGAGATTTTTTCGTTGAAATTTTGACCAAAACTTACAAATACAGGACAAAAATAAATGTTATCCTTTTCGAAAAAAAACTTGATATCTTCGTCTGTTGGTCCTTCAGCATCAAGGAAAAGATATTTTAAACGAAATCGAAAGGATAAAATTTAAGGACCGAAAAAAACCGTGAACTAACCATCGTTGATTTTTTCTTCGAGATTTTTTCGTTGAAATTTTGACCAAAACTTACAAATACAGGACAAAAATAAAAGTTATCCTTTTTGAAAAAAAACTTGATCTCCTAGTCTGTTGGTCCTTCAGCATCAAGGAAAAGAGATTTTAAACGAAATCTAATGGATAAAATTTAAGGACCGAAAAAAACCGTGAACTAACCATCGTTGATTTTTTCTTCGAGATTTTTTCGTTGAAATTTTGACCAAAACTTACAAATACAGGACAAAATTTGAAGTTATCCTTTTTGAAAAAAAACTTGATCTCCTCGTCTGTTGGTCCTTCAGCATCAAGGAAAGGAGATTTTAAACGAAATCGAAAGGATAAAATTTAAGGGCCGAAAAAAACCGTGAACTAACCATCGTTGATTTTTTCTTCGAGATTTTTTCGTTGAAATTTTGACCAAAACTTACAAATACAGGACAAAAATAAAAGTTATCCTTTTTGAAAAAAAACTTGATCTCCTCGTCTGTTGGTCCTTCAGCATCAAGGAAAGGAGATTTTAAACGAAATCGAAAGGATAAAATTTTAGGGCCGAAAAAAACCGTGAACTAACCATCGTTGATTTTTTCTTCGAGATTTTTTCGTTGAAATTTTGACCAAAACTTACAAATACAGGACAAAAATAAAAGTTATCCTTTTTGAAAAAAAACTTGATCTCCTCGTCTGTTGGTCCTTCAGCATCAAGGAAAAGAGATTTTAAACGAAATCTAATGGATAAAATTTAAGGACCGAAAAAAACCGTGAACTAACCATCGTTGATTTTTTCTTCGAGATTTTTTCGTTGAAATTTTGACCAAAACTTACAAATACAGGACAAAATTGGAAGTTATCCTTTTCGAAAAAAAACTTGATATCTTCGTCTGTTGGTCCTTCAGCATCAAGGAAAAGAGATTTTAAACGAAATCGAAAGGATAAAATTTAACGGCCGAAAAAAACCGTGAACTAACCATCGTTGATTTTTTCTTCGAGATTTTTTCGTTGAAATTTTGACCAAAACTTACAAATACAGGACAAAAATAAAAGTTATCCTTTTCGAAAAAAAACTTGATCTCTTCGTCTGTTGGTCCTTCAGCATCAAGGAAAAGTGATTTTAAACGAAATCGAAAGGATAAAATTTAAGGGCCGAAACAAACCGTGAACTAACCATCGTTGATTTTTTCTTCGAGATTTTTTCGTTGAAATTTTGACCAAAACTTACAAATACAGGACAAAAATAAAAGTTATCCTTTTTGAAAAAAAACTTGATCTCCTCGTCTGTTGGTCCTTCAGCATCAAGGAAAGGAGATTTTAAACGAAATCGAAAGGATAAAATTTAACGGCCGAAAAAAACCGTGAACTAACCATCGTTGATTTTTTCTTCGAGATTTTTTCGTTGAAATTTTGACCAAAACTTACAAATACAGGACAAAAATAAAAGTTATCCTTTTTGAAAAAAAACTTGATCTCCTCGTCTGTTGGTCCTTCAGCATCAAGGAAAGGAGATTTTAAACGAAATCGAAAGGATAAAATTTAACGGCCGAAAAAAACCGTGAACTAACCATCGTTGATTTTTTCTTCGAGATTTTTTCGTTGAAATTTTGACCAAAACTTACAAATACAGGACAAAAATAAAAGTTATCCTTTTTGAAAAAAAACTTGATATCTTCGTCTGTTGGTCCTTCAGCATCAAGGAAAAGAGATTTTAAACGAAATCGAAAGGATAAAATTTAAGGACCGAAAAAAACCGTGAACTAACCATCGTTGATTTTTTCTTCGAGATTTTTTCGTTGAAATTTTGACCAAAACTTACAAATACAGGACAAAATTTGAAGTTATCCTTTTCGAAAAAAAACTTGATATCTTCGTCTGTTGGTCCTTTAGCATCAAGGAAAAGAGATTTTAAACGAAATCGAAAGGATAAAATTTAAGGGCCGAAACAAACCGTGAACTAACCATCGTTGATTTTTTCTTCGAGATTTTTTCGTTGAAATTTTGACCAAAACTTACAAATACAGGACAAAATTTGAAGTTATCCTTTTCGAAAAAAAACTTGATATCTTCGTCTGTTGGTCCTTTAGCATCAAGGAAAAGAGATTTTAAACGAAATCGAAAGGATAAAATTTAAGGGCCGAAACAAACCGTGAACTAACCATCGTTGATTTTTTCTTCGAGATTTTTTCGTTGAAATTTTGACCAAAACTTACAAATACAGGACAAAATTTGAAGTTATCTTTTTCGAAAAAAAACTTGATATCTTCGTCTGTTGGTCCTTCATCATCAAGGAAAAGAGATTTTAAACGAAATCTAATGGATAAAATTTAAGGACCGAAAAAAACCGTGAACTAACCATCGTTGATTTTTTCTTCGAGATTTTTTCGTTGAAAATTTGACCAAAACTTACAAATACAGGACAAAAATAAAAGTTATCCTTTTCGAAAAAAAACTTGATATCTTCGTCTGTTGGTCCTTCAGCATCAAGGAAAAGAGATTTTAAACGAAATCGAATGGATAAAATTTAAGGACCGAAAAAAACCGTGAACTAACCATCGTTGATTTTTTCTTCGAGATTTTTTCGTTGAAATTTTGACCAAAACTTACAAATACAGGACAAAAATAAAAGTTATCCTTTTCGAAAAAAAACTTGATATCTTCGTCTGTTGGTCCTTCAGCATCAAGGAAAAGAGATTTTAAACGAAATCTAATGGATAAAATTTAAGGACCGAAAAAAACCGTGAACTAACCATCGTTGATTTTTTCTTCGAGATTTTTTTCGTTGAAATTTTGACCAAAACTTACAAATACAGGACAAAATTTGAAGTTATCCTTTTCGAAAAAAAACTTGATATCTTCGTCTGTTGGTCCTTCAGCATCAAGGAAAAGAGATTTTAAACGAAATCGAAAGGATAAAATTTATGGACCGAAAAAAACCGTGAACTAACCATCGTTGATTTTTTCTTCGAAATCTTTTCGTTGAAATTTTGACCAAAACTTACAAATACAGGACAAAAATAAATGTTATCCTTTTCGAAAAAAAACTTGATATCTTCGTCTGTTGGTCCTTCAGCATCAAGGAAAAGAGATTTTAAACGAAATCGAAAGGATAAAATTTAAGGACCGGAAAAAACCGTTAACTAACCATCGTTGATTTTTTCTTCGAGATTTTTTCGTTGAAATTTTGACCAAAACTTACAAATACAGGACAAAAATAAAAGTTATCCTTTTCGAAAAAAAGTTTGATATCTTCGTCTGTTGGTCCTTCAGCATCAAGGAAAAGAGATTTTAAACGAAATCGAAAGGATAAAATTTATGGACCGAAAAAAACCATGAACTAACCATCGTTGATTTTTTCTTCGAGATTTTTTCGTTGAAATTTTGACCAAAACTTACAAATACAGGACAAAAATAAATGTTATCCTTTTCGAAAAAAAACTTGATATCTTCGTCTGTTGGTCCTTCAGCATCAAGGAAAAGAGATTTTAAACGAAATCGAAAGGATAAAATTTAACGGCCGAAAAAAACCGTGAACTAACCATCGTTGATTTTTTCTTCGAGATTTTTTCGTTGAAATTTTGACCAAAACTTACAAATACAGGACAAAAATAAAAGTTATCCTTTTCGAAAAAAAACTTGATATCTTCGTCTGTTGGTCCTTCAGCATCAAGGAAAAGAGATTTTAAACGAAATCGAAAGGATAAAATTTAAGGGCCGAAAAAAACCGTGAACTAACCATCGTTGATTTTTTCTTCGAGATTTTTTCGTTGAAATTTTGACCAAAACTTACAAATACAGGACAAAAATAAAAGTTATCCTTTTCGAAAAAAAACTTGATCTCTTCGTCTGTTGGTCCTTCAGCATCAAGGAAAAGTGATTTTAAACGAAATCGAAAGGATAAAATTTAACGGCCGAAAAAAACCGTGAACTAACCATCGTTGATTTTTTCATCGAGATTTTTTCGTTGAAATTTTGACCAAAACTTACAAATACAGGACAAAATTTGAAGTTATCCTTTTCGAAAAAAAACTTGATATCTTCGTCTGTTGGTCCTTCAGCATCAAGGAAAAGAGATTTTAAACGAAATCTAATGGATAAAATTTAAGGACCGAAAAAAACCGTGAACTAACCATCGTTGATTTTTTCTTCGAGATTTTTTTCGTTGAAATTTTGACCAAAACTTACAAATACAGGACAAAATTTGAAGTTATCCTTTTCGAAAAAAAACTTGATATCTTCGTCTGTTGGTCCTTCAGCATCAAGGAAAAGAGATTTTAAACGAAATCGAAAGGATAAAATTTATGGACCGAAAAAAACCGTGAACTAACCATCGTTGATTTTTTCTTCGAAATCTTTTCGTTGAAATTTTGACCAAAACTTACAAATACAGGACAAAAATAAATGTTATCCTTTTCGAAAAAAAACTTGATATCTTCGTCTGTTGGTCCTTCAGCATCAAGGAAAAGAGATTTTAAACGAAATCGAAAGGATAAAATTTAACGGCCGAAAAAAACCGTGAACTAACCATCGTTGATTTTTTCTTCGAGATTTTTTCGTTGAAATTTTGACCAAAACTTACAAATACAGGACAAAAATAAAAGTTATCCTTTTCGAAAAAAAGTTTGATATCTTCGTCTGTTGGTCCTTCAGCATCAAGGAAAAGAGATTTTAAACGAAATCGAAAGGATAAAATTTATGGACCGAAAAAAACCATGAACTAACCATCGTTGATTTTTTCTTCGAGATTTTTTCGTTGAAATTTTGACCAAAACTTACAAATACAGGACAAAAATAAATGTTATCCTTTTCGAAAAAAAACTTGATATCTTCGTCTGTTGGTCCTTCAGCATCAAGGAAAAGAGATTTTAAACGAAATCGAAAGGATAAAATTTAACGGCCGAAAAAAACCGTGAACTAACCATCGTTGATTTTTTCTTCGAGATTTTTTCGTTGAAATTTTGACCAAAACTTACAAATACAGGACAAAAATAAAAGTTATCCTTTTCGAAAAAAAACTTGATATCTTCGTCTGTTGGTCCTTCAGCATCAAGGAAAAGAGATTTTAAACGAAATCGAAAGGATAAAATTTAACGGCCGAAAAAAACCGTGAACTAACCATCGTTGATTTTTTCTTCGAGATTTTTTCGTTGAAATTTTGACCAAAACTTACAAATACAGGACAAAAATAAAAGTTATCCTTTTCGA
The DNA here is from genome assembly GCA_958496155.1 of Sisyra nigra. NCBI lineage: Eukaryota > Metazoa > Arthropoda > Insecta > Neuroptera > Sisyridae > Sisyra > Sisyra nigra. The sequence goes on from OY292318.1 coordinate 402,024, forward strand.
AAAAAAACTTGATATCTTCGTCTGTTGGTCCTTCAGCATCAAGGAAAAGAGATTTTAAACGAAATCGAAAGGATAAAATTTAAGGGCCGAAAAAAACCGTGAACTAACCATCGTTGATTTTTTCTTCGAGATTTTTTCGTTGAAATTTTGACAAAAACTTACAAATACAGGACAAAAATAAAAGTTATCCTTTTCGAAAAAAAACTTGATCTCTTCGTCTGTTGGTCCTTCAGCATCAAGGAAAAGTGATTTTAAACGAAATCGAAAGGATAAAATTTAACGGCCGAAAAAAACCGTGAACTAACCATCGTTGATTTTTTCTTCGAGATTTTTTCGTTGAAATTTTGACCAAAACTTACAAATACAGGACAAAAATAAAAGTTATCCTTTTCGAAAAAAAACTTGATATCTTCGTCTGTTGGTCCTTCAGCATCAAGGAAAAGAGATTTTAAACGAAATCTAATGGATAAAATTTAAGGACCGAAAAAAACCGTGAACTAACCATCGTTGATTTTTTCTTCGAGATTTTTTCGTTGAAATTTTGACCAAAACTTACAAATACAGGACAAAATTTGAAGTTATCCTTTTTGAAAAAAAACTTGATCTCCTCGTCTGTTGGTCCTTCAGCATCAAGGAAAGGAGATTTTAAACGAAATCGAAAGGATAAAATTTAACGGCCGAAAAAAACCGTGAACTAACCATCGTTGATTTTTTCTTCGAGATTTTTTCGTTGAAATTTTGACCAAAACTTACAAATACAGGACAAAATTTGAAGTTATCCTTTTTGAAAAAAAACTTGATCTCCTCGTCTGTTGGTCCTTCAGCATCAAGGAAAGGAGATTTTAAACGAAATCGAAAGGATAAAATTTAACGGCCGAAAAAAACCGTGAACTAACCATCGTTGATTTTTTCTTCGAGATTTTTTCGTTGAAATTTTGACCAAAACTTACAAATACAGGACAAAAATAAAAGTTATCCTTTTCGAAAAAAAACTTGATCTCTTCGTCTGTTGGTCCTTCAGCATCAAGGAAAAGTGATTTTAAACGAAATCGAAAGGATAAAATTTAACGGCCGAAAAAAACCGTGAACTAACCATCGTTGATTTTTTCTTCGAGATTTTTTCGTTGAAATTTTGACCAAAACTTACAAATACAGGACAAAATTAAAAGTTATCCTTTTCAAAAAAAAACTTGATATCTTCGTCTGTTGGTCCTTCAGCATGAAGGAAAAGAGATTTTAAACGAAATCGAAAGGATAAAATTTAAGGACCGAAAAAAACCGTGAACTAACCATCGTTGATTTTTTCTTCGAGACTTTTTCGTTGAAATTTTGACCAAAACTTACAAATACAGGACAAAATTTGAAGTAATCTTTTTCGAAAAAAAACTTGATATCTTCGTCTGTTGGTCCTTCAGCATCAAGGAAAAGAGATTTTAAACGAAATCGAAAGGATAAAATTTAAGGACCGAAAAAAACCGTGAACTAACCATCGTTGATTTTTTCTTCGAGATTTTTTCGTTGAAATTTTGACCAAAACTTACAAATACAGGACAAAATTTGAAGTTATCCTTTTCGAAAAAAAACTTGATATCTTCGTCTGTTGGTCCTTCAGCATCAAGGAAAAGAGATTTTAAACGAAATCGAAAGGATAAAATTTAAGGACCGAAAAAAACCGTGAACTAACCATCGTTGATTTTTTCTTCGAGATTTTTTCGTTGAAATTTTGACCAAAACTTACAAATACAGGACAAAATTAAAAGTTATCCTTTTCGAAAAAAAACTTGATATCTTCGTCTGTTGGTCCTTCAGCATCAAGGAAAAGAGATTTTAAACGAAATCGAAAGGATAAAATTTAAGGACCGAAAAAAACCGTGAACTAACCATCGTTGATTTTTTCTTCGAGATTTTTTCGTTGAAATTTTGACCAAAACTTACAAATACAGGACAAAATTTGAAGTTATCTTTTTCGAAAAAAAACTTGATATCTTCGTCTGTTGGTCCTTCAGCATCAAGGAAAAGAGATTTTAAACGAAATCGAAAGGATAAAATTTAAGGACCGAAAAAAACCGTGAACTAACCATCGTTGATTTTTTCTTCGAGATTTTTTCGTTGAAATTTTGACCAAAACTTACAAATACAGGACAAAATTAAAAGTTATCCTTTTCGAAAAAAACTTGATATCTTCGTCTGTTGGTCCTTCAGCATCAAGGAAAAGAGATTTAAAACGAAATCGAAAGGATAAAATTTAAGGACCGAAAAAAACCGTGAACTAACCGTCGTTGATTTTTTCTTCGAGACTTTTTCGTTGAAATTTTGACCAAAACTTACAAATACAGGACAAAATTTGAAGTTATCTTTTTCGAAAAAAAACTTGATATCTTCGTCTGTTGGTCCTTCAGCATCAAGGAAAAGAGATTTTAAACGAAATCGAAAGGATAAAATTTAAGGACCGAAAAAAACCGTGAACTAACCTTCGTTGATTTTTTCTTCGAGATTTTTTCGTTGAAATTTTGACCAAAACTTACAAATACAGGACAAAATTTGAAGTTATCCTTTTCGAAAAAAAACTTGATATCTTCGTCTGTTGGTCCTTTAGCATCAAGGAAAAGAGATTTTAAACGAAATCGAAAGGATAAAATTTAAGGACCGAAAAAACCGTGAACTAACCATCGTTGATTTTTTCTTCGAGATTTTTTCGTTGAAATTTTGACCAAAACTTACAAATACAGGACAAAATTTGAAGTTATCCTTTTCGAAAAAAAACTTTATATCTTCGTCTGTTGGTCCTTTAGCATCAAGGAAAAGAGATTGTAAACGAAATCGAAAGGATAAAATTTAAGGACCGAAAAAAACCGTGAACTAACCATCGTTGATTTTTTCTTCGAGATTTTTTCGTTGAAATTTTGACCAAAACTTACAAATACAGGACAAAAATAAAAGTTATCCTTTTCGAAAAAAAACTTGATATCTTCGTCTGTTGGTCCTTCAGCATCAAGGAAAAGAGATTTTAAACGAAATCTAATGGATAAAATTTAAGGACCGAAAAAAACCGTGAACTAACCATCGTTGATTTTTTCTTCGAGATTTTTTCGTTGAAATTTTGACCAAAACTTACAAATACAGGACAAAATTTGAAGTTATCCTTTTCGTAAAAAAACTTGATATCTTCGTCTGTTGGTCCTTCAGCATCAAGGAAAAGAGATTTTAAACGAAATCGAAAGGATAAAGTTTAAGGACCGAAACAAACCGTGAACTAACCATCGTTGATTTTTTCTTCGAGATTTTTTCGTTGAAATTTTGACCAAAACTTACAAATACAGGACAAAAATAAAAGTTATCCTTTTCGAAAAAAAACTTGATATCTTCGTCTGTTGGTCCTTCAGCATCAAGGAAAAGAGATTTTAAACGAAATCTAATGGATAAAATTTAAGGACCAAAAAAAACCGTGAACTAACCATCGTTGATTTTTTCTTCGAGATTTTTTCGTTGAAATTTTGACCAAAACTTACAAATACAGGACAAAATTTGAAGTTATCCTTTTTGAAAAAAAACTTGATCTCCTCGTCTGTTGGTCCTTCAGCATCAAGGAAAGGAGATTTTAAACGAAATCGAAAGGATAAAATTTAACGGCCGAAAAAAACCGTGAACTAACCATCGTTGATTTTTTCTTCGAGATTTTTTCGTTGAAATTTTGACCAAAACTTACAAATACAGGACAAAAATAAAAGTTATCCTTTTCGAAAAAAAACTTGATCTCTTCGTCTGTTGGTCCTTCAGCATCAAGGAAAAGTGATTTTAAACGAAATCGAAAGGATAAAATTTAACGGCCGAAAAAAACCGTGAACTAACCATCGTTGATTTTTTCTTCGATATTTTTTCGTTGAAATTTTGACCAAAACTTACAAATACAGGACAAAATTAAAAGTTATCCTTTTCGAAAAAAAACTTGATATCTTCGTCTGTTGGTCCTTCAGCATCAAGGAAAAGAGATTTTAAACGAAATCGAAAGGATAAAATTTAAGGACCGAAAAAAACCGTGAACTAACCATCGTTGATTTTTTCTTCGAGACTTTTTCGTTGAAATTTTGACCAAAACTTACAAATACAGGACAAAATTTGAAGTTATCTTTTTCGAAAAAAAACTTGATATCTTCGTCTGTTGGTCCTTCAGCATCAAGGAAAAGAGATTTTAAACGAAATCGAAAGGATAAAATTTAAGGACCGAAAAAAACCGTGAACTAACCATCGTTGATTTTTTCTTCGAGATTTTTTCGTTGAAATTTTGACCAAAACTTACAAATACAGGACAAAATTTGAAGTTATCCTTTTCGAAAAAAAACTTGATATCTTCGTCTGTTGGTCCTTTAGCATCAAGGAAAAGAGATTTTAAACGAAATCGAAAGGATAAAATTTAAGGACCGAAAAAAACCGTGAACTAACCATCGTTGATTTTTTCTTCGAGATTTTTTCGTTGAAATTTTGACCAAAACTTACAAATACAGGACAAAAATAAAAGTTATCCTTTTCGAAAAAAAACTTGATATCTTCGTCTGTTGGTCCTTCATCATCAAGGAAAAGAGATTTTAAACGAAATCTAATGGATAAAATTTAAGGACCGAAAAAAACCGTGAACTAACCATCGTTGATTTTTTCTTCGAGATTTTTTCGTTGAAAATTTGACCAAAACTTACAAATACAGGACAAAAATAAAAGTTATCCTTTTCGAAAAAAAACTTGATATCTTCGTCTGTTGGTCCTTCAGCATCAAGGAAAAGAGATTTTAAACGAAATCTAATGGATAAAATTTAACGACCGAAAAAAACCGTGAACTAACAATCGTTGATTTTTTCTTCGAGATTTTTTCGTTGAAATTTTGACCAAAACTTACAAATACAGGACAAAATTTGAAGTTATCCTTTTCGTAAAAAAACTTGATATCTTCGTCTGTTGGTCCTTCAGCATCAAGGAAAAGAGATTTTAAACGAAATCGAATGGATAAAATTTAAGGACCGAAAAAAACCGTGAACTAACCATCGTTGATTTTTTCTTCGAGATTTTTTCGTTGAAATTTTGAGCAAAACTTACAAATACAAGACAAAAATAAAAGTTATCCTTTTCGAAAAAAAACTTGATCTCTTCGTCTGTTGGTCCTTCAGCATCAAGGAAAAGAGATTTTAAACGAAATCGAAAGGATAAAGTTTAAGGACCGAAACAAACCGTGAACTAACCATCGTTGATTTTTTCTTCGAGATTTTTTCGTTGAAATTTTGACCAAAACTTACAAATACAGGACAAAATTTGAAGTTATCCTTTTCGAAAAAAAACTTTATATCTTCGTCTGTTGGTCCTTTAGCATCAAGGAAAAGAGATTTTAAACGAAATCGAAAGGATAAAATTTAAGGACCGAAAAAAACCGTGAACTAACCGTCGTTGATTTTTTCTTCGAGACTTTTTCGTTGAAATTTTGACCAAAACTTACAAATACAGGACAAAATTTGAAGTTATCTTTTTCGAAAAAAAACTTGATATCTTCGTCTGTTGGTCCTTCAGCATCAAGGAAAAGAGATTTTAAACGAAATCGAAAGGATAAAATTTAAGGACCGAAAAAACCGTGAACTAACCATCGTTGATTTTTTCTTCGAGATTTTTTCGTTGAAATTTTGACCAAAACTTACAAATACAGGACAAAATTTGAAGTTATCCTTTTCGAAAAAAAACTTGATATCTTCGTCTGTTGGTCCTTTAGCATCAAGGAAAAGAGATTTTAAACGAAATCGAAAGGATAAAATTTAAGGACCGAAAAAACCGTGAACTAACCATCGTTGATTTTTTCTTCGAGATTTTTTCGTTGAAATTTTGACCAAAACTTACAAATACAGGACAAAATTTGAAGTTATCCTTTTCGAAAAAAAACTTTATATCTTCGTCTGTTGGTCCTTTAGCATCAAGGAAAAGAGATTTTAAACGAAATCGAAAGGATAAAATTTAAGGACCGAAAAAAACCGTGAACTAACCGTCGTTGATTTTTTCTTCGAGACTTTTTCGTTGAAATTTTGACCAAAACTTACAAATACAGGACAAAATTTGAAGTTATCTTTTTCGAAAAAAAACTTGATATCTTCGTCTGTTGGTCCTTCAGCATCAAGGAAAAGAGATTTTAAACGAAATCGAAAGGATAAAATTTAAGGACCGAAAAAACCGTGAACTAACCATCGTTGATTTTTTCTTCGAGATTTTTTCGTTGAAATTTTGACCAAAACTTACAAATACAGGACAAAATTTGAAGTTATCCTTTTCGAAAAAAAACTTGATATCTTCGTCTGTTGGTCCTTTAGCATCAAGGAAAAGAGATTTTAAACGAAATCGAAAGGATAAAATTTAAGGACCGAAAAAACCGTGAACTAACCATCGTTGATTTTTTCTTCGAGATTTTTTCGTTGAAATTTTGACCAAAACTTACAAATACAGGACAAAATTTGAAGTTATCCTTTTCGAAAAAAAACTTTATATCTTCGTCTGTTGGTCCTTTAGCATCAAGGAAAAGAGATTTTAAACGAAATCGAAAGGATAAAATTTAAGGACCGAAAAAAACCGTGAACTAACCATCGTTGATTTTTTCTTCGAGATTTTTTCGTTGAAATTTTGACCAAAACTTACAAATACAGGACAAAAATAAAAGTTATCCTTTTCGAAAAAAAACTTGATATCTTCGTCTGTTGGTCCTTCAGCATCAAGGAAAAGAGATTTTAAACGAAATCTAATGGATAAAATTTAAGGACCGAAAAAAACCGTGAACTAACCATCGTTGATTTTTTCTTCGAGATTTTTTCGTTGAAATTTTGACCAAAACTTACAAATACAGGACAAAATTTGAAGTTATCCTTTTCGTAAAAAAACTTGATATCTTCGTCTGTTGGTCCTTCAGCATCAAGGAAAAGAGATTTTAAACGAAATCGAAAGGATAAAGTTTAAGGACCGAAACAAACCGTGAACTAACCATCGTTGATTTTTTCTTCGAGATTTTTTCGTTGAAATTTTGACCAAAACTTACAAATACAGGACAAAAATAAAAGTTATCCTTTTCGAAAAAAAACTTGATATCTTCGTCTGTTGGTCCTTCAGCATCAAGGAAAAGAGATTTTAAACGAAATCTAATGGATAAAATTTAAGGACCAAAAAAAACCGTGAACTAACCATCGTTGATTTTTTCTTCGAGATTTTTTCGTTGAAATTTTGACCAAAACTTACAAATACAGGACAAAATTTGAAGTTATCCTTTTCGAAAAAAAACTTGATATCTTCGTCTGTTGGTCCTTCAGCATCAAGGAAAAGAGATTTTAAACGAAATCTAATGGATAAAATTTAACGACCGAAAAAAACCGTGAACTAACAATCGTTGATTTTTTCTTCGAGATTTTTTCGTTGAAATTTTGACCAAAACTTACAAATACAGGACAAAATTTGAAGTTATCCTTTTCGTAAAAAAACTTGATATCTTCGTCTGTTGGTCCTTCAGCATCAAGGAAAAGAGATTTTAAACGAAATCGAATGGATAAAATTTAAGGACCGAAAAAAACCGTGAACTAACCATCGTTGATTTTTTCTTCGAGATTTTTTCGTTGAAATTTTGAGCAAAACTTACAAATACAAGACAAAAATAAAAGTTATCCTTTTCGAAAAAAAACTTGATCTCTTCGTCTGTTGGTCCTTCAGCATCAAGGAAAAGAGATTTTAAACGAAATCGAAAGGATAAAGTTTAAGGACCGAAACAAACCGTGAACTAACCATCGTTGATTTTTTCTTCGAGATTTTTTCGTTGAAATTTTGACCAAAACTTACAAATACAGGACAAAATTTGAAGTTATCCTTTTCGAAAAAAAACTTGATATCTTCGTCTGTTGGTCCTTTAGCATCAAGGAAAAGAGATTTTAAACGAAATCGAAAGGATAAAATTTAAGGACCGAAAAAAACCGTGAACTAACCGTCGTTGATTTTTTCTTCGAGACTTTTTCGTTGAAATTTTGACCAAAACTTACAAATACAGGACAAAATTTGAAGTTATCTTTTTCGAAAAAAAACTTGATATCTTCGTCTGTTGGTCCTTCAGCATCAAGGAAAAGAGATTTTAAACGAAATCGAAAGGATAAAATTTAAGGACCGAAAAAAACCGTGAACTAACCTTCGTTGATTTTTTCTTCGAGATTTTTTCGTTGAAATTTTGACCAAAACTTACAAATACAGGACAAAATTTGAAGTTATCCTTTTCGAAAAAAAACTTGATATCTTCGTCTGTTGGTCCTTTAGCATCAAGGAAAAGAGATTTTAAACGAAATCGAAAGGATAAAATTTAAGGACCGAAAAAACCGTGAACTAACCATCGTTGATTTTTTCTTCGAGATTTTTTCGTTGAAATTTTGACCAAAACTTACAAATACAGGACAAAATTTGAAGTTATCCTTTTCGAAAAAAAACTTTATATCTTCGTCTGTTGGTCCTTTAGCATCAAGGAAAAGAGATTTTAAACGAAATCGAAAGGATAAAATTTAAGGACCGAAAAAAACCGTGAACTAACCATCGTTGATTTTTTCTTCGAGATTTTTTCGTTGAAATTTTGACCAAAACTTACAAATACAGGACAAAAATAAAAGTTATCCTTTTCGAAAAAAAACTTGATATCTTCGTCTGTTGGTCCTTCAGCATCAAGGAAAAGAGATTTTAAACGAAATCTAATGGATAAAATTTAAGGACCGAAAAAAACCGTGAACTAACCATCGTTGATTTTTTCTTCGAGATTTTTTCGTTGAAATTTTGACCAAAACTTACAAATACAGGACAAAATTTGAAGTTATCCTTTTCGAAAAAAAACTTTATATCTTCGTCTGTTGGTCCTTTAGCATCAAGGAAAAGAGATTTTAAACGAAATCGAAAGGATAAAATTTAAGGACCGAAAAAAACCGTGAACTAACCATCGTTGATTTTTTCTTCGAGATTTTTTCGTTGAAATTTTGACCAAAACTTACAAATACAGGACAAAAATAAAAGTTATCCTTTTCGAAAAAAAACTTGATATCTTCGTCTGTTGGTCCTTCAGCATCAAGGAAAAGAGATTTTAAACGAAATCTAATGGATAAAATTTAAGGACCAAAAAAAACCGTGAACTAACCATCGTTGATTTTTTCTTCGAGATTTTTTCGTTGAAATTTTGACCAAAACTTACAAATACAGGACAAAATTTGAAGTTATCCTTTTTGAAAAAAAACTTGATCTCCTCGTCTGTTGGTCCTTCAGCATCAAGGAAAGGAGATTTTAAACGAAATCGAAAGGATAAAATTTAACGGCCGAAAAAAACCGTGAACTAACCATCGTTGATTTTTTCTTCGAGATTTTTTCGTTGAAATTTTGACCAAAACTTACAAATACAGGACAAAAATAAAAGTTATCCTTTTCGAAAAAAAACTTGATCTCTTCGTCTGTTGGTCCTTCAGCATCAAGGAAAAGTGATTTTAAACGAAATCGAAAGGATAAAATTTAACGGCCGAAAAAAACCGTGAACTAACCATCGTTGATTTTTTCTTCGATATTTTTTCGTTGAAATTTTGACCAAAACTTACAAATACAGGACAAAATTAAAAGTTATCCTTTTCGAAAAAAAACTTGATATCTTCGTCTGTTGGTCCTTCAGCATCAAGGAAAAGAGATTTTAAACGAAATCGAAAGGATAAAATTTAAGGACCGAAAAAAACCGTGAACTAACCATCGTTGATTTTTTCTTCGAGACTTTTTCGTTGAAATTTTGACCAAAACTTACAAATACAGGACAAAATTTGAAGTTATCTTTTTCGAAAAAAAACTTGATATCTTCGTCTGTTGGTCCTTCAGCATCAAGGAAAAGAGATTTTAAACGAAATCGAAAGGATAAAATTTAAGGACCGAAAAAAACCGTGAACTAACCATCGTTGATTTTTTCTTCGAGATTTTTTCGTTGAAATTTTGACCAAAACTTACAAATACAGGACAAAATTTGAAGTTATCCTTTTCGAAAAAAAACTTGATATCTTCGTCTGTTGGTCCTTTAGCATCAAGGAAAAGAGATTTTAAACGAAATCGAAAGGATAAAATTTAAGGACCGAAAAAAACCGTGAACTAACCATCGTTGATTTTTTCTTCGAGATTTTTTCGTTGAAATTTTGACCAAAACTTACAAATACAGGACAAAAATAAAAGTTATCCTTTTCGAAAAAAAACTTGATATCTTCGTCTGTTGGTCCTTCATCATCAAGGAAAAGAGATTTTAAACGAAATCTAATGGATAAAATTTAAGGACCGAAAAAAACCGTGAACTAACCATCGTTGATTTTTTCTTCGAGATTTTTTCGTTGAAAATTTGACCAAAACTTACAAATACAGGACAAAAATAAAAGTTATCCTTTTCGAAAAAAAACTTGATATCTTCGTCTGTTGGTCCTTCAGCATCAAGGAAAAGAGATTTTAAACGAAATCTAATGGATAAAATTTAACGACCGAAAAAAACCGTGAACTAACAATCGTTGATTTTTTCTTCGAGATTTTTTCGTTGAAATTTTGACCAAAACTTACAAATACAGGACAAAATTTGAAGTTATCTTTTTCGAAAAAAAACTTGATATCTTCGTCTGTTGGTCCTTCAGCATCAAGGAAAAGAGATTTTAAACGAAATCGAAAGGATAAAATTTAAGGACCGAAAAAAACCGTGAACTAACCATCGTTGATTTTTTCTTCGAGATTTTTTCGTTGAAATTTTGACCAAAACTTACAAATACAGGACAAAATTTGAAGTTATCCTTTTCGAAAAAAAACTTGATATCTTCGTCTGTTGGTCCTTTAGCATCAAGGAAAAGAGATTTTAAACGAAATCGAAAGGATAAAATTTAAGGGCCGAAACAAACCGTGAACTAACCATCGTTGATTTTTTCTTCGAGATTTTTTCGTTGAAATTTTGACCAAAACTTACAAATACAGGACAAAATTTGAAGTTATCTTTTTCGAAAAAAAACTTGATATCTTCGTCTGTTGGTCCTTCATCATCAAGGAAAAGAGATTTTAAACGAAATCTAATGGATAAAATTTAAGGACCGAAAAAAACCGTGAACTAACCATCGTTGATTTTTTCTTCGAGATTTTTTCGTTGAAAATTTGACCAAAACTTACAAATACAGGACAAAAATAAAAGTTATCCTTTTCGAAAAAAAACTTGATATCTTCGTCTGTTTGTCCTTCAGCATCAAGGAAAAGAGATTTTAAACGAAATCGAATGGATAAAATTTAAGGACCGAAAAAAACCGTGAACTAACCATCGTTGATTTTTTCTTCGAGATTTTTTCGTTGAAATTTTGACCAAAACTTACAAATACAGGACAAAAATAAAAGTTATCCTTTTCGAAAAAAAACTTGATATCTTCGTCTGTTGGTCCTTCAGCATCAAGGAAAAGAGATTTTAAACGAAATCTAATGGATAAAATTTAAGGACCGAAAAAAACCGTGAACTAACCATCGTTGATTTTTTCTTCGAGATTTTTTTCGTTGAAATTTTGACCAAAACTTACAAATACAGGACAAAATTTGAAGTTATCCTTTTCGAAAAAAAACTTGATATCTTCGTCTGTTGGTCCTTCAGCATCAAGGAAAAGAGATTTTAAACGAAATCGAAAGGATAAAATTTATGGACCGAAAAAAACCGTGAACTAACCATCGTTGATTTTTTCTTCGAAATCTTTTCGTTGAAATTTTGACCAAAACTTACAAATACAGGACAAAAATAAATGTTATCCTTTTCGAAAAAAAACTTGATATCTTCGTCTGTTGGTCCTTCAGCATCAAGGAAAAGAGATTTTAAACGAAATCGAAAGGATAAAATTTAAGGACCGGAAAAAACCGTGAACTAACCATCGTTGATTTTTTCTTCGAGATTTTTTCGTTGAAATTTTGACCAAAACTTACAAATACAGGACAAAAATAAAAGTTATCCTTTTCGAAAAAAAGTTTGATATCTTCGTCTGTTGGTCCTTCAGCATCAAGGAAAAGAGATTTTAAACGAAATCGAAAGGATAAAATTTATGGACCGAAAAAAACCATGAACTAACCATCGTTGATTTTTTCTTCGAGATTTTTTCGTTGAAATTTTGACCAAAACTTACAAATACAGGACAAAATTTGAAGTTATCCTTTTCGAAAAAAAACTTGATATCTTCGTCTGTTGGTCCTTTAGCATCAAGGAAAAGAGATTTTAAACGAAATCGAAAGGATAAAATTTAAGGGCCGAAACAAACCGTGAACTAACCATCGTTGATTTTTTCTTCGAGATTTTTTCGTTGAAATTTTGACCAAAACTTACAAATACAGGACAAAATTTGAAGTTATCTTTTTCGAAAAAAAACTTGATATCTTCGTCTGTTGGTCCTTCATCATCAAGGAAAAGAGATTTTAAACGAAATCTAATGGATAAAATTTAAGGACCGAAAAAAACCGTGAACTAACCATCGTTGATTTTTTCTTCGAGATTTTTTCGTTGAAAATTTGACCAAAACTTACAAATACAGGACAAAAATAAAAGTTATCCTTTTCGAAAAAAAACTTGATATCTTCGTCTGTTGGTCCTTCAGCATCAAGGAAAAGAGATTTTAAACGAAATCGAATGGATAAAATTTAAGGACCGAAAAAAACCGTGAACTAACCATCGTTGATTTTTTCTTCGAGATTTTTTCGTTGAAATTTTGACCAAAACTTACAAATACAGGACAAAAATAAAAGTTATCCTTTTCGAAAAAAAACTTGATATCTTCGTCTGTTGGTCCTTCAGCATCAAGGAAAAGAGATTTTAAACGAAATCTAATGGATAAAATTTAAGGACCGAAAAAAACCGTGAACTAACCATCGTTGATTTTTTCTTCGAGATTTTTTTCGTTGAAATTTTGACCAAAACTTACAAATACAGGACAAAATTTGAAGTTATCCTTTTCGAAAAAAAACTTGATATCTTCGTCTGTTGGTCCTTCAGCATCAAGGAAAAGAGATTTTAAACGAAATCGAAAGGATAAAATTTATGGACCGAAAAAAACCGTGAACTAACCATCGTTGATTTTTTCTTCGAAATCTTTTCGTTGAAATTTTGACCAAAACTTACAAATACAGGACAAAAATAAATGTTATCCTTTTCGAAAAAAAACTTGATATCTTCGTCTGTTGGTCCTTCAGCATCAAGGAAAAGAGATTTTAAACGAAATCGAAAGGATAAAATTTAAGGACCGGAAAAAACCGTGAACTAACCATCGTTGATTTTTTCTTCGAGATTTTTTCGTTGAAATTTTGACCAAAACTTACAAATACAGGACAAAAATAAAAGTTATCCTTTTCGAAAAAAAGTTTGATATCTTCGTCTGTTGGTCCTTCAGCATCAAGGAAAAGAGATTTTAAACGAAATCGAAAGGATAAAATTTATGGACCGAAAAAAACCATGAACTAACCATCGTTGATTTTTTCTTCGAGATTTTTTCGTTGAAATTTTGACCAAAACTTACAAATACAGGACAAAAATAAATGTTATCCTTTTCGAAAAAAAACTTGATATCTTCGTCTGTTGGTCCTTCAGCATCAAGGAAAAGAGATTTTAAACGAAATCGAAAGGATAAAATTTAACGGCCGAAAAAAACCGTGAACTAACCATCGTTGATTTTTTCTTCGAGATTTTTTCGTTGAAATTTTGACCAAAACTTACAAATACAGGACAAAAATAAAAGTTATCCTTTTCGAAAAAAAACTTGATATCTTCGTCTGTTGGTCCTTCAGCATCAAGGAAAAGAGATTTTAAACGAAATCGAAAGGATAAAATTTAAGGGCCGAAAAAAACCGTGAACTAACCATCGTTGATTTTTTCTTCGAGATTTTTTCGTTGAAATTTTGACCAAAACTTACAAATACAGGACAAAAATAAAAGTTATCCTTTTCGAAAAAAAACTTGATCTCTTCGTCTGTTGGTCCTTCAGCATCAAGGAAAAGTGATTTTAAACGAAATCGAAAGGATAAAATTTAACGGCCGAAAAAAACCGTGAACTAACCATCGTTGATTTTTTCTTCGAGATTTTTTCGTTGAAATTTTGACCAAAACTTACAAATACAGGACAAAATTTGAAGTTATCCTTTTCGAAAAAAAACTTGATATCTTCGTCTGTTGGTCCTTCAGCATCAAGGAAAAGAGATTTTAAACGAAATCTAATGGATAAAATTTAAGGACCGAAAAAAACCGTGAACTAACCATCGTTGATTTTTTCTTCGAGATTTTTTTCGTTGAAATTTTGACCAAAACTTACAAATACAGGACAAAATTTGAAGTTATCCTTTTCGAAAAAAAACTTGATATCTTCGTCTGTTGGTCCTTCAGCATCAAGGAAAAGAGATTTTAAACGAAATCGAAAGGATAAAATTTATGGACCGAAAAAAACCGTGAACTAACCATCGTTGATTTTTTCTTCGAAATCTTTTCGTTGAAATTTTGACCAAAACTTACAAATACAGGACAAAAATAAATGTTATCCTTTTCGAAAAAAAACTTGATATCTTCGTCTGTTGGTCCTTCAGCATCAAGGAAAAGAGATTTTAAACGAAATCGAAAGGATAAAATTTAACGGCCGAAAAAAACCGTGAACTAACCATCGTTGATTTTTTCTTCGAGATTTTTTCGTTGAAATTTTGACCAAAACTTACAAATACAGGACAAAAATAAAAGTTATCCTTTTCGAAAAAAAGTTTGATATCTTCGTCTGTTGGTCCTTCAGCATCAAGGAAAAGAGATTTTAAACGAAATCGAAAGGATAAAATTTATGGACCGAAAAAAACCATGAACTAACCATCGTTGATTTTTTCTTCGAGATTTTTTCGTTGAAATTTTGACCAAAACTTACAAATACAGGACAAAAATAAATGTTATCCTTTTCGAAAAAAAACTTGATATCTTCGTCTGTTGGTCCTTCAGCATCAAGGAAAAGAGATTTTAAACGAAATCGAAAGGATAAAATTTAACGGCCGAAAAAAACCGTGAACTAACCATCGTTGATTTTTTCTTCGAGATTTTTTCGTTGAAATTTTGACCAAAACTTACAAATACAGGACAAAAATAAAAGTTATCCTTTTTGAAAAAAAACTTGATATCTTCGTCTGTTGGTCCTTCAGCATCAAGGAAAAGAGATTTTAAACGAAATCGAAAGGATAAAATTTAACGGCCGAAAAAAACCGTGAACTAACCATCGTTGATTTTTTCTTCGAGATTTTTTCGTTGAAATTTTGACCAAAACTTACAAATACAGGACAAAAATAAAAGTTATCCTTTTCGAAAAAAAACTTGATATCTTCGTCTGTTGGTCCTTCAGCATCAAGGAAAAGAGATTTTAAACGAAATCGAAAGGATAAAATTTAAGGGCCGAAAAAAACCGTGAACTAACCATCGTTGATTTTTTCTTCGAGATTTTTTCGTTGAAATTTTGACCAAAACTTACAAATACAGGACAAAAATAAAAGTTATCCTTTTCGAAAAAAAACTTGATCTCTTCGTCTGTTGGTCCTTCAGCATCAAGGAAAAGTGATTTTAAACGAAATCGAAAGGATAAAATTTAACGGCCGAAAAAAACCGTGAACTAACCATCGTTGATTTTTTCTTCGAGATTTTTTCGTTGAAATTTTGACCAAAACTTACAAATACAGGACAAAAATAAAAGTTATCCTTTTCGAAAAAAAACTTGATATCTTCGTCTGTTGGTCCTTCAGCATCAAGGAAAAGAGATTTTAAACGAAATCTAATGGATAAAATTTAAGGACCGAAAAAAACCGTGAACTAACCATCGTTGATTTTTTCTTCGAGATTTTTTCGTTGAAATTTTGACCAAAACTTACAAATACAGGACAAAATATGAAGTTATCCTTTTTGAAAAAAAACTTGATCTCCTCGTCTGTTGGTCCTTCAGCATCAAGGAAAGGAGATTTTAAACGAAATCGAAAGGATAAAATTTAACGGCCGAAAAAAACCGTGAACTAACCATCGTTGATTTTTTCTTCGAGATTTTTTCGTTGAAATTTTGACCAAAACTTACAAATACAGGACAAAATTTGAAGTTATCCTTTTTGAAAAAAAACTTGATCTCCTCGTCTGTTGGTCCTTCAGCATCAAGGAAAGGAGATTTTAAACGAAATCGAAAGGATAAAATTTAACGGCCGAAAAAAACCGTGAACTAACCATCGTTGATTTTTTCTTCGAGATTTTTTCGTTGAAATTTTGACCAAAACTTACAAATACAGGACAAAAATAAAAGTTATCCTTTTCGAAAAAAAACTTGATCTCTTCGTCTGTTGGTCCTTCAGCATCAAGGAAAAGTGATTTTAAACGAAATCGAAAGGATAAAATTTAACGGCCGAAAAAAACCGTGAACTAACCATCGTTGATTTTTTCTTCGAGATTTTTTCGTTGAAATTTTGACCAAAACTTACAAATACAGGACAAAATTAAAAGTTATCCTTTTCAAAAAAAAACTTGATATCTTCGTCTGTTGGTCCTTCAGCATGAAGGAAAAGAGATTTTAAACGAAATCGAAAGGATAAAATTTAAGGACCGAAAAAAACCGTGAACTAACCATCGTTGATTTTTTCTTCGAGACTTTTTCGTTGAAATTTTGACCAAAACTTACAAATACAGGACAAAATTTGAAGTTATCTTTTTCGAAAAAAAACTTGATATCTTCGTCTGTTGGTCCTTCAGCATCAAGGAAAAGAGATTTTAAACGAAATCGAAAGGATAAAATTTAAGGACCGAAAAAAACCGTGAACTAACCATCGTTGATTTTTTCTTCGAGATTTTTTCGTTGAAATTTTGACCAAAACTTACAAATACAGGACAAAATTTGAAGTTATCCTTTTCGAAAAAAAACTTGATATCTTCGTCTGTTGGTCCTTTAGCATCAAGGAAAAGAGATTTTAAACGAAATCGAAAGGATAAAATTTAAGGACCGAAAAAAACCGTGAACTAACCATCGTTGATTTTTTCTTCGAGATTTTTTCGTTGAAATTTTGACCAAAACTTACAAATACAGGACAAAATTAAAAGTTATCCTTTTCGAAAAAAAACTTGATATCTTCGTCTGTTGGTCCTTCAGCATCAAGGAAAAGAGATTTTAAACGAAATCGAAAGGATAAAATTTAAGGACCGAAAAAAACCGTGAACTAACCATCGTTGATTTTTTCTTCGAGATTTTTTCGTTGAAATTTTGACCAAAACTTACAAATACAGGACAAAATTTGAAGTTATCTTTTTCGAAAAAAAACTTGATATCTTCGTCTGTTGGTCCTTCAGCATCAAGGAAAAGAGATTTTAAACGAAATCGAAAGGATAAAATTTAAGGACCGAAAAAAACCGTGAACTAACCATCGTTGATTTTTTCTTCGAGATTTTTTCGTTGAAATTTTGACCAAAACTTACAAATACAGGACAAAATTAAAAGTTATCCTTTTCGAAAAAAACTTGATATCTTCGTCTGTTGGTCCTTCAGCATCAAGGAAAAGAGATTTAAAACGAAATCGAAAGGATAAAATTTAAGGTTCGAAAAAAACCGTGAACTAACCGTCGTTGATTTTTTCTTCGAGACTTTTTCGTTGAAATTTTGACCAAAACTTACAAATACAGGACAAAATTTGAAGTTATCTTTTTCGAAAAAAAACTTGATATCTTCGTCTGTTGGTCCTTCAGCATCAAGGAAAAGAGATTTTAAACGAAATCGAAAGGATAAAATTTAAGGACCGAAAAAAACCGTGAACTAACCTTCGTTGATTTTTTCTTCGAGATTTTTTCGTTGAAATTTTGACCAAAACTTACAAATACAGGACAAAATTTGAAGTTATCCTTTTCGAAAAAAAACTTGATATCTTCGTCTGTTGGTCCTTCATCATCAAGGAAAAGAGATTTTAAACGAAATCTAATGGATTAAATTTAAGGACCGAAAAAAACCGTGAACTAACCATCGTTGATTTTTTCTTCGAGATTTTTTCGTTGAAAATTTGACCAAAACTTACAAATACAGGACAAAAATAAAAGTTATCCTTTTCGAAAAAAAACTTGATATCTTCGTCTGTTGGTCCTTCAGCATCAAGGAAAAGAGATTTTAAACGAAATCGAAAGGATAAAATTTAAGGACCGAAAAAAACCGTGAACTAACCATCGTTGATTTTTTCTTCGAGATTTTTTCGTTGAAATTTTGACCAAAACTTACAAATACAGGACAAAAATAAAAGTTATCCTTTTCGAAAAAAAACTTTATATCTTCGTCTGTTGGTCCTTTAGCATCAAGGAAAAGAGATTTTAAACGAAATCGAAAGGATAAAATTTAAGGACCGAAAAAAACCGTGAACTAACCATCGTTGATTTTTTCTTCGAGATTTTTTCGTTGAAATTTTGACCAAAACTTACAAATACAGGACAAAAATAAAAGTTATCCTTTTCGAAAAAAAACTTGATATCTTCGTCTGTTGGTCCTTCATCATCAAGGAAAAGAGATTTTAAACGAAATCTAATGGATAAAATTTAAGGACCGAAAAAAACCGTGAACTAACCATCGTTGATTTTTTCTTCGAGATTTTTTCGTTGAAATTTTGACCAAAACTTACAAATACAGGACAAAATTTGAAGTTATCCTTTTCGTAAAAAAACTTGATATCTTCGTCTGTTGGTCCTTCAGCATCAAGGAAAAGAGATTTTAAACGAAATCGAAAGGATAAAGTTTAAGGACCGAAACAAACCGTGAACTAACCATCGTTGATTTTTTCTTCGAGATTTTTTCGTTGAAATTTTGACCAAAACTTACAAATACAGGACAAAAATAAAAGTTATCCTTTTCGAAAAAAAACTTGATATCTTCGTCTGTTGGTCCTTCAGCATCAAGGAAAAGAGATTTTAAACGAAATCTAATGGATAAAATTTAAGGACCAAAAAAAACCGTGAACTAACCATCGTTGATTTTTTCTTCGAGATTTTTTCGTTGAAATTTTGACCAAAACTTACAAATACAGGACAAAATTTGAAGTTATCCTTTTTGAAAAAAAACTTGATCTCCTCGTCTGTTGGTCCTTCAGCATCAAGGAAAGGAGATTTTAAACGAAATCGAAAGGATAAAATTTAACGGCCGAAAAAAACCGTGAACTAACCATCGTTGATTTTTTCTTCGAGATTTTTTCGTTGAAAATTTGACCAAAACTTACAAATACAGGACAAAAATAAAAGTTATCCTTTTCGAAAAAAAACTTGATCTCTTCGTCTGTTGGTCCTTCAGCATCAAGGAAAAGTGATTTTAAACGAAATCGAAAGGATAAAATTTAACGGCCGAAAAAAACCGTGAACTAACCATCGTTGATTTTTTCTTCGAGATTTTTTCGTTGAAATTTTGACCAAAACTTACAAATACAGGACAAAATTAAAAGTTATCCTTTTCGAAAAAAAACTTGATATCTTCGTCTGTTGGTCCTTCAGCATCAAGGAAAAGAGATTTTAAACGAAATCGAAAGGATAAAATTTAAGGACCGAAAAAAACCGTGAACTAACCATCGTTGATTTTTTCTTCGAGATTTTTTCGTTGAAATTTTGACCAAAACTTACAAATACAGGACAAAATTTGAAGTTATCCTTTTCGAAAAAAAACTTGATATCTTCGTCTGTTGGTCCTTTAGCATCAAGGAAAAGAGATTTTAAACGAAATCGAAAGGATAAAATTTAAGGACCGAAAAAAACCGTGAACTAACCATCGTTGATTTTTTCTTCGAGATTTTTTCGTTGAAATTTTGACCAAAACTTACAAATACAGGACAAAAATAAAAGTTATCCTTTTCGAAAAAAAACTTGATATCTTCGTCTGTTGGTCCTTCATCATCAAGGAAAAGAGATTTTAAACGAAATCTAATGGATAAAATTTAAGGACCGAAAAAAACCGTGAACTAACCATCGTTGATTTTTTCTTCGAGATTTTTTCGTTGAAAATTTGACCAAAACTTACAAATACAGGACAAAAATAAAAGTTATCCTTTTCGAAAAAAAACTTGATATCTTCGTCTGTTGGTCCTTCAGCATCAAGGAAAAGAGATTTTAAACGAAATCGAATGGATAAAATTTAAGGACCGAAAAAAACCGTGAACTAACCATCGTTGATTTTTTCTTCGAGATTTTTTCGTTGAAATTTTGACCAAAACTTACAAATACAGGACAAAAATAAAAGTTATCCTTTTCGAAAAAAAACTTGATATCTTCGTCTGTTGGTCCTTCATCATCAAGGAAAAGAGATTTTAAACGAAATCTAATGGATAAAATTTAAGGACCGAAAAAAACCGTGAACTAACCATCGTTGATTTTTTCTTCGAGATTTTGTCGTTGAAAATTTGACCAAAACTTACAAATACAGGACAAAAATAAAAGTTATCCTTTTCGTAAAAAAACTTGATCTCTTCGTCTGTTGGTCCTTCAGCATCAAGGAAAAGAGATTTTAAACGAAATCGAAAGGATAAAGTTTAAGGACCGAAACAAACCGTGAACTAACCATCGTTGATTTTTTCTTCGAGATTTTTTCGTTGAAATTTTGACCAAAACTTACAAATACAGGACAAAATTAAAAGTTATCCTTTTCGAAAAAAACTTGATATCTTCGTCTGTTGGTCCTTCAGCATCAAGGAAAAGAGATTTTAAACGAAATCGAAAGGATAAAGTTTAAGGACCGAAACAAACCGTGAACTAACCATCGTTGATTTTTTCTTCGAGATTTTTTCGTTGAAATTTTGACCAAAACTTACAAATACAGGACAAAATTAAAAGTTATCCTTTTCGAAAAAAACTTGATATCTTCGTCTGTTGGTCCTTCAGCATCAAGGAAAAGAGATTTTAAACGAAATCGAAAGGATAAAGTTTAAGGACCGAAACAAACCGTGAACTAACCATCGTTGATTTTTTCTTCGAGATTTTTTCGTTGAAATTTTGACCAAAACTTACAAATACAGGACAAAATTAAAAGTTATCCTTTTCGAAAAAAACTTGATATCTTCGTCTGTTGGTCCTTCAGCATCAAGGAAAAGAGATTTTAAACGAAATCGAATGGATAAAATTTAAGGACCGAAAAAAACCGTGAACTAACCATCGTTGATTTTTTCTTCGAGATTTTTTCGTTGAAATTTTGACCAAAACTTACAAATACAGGACAAAAATAAAAGTTATCCTTTTCGAAAAAAAACTTGATATCTTCGTCTGTTGGTCCTTCATCATCAAGGAAAAGAGATTTTAAACGAAATCTAATGGATAAAATTTAAGGACCGAAAAAAACCGTGAACTAACCATCGTTGATTTTTTCCTCGAGATTTTTTCGTTGAAAATTTGACCAAAACTTACAAATACAGGACAAAAATAAAAGTTATCCTTTTCGTAAAAAAACTTGATATCTTCGTCTGTTGGTCCTTCAGCATCAAGGAAAAGAGATTTTAAACGAAATCGAATGGATAAAATTTAAGGACCGAAAAAAACCGTGAACTAACCATCGTTGATTTTTTCTTCGAGATTTTTTCGTTGAAATTTTGAGCAAAACTTACAAATACAAGACAAAAATAAAAGTTATCCTTTTCGAAAAAAAACTTGATCTCTTCGTCTGTTGGTCCTTCAGCATCAAGGAAAAGAGATTTTAAACGAAATCTAATGGATAAAATTTAAGGACCGAAAAAAACCGTGAACTAACCATCGTTGATTTTTTCTTCGAGATTTTTTCGTTGAAAATTTGACCAAAACTTACAAATACAGGACAAAAATAAAAGTTATCCTTTTCGTAAAAAAACTTGATCTCTTCGTCTGTTGGTCCTTCAGCATCAAGGAAAAGCGATTTTAAACGAAATCGAAAGGATAAAATTTAAGGACCGAAAAAAACCGTGAACTAACCATCGTTGATTTTTTCTTCGAGATTTTTTCGTTGAAATTTTGACCAAAACTTACAAATACAGGACAAAATTAAAAGTTATCCTTTTCCAAAAAAAAACTTTATATCTTCGTCTGTTGGTCCTTCAGCATCAAGGAAAAGCGATTTTAAACGAAATCGAAAGGATAAAATTTAAGGACCGAAAAAAACCGTGAACTAACCATCGTTGATTTTTTCTTCGAGATTTTTTCGTTGAAATTTTGACCAAAACTTACAAATACAGGACAAAATTAAAAGTTATCCTTTTCCAAAAAAAAACTTTATATCTTCGTCTGTTGGTCCTTCAGCATCAAGGAAAAGCGATTTTAAACGAAATCGAAAGGATAAAATTTAAGGGCCGAAAAAAACCGTGTACTAACCATCGTTGATTTTTTCTTCGAGATTTTTTCGTTGAAATTTTGACCAAAACTTACAAATACAGGACAAAATTAAAAGTTATCCTTTTCGAAAAAAAACTTGATATCTTCGTCTGTTGGTCCTTCAGCATCAAGGAAAAGAGTTTTTAAACGAAATCAAAAGGATAAAATTTAAGGGCCGAAAAAAACCGTGAACTAACCATCGTTGATTTTTTCTTCGAGATTTTTTCGTTGAAATTTTGACCAAAACTTACAAATACAGGACAAAATTAAAAGTTATCCTTTTCGAAAAAAAACTTGATATCTTCGTCTGTTGGTCCTTCAGCATCAAGGAAAAGCGATTTTAAACGAAATCGAAAGGATAAAATTTAAGGACCGAAAAAAACCGTGAACTAACCATCGTTGATTTTTTCTTCGAGATTTTTTCGTTGAAATTTTGACCAAAACTTACAAATACAGGACAAAATTAAAAGTTATCCTTTTCCAAAAAAAACTTGATATCTTCGTCTGTTGGTCCTTCAGCATCAAGGAAAAGAGATTTTAAACGAAATCGAAAGGATAAAATTTAAGGGCCGAAAAAAACCGTGAACTAACCATCGTTGATTTTTTCTTCGAGATTTTTTCGTTGAAATTTTGACCAAAACTTACAAATACAGGACAAAATTAAAAGTTATCCTTTTCGAAAAAAAACTTGATATCTTCGTCTGTTGGTCCTTCAGCATCAAGGAAAAGCGATTTTAAACGAAATCGAAAGGATAAAATTTAAGGACCGAAAAAAACCGTAAACTAACCATCGTTGATTTTTTCTTCGAGATTTTTTCGTTGAAATTTTGACCAAAACTTACAAATACAGGACAAAATTAAAAGTTATCCTTTTCGAAAAAAAACTTGATATCTTCGTCTATTGGTCCTTCAGCATCAAGGAAAGGAGATTTTAAACGAAATCGAAAGGATAAAATTTAAGGACCGAAAAAAACCGTGAACTAACCATCGTTGATTTTTTCTTCGAGATTTTTTCGTTGAAATTTTGACCAAAACTTACAAATACAGGACAAAATTAAAAGTTATCCTTTTCGAAAAAAAACTTGATATCTTCGTCTGTTGGTCCTTCAGCATCAAGGAAGGAGATTTTAAACGAAATCGAAAGGATAAAATTTAAGGACGGAAAAAAACCGTGAACTAACCATCGTTGATTTTTTCTTCGAGATTTTTTCGTTGAAATTTTGACCAAAACTTACAAATACAGGACAAAATTAAAAGTTATCCTTTTCCAAAAAAAAACTTTATATCTTCGTCTGTTGGTCCTTCAGCATCAAGGAAAAGCGATTTTAAACGAAATCGAAAGGATAAAATTTAAGGGCCGAAAAAAACCGTGTACTAACCATCGTTGATTTTTTCTTCGAGATTTTTTCGTTGAAATTTTGACCAAAACTTACAAATACAGGACAAAATTAAAAGTTATCCTTTTCGAAAAAAAACTTGATATCTTCGTCTGTTGGTCCTTCAGCATCAAGGAAAAGCGATTTTAAACGAAATCGAAAAGATAAAATTTAAGGACCGAAAAAAACCGTGAACTAACCATCGTTGATTTTTTCTTCGAGATTTTTTCGTTGAAATTTTGACCAAAACTTACAAATACAGGACAAAATTAAAAGTTATCCTTTTCGAAAAAAAACTTGATATCTTCGTCTGTTGGTCCTTCAGCATCAAGGAAAAGCGATTTTAAACGAAATCGAAAGGATAAAATTTAAGGACCGAAAAAAACCGTGAACTAACCATCGTTGATTTTTTCTTCGAGATTTTTTCGTTGAAATTTTGACCAAAACTTACAAATACAGGACAAAATTAAAAGTTATCCTTTTCGAAAAAAAACTTGATATCTTCGTCTGTTGGTCCTTCAGCATCAAGGAAAAGCGATTTTAAACGAAATCGAAAGGATAAAATTTAAGGGCCGAAAAAAACCGTGAACTAACCATCGTTGATTTTTTCTTCGAGATTTTTTCGTTGAAATTTTGACCAAAACTTACAAATACAGGACAAAATTAAAAGTTATCCTTTTCGAAAAAAAACTTGATATCTTCGTCTATTGGTCCTTCAGCATCAAGGAAAGGAGATTTTAAACGAAATCGAAAGGATAAAATTTAAGGACCGAAAAAAACCGTGAACTAACCATCGTTGATTTTTTCTTCGAGATTTTTTCGTTGAAATTTTGACCAAAACTTACAAATACAGGACAAAATTAAAAGTTATCCTTTTCGAAAAAAAACTTGATATCTTCGTCTGTTGGTCCTTCAGCATCAAGGAAGGAGATTTTAAACGAAATCGAAAGGATAAAATTTAAGGACGGAAAAAAACCGTGAACTAACACCATCGTTGATTTTTTCTTCGAGATTTTTTCGTTGAAATTTTGACCAAAACTTACAAATACAGGACAAAATTAAAAGTTATCCTTTTCCAAAAAAAACTTGATATCTTCGTCTGTTGGTCCTTCAGCATCAAGGAAAAGAGATTTTAAACGAAATCGAAAGGATAAAATTTAAGGGCCGAAAAAAACCGTGAACTAACCATCGTTGATTTTTTCTTCGAGATTTTTTCGTTGAAATTTTGACCAAAACTTACAAATACAGGACAAAATTAAAAGTTATCCTTTTCCAAAAAAAAACTTTATATCTTCGTCTGTTGGTCCTTCAGCATCAAGGAAAAGCGATTTTAAACGAAATCGAAAGGATAAAATTTAAGGACCGAAAAAAACCGTGAACTAACCATCGTTGATTTTTTCTTCGAGATTTTTTCGTTGAAATTTTGACCAAAACTTACAAATACAGGACAAAATTAAAAGTTATCCTTTTCCAAAAAAAAACTTTATATCTTCGTCTGTTGGTCCTTCAGCATCAAGGAAAAGCGATTTTAAACGAAATCGAAAGGATAAAATTTAAGGGCCGAAAAAAACCGTGTACTAACCATCGTTGATTTTTTCTTCGAGATTTTTTCGTTGAAATTTTGACCAAAACTTACAAATACAGGACAAAATTAAAAGTTATCCTTTTCGAAAAAAAACTTGATATCTTCGTCTGTTGGTCCTTCAGCATCAAGGAAAAGCGATTTTAAACGAAATCGAAAGGATAAAATTTAAGGACCGAAAAAAACCGTGAACTAACCATCGTTGATTTTTTCTTCGAGATTTTTTCGTTGAAATTTTGACCAAAACTTACAAATACAGGACAAAATTAAAAGTTATCCTTTTCCAAAAAAAACTTGATATCTTCGTCTGTTGGTCCTTCAGCATCAAGGAAAAGAGATTTTAAACGAAATCGAAAGGATAAAATTTAAGGGCCGAAAAAAACCGTGAACTAACCATCGTTGATTTTTTCTTCGAGATTTTTTCGTTGAAATTTTGACCAAAACTTACAAATACAGGACAAAATTAAAAGTTATCCTTTTCGAACAAAAACTTGATATCTTCGTCTGTTGGTCCTTCAGCATCAAGGAAAAGAGTTTTTAAACGAAATCAAAAGGATAAAATTTAAGGGCCGAAAAAAACCGTGAACTAACCATCGTTGATTTTTTCTTCGAGATTTTTTCGTTGAAATTTTGACCAAAACTTACAAATACAGGACAAAATTAAAAGTTATCCTTTTCGAAAAAAAACTTGATATCTTCGTCTGTTGGTCCTTCAGCATCAAGGAAAAGCGATTTTAAACGAAATCGAAAGGATAAAATTTAAGGACCGAAAAAAACCGTGAACTAACCATCGTTGATTTTTTCTTCGAGATTTTTTCGTTGAAATTTTGACCAAAACTTACAAATACAGGACAAAATTAAAAGTTATCCTTTTCCAAAAAAAACTTGATATCTTCGTCTGTTGGTCCTTCAGCATCAAGGAAAAGAGATTTTAAACGAAATCGAAAGGATAAAATTTAAGGACCGAAAAAAACCGTGAACTAACCATCGTTGATTTTTTCTTCGAGATTTTTTCGTTGAAATTTTGACCAAAACTTACAAATACAGGACAAAATTAAAAGTTATCCTTTTCGAAAAAAAACTTGATATCCTCGTCTGTTGGTCCTTCAGCATCAAGGAAAAGCGATTTTAAACGAAATCGAAAGGATAAAATTTAAGGACCGAAAAAAACCGTAAACTAACCATCGTTGATTTTTTCTTCGAGATTTTTTCGTTGAAATTTTGACCAAAACTTACAAATACAGGACAAAATTAAAAGTTATCCTTTTCGAAAAAAAACTTGATATCTTCGTCTATTGGTCCTTCAGCATCAAGGAAAGGAGATTTTAAACGAAATCGAAAGGATAAAATTTAAGGACCGAAAAAAACCGTGAACTAACCATCGTTGATTTTTTCTTCGAGATTTTTTCGTTGAAATTTTGACCAAAACTTACAAATACAGGACAAAATTAAAAGTTATCCTTTTCGAAAAAAAACTTGATATCTTCGTCTGTTGGTCCTTCAGCATCAAGGAAGGAGATTTTAAACGAAATCGAAAGGATAAAATTTAAGGACGGAAAAAAACCGTGAACTAACCATCGTTGATTTTATCTTCGAGATTTTTTCGTTGAAATTTTGACCAAAACTTACAAATACAGGACAAAATTAAAAGTTATCCTTTTCGAAAAAAAACTTGATATCTTCGTCTATTGGTCCTTCAGCATCAAGGAAAGGAGATTTTAAACGAAATCGAAAGGATAAAATTTAAGGACCGAAAAAAACCGTGAACTAACCATCGTTGATTTTTTCTTCGAGATTTTTTCGTTGAAATTTTGACCAAAACTTACAAATACAGGACAAAATTAAAAGTTATCCTTTTCGAAAAAAAACTTGATATCTTCGTCTGTTGGTCCTTCAGCATCAAGGAAGGAGATTTTAAACGAAATCGAAAGGATAAAATTTAAGGACGGAAAAAAACCGTGAACTAACACCATCGTTGATTTTTTCTTCGAGATTTTTTCGTTGAAATTTTGACCAAAACTTACAAATACAGGACAAAATTAAAAGTTATCCTTTTCCAAAAAAAACTTGATATCTTCGTCTGTTGGTCCTTCAGCATCAAGGAAAAGAGATTTTAAACGAAATCGAAAGGATAAAATTTAAGGGCCGAAAAAAACCGTGAACTAACCATCGTTGATTTTTTCTTCGAGATTTTTTCGTTGAAATTTTGACCAAAACTTACAAATACAGGACAAAATTAAAAGTTATCCTTTTCCAAAAAAAAACTTTATATCTTCGTCTGTTGGTCCTTCAGCATCAAGGAAAAGCGATTTTAAACGAAATCGAAAGGATAAAATTTAAGGACCGAAAAAAACCGTGAACTAACCATCGTTGATTTTTTCTTCGAGATTTTTTCGTTGAAATTTTGACCAAAACTTACAAATACAGGACAAAATTAAAAGTTATCCTTTTCGAAAAAAAACTTGATATCTTCGTCTATTGGTCCTTCAGCATCAAGGAAAGGAGATTTTAAACGAAATCGAAAGGATAAAATTTAAGGACCGAAAAAAACCGTGAACTAACCATCGTTGATTTTTTCTTCGAGATTTTTTCGTTGAAATTTTGACCAAAACTTACAAATACAGGACAAAATTAAAAGTTATCCTTTTCGAAAAAAAACTTGATATCTTCGTCTGTTGGTCCTTCAGCATCAAGGAAGGAGATTTTAAACGAAATCGAAAGGATAAAATTTAAGGACGGAAAAAAACCGTGAACTAACACCATCGTTGATTTTTTCTTCGAGATTTTTTCGTTGAAATTTTGACCAAAACTTACAAATACAGGACAAAATTAAAAGTTATCCTTTTCCAAAAAAAACTTGATATCTTCGTCTGTTGGTCCTTCAGCATCAAGGAAAAGAGATTTTAAACGAAATCGAAAGGATAAAATTTAAGGGCCGAAAAAAACCGTGAACTAACCATCGTTGATTTTTTCTTCGAGATTTTTTCGTTGAAATTTTGACCAAAACTTACAAATACAGGACAAAATTAAAAGTTATCCTTTTCGAAAAAAAACTTGATATCTTCGTCTATTGGTCCTTCAGCATCAAGGAAAGGAGATTTTAAACGAAATCGAAAGGATAAAATTTAAGGACCGAAAAAAACCGTGAACTAACCATCGTTGATTTTTTCTTCGAGATTTTTTCGTTGAAATTTTGACCAAAACTTACAAATACAGGACAAAATTAAAAGTTATCCTTTTCGAAAAAAAACTTGATATCTTCGTCTGTTGGTCCTTCAGCATCAAGGAAGGAGATTTTAAACGAAATCGAAAGGATAAAATTTAAGGACGGAAAAAAACCGTGAACTAACACCATCGTTGATTTTTTCTTCGAGATTTTTTCGTTGAAATTTTGACCAAAACTTACAAATACAGGACAAAATTAAAAGTTATCCTTTTCCAAAAAAAACTTGATATCTTCGTCTGTTGGTCCTTCAGCATCAAGGAAAAGAGATTTTAAACGAAATCGAAAGGATAAAATTTAAGGGCCGAAAAAAACCGTGAACTAACCATCGTTGATTTTTTCTTCGAGATTTTTTCGTTGAAATTTTGACCAAAACTTACAAATACAGGACAAAATTAAAAGTTATCCTTTTCCAAAAAAAAACTTTATATCTTCGTCTGTTGGTCCTTCAGCATCAAGGAAAAGCGATTTTAAACGAAATCGAAAGGATAAAATTTAAGGACCGAAAAAAACCGTGAACTAACCATCGTTGATTTTTTCTTCGAGATTTTTTCGTTGAAATTTTGACCAAAACTTACAAATACAGGACAAAATTAAAAGTTATCCTTTTCCAAAAAAAAACTTTATATCTTCGTCTGTTGGTCCTTCAGCATCAAGGAAAAGCGATTTTAAACGAAATCGAAAGGATAAAATTTAAGGGCCGAAAAAAACCGTGTACTAACCATCGTTGATTTTTTCTTCGAGATTTTTTCGTTGAAATTTTGACCAAAACTTACAAATACAGGACAAAATTAAAAGTTATCCTTTTCGAACAAAAACTTGATATCTTCGTCTGTTGGTCCTTCAGCATCAAGGAAAAGAGTTTTTAAACGAAATCAAAAGGATAAAATTTAAGGGCCGAAAAAAACCGTGAACTAACCATCGTTGATTTTTTCTTCGAGATTTTTTCGTTGAAATTTTGACCAAAACTTACAAATACAGGACAAAATTAAAAGTTATCCTTTTCGAAAAAAAACTTGATATCTTCGTCTGTTGGTCCTTCAGCATCAAGGAAGGAGATTTTAAACGAAATCGAAAGGATAAAATTTAAGGACGGAAAAAAACCGTGAACTAACACCATCGTTGATTTTTTCTTCGAGATTTTTTCGTTGAAATTTTGACCAAAACTTACAAATACAGGACAAAATTAAAAGTTATCCTTTTCCAAAAAAAACTTGATATCTTCGTCTGTTGGTCCTTCAGCATCAAGGAAAAGAGATTTTAAACGAAATCGAAAGGATAAAATTTAAGGGCCGAAAAAAACCGTGAACTAACCATCGTTGATTTTTTCTTCGAGATTTTTTCGTTGAAATTTTGACCAAAACTTACAAATACAGGACAAAATTAAAAGTTATCCTTTTCCAAAAAAAAACTTTATATCTTCGTCTGTTGGTCCTTCAGCATCAAGGAAAAGCGATTTTAAACGAAATCGAAAGGATAAAATTTAAGGACCGAAAAAAACCGTGAACTAACCATCGTTGATTTTTTCTTCGAGATTTTTTCGTTGAAATTTTGACCAAAACTTACAAATACAGGACAAAATTAAAAGTTATCCTTTTCCAAAAAAAACTTGATATCTTCGTCTGTTGGTCCTTCAGCATCAAGGAAAAGAGATTTTAAACGAAATCGAAAGGATAAAATTTAAGGACCGAAAAAAACCGTGAACTAACCATCGTTGATTTTTTCTTCGAGATTTTTTCGTTGAAATTTTGACCAAAACTTACAAATACAGGACAAAATTAAAAGTTATCCTTTTCGAACAAAAACTTGATATCTTCGTCTGTTGGTCCTTCAGCATCAAGGAAAAGAGTTTTTAAACGAAATCAAAAGGATAAAATTTAAGGGCCGAAAAAAACCGTGAACTAACCATCGTTGATTTTTTCTTCGAGATTTTTTCGTTGAAATTTTGACCAAAACTTACAAATACAGGACAAAATTAAAAGTTATCCTTTTCCAAAAAAAACTTGATATCTTCGTCTGTTGGTCCTTCAGCATCAAGGAAAAGCGATTTTAAACGAAATCGAAAGGATAAAATTTAAGGACCGAAAAAAACCGTGAACTAACCATCGTTGATTTTTTCTTCGAGATTTTTTCGTTGAAATTTTGACCAAAACTTACAAATACAGGACAAAATTAAAAGTTATCCTTTTCCAAAAAAAACTTGATATCTTCGTCTGTTGGTCCTTCAGCATCAAGGAAAAGAGATTTTAAACGAAATCGAAAGGATAAAATTTAAGGGCCGAAAAAAACCGTGAACTAACCATCGTTGATTTTTTCTTCGAGATTTTTTCGTTGAAATTTTGACCAAAACTTACAAATACAGGACAAAATTAAAAGTTATCCTTTTCGAAAAAAAACTTGATATCTTCGTCTGTTGGTCCTTCAGCATCAAGGAAAAGCGATTTTAAACGAAATCGAAAGGATAAAATTTAAGGACCGAAAAAAACCGTAAACTAACCATCGTTGATTTTTTCTTCGAGATTTTTTCGTTGAAATTTTGACCAAAACTTACAAATACAGGACAAAATTAAAAGTTATCCTTTTCGAAAAAAAACTTGATATCTTCGTCTATTGGTCCTTCAGCATCAAGGAAAGGAGATTTTAAACGAAATCGAAAGGATAAAATTTAAGGACCGAAAAAAACCGTGAACTAACCATCGTTGATTTTTTCTTCGAGATTTTTTCGTTGAAATTTTGACCAAAACTTACAAATACAGGACAAAATTAAAAGTTATCCTTTTCGAAAAAAAACTTGATATCTTCGTCTGTTGGTCCTTCAGCATCAAGGAAGGAGATTTTAAACGAAATCGAAAGGATAAAATTTAAGGACGGAAAAAAACCGTGAACTAACCATCGTTGATTTTTTCTTCGAGATTTTTTCGTTGAAATTTTGACCAAAACTTACAAATACAGGACAAAATTAAAAGTTATCCTTTTCGAAAAAAAACTTGATATCTTCGTCTATTGGTCCTTCAGCATCAAGGAAAGGAGATTTTAAACGAAATCGAAAGGATAAAATTTAAGGACCGAAAAAAACCGTGAACTAACCATCGTTGATTTTTTCTTCGAGATTTTTTCGTTGAAATTTTGACCAAAACTTACAAATACAGGACAAAATTAAAAGTTATCCTTTTCCAAAAAAAACTTGATATCTTCGTCTGTTGGTCCTTCAGCATCAAGGAAAAGAGATTTTAAACGAAATCGAAAGGATAAAATTTAAGGGCCGAAAAAAACCGTGAACTAACCATCGTTGATTTTTTCTTCGAGATTTTTTCGTTGAAATTTTGACCAAAACTTACAAATACAGGACAAAATTAAAAGTTATCCTTTTCGAAAAAAAACTTGATATCTTCGTCTATTGGTCCTTCAGCATCAAGGAAAGGAGATTTTAAACGAAATCGAAAGGATAAAATTTAAGGACCGAAAAAAACCGTGAACTAACCATCGTTGATTTTTTCTTCGAGATTTTTTCGTTGAAATTTTGACCAAAACTTACAAATACAGGACAAAATTAAAAGTTATCCTTTTCCAAAAAAAAACTTTATATCTTCGTCTGTTGGTCCTTCAGCATCAAGGAAAAGCGATTTTAAACGAAATCGAAAGGATAAAATTTAAGGACCGAAAAAAACCGTGAACTAACCATCGTTGATTTTTTCTTCGAGATTTTTTCGTTGAAATTTTGACCAAAACTTACAAATACAGGACAAAATTAAAAGTTATCCTTTTCCAAAAAAAAACTTTATATCTTCGTCTGTTGGTCCTTCAGCATCAAGGAAAAGCGATTTTAAACGAAATCGAAAGGATAAAATTTAAGGGCCGAAAAAAACCGTGTACCAACCATCGTTGATTTTTTCTTCGAGATTTTTTCGTTGAAATTTTGACCAAAACTTACAAATACAGGACAAAATTAAAAGTTATCCTTTTCGAACAAAAACTTGATATCTTCGTCTGTTGGTCCTTCAGCATCAAGGAAAAGAGTTTTTAAACGAAATCAAAAGGATAAAATTTAAGGGCCGAAAAAAACCGTGAACTAACCATCGTTGATTTTTTCTTCGAGATTTTTTCGTTGAAATTTTGACCAAAACTTACAAATACAGGACAAAATTAAAAGTTATCCTTTTCGAAAAAAAACTTGATATCTTCGTCTGTTGGTCCTTCAGCATCAAGGAAAAGCGATTTTAAACGAAATCGAAAGGATAAAATTTAAGGACCGAAAAAAACCGTGAACTAACCATCGTTGATTTTTTCTTCGAGATTTTTTCGTTGAAATTTTGACCAAAACTTACAAATACAGGACAAAATTAAAAGTTATCCTTTTCCAAAAAAAACTTGATATCTTCGTCTGTTGGTCCTTCAGCATCAAGGAAAAGAGATTTTAAACGAAATCGAAAGGATAAAATTTAAGGGCCGAAAAAAACCGTGAACTAACCATCGTTGATTTTTTCTTCGAGATTTTTTCGTTGAAATTTTGACCAAAACTTACAAATACAGGACAAAATTAAAAGTTATCCTTTTCGAAAAAAAACTTGATATCTTCGTCTGTTGGTCCTTCAGCATCAAGGAAAAGCGATTTTAAACGAAATCGAAAGGATAAAATTTAAGGACCGAAAAAAACCGTGAACTAACCATCGTTGATTTTTTCTTCGAGATTTTTTCGTTGAAATTTTGACCAAAACTTACAAATACAGGACAAAATTAAAAGTTATCCTTTTCGAAAAAAAACTTGATATCTTCGTCTATTGGTCCTTCAGCATCAAGGAAAGGAGATTTTAAACGAAATCGAAAGGATAAAATTTAAGGACCGAAAAAAACCGTGAACTAACCATCGTTGATTTTTTCTTCGAGATTTTTTCGTTGAAATTTTGACCAAAACTTACAAATACAGGACAAAATTAAAAGTTATCCTTTTCGAAAAAAAACTTGATATCTTCGTCTGTTGGTCCTTCAGCATCAAGGAAGGAGATTTTAAACGAAATCGAAAGGATAAAATTTAAGGACGGAAAAAAACCGTGAACTAACCATCGTTGATTTTTTCTTCGAGATTTTTTCGTTGAAATTTTGACCAAAACTTACAAATACAGGACAAAATTAAAAGTTATCCTTTTCCAAAAAAAAACTTTATATCTTCGTCTGTTGGTCCTTCAGCATCAAGGAAAAGCGATTTTAAACGAAATCGAAAGGATAAAATTTAAGGGCCGAAAAAAACCGTGTACTAACCATCGTTGATTTTTTCTTCGAGATTTTTTCGTTGAAATTTTGACCAAAACTTACAAATACAGGACAAAATTAAAAGTTATCCTTTTCGAAAAAAAACTTGATATCTTCGTCTGTTGGTCCTTCAGCATCAAGGAAAAGCGATTTTAAACGAAATCGAAAGGATAAAATTTAAGGACCGAAAAAAACCGTGAACTAACCATCGTTGATTTTTTCTTCGAGATTTTTTCGTTGAAATTTTGACCAAAACTTACAAATACAGGACAAAATTAAAAGTTATCCTTTTCGAAAAAAAACTTGATATCTTCGTCTGTTGGTCCTTCAGCATCAAGGAAAAGCGATTTTAAACGAAATCGAAAGGATAAAATTTAAGGACCGAAAAAAACCGTGAACTAACCATCGTTGATTTTTTCTTCGAGATTTTTTCGTTGAAATTTTGACCAAAACTTACAAATACAGGACAAAATTAAAAGTTATCCTTTTCGAAAAAAAACTTGATATCTTCGTCTGTTGGTCCTTCAGCATCAAGGAAAAGCGATTTTAAACGAAATCGAAAGGATAAAATTTAAGGACCGAAAAAAACCGTAAACTAACCATCGTTGATTTTTTCTTCGAGATTTTTTCGTTGAAATTTTGACCAAAACTTACAAATACAGGACAAAATTAAAAGTTATCCTTTTCCAAAAAAAAACTTTATATCTTCGTCTGTTGGTCCTTCAGCATCAAGGAAAAGCGATTTTAAACGAAATCGAAAGGATAAAATTTAAGGGCCGAAAAAAACCGTGTACTAACCATCGTTGATTTTTTCTTCGAGATTTTTTCGTTGAAATTTTGACCAAAACTTACAAATACAGGACAAAATTAAAAGTTATCCTTTTCGAAAAAAAACTTGATATCTTCGTCTGTTGGTCCTTCAGCATCAAGGAAAAGCGATTTTAAACGAAATCGAAAGGATAAAATTTAAGGACCGAAAAAAACCGTGAACTAACCATCGTTGATTTTTTCTTCGAGATTTTTTCGTTGAAATTTTGACCAAAACTTACAAATACAGGACAAAATTAAAAGTTATCCTTTTCGAAAAAAAACTTGATATCTTCGTCTGTTGGTCCTTCAGCATCAAGGAAAAGCGATTTTAAACGAAATCGAAAGGATAAAATTTAAGGGCCGAAAAAAACCGTGTACTAACCATCGTTGATTTTTTCTTCGAGATTTTTTCGTTGAAATTTTGACCAAAACTTACAAATACAGGACAAAATTAAAAGTTATCCTTTTCGAACAAAAACTTGATATCTTCGTCTGTTGGTCCTTCAGCATCAAGGAAAAGAGTTTTTAAACGAAATCAAAAGGATAAAATTTAAGGGCCGAAAAAAACCGTGAACTAACCATCGTTGATTTTTTCTTCGAGATTTTTTCGTTGAAATTTTGACCAAAACTTACAAATACAGGACAAAATTAAAAGTTATCCTTTTCGAAAAAAAACTTGATATCTTCGTCTGTTGGTCCTTCAGCATCAAGGAAGGAGATTTTAAACGAAATCGAAAGGATAAAATTTAAGGACGGAAAAAAACCGTGAACTAACACCATCGTTGATTTTTTCTTCGAGATTTTTTCGTTGAAATTTTGACCAAAACTTACAAATACAGGACAAAATTAAAAGTTATCCTTTTCCAAAAAAAACTTGATATCTTCGTCTGTTGGTCCTTCAGCATCAAGGAAAAGAGATTTTAAACGAAATCGAAAGGATAAAATTTAAGGGCCGAAAAAAACCGTGAACTAACCATCGTTGATTTTTTCTTCGAGATTTTTTCGTTGAAATTTTGACCAAAACTTACAAATACAGGACAAAATTAAAAGTTATCCTTTTCGAAAAAAAACTTGATATCTTCGTCTGTTGGTCCTTC
Source organism: Sisyra nigra (assembly GCA_958496155.1). NCBI lineage: Eukaryota > Metazoa > Arthropoda > Insecta > Neuroptera > Sisyridae > Sisyra > Sisyra nigra. The sequence continues at coordinate 437,722 of OY292318.1, forward strand.
AGCATCAAGGAAAAGCGATTTTAATCGAAATCGAAAGGATAAAATTTAAGGACCGAAAAAAACCGTGAACTAACCATCGTTGATTTTTTCTTCGAGATTTTTTCGTTGAAATTTTGACCAAAACTTACAAATACAGGACAAAATTAAAAGTTATCCTTTTCCAAAAAAAACTTGATATCTTCGTCTGTTGGTCCTTCAGCATCAAGGAAAAGAGATTTTAAACGAAATCGAAAGGATAAAATTTAAGGGCCGAAAAAAACCGTGAACTAACCATCGTTGATTTTTTCTTCGAGATTTTTTCGTTGAAATTTTGACCAAAACTTACAAATACAGGACAAAATTAAAAGTTATCCTTTTCGAAAAAAAACTTGATATCTTCGTCTGTTGGTCCTTCAGCATCAAGGAAAAGCGATTTTAAACGAAATCGAAAGGATAAAATTTAAGGACCGAAAAAAACCGTAAACTAACCATCGTTGATTTTTTCTTCGAGATTTTTTCGTTGAAATTTTGACCAAAACTTACAAATACAGGACAAAATTAAAAGTTATCCTTTTCGAAAAAAAACTTGATATCTTCGTCTATTGGTCCTTCAGCATCAAGGAAAGGAGATTTTAAACGAAATCGAAAGGATAAAATTTAAGGACCGAAAAAAACCGTGAACTAACCATCGTTGATTTTTTCTTCGAGATTTTTTCGTTGAAATTTTGACCAAAACTTACAAATACAGGACAAAATTAAAAGTTATCCTTTTCGAAAAAAAACTTGATATCTTCGTCTGTTGGTCCTTCAGCATCAAGGAAGGAGATTTTAAACGAAATCGAAAGGATAAAATTTAAGGACGGAAAAAAACCGTGAACTAACCATCGTTGATTTTTTCTTCGAGATTTTTTCGTTGAAATTTTGACCAAAACTTACAAATACAGGACAAAATTAAAAGTTATCCTTTTCGAAAAAAAACTTGATATCTTCGTCTATTGGTCCTTCAGCATCAAGGAAAGGAGATTTTAAACGAAATCGAAAGGATAAAATTTAAGGACCGAAAAAAACCGTGAACTAACCATCGTTGATTTTTTCTTCGAGATTTTTTCGTTGAAATTTTGACCAAAACTTACAAATACAGGACAAAATTAAAAGTTATCCTTTTCCAAAAAAAACTTGATATCTTCGTCTGTTGGTCCTTCAGCATCAAGGAAAAGAGATTTTAAACGAAATCGAAAGGATAAAATTTAAGGGCCGAAAAAAACCGTGAACTAACCATCGTTGATTTTTTCTTCGAGATTTTTTCGTTGAAATTTTGACCAAAACTTACAAATACAGGACAAAATTAAAAGTTATCCTTTTCGAAAAAAAACTTGATATCTTCGTCTATTGGTCCTTCAGCATCAAGGAAAGGAGATTTTAAACGAAATCGAAAGGATAAAATTTAAGGACCGAAAAAAACCGTGAACTAACCATCGTTGATTTTTTCTTCGAGATTTTTTCGTTGAAATTTTGACCAAAACTTACAAATACAGGACAAAATTAAAAGTTATCCTTTTCCAAAAAAAAACTTTATATCTTCGTCTGTTGGTCCTTCAGCATCAAGGAAAAGCGATTTTAAACGAAATCGAAAGGATAAAATTTAAGGACCGAAAAAAACCGTGAACTAACCATCGTTGATTTTTTCTTCGAGATTTTTTCGTTGAAATTTTGACCAAAACTTACAAATACAGGACAAAATTAAAAGTTATCCTTTTCCAAAAAAAAACTTTATATCTTCGTCTGTTGGTCCTTCAGCATCAAGGAAAAGAGTTTTTAAACGAAATCAAAAGGATAAAATTTAAGGGCCGAAAAAAACCGTGAACTAACCATCGTTGATTTTTTCTTCGAGATTTTTTCGTTGAAATTTTGACCAAAACTTACAAATACAGGACAAAATTAAAAGTTATCCTTTTCGAAAAAAAACTTGATATCTTCGTCTGTTGGTCCTTCAGCATCAAGGAAAAGCGATTTTAAACGAAATCGAAAGGATAAAATTTAAGGACCGAAAAAAACCGTGAACTAACCATCGTTGATTTTTTCTTCGAGATTTTTTCGTTGAAATTTTGACCAAAACTTACAAATACAGGACAAAATTAAAAGTTATCCTTTTCCAAAAAAAACTTGATATCTTCGTCTGTTGGTCCTTCAGCATCAAGGAAAAGAGATTTTAAACGAAATCGAAAGGATAAAATTTAAGGGCCGAAAAAAACCGTGAACTAACCATCGTTGATTTTTTCTTCGAGATTTTTTCGTTGAAATTTTGACCAAAACTTACAAATACAGGACAAAATTAAAAGTTATCCTTTTCGAAAAAAAACTTGATATCTTCGTCTGTTGGTCCTTCAGCATCAAGGAAAAGCGATTTTAAACGAAATCGAAAGGATAAAATTTAAGGACCGAAAAAAACCGTGAACTAACCATCGTTGATTTTTTCTTCGAGATTTTTTCGTTGAAATTTTGACCAAAACTTACAAATACAGGACAAAATTAAAAGTTATCCTTTTCGAAAAAAAACTTGATATCTTCGTCTATTGGTCCTTCAGCATCAAGGAAAGGAGATTTTAAACGAAATCGAAAGGATAAAATTTAAGGACCGAAAAAAACCGTGAACTAACCATCGTTGATTTTTTCTTCGAGATTTTTTCGTTGAAATTTTGACCAAAACTTACAAATACAGGACAAAATTAAAAGTTATCCTTTTCGAAAAAAAACTTGATATCTTCGTCTGTTGGTCCTTCAGCATCAAGGAAGGAGATTTTAAACGAAATCGAAAGGATAAAATTTAAGGACGGAAAAAAACCGTGAACTAACCATCGTTGATTTTTTCTTCGAGATTTTTTCGTTGAAATTTTGACCAAAACTTACAAATACAGGACAAAATTAAAAGTTATCCTTTTCCAAAAAAAAACTTTATATCTTCGTCTGTTGGTCCTTCAGCATCAAGGAAAAGCGATTTTAAACGAAATCGAAAGGATAAAATTTAAGGGCCGAAAAAAACCGTGTACTAACCATCGTTGATTTTTTCTTCGAGATTTTTTCGTTGAAATTTTGACCAAAACTTACAAATACAGGACAAAATTAAAAGTTATCCTTTTCGAAAAAAAACTTGATATCTTCGTCTGTTGGTCCTTCAGCATCAAGGAAAAGCGATTTTAAACGAAATCGAAAGGATAAAATTTAAGGACCGAAAAAAACCGTGAACTAACCATCGTTGATTTTTTCTTCGAGATTTTTTCGTTGAAATTTTGACCAAAACTTACAAATACAGGACAAAATTAAAAGTTATCCTTTTCGAAAAAAAACTTGATATCTTCGTCTGTTGGTCCTTCAGCATCAAGGAAAAGCGATTTTAAACGAAATCGAAAGGATAAAATTTAAGGACCGAAAAAAACCGTGAACTAACCATCGTTGATTTTTTCTTCGAGATTTTTTCGTTGAAATTTTGACCAAAACTTACAAATACAGGACAAAATTAAAAGTTATCCTTTTCGAAAAAAAACTTGATATCTTCGTCTGTTGGTCCTTCAGCATCAAGGAAAAGCGATTTTAAACGAAATCGAAAGGATAAAATTTAAGGACCGAAAAAAACCGTAAACTAACCATCGTTGATTTTTTCTTCGAGATTTTTTCGTTGAAATTTTGACCAAAACTTACAAATACAGGACAAAATTAAAAGTTATCCTTTTCCAAAAAAAAACTTTATATCTTCGTCTGTTGGTCCTTCAGCATCAAGGAAAAGCGATTTTAAACGAAATCGAAAGGATAAAATTTAAGGGCCGAAAAAAACCGTGTACTAACCATCGTTGATTTTTTCTTCGAGATTTTTTCGTTGAAATTTTGACCAAAACTTACAAATACAGGACAAAATTAAAAGTTATCCTTTTCGAAAAAAAACTTGATATCTTCGTCTGTTGGTCCTTCAGCATCAAGGAAAAGCGATTTTAAACGAAATCGAAAGGATAAAATTTAAGGACCGAAAAAAACCGTGAACTAACCATCGTTGATTTTTTCTTCGAGATTTTTTCGTTGAAATTTTGACCAAAACTTACAAATACAGGACAAAATTAAAAGTTATCCTTTTCGAAAAAAAACTTGATATCTTCGTCTGTTGGTCCTTCAGCATCAAGGAAAAGCGATTTTAAACGAAATCGAAAGGATAAAATTTAAGGACCGAAAAAAACCGTGAACTAACCATCGTTGATTTTTTCTTCGAGATTTTTTCGTTGAAATTTTGACCAAAACTTACAAATACAGGACAAAATTAAAAGTTATCCTTTTCCAAAAAAAACTTGATATCTTCGTCTGTTGGTCTTTCAGCATCAAGGAAAAGCGATTTTAAACGAAATCGAAAGGATAAAATTTAAGGACCGAAAAAAACCGTGAACTAACCATCGTTGATTTTTTCTTCGAGATTTTTTCGTTGAAATTTTGACCAAAACTTACAAATACAGGACAAAATTAAAAGTTATCCTTTTCCAAAAAAAACTTGATATCTTCGTCTGTTGGTCCTTCAGCATCAAGGAAAAGCGATTTTAAACGAAATCGAAAGGATAAAATTTAAGGACCGAAAAAAACCGTAAACTAACCATCGTTGATTTTTTCTTCGAGATTTTTTCGTTGAAATTTTGACCAAAACTTACAAATACAGGACAAAATTAAAAGTTATCCTTTTCGAAAAAAAACTTGATATCTTCGTCTGTTGGTCCTTCAGCATCAAGGAAAAGAGATTTTAAACGAAATCGAAAGGATAAAATTTAAGGGCCGAAAAAAACCGTGAACTAACCATCGTTGATTTTTTCTTCGAGATTTTTTCGTTGAAATTTTGACCAAAACTTACAAATACAGGACAAAATTAAAAGTTATCCTTTTCGAAAAAAAACTTGATATCTTCGTCTGTTGGTCCTTCAGCATCAAGGAAAGGAGATTTTAAACGAAATCGAAAGGATAAAATTTAAGGACCGAAAAAAACCGTGAACTAACAATCGTTGATTTTTTCTTCGAGATTTTTTCGTTGAAATTTTGACCAAAACTTACAAATACAGGACAAAATTAAAAGTTATCCTTTTCGAAAAAAAACTTGATATCTTCGTCTGTTGGTCCTTCAGCATCAAGGAAAAGCGATTTTAAACGAAATCGAAAGGATAAAATTTAAGGACCGAAAAAAACCGTGAACCTAACCATCGTTGATTTTTTCTTCGAGATTTTTTCGTTGAAATTTTGACCAAAACTTACAAATACAGGACAAAATTAAAAGTTATCCTTTTCGAAAAAAAACTTGATATCTTCGTCTGTTGGTCCTTCAGCATCAAGGAAAAGCGATTTTAAACGAAATCGAAAGGATAAAATTTAAGGGCCGAAAAAAACCGTGTACTAACCATCGTTGATTTTTTCTTCGAGATTTTTTCGTTGAAATTTTGACCAAAACTTACAAATACAGGACAAAATTAAAAGTTATCCTTTTCGAACAAAAACTTGATATCTTCGTCTGTTGGTCCTTCAGCATCAAGGAAAAGAGTTTTTAAACGAAATCAAAAGGATAAAATTTAAGGGCCGAAAAAAACCGTGAACTAACCATCGTTGATTTTTTCTTCGAGATTTTTTCGTTGAAATTTTGACCAAAACTTACAAATACAGGACAAAATTAAAAGTTATCCTTTTCGAAAAAAAACTTGATATCTTCGTCTGTTGGTCCTTCAGCATCAAGGAAGGAGATTTTAAACGAAATCGAAAGGATAAAATTTAAGGACGGAAAAAAACCGTGAACTAACACCATCGTTGATTTTTTCTTCGAGATTTTTTCGTTGAAATTTTGACCAAAACTTACAAATACAGGACAAAATTAAAAGTTATCCTTTTCCAAAAAAAACTTGATATCTTCGTCTGTTGGTCCTTCAGCATCAAGGAAAAGAGATTTTAAACGAAATCGAAAGGATAAAATTTAAGGGCCGAAAAAAACCGTGAACTAACCATCGTTGATTTTTTCTTCGAGATTTTTTCGTTGAAATTTTGACCAAAACTTACAAATACAGGACAAAATTAAAAGTTATCCTTTTCGAAAAAAAACTTGATATCTTCGTCTGTTGGTCCTTCAGCATCAAGGAAAAGCGATTTTAATCGAAATCGAAAGGATAAAATTTAAGGACCGAAAAAAACCGTGAACTAACCATCGTTGATTTTTTCTTCGAGATTTTTTCGTTGAAATTTTGACCAAAACTTACAAATACAGGACAAAATTAAAAGTTATCCTTTTCCAAAAAAAACTTGATATCTTCGTCTGTTGGTCCTTCAGCATCAAGGAAAAGAGATTTTAAACGAAATCGAAAGGATAAAATTTAAGGGCCGAAAAAAACCGTGAACTAACCATCGTTGATTTTTTCTTCGAGATTTTTTCGTTGAAATTTTGACCAAAACTTACAAATACAGGACAAAATTAAAAGTTATCCTTTTCGAAAAAAAACTTGATATCTTCGTCTGTTGGTCCTTCAGCATCAAGGAAAAGCGATTTTAAACGAAATCAAAAGGATAAAATTTAAGGACCGAAAAAAACCGTAAACTAACCATCGTTGATTTTTTCTTCGAGATTTTTTCGTTGAAATTTTGACCAAAACTTACAAATACAGGACAAAATTAAAAGTTATCCTTTTCGAAAAAAAACTTGATATCTTCGTCTATTGGTCCTTCAGCATCAAGGAAAGGAGATTTTAAACGAAATCGAAAGGATAAAATTTAAGGACCGAAAAAAACCGTGAACTAACCATCGTTGATTTTTTCTTCGAGATTTTTTCGTTGAAATTTTGACCAAAACTTACAAATACAGGACAAAATTAAAAGTTATCCTTTTCGAAAAAAAACTTGATATCTTCGTCTGTTGGTCCTTCAGCATCAAGGAAGGAGATTTTAAACGAAATCGAAAGGATAAAATTTAAGGACGGAAAAAAACCGTGAACTAACCATCGTTGATTTTTTCTTCGAGATTTTTTCGTTGAAATTTTGACCAAAACTTACAAATACAGGACAAAATTAAAAGTTATCCTTTTCGAAAAAAAACTTGATATCTTCGTCTATTGGTCCTTCAGCATCAAGGAAAGGAGATTTTAAACGAAATCGAAAGGATAAAATTTAAGGACCGAAAAAAACCGTGAACTAACCATCGTTGATTTTTTCTTCGAGATTTTTTCGTTGAAATTTTGACCAAAACTTACAAATACAGGACAAAATTAAAAGTTATCCTTTTCCAAAAAAAACTTGATATCTTCGTCTGTTGGTCCTTCAGCATCAAGGAAAAGAGATTTTAAACGAAATCGAAAGGATAAAATTTAAGGGCCGAAAAAAACCGTGAACTAACCATCGTTGATTTTTTCTTCGAGATTTTTTCGTTGAAATTTTGACCAAAACTTACAAATACAGGACAAAATTAAAAGTTATCCTTTTCGAAAAAAAACTTGATATCTTCGTCTATTGGTCCTTCAGCATCAAGGAAAGGAGATTTTAAACGAAATCGAAAGGATAAAATTTAAGGACCGAAAAAAACCGTGAACTAACCATCGTTGATTTTTTCTTCGAGATTTTTTCGTTGAAATTTTGACCAAAACTTACAAATACAGGACAAAATTAAAAGTTATCCTTTTCCAAAAAAAAACTTTATATCTTCGTCTGTTGGTCCTTCAGCATCAAGGAAAAGCGATTTTAAACGAAATCGAAAGGATAAAATTTAAGGACCGAAAAAAACCGTGAACTAACCATCGTTGATTTTTTCTTCGAGATTTTTTCGTTGAAATTTTGACCAAAACTTACAAATACAGGACAAAATTAAAAGTTATCCTTTTCCAAAAAAAAACTTTATATCTTCGTCTGTTGGTCCTTCAGCATCAAGGAAAAGAGTTTTTAAACGAAATCAAAAGGATAAAATTTAAGGGCCGAAAAAAACCGTGAACTAACCATCGTTGATTTTTTCTTCGAGATTTTTTCGTTGAAATTTTGACCAAAACTTACAAATACAGGACAAAATTAAAAGTTATCCTTTTCGAAAAAAAACTTGATATCTTCGTCTGTTGGTCCTTCAGCATCAAGGAAAAGCGATTTTAAACGAAATCGAAAGGATAAAATTTAAGGACCGAAAAAAACCGTGAACTAACCATCGTTGATTTTTTCTTCGAGATTTTTTCGTTGAAATTTTGACCAAAACTTACAAATACAGGACAAAATTAAAAGTTATCCTTTTCCAAAAAAAACTTGATATCTTCGTCTGTTGGTCCTTCAGCATCAAGGAAAAGAGATTTTAAACGAAATCGAAAGGATAAAATTTAAGGGCCGAAAAAAACCGTGAACTAACCATCGTTGATTTTTTCTTCGAGATTTTTTCGTTGAAATTTTGACCAAAACTTACAAATACAGGACAAAATTAAAAGTTATCCTTTTCGAAAAAAAACTTGATATCTTCGTCTGTTGGTCCTTCAGCATCAAGGAAAAGCGATTTTAAACGAAATCGAAAGGATAAAATTTAAGGACCGAAAAAAACCGTGAACTAACCATCGTTGATTTTTTCTTCGAGATTTTTTCGTTGAAATTTTGACCAAAACTTACAAATACAGGACAAAATTAAAAGTTATCCTTTTCGAAAAAAAACTTGATATCTTCGTCTATTGGTCCTTCAGCATCAAGGAAAGGAGATTTTAAACGAAATCGAAAGGATAAAATTTAAGGACCGAAAAAAACCGTGAACTAACCATCGTTGATTTTTTCTTCGAGATTTTTTCGTTGAAATTTTGACCAAAACTTACAAATACAGGACAAAATTAAAAGTTATCCTTTTCGAAAAAAAACTTGATATCTTCGTCTGTTGGTCCTTCAGCATCAAGGAAGGAGATTTTAAACGAAATCGAAAGGATAAAATTTAAGGACGGAAAAAAACCGTGAACTAACCATCGTTGATTTTTTCTTCGAGATTTTTTCGTTGAAATTTTGACCAAAACTTACAAATACAGGACAAAATTAAAAGTTATCCTTTTCCAAAAAAAAACTTTATATCTTCGTCTGTTGGTCCTTCAGCATCAAGGAAAAGCAATTTTAAACGAAATCGAAAGGATAAAATTTAAGGGCCGAAAAAAACCGTGTACTAACCATCGTTGATTTTTTCTTCGAGATTTTTTCGTTGAAATTTTGACCAAAACTTACAAATACAGGACAAAATTAAAAGTTATCCTTTTCGAAAAAAAACTTGATATCTTCGTCTGTTGGTCCTTCAGCATCAAGGAAAAGCGATTTTAAACGAAATCGAAAGGATAAAATTTAAGGACCGAAAAAAACCGTGAACTAACCATCGTTGATTTTTTCTTCGAGATTTTTTCGTTGAAATTTTGACCAAAACTTACAAATACAGGACAAAATTAAAAGTTATCCTTTTCGAAAAAAAACTTGATATCTTCGTCTGTTGGTCCTTCAGCATCAAGGAAAAGCGATTTTAAACGAAATCGAAAGGATAAAATTTAAGGACCGAAAAAAACCGTGAACTAACCATCGTTGATTTTTTCTTCGAGATTTTTTCGTTGAAATTTTGACCAAAACTTACAAATACAGGACAAAATTAAAAGTTATCCTTTTCGAAAAAAAACTTGATATCTTCGTCTGTTGGTCCTTCAGCATCAAGGAAAAGCGATTTTAAACGAAATCGAAAGGATAAAATTTAAGGACCGAAAAAAACCGTAAACTAACCATCGTTGATTTTTTCTTCGAGATTTTTTCGTTGAAATTTTGACCAAAACTTACAAATACAGGACAAAATTAAAAGTTATCCTTTTCCAAAAAAAAACTTTATATCTTCGTCTGTTGGTCCTTCAGCATCAAGGAAAAGCGATTTTAAACGAAATCGAAAGGATAAAATTTAAGGGCCGAAAAAAACCGTGTACTAACCATCGTTGATTTTTTCTTCGAGATTTTTTCGTTGAAATTTTGACCAAAACTTACAAATACAGGACAAAATTAAAAGTTATCCTTTTCGAAAAAAAACTTGATATCTTCGTCTGTTGGTCCTTCAGCATCAAGGAAAAGCGATTTTAAACGAAATCGAAAGGATAAAATTTAAGGACCGAAAAAAACCGTGAACTAACCATCGTTGATTTTTTCTTCGAGATTTTTTCGTTGAAATTTTGACCAAAACTTACAAATACAGGACAAAATTAAAAGTTATCCTTTTCGAAAAAAAACTTGATATCTTCGTCTGTTGGTCCTTCAGCATCAAGGAAAAGCGATTTTAAACGAAATCGAAAGGATAAAATTTAAGGACCGAAAAAAACCGTGAACTAACCATCGTTGATTTTTTCTTCGAGATTTTTTCGTTGAAATTTTGACCAAAACTTACAAATACAGGACAAAATTAAAAGTTATCCTTTTCCAAAAAAAACTTGATATCTTCGTCTGTTGGTCCTTCAGCATCAAGGAAAAGCGATTTTAAACGAAATCGAAAGGATAAAATTTAAGGACCGAAAAAAACCGTGAACTAACCATCGTTGATTTTTTCTTCGAGATTTTTTCGTTGAAATTTTGACCAAAACTTACAAATACAGGACAAAATTAAAAGTTATCCTTTTCGAAAAAAAACTTGATATCTTCGTCTGTTGGTCCTTCAGCATCAAGGAAAAGCGATTTTAAACGAAATCGAAAGGATAAAATTTAAGGACCGAAAAAAACCGTAAACTAACCATCGTTGATTTTTTCTTCGAGATTTTTTCGTTGAAATTTTGACCAAAACTTACAAATACAGGACAAAATTAAAAGTTATCCTTTTCGAAAAAAAACTTGATATCTTCGTCTGTTGGTCCTTCAGCATCAAGGAAAAGAGATTTTAAACGAAATCGAAAGGATAAAATTTAAGGGCCGAAAAAAACCGTGAACTAACCATCGTTGATTTTTTCTTCGAGATTTTTTCGTTGAAATTTTGACCAAAACTTACAAATACAGGACAAAATTAAAAGTTATCCTTTTCGAAAAAAAACTTGATATCTTCGTCTGTTGGTCCTTCAGCATCAAGGAAAGGAGATTTTAAACGAAATCGAAAGGATAAAATTTAAGGACCGAAAAAAACCGTGAACTAACAATCGTTGAATTTTTCTTCGAGATTTTTTCGTTGAAATTTTGACCAAAACTTACAAATACAGGACAAAATTAAAAGTTATCCTTTTCGAAAAAAAACTTGATATCTTCGTCTGTTGGTCCTTCAGCATCAAGGAAAAGTGATTTTAAACGAAATCGAAAGGATAAAATTTAAGGGCCGAAACAAACCGTGAACTAACCATCGTTGATTTTTTCTTCGAGATTTTTTCGTTGAAATTTTGACCAAAACTTACAAATACAGGACAAAATTAAAAGTTATCCTTTTCGAAAAAAAACGTGATATCTTCGTCTGTTGGTCCTTCAGCATCAAGGAAAAGCGATTTTAAACGAAATCGAAAGGATAAAATTTAAGGGCCGAAACAAACCGTGAACTAACCATCGTTGATTTTTTCTTTGAGATTTTTTCGTTGAAATTTTGACCAAAACTTACAAATACAGGACAAAATTAAAAGTTATCCTTTTCGAAAAAAAACTTGATATCTTCGTCTGTTGGTCCTTCAGCATCAAGGAAAAGCGATTTTAAACGAAATCGAAAGGATAAAATTTAAGGGCCGAAACAAACCGTGAACTAACCATCGTTGATTTTTTCTTCGAGATTTTTTCGTTGAAATTTTGACCAAAACTTACAAATACAGGACAAAATTAAAAGTTATCCTTTTCGAAAAAAAACTTGATATCTTCGTCTGTTGGTCCTTCAGCATCAAGGAAAAGCGATTTTAAACGAAATCGAAAGGATAAAATTTAAGGACCGAAAAAAACCGTGAACTAACCATCGTTGATTTTTTCTTCGAGATTTTTTCGTTGAAATTTTGACCAAAACTTACAAATACAGGACAAAATTAAAAGTTATCCTTTTCGAAAAAAAACTTGATATCTTCGTCTGTTGGTCCTTCAGCATCAAGGAAAAGTGATTTTAAACGAAATCGAAAGGATAAAATTTAAGGGCCGAAACAAACCGTGAACTAACCATCGTTGATTTTTTCTTCGAGATTTTTTCGTTGAAATTTTGACCAAAACTTACAAATACAGGACAAAATTAAAAGTTATCCTTTTCGAAAAAAAACGTGATATCTTCGTCTGTTGGTCCTTCAGCATCAAGGAAAAGCGATTTTAAACGAAATCGAAAGGATAAAATTTAAGGGCCGAAACAAACCGTGAACTAACCATCGTTGATTTTTTCTTTGAGATTTTTTCGTTGAAATTTTGACCAAAACTTACAAATACAGGACAAAATTAAAAGTTATCCTTTTCGAAAAAAAACTTGATATCTTCGTCTGTTGGTCCTTCAGCATCAAGGAAAAGCGATTTTAAACGAAATCGAAAGGATAAAATTTAAGGGCCGAAACAAACCGTGAACTAACCATCGTTGATTTTTTCTTCGAGATTTTTTCGTTGAAATTTTGACCAAAACTTACAAATACAGGACAAAATTAAAAGTTATCCTTTTCGAAAAAAAACTTGATATCTTCGTCTGTTGGTCCTTCAGCATCAAGGAAAAGCGATTTTAAACGAAATCGAAAGGATAAAATTTAAGGACCGAAAAAAACCGTGAACTAACCATCGTTGATTTTTTCTTCGAGATTTTTTCGTTGAAATTTTGACCAAAACTTACAAATACAGGACAAAATTAAAAGTTATCCTTTTCCAAAAAAAAACTTTATATCTTCGTCTGTTGGTCCTTCAGCATCAAGGAAAAGCGATTTTAAACGAAATCGAAAGGATAAAATTTAAGGGCCGAAAAAAACCGTGTACTAACCATCGTTGATTTTTTCTTCGAGATTTTTTCGTTGAAATTTTGACCAAAACTTACAAATACAGGACAAAATTAAAAGTTATCCTTTTTGAAAAAAAACTTGATATCTTCGTCTGTTGGTCCTTCAGCATCAAGGAAAAGCGATTTTAAACGAAATCGAAAGGATAAAATTTAAGGACTGAAAAAAACCGTGAACTAACCATCGTTGATTTTTTCTTCGAGATTTTTTCGTTGAAATTTTGACCAAAACTTACAAATACAGGACAAAATTAAAAGTTATCCTTTTCGAAAAAAAACTTGATATCTTCGTCTGTTGGTCCTTCAGCATCAAGGAAAAGCGATTTTAAACGAAATCGAAAGGATAAAATTTAAGGACCGAAAAAAACCGTGAACTAACCATCGTTGATTTTTTCTTCGAGATTTTTTCGTTGAAATTTTGACCAAAACTTACAAATACAGGACAAAATTAAAAGTTATCCTTTTCGAAAAAAAACTTGATATCTTCGTCTGTTGGTCCTTCAGCATCAAGGAAAAGCGATTTTAAACGAAATCGAAAGGATAAAATTTAAGGACCGAAAAAAACCGTAAACTAACCATCGTTGATTTTTTCTTCGAGATTTTTTCGTTGAAATTTTGACCAAAACTTACAAATACAGGACAAAATTAAAAGTTATCCTTTTCCAAAAAAAAACTTTATATCTTCGTCTGTTGGTCCTTCAGCATCAAGGAAAAGCGATTTTAAACGAAATCGAAAGGATAAAATTTAAGGGCCGAAAAAAACCGTGTACTAACCATCGTTGATTTTTTCTTCGAGATTTTTTCGTTGAAATTTTGACCAAAACTTACAAATACAGGACAAAATTAAAAGTTATCCTTTTCGAAAAAAAACTTGATATCTTCGTCTGTTGGTCCTTCAGCATCAAGGAAAAGCGATTTTAAACGAAATCGAAAGGATAAAATTTAAGGACCGAAAAAAACCGTGAACTAACCATCGTTGATTTTTTCTTCGAGATTTTTTCGTTGAAATTTTGACCAAAACTTACAAATACAGGACAAAATTAAAAGTTATCCTTTTCGAAAAAAAACTTGATATCTTCGTCTGTTGGTCCTTCAGCATCAAGGAAAAGCGATTTTAAACGAAATCGAAAGGATAAAATTTAAGGACCGAAAAAAACCGTGAACTAACCATCGTTGATTTTTTCTTCGAGATTTTTTCGTTGAAATTTTGACCAAAACTTACAAATACAGGACAAAATTAAAAGTTATCCTTTTCCAAAAAAAACTTGATATCTTCGTCTGTTGGTCCTTCAGCATCAAGGAAAAGCGATTTTAAACGAAATCGAAAGGATAAAATTTAAGGACCGAAAAAAACCGTGAACTAACCATCGTTGATTTTTTCTTCGAGATTTTTTCGTTGAAATTTTGACCAAAACTTACAAATACAGGACAAAATTAAAAGTTATCCTTTTCGAAAAAAAACTTGATATCTTCGTCTGTTGGTCCTTCAGCATCAAGGAAAAGCGATTTTAAACGAAATCGAAAGGATAAAATTTAAGGACCGAAAAAAACCGTAAACTAACCATCGTTGATTTTTTCTTCGAGATTTTTTCGTTGAAATTTTGACCAAAACTTACAAATACAGGACAAAATTAAAAGTTATCCTTTTCGAAAAAAAACTTGATATCTTCGTCTGTTGGTCCTTCAGCATCAAGGAAAAGAGATTTTAAACGAAATCGAAAGGATAAAATTTAAGGGCCGAAAAAAACCGTGAACTAACCATCGTTGATTTTTTCTTCGAGATTTTTTCGTTGAAATTTTGACCAAAACTTACAAATACAGGACAAAATTAAAAGTTATCCTTTTCGAAAAAAAACTTGATATCTTCGTCTGTTGGTCCTTCAGCATCAAGGAAAAGCGATTTTAAACGAAATCGAAAGGATAAAATTTAAGGGCCGAAACAAACCGTGAACTAACCATCGTTGATTTTTTCTTCGAGATTTTTTCGTTGAAATTTTGACCAAAACTTACAAATACAGGACAAAATTAAAAGTTATCCTTTTCGAAAAAAAACTTGATATCTTCGTCTGTTGGTCCTTCAGCATCAAGGAAAAGCGATTTTAAACGAAATCGAAAGGATAAAATTTAAGGACCGAAAAAAACCGTGAACTAACCATCGTTGATTTTTTCTTCGAGATTTTTTCGTTGAAATTTTGACCAAAACTTACAAATACAGGACAAAATTAAAAGTTATCCTTTTCCAAAAAAAACTTGATATCTTCGTCTGTTGGTCCTTCAGCATCAAGGAAAAGAGATTTTAAACGAAATCGAAAGGATAAAATTTAAGGGCCGAAAAAAACCGTGAACTAACCATCGTTGATTTTTTCTTCGAGATTTTTTCGTTGAAATTTTGACCAAAACTTACAAATACAGGACAAAATTAAAAGTTATCCTTTTCGAAAAAAAACTTGATATCTTCGTCTGTTGGTCCTTCAGCATCAAGGAAAAGCGATTTTAAACGAAATCGAAAGGATAAAATTTAAGGACCGAAAAAAACCGTAAACTAACCATCGTTGATTTTTTCTTCGGGATTTTTTCGTTGAAATTTTGACCAAAACTTACAAATACAGGACAAAATTAAAAGTTATCCTTTTCGAAAAAAAACTTGATATCTTCGTCTATTGGTCCTTCAGCATCAAGGAAAGGAGATTTTAAACGAAATCGAAAGGATAAAATTTAAGGACCGAAAAAAACCGTGAACTAACCATCGTTGATTTTTTCTTCGAGATTTTTTCGTTGAAATTTTGACCAAAACTTACAAATACAGGACAAAATTAAAAGTTATCCTTTTCGAAAAAAAACTTGATATCTTCGTCTGTTGGTCCTTCAGCATCAAGGAAGGAGATTTTAAACGAAATCGAAAGGATAAAATTTAAGGACGGAAAAAAACCGTGAACTAACCATCGTTGATTTTTTCTTCGAGATTTTTTCGTTGAAATTTTGACCAAAACTTACAAATACAGGACAAAATTAAAAGTTATCCTTTTCCAAAAAAAAACTTTATATCTTCGTCTGTTGGTCCTTCAGCATCAAGGAAAAGCGATTTTAAACGAAATCGAAAGGATAAAATTTAAGGGCCGAAAAAAACCGTGTACTAACCATCGTTGATTTTTTCTTCGAGATTTTTTCGTTGAAATTTTGACCAAAACTTACAAATACAGGACAAAATTAAAAGTTATCCTTTTTGAAAAAAAACTTGATATCTTCGTCTGTTGGTCCTTCAGCATCAAGGAAAAGCGATTTTAAACGAAATCGAAAGGATAAAATTTAAGGACCGAAAAAAACCGTGAACTAACCATCGTTGATTTTTTCTTCGAGATTTTTTCGTTGAAATTTTGACCAAAACTTACAAATACAGGACAAAATTAAAAGTTATCCTTTTCGAAAAAAAACTTGATATCTTCGTCTGTTGGTCCTTCAGCATCAAGGAAAAGCGATTTTTAACGAAATCGAAAGGATAAAATTTAAGGACCGAAAAAAACCGTGAACTAACCATCGTTGATTTTTTCTTCGAGATTTTTTCGTTGAAATTTTGACCAAAACTTACAAATACAGGACAAAATTAAAAGTTATCCTTTTCGAAAAAAAACTTGATATCTTCGTCTGTTGGTCCTTCAGCATCAAGGAAAAGCGATTTTAAACGAAATCGAAAGGATAAAATTTAAGGACCGAAAAAAACCGTAAACTAACCATCGTTGATTTTTTCTTCGAGATTTTTTCGTTGAAATTTTGACCAAAACTTACAAATACAGGACAAAATTAAAAGTTATCCTTTTCCAAAAAAAAACTTTATATCTTCGTCTGTTGGTCCTTCAGCATCAAGGAAAAGCGATTTTAAACGAAATCGAAAGGATAAAATTTAAGGGCCGAAAAAAACCGTGTACTAACCATCGTTGATTTTTTCTTCGAGATTTTTTCGTTGAAATTTTGACCAAAACTTACAAATACAGGACAAAATTAAAAGTTATCCTTTTCGAAAAAAAACTTGATATCTTCGTCTGTTGGTCCTTCAGCATCAAGGAAAAGCGATTTTAAACGAAATCGAAAGGATAAAATTTAAGGACCGAAAAAAACCGTGAACTAACCATCGTTGATTTTTTCTTCGAGATTTTTTCGTTGAAATTTTGACCAAAACTTACAAATACAGGACAAAATTAAAAGTTATCCTTTTCGAAAAAAAACTTGATATCTTCGTCTGTTGGTCCTTCAGCATCAAGGAAAGGAGATTTTAAACGAAATCGAAAGGATAAAATTTAAGGACCGAAAAAAACCGTAAACTAACCATCGTTGATTTTTTCTTCGAGATTTTTTCGTTGAAATTTTGACCAAAACTTACAAATACAGGACAAAATTAAAAGTTATCCTTTTCCAAAAAAAAACTTTATATCTTCGTCTGTTGGTCCTTCAGCATCAAGGAAAAGCGATTTTAAACGAAATCGAAAGGATAAAATTTAAGGGCCGAAAAAAACCGTGTACTAACCATCGTTGATTTTTTCTTCGAGATTTTTTCGTTGAAATTTTGACCAAAACTTACAAATACAGGACAAAATTAAAAGTTATCCTTTTCGAAAAAAAACTTGATATCTTCGTCTGTTGGTCCTTCAGCATCAAGGAAAAGCGATTTTAAACGAAATCGAAAGGATAAAATTTAAGGACCGAAAAAAACCGTGAACTAACCATCGTTGATTTTTTCTTCGAGATTTTTTCGTTGAAATTTTGACCAAAACTTACAAATACAGGACAAAATTAAAAGTTATCCTTTTCGAAAAAAAACTTGATATCTTCGTCTGTTGGTCCTTCAGCATCAAGGAAAAGCGATTTTAAACGAAATCGAAAGGATAAAATTTAAGGACCGAAAAAAACCGTGAACTAACCATCGTTGATTTTTTCTTCGAGATTTTTTCGTTGAAATTTTGACCAAAACTTACAAATACAGGACAAAATTAAAAGTTATCCTTTCCCAAAAAAAACTTGATATCTTCGTCTGTTGGTCCTTCAGCATCAAGGAAAAGAGATTTTAAACGAAATCGAAAGGATAAAATTTAAGGGCCGAAAAAAACCGTGAACTAACCATCGTTGATTTTTTCTTCGAGATTTTTTCGTTGAAATTTTGACCAAAACTTACAAATACAGGACAAAATTAAAAGTTATCCTTTTCGAAAAAAAACTTTATATCTTCGTCTGTTGGTCCTTCAGCATCAAGGAAAAGCGATTTTAAACGAAATCGAAAGGATAAAATTTAAGGGCCGAAAAAAACCGTGAACTAACCATCGTTGATTTTTTCTTCGAGATTTTTTCGTTGAAATTTTGACCAAAACTTACAAATACAGGACAAAATTAAAAGTTATCCTTTTTGAAAAAAAACTTGATATCTTCGTCTGTTGGTCCTTCAGCATCAAGGAAAGGAGATTTTAAACGAAATCGAAAGGATAAAATTTAAGGACCGAAAAAAACCGTGAACTAACAATCGTTGATTTTTTCTTCGAGATTTTTTCGTTGAAATTTTGACCAAAACTTACAAATACAGGACAAAATTAAAAGTTATCCTTTTCGAAAAAAAACTTGATATCTTCGTCTGTTGGTCCTTCAGCATCAAGGAAAAGTGATTTTAAACGAAATCGAAAGGATAAAATTTAAGGGCCGAAAAAAACCGTGAACTAACCATCGTTGATTTTTTCTTCGAGATTTTTTCGTTGAAATTTTGACCAAAACTTACAAATACAGGACAAAATTAAAAGTTATCCTTTTCGAAAAAAAACTTGATATCTTCGTCTGTTGGTCCTTCAGCATCAAGGAAAAGAGATTTTAAACGAAATCGAAAGGATAAAATTTAAGGGCCGAAAAAAACCGTGAACTAACCATCGTTGATTTTTTCTTCGAGATTTTTTCGTTGAAATTTTGACCAAAACTTACAAATACAGGACAAAATTAAAAGTTATCCTTTTCGAAAAAAAACTTGATATCTTCGTCTGTTGGTCCTTCAGCATCAAGGAAAAGCGATTTTAAACGAAATCGAAAGGATAAAATTTAAGGACCGAAAAAAACCGTAAACTAACCATCGTTGATTTTTTCTTCGAGATTTTTTCGTTGAAATTTTGACCAAAACTTACAAATACAGGACAAAATTAAAAGTTATCCTTTTCGAAAAAAAACTTGATATCTTCGTCTGTTCGTCCTTCAGCATCAAGGAAAAGAGATTTTAAACGAAATCGAAAGGATAAAATTTAAGGGCCGAAAAAAACCGTGAACTAACCATCGTTGATTTTTTCTTCGAGATTTTTTCGTTGAAATTTTGACCAAAACTTACAAATACAGGACAAAATTAAAAGTTATCCTTTTCGAAAAAAAACTTGATATCTTCGTCTGTTGGTCCTTCAGCATCAAGGAAAAGTGATTTTAAACGAAATCGAAAGGATAAAATTTAAGGACCGAAAAAAACCGTAAACTAACCATCGTTGATTTTTTCTTCGAGATTTTTTCGTTGAAATTTTGACCAAAACTTACAAATACAGGACAAAATTAAAAGTTATCCTTTTCCAAAAAAAAACTTTATATCTTCGTCTGTTGGTCCTTCAGCATCAAGGAAAAGCGATTTTAAACGAAATCGAAAGGATAAAATTTAAGGGCCGAAAAAAACCGTGTACTAACCATCGTTGATTTTTTCTTCGAGATTTTTTCGTTGAAATTTTGACCAAAACTTACAAATACAGGACAAAATTAAAAGTTATCCTTTTCGAAAAAAAACTTGATATCTTCGTCTGTTGGTCCTTCAGCATCAAGGAAAAGCGATTTTAAACGAAATCGAAAGGATAAAATTTAAGGACCGAAAAAAACCGTGAACTAACCATCGTTGATTTTTTCTTCGAGATTTTTTCGTTGAAATTTTGACCAAAACTTACAAATACAGGACAAAATTAAAAGTTATCCTTTTCGAAAAAAAACTTGATATCTTCGTCTGTTGGTCCTTCAGCATCAAGGAAAGGAGATTTTAAACGAAATCGAAAGGATAAAATTTAAGGACCGAAAAAAACCGTAAACTAACCATCGTTGATTTTTTCTTCGAGATTTTTTCGTTGAAATTTTGACCAAAACTTACAAATACAGGACAAAATTAAAAGTTATCCTTTTCCAAAAAAAAACTTTATATCTTCGTCTGTTGGTCCTTCAGCATCAAGGAAAAGCGATTTTAAACGAAATCGAAAGGATAAAATTTAAGGGCCGAAAAAAACCGTGTACTAACCATCGTTGATTTTTTCTTCGAGATTTTTTCGTTGAAATTTTGACCAAAACTTACAAATACAGGACAAAATTAAAAGTTATCCTTTTCGAAAAAAAACTTGATATCTTCGTCTGTTGGTCCTTCAGCATCAAGGAAAAGCGATTTTAAACGAAATCGAAAGGATAAAATTTAAGGACCGAAAAAAACCGTGAACTAACCATCGTTGATTTTTTCTTCGAGATTTTTTCGTTGAAATTTTGACCAAAACTTACAAATACAGGACAAAATTAAAAGTTATCCTTTTCGAAAAAAAACTTGATATCTTCGTCTGTTGGTCCTTCAGCATCAAGGAAAAGCGATTTTAAACGAAATCGAAAGGATAAAATTTAAGGACCGAAAAAAACCGTGAACTAACCATCGTTGATTTTTTCTTCGAGATTTTTTCGTTGAAATTTTGACCAAAACTTACAAATACAGGACAAAATTAAAAGTTATCCTTTCCCAAAAAAAACTTGATATCTTCGTCTGTTGGTCCTTCAGCATCAAGGAAAAGAGATTTTAAACGAAATCGAAAGGATAAAATTTAAGGGCCGAAAAAAACCGTGAACTAACCATCGTTGATTTTTTCTTCGAGATTTTTTCGTTGAAATTTTGACCAAAACTTACAAATACAGGACAAAATTAAAAGTTATCCTTTTCGAAAAAAAACTTTATATCTTCGTCTGTTGGTCCTTCAGCATCAAGGAAAAGCGATTTTAAACGAAATCGAAAGGATAAAATTTAAGGGCCGAAAAAAACCGTGAACTAACCATCGTTGATTTTTTCTTCGAGATTTTTTCGTTGAAATTTTGACCAAAACTTACAAATACAGGACAAAATTAAAAGTTATCCTTTTTGAAAAAAAACTTGATATCTTCGTCTGTTGGTCCTTCAGCATCAAGGAAAGGAGATTTTAAACGAAATCGAAAGGATAAAATTTAAGGACCGAAAAAAACCGTGAACTAACAATCGTTGATTTTTTCTTCGAGATTTTTTCGTTGAAATTTTGACCAAAACTTACAAATACAGGACAAAATTAAAAGTTATCCTTTT
The DNA here is from genome assembly GCA_958496155.1 of Sisyra nigra. Taxonomy (NCBI): domain Eukaryota; kingdom Metazoa; phylum Arthropoda; class Insecta; order Neuroptera; family Sisyridae; genus Sisyra; species Sisyra nigra. The sequence goes on from OY292318.1 coordinate 458,973, forward strand.
CGAAAAAAAACTTGATATCTTCGTCTGTTGGTCCTTCAGCATCAAGGAAAAGTGATTTTAAACGAAATCGAAAGGATAAAATTTAAGGGCCGAAAAAAACCGTGAACTAACCATCGTTGATTTTTTCTTCGAGATTTTTTCGTTGAAATTTTGACCAAAACTTACAAATACAGGACAAAATTAAAAGTTATCCTTTTCGAAAAAAAACTTGATATCTTCGTCTGTTGGTCCTTCAGCATCAAGGAAAAGAGATTTTAAACGAAATCGAAAGGATAAAATTTAAGGGCCGAAAAAAACCGTGAACTAACCATCGTTGATTTTTTCTTCGAGATTTTTTCGTTGAAATTTTGACCAAAACTTACAAATACAGGACAAAATTAAAAGTTATCCTTTTCGAAAAAAAACTTGATATCTTCGTCTGTTGGTCCTTCAGCATCAAGGAAAAGCGATTTTAAACGAAATCGAAAGGATAAAATTTAAGGACCGAAAAAAACCGTAAACTAACCATCGTTGATTTTTTCTTCGAGATTTTTTCGTTGAAATTTTGACCAAAACTTACAAATACAGGACAAAATTAAAAGTTATCCTTTTCGAAAAAAAACTTGATATCTTCGTCTGTTGGTCCTTCAGCATCAAGGAAAAGAGATTTTAAACGAAATCGAAAGGATAAAATTTAAGGGCCGAAAAAAACCGTGAACTAACCATCGTTGATTTTTTCTTCGAGATTTTTTCGTTGAAATTTTGACCAAAACTTACAAATACAGGACAAAATTAAAAGTTATCCTTTTCGAAAAAAAACTTGATATCTTCGTCTGTTGGTCCTTCAGCATCAAGGAAAAGTGATTTTAAACGAAATCGAAAGGATAAAATTTAAGGGCCGAAACAAACCGTGAACTAACCATCGTTGATTTTTTCTTCGAGATTTTTTCGTTGAAATTTTGACCAAAACTTACAAATACAGGACAAAATTAAAAGTTATCCTTTTCGAAAAAAAACTTGATATCTTCGTCTGTTGGTCCTTCAGCATCAAGGAAAAGTGATTTTAAACGAAATCGAAAGGATAAAATTTAAGGGCCGAAACAAACCGTGAACTAACCATCGTTGATTTTTTCTTCGAGATTTTTTCGTTGAAATTTTGACCAAAACTTACAAATACAGGACAAAATTAAAAGTTATCCTTTTCGAAAAAAAACTTGATATCTTCGTCTGTTGGTCCTTCAGCATCAAGGAAAAGCGATTTTAAACGAAATCGAAAGGATAAAATTTAAGGGCCGAAACAAACCGTGAACTAACCATCGTTGATTTTTTCTTTGAGATTTTTTCGTTGAAATTTTGACCAAAACTTACAAATACAGGACAAAATTAAAAGTTATCCTTTTCGAAAAAAAACTTGATATCTTCGTCTGTTGGTCCTTCAGCATCAAGGAAAAGAGATTTTAAACGAAATCAAAAGGATAAAATTTAAGGGCCGAAACAAACCGTGAACTAACCATCGTTGATTTTTTCTTCGAGATTTTTTCGTTGAAATTTTGACCAAAACTTACAAATACAGGACAAAATTAAAAGTTATCCTTTTCCAAAAAAAACTTGATATCTTCGTCTGTTGGTCCTTCAGCATCAAGGAAAAGCGATTTTAAACGAAATCGAAAGGATAAAATTTAAGGACCGAAAAAAACCGTGAACTAACAATCGTTGATTTTTTCTTCGAGATTTTTTCGTTGAAATTTTGACCAAAACTTACAAATACAGGACAAAATTAAAAGTTATCCTTTTCCAAAAAAAACTTGATATCTTCGTCTGTTGGTCCTTCAGCATCAAGGAAAAGAGATTTTAAACGAAATCGAAAGGATAAAATTTAAGGGCCGAAAAAAACCGTGAACTAACCATCGTTGATTTTTTCTTCGAGATTTTTTCGTTGAAATTTTGACCAAAACTTACAAATACAGGACAAAATTAAAAGTTATCCTTTTCGAAAAAAAACTTGATATCTTCGTCTGTTGGTCCTTCAGCATCAAGGAAAAGCGATTTTAAACGAAATCGAAAGGATAAAATTTAAGGACCGAAAAAACCGTGAACTAACCATCGTTGATTTTTCTTCGAGATTTTTTCGTTGAAATTTTGACCAAAACTTACAAATACAGGACAAAATTAAAAGTTATCCTTTTCCAAAAAAAAACTTGATATCTTCGTCTGTTGGTCCTTCAGCATCAAGGAAAAGCGATTTTAAACGAAATCGAAAGGATAAAATTTAAGGGCCGAAAAAAACCGTGAACTAACAATCGTTGATTTTTTCTTCGAGATTTTTTCGTTGAAATTTTGACCAAAACTTACAAATACAGGACAAAATTAAAAGTTATCCTTTTCGAAAAAAAACTTGATATCTTCGTCTGTTGGTCCTTCAGCATCAAGGAAAGGAGATTTTAAACGAAATCGAAAGGATAAAATTTAAGGGCCGAAACAAACCGTGAACTAACCATCGTTGATTTTTTCTTTGAGATTTTTTCGTTGAAATTTTGACCAAAACTTACAAATACAGGACAAAATTAAAAGTTATCCTTTTCGAAAAAAAACTTGATATCTTCGTCTGTTGGTCCTTCAGCATCAAGGGAAGGAGATTTTAAACGAAATCGAAAGGATAAAATTTAAGGACGGAAAAAAACCGTGAACTAACCATCGTTGATTTTTTCTTCGAGATTTTTTCGTTGAAATTTTGACCAAAACTTACAAATACAGGACAAAATTAAAAGTTATCCTTTTCGAAAAAAAACTTGATATCTTCGTCTGTTGGTCCTTCAGCATCAAGGAAAAGAGATTTTAAACGAAATCAAAAGGATAAAATTTAAGGGCCGAAAAAAACCGTGAACTAACCATCGTTGATTTTTTCTTCGAGATTTTTTCGTTGAAATTTTGACCAAAACTTACAAATACAGGACAAAATTAAAAGTTATCCTTTTCGAAAAAAAACTTGATATCTTCGTCTGTTGGTCCTTCAGCATCAAGGAAAAGAGATTTTAAACGAAATCGAAAGGATAAAATTTAAGGGCCGAAAAAAACCGTGAACTAACAATCGTTGATTTTTTCTTCGAGATTTTTTCGTTGAAATTTTGACCAAAACTTACAAATACAGGACAAAATTAAAAGTTATCCTTTTCCAAAAAAAACTTGATATCTTCGTCTGTTGGTCCTTCAGCATCAAGGAAAAGAGATTTTAAACGAAATCGAAAGGATAAAATTTAAGGGCCGAAAAAAACCGTGAACTAACCATCGTTGATTTTTTCTTCGAGATTTTTTCGTTGAAATTTTGACCAAAACTTACAAATACAGGACAAAATTAAAAGTTATCCTTTTCGAAAAAAAACTTGATATCTTCGTCTGTTGGTCCTTCAGCATCAAGGAAAAGTGATTTTAAACGAAATCGAAAGGATAAAATTTAAGGGCCGAAACAAACCGTGAACTAACCATCGTTGATTTTTTCTTCGAGATTTTTTCGTTGAAATTTTGACCAAAACTTACAAATACAGGACAAAATTAAAAGTTATCCTTTTCGAAAAAAAACTTGATATCTTCGTCTGTTGGTCCTTCAGCATCAAGGAAAAGCGATTTTAAACGAAATCGAAAGGATAAAATTTAAGGGCCGAAACAAACCGTGAACTAACCATCGTTGATTTTTTCTTCGAGATTTTTTCGTTGAAATTTTGACCAAAACTTACAAATACAGGACAAAATTAAAAGTTATCCTTTTCCAAAAAAAACTTGATATCTTCGTCTGTTGGTCCTTCAGCATCAAGGAAAAGCGATTTTAAACGAAATCGAAAGGATAAAATTTAAGGACCGAAAAAAACCGTGAACTAACAATCGTTGATTTTTTCTTCGAGATTTTTTCGTTGAAATTTTGACCAAAACTTACAAATACAGGACAAAATTAAAAGTTATCCTTTTCCAAAAAAAACTTGATATCTTCGTCTGTTGGTCCTTCAGCATCAAGGAAAAGAGATTTTAAACGAAATCGAAAGGATAAAATTTAAGGGCCGAAAAAAACCGTGAACTAACCATCGTTGATTTTTTCTTCGAGATTTTTTCGTTGAAATTTTGACCAAAACTTACAAATACAGGACAAAATTAAAAGTTATCCTTTTCGAAAAAAAACTTGATATCTTCGTCTGTTGGTCCTTCAGCATCAAGGAAAAGCGATTTTAAACGAAATCGAAAGGATAAAATTTAAGGACCGAAAAAACCGTGAACTAACCATCGTTGATTTTTCTTCGAGATTTTTTCGTTGAAATTTTGACCAAAACTTACAAATACAGGACAAAATTAAAAGTTATCCTTTTCCAAAAAAAAACTTGATATCTTCGTCTGTTGGTCCTTCAGCATCAAGGAAAAGCGATTTTAAACGAAATCGAAAGGATAAAATTTAAGGGCCGAAAAAAACCGTGAACTAACAATCGTTGATTTTTTCTTCGAGATTTTTTCGTTGAAATTTTGACCAAAACTTACAAATACAGGACAAAATTAAAAGTTATCCTTTTCGAAAAAAAACTTGATATCTTCGTCTGTTGGTCCTTCAGCATCAAGGAAAGGAGATTTTAAACGAAATCGAAAGGATAAAATTTAAGGGCCGAAACAAACCGTGAACTAACCATCGTTGATTTTTTCTTTGAGATTTTTTCGTTGAAATTTTGACCAAAACTTACAAATACAGGACAAAATTAAAAGTTATCCTTTTCGAAAAAAAACTTGATATCTTCGTCTGTTGGTCCTTCAGCATCAAGGGAAGGAGATTTTAAACGAAATCGAAAGGATAAAATTTAAGGACGGAAAAAAACCGTGAACTAACCATCGTTGATTTTTTCTTCGAGATTTTTTCGTTGAAATTTTGACCAAAACTTACAAATACAGGACAAAATTAAAAGTTATCCTTTTCGAAAAAAAACTTGATATCTTCGTCTGTTGGTCCTTCAGCATCAAGGAAAAGAGATTTTAAACGAAATCAAAAGGATAAAATTTAAGGGCCGAAAAAAACCGTGAACTAACCATCGTTGATTTTTTCTTCGAGATTTTTTCGTTGAAATTTTGACCAAAACTTACAAATACAGGACAAAATTAAAAGTTATCCTTTTCGAAAAAAAACTTGATATCTTCGTCTGTTGGTCCTTCAGCATCAAGGAAAAGAGATTTTAAACGAAATCGAAAGGATAAAATTTAAGGGCCGAAAAAAACCGTGAACTAACAATCGTTGATTTTTTCTTCGAGATTTTTTCGTTGAAATTTTGACCAAAACTTACAAATACAGGACAAAATTAAAAGTTATCCTTTTCCAAAAAAAACTTGATATCTTCGTCTGTTGGTCCTTCAGCATCAAGGAAAAGAGATTTTAAACGAAATCGAAAGGATAAAATTTAAGGGCCGAAAAAAACCGTGAACTAACCATCGTTGATTTTTTCTTCGAGATTTTTTCGTTGAAATTTTGACCAAAACTTACAAATACAGGACAAAATTAAAAGTTATCCTTTTCGAAAAAAAACTTGATATCTTCGTCTGTTGGTCCTTCAGCATCAAGGAAAAGAGATTTTAAACGAAATCAAAAGGATAAAATTTAAGGGCCGAAAAAAACCGTGAACTAACCATCGTTGATTTTTTCTTCGAGATTTTTTCGTTGAAATTTTGACCAAAACTTACAAATACAGGACAAAATTAAAAGTTATCCTTTTCGAAAAAAAACTTGATATCTTCGTCTGTTGGTCCTTCAGCATCAAGGAAAAGAGATTTTAAACGAAATCAAAAGGATAAAATTTAAGGGCCGAAAAAAACCGTGAACTAACAATCGTTGATTTTTTCTTCGAGATTTTTTCGTTGAAATTTTGACCAAAACTTACAAATACAGGACAAAATTAAAAGTTATCCTTTTCGAAAAAAAACTTGATATCTTCGTCTGTTGGTCCTTCAGCATCAAGAAAAAAGAGATTTTAAACGAAATCAAAAGGATAAAATTTAAGGACGGAAAAAAACCGTGATCTAACCATCGTTGATTTTTTCTTCGAGATTTTTTCGTTGAAATTTTGACCAAAACTTACAAATACAGGACAAAATTAAAAGTTATCCTTTTCCAAAAAAAAACTTGATATCTTCGTCTGTTGGTCCTTCAGCGTCAAGGAAAAGAGATTTTAAACGAAATCGAAAGGATAAAATTTAAGGACGGAAAAAAACCGTGAACTAACCATCGTTGATTTTTTCTTCGAGATTTTTTCGTTGAAAATTTGACCAAAACTTACAAATACAGGACAAAATTAAAAGTTATCCTTTTCCAAAAAAAAACTTGATATCTTCGTCTGTTGGTCCTTCAGCATCAAGGAAAAGCGATTTTAAACGAAATCGAAAGGATAAAATTTAAGGGCCGAAAAAAACCGTGAACTAACAATCGTTGATTTTTTCTTCGAGATTTTTTCGTTGAAATTTTGACCAAAACTTACAAATACAGGACAAAATTAAAAGTTATCCTTTTCGAAAAAAAACTTGATATCTTCGTCTGTTGGTCCTTCAGCATCAAGGAAAAGCGATTTTAAACGAAATCGAAAGGATAAAATTTAAGGACCGAAAAAACCGTGAACTAACCATCGTTGATTTTTCTTCGAGATTTTTTCGTTGAAATTTTGACCAAAACTTACAAATACAGGACAAAATTAAAAGTTATCCTTTTCCAAAAAAAAACTTGATATCTTCGTCTGTTGGTCCTTCAGCATCAAGGAAAAGCGATTTTAAACGAAATCGAAAGGATAAAATTTAAGGGCCGAAAAAAACCGTGAACTAACAATCGTTGATTTTTTCTTCGAGATTTTTTCGTTGAAATTTTGACCAAAACTTACAAATACAGGACAAAATTAAAAGTTATCCTTTTCGAAAAAAAACTTGATATCTTCGTCTGTTGGTCCTTCAGCATCAAGGAAAGGAGATTTTAAACGAAATCGAAAGGATAAAATTTAAGGGCCGAAACAAACCGTGAACTAACCATCGTTGATTTTTTCTTTGAGATTTTTTCGTTGAAATTTTGACCAAAACTTACAAATACAGGACAAAATTAAAAGTTATCCTTTTCGAAAAAAAACTTGATATCTTCGTCTGTTGGTCCTTCAGCATCAAGGGAAGGAGATTTTAAACGAAATCGAAAGGATAAAATTTAAGGACGGAAAAAAACCGTGAACTAACCATCGTTGATTTTTTCTTCGAGATTTTTTCGTTGAAATTTTGACCAAAACTTACAAATACAGGACAAAATTAAAAGTTATCCTTTTCGAAAAAAAACTTGATATCTTCGTCTGTTGGTCCTTCAGCATTAAGGAAAAGAGATTTTAAACGAAATCAAAAGGATAAAATTTAAGGGCCGAAAAAAACCGTGAACTAACCATCGTTGATTTTTTCTTCGAGATTTTTTCGTTGAAATTTTGACCAAAACTTACAAATACAGGACAAAATTTAAAGTTATCCTTTTCCAAAAAAAACTTGATATCTTCGTCTGTTGGTCCTTCAGCATCAAGGAAAAGCGATTTTAAACGAAATCGAAAGGATAAAATTTAAGGACCGAAAAAAACCGTGAACTAACCATCGTTGATTTTTTCTTCGAGATTTTTTCGTTGAAATTTTGACCAAAACTTACAAATACAGGACAAAATTAAAAGTTATCCTTTTCCAAAAAAAACTTGATATCTTCGTCTGTTGGTCCTTCAGCATCAAGGAAAAGAGATTTTAAACGAAATCGAAAGGATAAAATTTAAGGGCCGAAAAAAACCGTGAACTAACAATCGTTGATTTTTTCTTCGAGATTTTTTCGTTGAAATTTTGACCAAAACTTACAAATACAGGACAAAATTAAAAGTTATCCTTTTCCAAAAAAAACTTGATATCTTCGTCTGTTGGTCCTTCAGCATCAAGGAAAAGAGATTTTAAACGAAATCGAAAGGATAAAATTTAAGGACGGAAAAAAACCGTGATCTAACCATCGTTGATTTTTTCTTCGAGATTTTTTCGTTGAAATTTTGACCAAAACTTACAAATACAGGACAAAATTAAAAGTTATCCTTTTCCAAAAAAAAACTTGATATCTTCGTCTGTTGGTCCTTCAGCATCAAGGAAAAGCGATTTTAAACGAAATCGAAAGGATAAAATTTAAGGGCCGAAAAAAACCGTGAACTAACAATCGTTGATTTTTTCTTCGAGATTTTTTCGTTGAAATTTTGACCAAAACTTACAAATACAGGACAAAATTAAAAGTTATCCTTTTCCAAAAAAAAACTTGATATCTTCGTCTGTTGGTCCTTCAGCATCAAGGAAAAGAGATTTTAAACGAAATCGAAAGGATAAAATTTAAGGACGGAAAAAAACCGTGAACTAACCATCGTTGATTTTTTCTTCGAGATTTTTTCGTTGAAATTTTGACCAAAACTTACAAATACAGGACAAAATTAAAAGTTATCCTTTTCCAAAAAAAAACTTGATATCTTCGTCTGTTGGTCCTTCAGCATCAAGGAAAAGCGATTTTAAACGAAATCGAAAAGATAAAATTTAAGGGCCGAAAAAAACCGTGAACTAACCATCGTCGATTTTTTCTTCGAGATTTTTTCGTTGAAATTTTGACCAAAACTTACAAATACAGGACAAAATTAAAAGTTATCCTTTTCGAAAAAAAACTTGATATCTTCGTCTGTTGGTCCTTCAGCATCAAGGAAAAGAGATTTTAAACGAAATCAAAAGGATAAAATTTAAGGACGGAAAAAAACCGTGAACTAACCATCGTTGATTTTTTCTTCGAGATTTTTTCGTTGAAATTTTGACCAAAACTTACAAATACAGGACAAAATTAAAAGTTATCCTTTTCCAAAAAAAAACTTGATATCTTCGTCTGTTGGTCCTTCAGCATCAAGGAAAAGCGATTTTAAACGAAATCGAAAGGATAAAATTTAAGGGCCGAAAAAAACCGTGAACTAACAATCGTTGATTTTTTCTTCGAGATTTTTTCGTTGAAATTTTGACCAAAACTTACAAATACAGGACAAAATTAAAAGTTATCCTTTTCCAAAAAAAAACTTGATATCTTCGTCTGTTGGTCCTTCAGCATCAAGGAAAAGAGATTTTAAACGAAATCGAAAGGATAAAATTTAAGGACGGAAAAAAACCGTGAACTAACCATCGTTGATTTTTTCTTCGAGATTTTTTCGTTGAAATTTTGACCAAAACTTACAAATACAGGACAAAATTAAAAGTTATCCTTTTCCAAAAAAAAACTTGATATCTTCGTCTGTTGGTCCTTCAGCATCAAGGAAAAGCGATTTTAAACGAAATCGAAAGGATAAAATTTAAGGGCCGAAAAAAACCGTGAACTAACAATCGTTGATTTTTTCTTCGAGATTTTTTCGTTGAAATTTTGACCAAAACTTACAAATACAGGACAAAATTAAAAGTTATCCTTTTCGAAAAAAAACTTGATATCTTCGTCTGTTGGTCCTTCAGCATCAAGGAAAAGCGATTTTAAACGAAATCGAAAGGATAAAATTTAAGGGCCGAAAAAAACCGTGAACTAACAATCGTTGATTTTTTCTTCGAGATTTTTTCGTTGAAATTTTGACCAAATCTTACAAATACAGGACAAAATTAAAAGTTATCCTTTTCCAAAAAAAACTTGATATCTTCGTCTGTTGGTCCTTCAGCATCAAGGAAAAGAGATTTTAAACGAAATCGAAAGGATAAAATTTAAGGACCGAAAAAAACCGTGAACTAACCATCGTTGATTTTTTCTTCGAGATTTTTTCGTTGAAATTTTGACCAAAACTTACAAATACAGGACAAAATTAAAAGTTATCCTTTTCCAAAAAAAACTTGATATCTTCGTCTGTTGGTCCTTCAGCATCAAGGAAAGGAGATTTTAAACGAAATCGAAAGGATAAAATTTAAGGACGGAAAAAAACCGTGAACTAACCATCGTTGATTTTTTCTTCGAGATTTTTTCGTTGAAATTATGACCAAAACTTACAAATACAGGACAAAATTAAAAGTTATCCTTTTCCAAAAAAAAACTTGATATCTTCGTCTGTTGGTCCTTCAGCATAAAGGAAAAGCGATTTTAAACGAAATCGAAAGGATAAAATTTAAGGGCCGAAAAAAACCGTGAACTAACAATCGTTGATTTTTTCTTCGAGATTTTTTCGTTGAAATTTTGACCAAAACTTACAAATACAGGACAAAATTAAAAGTTATCCTTTTCGAAAAAAAACTTGATATCTTCGTCTGTTGGTCCTTCAGCATCAAGGAAAAGCGATTTTAAACGAAATCGAAAGGATAAAATTTAAGGGCCGAAAAAAACCGTGAACTAACAATCGTTGATTTTTTCTTCGAGATTTTTTCGTTGAAATTTTGACCAAATCTTACAAATACAGGACAAAATTAAAAGTTATCCTTTTCCAAAAAAAACTTGATATCTTCGTCTGTTGGTCCTTCAGCATCAAGGAAAAGAGATTTTAAACGAAATCGAAAGGATAAAATTTAAGGACCGAAAAAAACCGTGAACTAACCATCGTTGATTTTTTCTTCGAGATTTTTTCGTTGAAATTTTGACCAAAACTTACAAATACAGGACAAAATTAAAAGTTATCCTTTTCGAAAAAAAACTTGATATCTTCGTCTGTTGGTCCTTCAGCATCAAGGAAAAGAGATTTTAAACGAAATGGAAAGGATAAAATTTAAGGACCGAAAAAAACCGTGAACTAACCATCGTTGATTTTTTCTTCGAGATTTTTTCGTTGAAATTTTGACCAAAACTTACAAATACAGGACAAAATTAAAAGTTATCCTTTTCCAAAAAAAACTTGATATCTTCGTCTGTTGGTCCTTCAGCATCAAGGAAAGGAGATTTTAAACGAAATCGAAAGGATAAAATTTAAGGACGGAAAAAAACCGTGAACTAACCATCGTTGATTTTTTCTTCGAGATTTTTTCGTTGAAATTATGACCAAAACTTACAAATACAGGACAAAATTAAAAGTTATCCTTTTCCAAAAAAAAACTTGATATCTTCGTCTGTTGGTCCTTCAGCATCAAGGAAAAGCGATTTTAAACGAAATCGAAAGGATAAAATTTAAGGGCCGAAAAAAACCGTGAACTAACAATCGTTGATTTTTTCTTCGAGATTTTTTCGTTGAAATTTTGACCAAATCTTACAAATACAGGACAAAATTAAAAGTTATCCTTTTCCAAAAAAAACTTGATATCTTCGTCTGTTGGTCCTTCAGCATCAAGGAAAAGAGATTTTAAACGAAATCGAAAGGATAAAATTTAAGGACCGAAAAAAACCGTGAACTAACCATCGTTGATTTTTTCTTCGAGATTTTTTCGTTGAAATTTTGACCAAAACTTACAAATACAGGACAAAATTAAAAGTTATCCTTTTCCAAAAAAAACTTGATATCTTCGTCTGTTGGTCCTTCAGCATCAAGGAAAAGAGATTTTAAACGAAATCGAAAGGATAAAATTTAAGGGCCGAAAAAAACCGTGAACTAACCATCGTTGATTTTTTCTTCGAGATTTTTTCGTTGAAATTTTGACCAAAACTTACAAATACAGGACAAAATTAAAAGTTATCCTTTTCGAAAAAAAACTTGATATCTTCGTCTGTTGGTCCTTCAGCATCAAGGAAAAGAGTTTTTAAACGAAATCAAAAGGATAAAATTTAAGGGCCGAAAAAAACCGTGAACTAACCATCGTTGATTTTTTCTTCGAGATTTTTTCGTTGAAATTTTGACCAAAACTTACAAATACAGGACAAAATTAAAAGTTATCCTTTTCGAAAAAAAACTTGATATCTTCGTCTGTTGGTCCTTCAGCATCAAGGAAAAGAGATTTTAAACGAAATCAAAAGGATAAAATTTAAGGGCCGAAAAAAACCGTGAACTAACCATCGTTGATTTTTTCTTCGAGATTTTTTCGTTGAAATTTTGACCAAAACTTACAAATACAGGACAAAATTAAAAGTTATCCTTTTCCAAAAATAACTTGATATCTTCGTCTGTTGGTCCTTCAGCATCAAGGAAAAGCGATTTTAAACGAAATCGAAAGGATAAAATTTAAGGACCGAAAAAAACCGTGAACTAACCATCGTTGATTATTTCTTCGAGATTTTTTCGTGAAATTTTGACCAAAACTTACAAATACAGGACAAAATTAAAAGTTATCCTTTTCCAAAAAAAACTTGATATCTTCGTCTGTTGGTCCACCATCATCAAGGAAAAGCGATTTTAAACGAAATCGAAAGGATAAAATTTAAGGGCCGAAAAAAACCGTGAACTAACAATCGTTGATTTTTTCTTCGAGATTTTTTCGTTGAAATTTTGACCAAATCTTACAAATACAGGACAAAATTAAAAGTTATCCTTTTCCAAAAAAAAACTTGATATCTTCGTCTGTTGGTCCTTCAGCATCAAGGAAAAGCGATTTTAAACGAAATCGAAAGGATAAAATTTAAGGGCCGAAAAAAACCGTGAACTAACAATCGTTGATTTTTTCTTCGAGATTTTTTCGTTGAAATTTTGACCAAAACTTACAAATACAGGACAAAATTAAAAGTTATCCTTTTCGAAAAAAAACTTGATATCTTCGTCTGTTGGTCCTTCAGCATCAAGGAAAAGAGATTTTAAACGAAATCGAAAGGATAAAATTTAAGGACCGAAAAAAACCGTGAACTAACCATCGTTGATTTTTTCTTCGAGATTTTTTCGTTGAAATTTTGACCAAAACTTACAAATACAGGACAAAATTAAAAGTTATCCTTTTCGAAAAAAAACTTGATATCTTCGTCTGTTGGTCCTTCAGCATCAAGGAAAAGAGATTTTAAACGAAATCAAAAGGATAAAATTTAAGGGCCGAAAAAAACCGTGAACTAACCATCGTTGATTTTTTCTTCGAGATTTTTTCGTTGAAATTTTGACCAAAACTTACAAATGCAGGACAAAATTAAAAGTTATCCTTTTCCAAAAAAACTTGATATCTTCGTCTGTTGGTCCTTCAGCATCAAGGAAAAGAGATTTTAAACGAAATCGAAAGGATAAAATTTAAGGGCCGAAAAAAACCGTGAACTAACAATCGTTGATTTTTTCTTCGAGATTTTTTCGTTGAAATTTTGACCAAAACTTACAAATACAGGACAAAATTAAAAGTTATCCTTTTCGAAAAAAAACTTGATATCTTCGTCTGTTGGTCCTTCAGCGTCAAGGAAAAGCGATTTTAAACGAAATCGAAAGGATAAAATTTAAGGGCCGAAAAAAACCGTGAACTAACAATCGTTGATTTTTTCTTCGAGATTTTTTCGTTGAAATTTTGACCAAAACTTACAAATACAGGACAAAATTAAAAGTTATCCTTTTCCAAAAAAAACTTGATATCTTCGTCTGTTGGTCCTTCAGCATCAAGGAAAAGAGATTTTAAACGAAATCGAAAGGATAAAATTTAAGGGCCGAAAAAAACCGTGAACTAACCATCGTTGATTTTTTCTTCGAGATTTTTTCGTTGAAATTTTGACCAAAACTTACAAATACAGGACAAAATTAAAAGTTATCCTTTTCGAAAAAAAACTTGATATCTTCGTCTGTTGGTCCTTCAGCGTCAAGGAAAAGCGATTTTAAACGAAATCGAAAGGATAAAATTTAAGGGCCGAAAAAAACCGTGAACTAACAATCGTTGATTTTTTCTTCGAGATTTTTTCGTTGAAATTTTGACCAAAACTTACAAATACAGGACAAAATTAAAAGTTATCCTTTTCCAAAAAAAACTTGATATCTTCGTCTGTTGGTCCTTCAGCATCAAGGAAAAGAGATTTTAAACGAAATCGAAAGGATAAAATTTAAGGGCCGAAAAAAACCGTGAACTAACCATCGTTGATTTTTTCTTCGAGATTTTTTCGTTGAAATTTTGACCAAAACTTACAAATACAGGACAAAATTAAAAGTTATCCTTTTCGAAAAAAAACTTGATATCTTCGTCTGTTGGTCCTTCAGCGTCAAGGAAAAGCGATTTTAAACGAAATCGAAAGGATAAAATTTAAGGGCCGAAAAAAACCGTGAACTAACCATCGTTGATTTTTTCTTCGAGATTTTTTCGTTGAAATTTTGACCAAAACTTACAAATACAGGACAAAATTAAAAGTTATCCTTTTCGAAAAAAAACTTGATATCTTCGTCTGTTGGTCCTTCAGCATCAAGGAAAAGAGATTTTAAACGAAATCAAAAGGATAAAATTTAAGGGCCGAAAAAAACCGTGAACTAACCATCGTTGATTTTTTCTTCGAGATTTTTTCGTTGAAATTTTGACCAAAACTTACAAATACAGGACAAAATTAAAAGTTATCCTTTTCCAAAAATAACTTGATATCTTCGTCTGTTGGTCCTTCAGCATCAAGGAAAAGCGATTTTAAACGAAATCGAAAGGATAAAATTTAAGGACCGAAAAAAACCGTGAACTAACCATCGTTGATTTTTTCTTCGAGATTTTTTCGTGAAATTTTGACCAAAACTTACAAATACAGGACAAAATTAAAAGTTATCCTTTTCCAAAAAAAACTTGATATCTTCGTCTGTTGGTCCTTCAGCATCAAGGAAAAGCGATTTTAAACGAAATCGAAAGGATAAAATTTAAGGGCCGAAAAAAACCGTGAACTAACAATCGTTGATTTTTTCTTCGAGATTTTTTCGTTGAAATTTTGACCAAATCTTACAAATACAGGACAAAATTAAAAGTTATCCTTTTCCAAAAAAAACTTGATATCTTCGTCTGTTGGTCCTTCAGCATCAAGGAAAAGCGATTTTAAACGAAATCGAAAGGATAAAATTTAAGGACCGAAAAAACCGTGAACTAACCATCGTCGATTTTTTCTTCGAGATTTTTTCGTTGAAATTTTGACCAAAACTTACAAATACAGGACAAAATTAAAAGTTATCCTTTTCGAAAAAAAACTTGATATCTTCGTCTGTTGGTCCTTCAGCATCAAGGAAAAGAGTTTTTAAACGAAATCAAAAGGATAAAATTTAAGGGCCGAAAAAAACCGTGAACTAACCATCGTTAATTTTTTCTTCGAGATTTTTTCGTTGAAATTTTGACCAAAACTTACAAATACAGGACAAAATTAAAAGTTATCCTTTTCGAAAAAAAACTTGATATCTTCGTCTGTTGGTCCTTCAGCATCAAGGAAAAGAGATTTTAAACGAAATCGAAAGGATAAAATTTAAGGACCGAAAAAAACCGTGAACTAACCATCGTTGATTTTTTCTTCGAGATTTTTTCGTTGAAATTTTGACCAAAACTTACAAATACAGGACAAAATTAAAAGTTATCCTTTTCCAAAAAAAACTTGATATCTTCGTCTGTTGGTCCTTCAGCATCAAGGAAAGGAGATTTTAAACGAAATCGAAAGGATAAAATTTAAGGACGGAAAAAAACCGTGAACTAACCATCGTTGATTTTTTTGTCGAGATTTTTTTGTTGAAATTTTGACCAAAACTTACAAATACAGGACAAAATTAAAAGTTATCCTTTTCGAAAAAAAACTTGATATCTTCGTCTGTTGGTCCTTCAGCATCAAGGAAAAGAGATTTTAAACGAAATCAAAAGGATAAAATTTAAGGGCCGAAAAAAACCGTGAACTAACCATCGTTGATTTTTTCTTCGAGATTTTTTCGTTGAAATTTTGACCAAAACTTACAAATACAGGACAAAATTAAAAGTTATCCTTTTCCAAAAAAAACTTGATATCTTCGTCTGTTGGTCCTTCAGCATCAAGGAAATAAGATTTTAAACGAAATCGAAAGGATAAAATTTAAGGGCCGAAAAAAACCGTGAACTAACCATCGTTGATTTTTTCTTCGAGATTTTTTCGTTGAAATTTTGACCAAAACTTACAAATACAGGACAAAATTAAAAGTTATCCTTTTCCAAAAAAAAACTTGATATCTTCGTCTGTTGGTCCTTCAGCATCAAGGAAAAGCGATTTTAAACGAAATCGAAAGGATAACATTTAAGGGCCGAAAAAAACCGTGAACTAACAATCGTTGATTTTTTCTTCGAGATTTTTTTGTTGAAATTTTGACCAAATCTTACAAATACAGGACAAAATTAAAAGTTATCCTTTCCCAAAAAAAAACTTGATATCTTCGTCTGTTGGTCCTTCAGCATCAAGGAAAAGCGATTTTAAACGAAATCGAAAGGATAAAATTTAAGGGCCGAAAAAAACCGTGAACTAACCATCGTTGATTTTTTCTTCGAGATTTTTTCGTTGAAATTTTGACCAAAACTTACAAATACAGGACAAAATTAAAAGTTATCCTTTTCGAAAAAAAACTTGATATCTTCGTCTGTGGGTCCTTCAGCATCAAGGAAAAGAGATTTTAAACGAAATCAAAAGGATAAAATTTAAGGGCCGAAAAAAACCGTGAACTAACCATCGTTGATTTTTTCTTCGAGATTTTTTCGTTGAAATTTTGACCAAAACTTACAAATACAGGACATAATTAAAAGTTATCCTTTTCCAAAAAAAAAACTTGATATCTTCGTCTGTTGGTCCTTCAGCATCAAGGAAAAGCGATTTTAAACGAAATCGAAAGGATAAAATTTAAGGGCCGAAAAAAACCGTGAACTAACAATCGTTGATTTTTTCTTCGAGATTTTTTCGTTGAAATTTTGACCAAAACTTACAAATACAGGACAAAATTAAAAGTTATCCTTTTCCAAAAAAAAAACTTGATATCTTCGTCTGTTGGTCCTTCAGCATCAAGGAAAAGCGATTTTAAACGAAATCGAAAGGATAAAATTTAAGGACCGAAAAAAACCGTGAACTAACCATCGCTGATTTTTTCTTCGAGATTTTTTGTTGAAATTTTGACCAAAACTTACAAAAATACAGGACAAAATTAAAAGTTATCCTTTTCCAAAAAAAACTTGATATCTTCGTCTGTTGGTCCTTCAGCATCAAGGAAAAAAGATTTTAAACGAAATCGAAAGGATAAAATTTAAGGACCGAAAAAAACCGTGAACTAACCATCGTTGATTTTTTCTTCGAGATTTTTTCGTTGAAATTTTGACCAAAACTTACAAATACAGGACAAAATTAAAAGTTATCCTTTTCCAAAAAAAACTTGATATCTTCGTCTATTGGTCCTTCAGCATCAAGGAAAAGCGATTTTAAACGAAATCGAAAGGATAAAATTTAAGGACCGAAAAAAACCGTGAACTAACCATCGTTGATTTTTTCTTCGAGATTTTTTGTTGAAATTTTGACCAAAACTTACAAATACAGGACAAAATTAAAAGTTATCCTTTTCGAAAAAAAACTGGATATCTTTGTCTGTTGGTCCTTCAGCATCAAGGAAAAGAGATTTTAAACGAAATCGAAAGGATAAAATTTAAGGACCGAAAAAAACCGTGAACTAACCATCGCTGATTTTTTCTTCGAGATTTTTTGTTGAAATTTTGACCAAAACTTACAAAAATACAGGACAAAATTAAAAGTTATCCTTTTCCAAAAAAAACTTGATATCTTCGTCTGTTGGTCCTTCAGCATCAAGGAAAGGAGATTTTAAACGAAATCGAAAGGATAAAATTTAAGGACGGAAAAAAACCGTGAACTAACCATCGTTGATTTTTTCTTCGAGATTTTTTCGTTGAAATTTTGACCAAAACTTACAAATACAGGACAAAATTAAAAGTTATCCTTTTCCAAAAAAAAACTTGATATCTTCGTCTCTTGGTCCTTCAGCATCAAGGAAAAGCGATTTTAAACGAAATCGAAAGGATAAAATTTAAGGGCCGAAAAAAACCGTGAACTAACAATCGTTGATTTTTTCTTCGAGATTTTTTCGTTGAAATTTTGACCAAAACTTACAAATACAGGACAAAATTAAAAGTTATCCTTTTCCAAAAAAAACTTGATATCTTCGTCTGTTGGTCCTTCAGCATCAAGGAAAAGAGATTTTAAACGAAATCGAAAGGATAAAATTTAAGGGCCGAAAAAAACCGTGAACTAACCATCGTTGATTTTTTCTTCGAGATTTTTTCGTTGAAATTTTGACCAAAACTTACAAATACAGGACAAAATTAAAAGTTATCCTTTTCGAAAAAAAACTTGATATCTTCGTCTGTTGGTCCTTCAGCATCAAGGAAAAGAGTTTTTAAACGAAATCAAAAGGATAAAATTTAAGGGCCGAAAAAAACCGTGAACTAACCATCGTTGATTTTTTCTTCGAGATTTTTTCGTTGAAATTTTGACCAAAACTTACAAATACAGGACAAAATTAAAAGTTATCCTTTTCGAAAAAAAACTTGATATCTTCGTCTGTTGGTCCTTCAGCATCAAGGAAAAGAGATTTTAAACGAAATCAAAAGGATAAAATTTAAGGGCCGAAAAAAACCGTGAACTAACCATCGTTGATTTTTTCTTCGAGATTTTTTCGTTGAAATTTTGACCAAAACTTACAAATACAGGACAAAATTAAAAGTTATCCTTTTCCAAAAATAACTTGATATCTTCGTCTGTTGGTCCTTCAGCATCAAGGAAAAGCGATTTTAAACGAAATCGAAAGGATAAAATTTAAGGACCGAAAAAAACCGTGAACTAACCATCGTTGATTTTTTCTTCGAGATTTTTTCGTGAAATTTTGACCAAAACTTACAAATACAGGACAAAATTAAAAGTTATCCTTTTCCAAAAAAAACTTGATATCTTCGTCTGTTGGTCCTTCAGCATCAAGGAAAAGCGATTTTAAACGAAATCGAAAGGATAAAATTTAAGGGCCGAAAAAAACCGTGAACTAACAATCGTTGATTTTTTCTTCGAGATTTTTTCGTTGAAATTTTGACCAAATCTTACAAATACAGGACAAAATTAAAAGTTATCCTTTTCCAAAAAAAACTTGATATCTTCGTCTGTTGGTCCTTCAGCATCAAGGAAAAGCGATTTTAAACGAAATCGAAAGGATAAAATTTAAGGACCGAAAAAACCGTGAACTAACCATCGTCGATTTTTTCTTCGAGATTTTTTCGTTGAAATTTTGACCAAAACTTACAAATACAGGACAAAATTAAAAGTTATCCTTTTCGAAAAAAAACTTGATATCTTCGTCTGTTGGTCCTTCAGCATCAAGGAAAAGAGTTTTTAAACGAAATCAAAAGGATAAAATTTAAGGGCCGAAAAAAACCGTGAACTAACCATCGTTGATTTTTTCTTCGAGATTTTTTCGTTGAAATTTTGACCAAAACTTACAAATACAGGACAAAATTAAAAGTTATCCTTTTCGAAAAAAAACTTGATATCTTCGTCTGTTGGTCCTTCAGCATCAAGGAAAAGAGATTTTAAACGAAATCGAAAGGATAAAATTTAAGGACCGAAAAAAACCGTGAACTAACCATCGTTGATTTTTTCTTCGAGATTTTTTCGTTGAAATTTTGACCAAAACTTACAAATACAGGACAAAATTAAAAGTTATCCTTTTCCAAAAAAAACTTGATATCTTCGTCTGTTGGTCCTTCAGCATCAAGGAAAGGAGATTTTAAACGAAATCGAAAGGATAAAATTTAAGGACGGAAAAAAACCGTGAACTAACCATCGTTGATTTTTTTGTCGAGATTTTTTTGTTGAAATTTTGACCAAAACTTACAAATACAGGACAAAATTAAAAGTTATCCTTTTCGAAAAAAAACTTGATATCTTCGTCTGTTGGTCCTTCAGCATCAAGGAAAAGAGATTTTAAACGAAATCAAAAGGATAAAATTTAAGGGCCGAAAAAAACCGTGAACTAACCATCGTTGATTTTTTCTTCGAGATTTTTTCGTTGAAATTTTGACCAAAACTTACAAATACAGGACAAAATTAAAAGTTATCCTTTTCCAAAAAAAACTTGATATCTTCGTCTGTTGGTCCTTCAGCATCAAGGAAATAAGATTTTAAACGAAATCGAAAGGATAAAATTTAAGGGCCGAAAAAAACCGTGAACTAACCATCGTTGATTTTTTCTTCGAGATTTTTTCGTTGAAATTTTGACCAAAACTTACAAATACAGGACAAAATTAAAAGTTATCCTTTTCCAAAAAAAAACTTGATATCTTCGTCTGTTGGTCCTTCAGCATCAAGGAAAAGCGATTTTAAACGAAATCGAAAGGATAAAATTTAAGGGCCGAAAAAAACCGTGAACTAACAATCGTTGATTTTTTCTTCGAGATTTTTTTGTTGAAATTTTGACCAAATCTTACAAATACAGGACAAAATTAAAAGTTATCCTTTCCCAAAAAAAAACTTGATATCTTCGTCTGTTGGTCCTTCAGCATCAAGGAAAAGCGATTTTAAACGAAATCGAAAGTATAAAATTTAAGGGCCGAAAAAAACCGTGAACTAACCATCGTTGATTTTTTCTTCGAGATTTTTTCGTTGAAATTTTGACCAAAACTTACAAATACAGGACAAAATTAAAAGTTATCCTTTTCCAAAAAAAAACTTGATATCTTCGTCTGTTGGTCCTTCAGCATCAAGGAAAAGCGATTTTAAACGAAATCGAAAGGATAAAATTTAAGGGCCGAAAAAAACCGTGAACTAACAATCGTTGATTTTTTCTTCGAGATTTTTTTGTTGAAATTTTGACCAAATCTTACAAATACAGGACAAAATTAAAAGTTATCCTTTCCCAAAAAAAAACTTGATATCTTCGTCTGTTGGTCCTTCAGCATCAAGGAAAAGCGATTTTAAACGAAATCGAAAGGATAAAATTTAAGGGCCGAAAAAAACCGTGAACTAACCATCGTTGATTTTTTCTTCGAGATTTTTTCGTTGAAATTTTGACCAAAACTTACAAATACAGGACAAAATTAAAAGTTATCCTTTTCGAAAAAAAACTTGATATCTTCGTCTGTTGGTCCTTCAGCATCAAGGAAAAGAGATTTTAAACGAAATCGAAAGGATAAAATTTAAGGACGGAAAAAAACCGTGAACTAACCATCGTTGATTTTTTCTTCGAGATTTTTTCGTTGAAATTTTGACCAAAACTTACAAATACAGGACAAAATTAAAAGTTATCCTTTTCCAAAAAAAAACTTGATATCTTCGTCTGTTGGTCCTTCAGCATCAAGGAAAAGCGATTTTAAACGAAATCGAAAGGATAAAATTTAAGGGCCGAAAAAAACCGTGAACTAACAATCGTTGATTTTTTCTTCGAGATTTTTTCGTTGAAATTTTGACCAAATCTTACAAATACAGGACAAAATTAAAAGTTATCCTTTTCCAAAAAAAACTTGATATCTTCGTCTGTTGGTCCTTCAGCATCAAGGAAAAGCGATTTTAAACGAAATCGAAAGGATAAAATTTAAGGACCGAAAAAACCGTGAACTAACCATCGTCGATTTTTTCTTCGAGATTTTTTCGTTGAAATTTTGACCAAAACTTACAAATACAGGACAAAATTAAAAGTTATCCTTTTCGAAAAAAAACTTGATATCTTCGTCTGTTGGTCCTTCAGCATCAAGGAAAAGAGTTTTTAAACGAAATCAAAAGGATAAAATTTAAGGGCCGAAAAAAACCGTGAACTAACCATCGTTGATTTTTTCTTCGAGATTTTTTCGTTGAAATTTTGACCAAAACTTACAAATACAGGACAAAATTAAAAGTTATCCTTTTCGAAAAAAAACTTGATATCTTCGTCTGTTGGTCCTTCAGCATCAAGGAAAAGAGATTTTAAACGAAATCGAAAGGATAAAATTTAAGGACCGAAAAAAACCGTGAACTAACCATCGTTGATTTTTTCTTCGAGATTTTTTCGTTGAAATTTTGACCAAAACTTACAAATACAGGACAAAATTAAAAGTTATCCTTTTCCAAAAAAAACTTGATATCTTCGTCTGTTGGTCCTTCAGCATCAAGGAAAGGAGATTTTAAACGAAATCGAAAGGATAAAATTTAAGGACGGAAAAAAACCGTGAACTAACCATCGTTGATTTTTTTGTCGAGATTTTTTTGTTGAAATTTTGACCAAAACTTACAAATACAGGACAAAATTAAAAGTTATCCTTTTCGAAAAAAAACTTGATATCTTCGTCTGTTGGTCCTTCAGCATCAAGGAAAAGAGATTTTAAACGAAATCAAAAGGATAAAATTTAAGGGCCGAAAAAAACCGTGAACTAACCATCGTTGATTTTTTCTTCGAGATTTTTTCGTTGAAATTTTGACCAAAACTTACAAATACAGGACAAAATTAAAAGTTATCCTTTTCCAAAAAAAACTTGATATCTTCGTCTGTTGGTCCTTCAGCATCAAGGAAATAAGATTTTAAACGAAATCGAAAGGATAAAATTTAAGGGCCGAAAAAAACCGTGAACTAACCATCGTTGATTTTTTCTTCGAGATTTTTTCGTTGAAATTTTGACCAAAACTTACAAATACAGGACAAAATTAAAAGTTATCCTTTTCCAAAAAAAAACTTGATATCTTCGTCTGTTGGTCCTTCAGCATCAAGGAAAAGCGATTTTAAACGAAATCGAAAGGATAAAATTTAAGGGCCGAAAAAAACCGTGAACTAACAATCGTTGATTTTTTCTTCGAGATTTTTTTGTTGAAATTTTGACCAAATCTTACAAATACAGGACAAAATTAAAAGTTATCCTTTCCCAAAAAAAAACTTGATATCTTCGTCTGTTGGTCCTTCAGCATCAAGGAAAAGCGATTTTAAACGAAATCGAAAGGATAAAATTTAAGGGCCGAAAAAAACCGTGAACTAACCATCGTTGATTTTTTCTTCGAGATTTTTTCGTTGAAATTTTGACCAAAACTTACAAATACAGGACAAAATTAAAAGTTATCCTTTTCCAAAAAAAAACTTGATATCTTCGTCTGTTGGTCCTTCAGCATCAAGGAAAAGCGATTTTAAACGAAATCGAAAGGATAAAATTTAAGGGCCGAAAAAAACCGTGAACTAACAATCGTTGATTTTTTCTTCGAGATTTTTTTGTTGAAATTTTGACCAAATCTTACAAATACAGGACAAAATTAAAAGTTATCCTTTCCCAAAAAAAAACTTGATATCTTCGTCTGTTGGTCCTTCAGCATCAAGGAAAAGCGATTTTAAACGAAATCGAAAGGATAAAATTTAAGGGCCGAAAAAAACCGTGAACTAACCATCGTTGATTTTTTCTTCGAGATTTTTTCGTTGAAATTTTGACCAAAACTTACAAATACAGGACAAAATTAAAAGTTATCCTTTTCGAAAAAAAACTTGATATCTTCGTCTGTTGGTCCTTCAGCATCAAGGAAAAGAGATTTTAAACGAAATCGAAAGGATAAAATTTAAGGACGGAAAAAAACCGTGAACTAACCATCGTTGATTTTTTCTTCGAGATTTTTTCGTTGAAATTTTGACCAAAACTTACAAATACAGGACAAAATTAAAAGTTATCCTTTTCCAAAAAAAAACTTGATATCTTCGTCTGTTGGTCCTTCAGCATCAAGGAAAAGCGATTTTAAACGAAATCGAAAGGATAAAATTTAAGGGCCGAAAAAAACCGTGAACTAACAATCGTTGATTTTTTCTTCGAGATTTTTTCGTTGAAATTTTGACCAAAACTTACAAATACAGGACAAAATTAAAAGTTATCCTTTTCCAAAAAAAACTTGATATCTTCGTCTGTTGGTCCTTCAGCATCAAGGAAAAGAGATTTTAAACGAAATCGAAAGGATAAAATTTAAGGGCCGAAAAAAACCGTGAACTAACCATCGTTGATTTTTTCTTCGAGATTTTTTCGTTGAAATTTTGACCAAAACTTACAAATACAGGACAAAATTAAAAGTTATCCTTTTCGAAAAAAAACTTGATATCTTCGTCTGTTGGTCCTTCAGCATCAAGGAAAAGAGTTTTTAAACGAAATCAAAAGGATAAAATTTAAGGGCCGAAAAAAACCGTGAACTAACCATCGTTGATTTTTTCTTCGAGATTTTTTCGTTGAAATTTTGACCAAAACTTACAAATACAGGACAAAATTAAAAGTTATCCTTTTCGAAAAAAAACTTGATATCTTCGTCTGTTGGTCCTTCAGCATCAAGGAAAAGAGATTTTAAACGAAATCAAAAGGATAAAATTTAAGGGCCGAAAAAAACCGTGAACTAACCATCGTTGATTTTTTCTTCGAGATTTTTTCGTTGAAATTTTGACCAAAACTTACAAATACAGGACAAAATTAAAAGTTATCCTTTTCCAAAAATAACTTGATATCTTCGTCTGTTGGTCCTTCAGCATCAAGGAAAAGCGATTTTAAACGAAATCGAAAGGATAAAATTTAAGGACCGAAAAAAACCGTGAACTAACCATCGTTGATTTTTTCTTCGAGATTTTTTCGTGAAATTTTGACCAAAACTTACAAATACAGGACAAAATTAAAAGTTATCCTTTTCCAAAAAAAACTTGATATCTTCGTCTGTTGGTCCTTCAGCATCAAGGAAAAGCGATTTTAAACGAAATCGAAAGGATAAAATTTAAGGGCCGAAAAAAACCGTGAACTAACAATCGTTGATTTTTTCTTCGAGATTTTTTCGTTGAAATTTTGACCAAATCTTACAAATACAGGACAAAATTAAAAGTTATCCTTTTCCAAAAAAAACTTGATATCTTCGTCTGTTGGTCCTTCAGCATCAAGGAAAAGCGATTTTAAACGAAATCGAAAGGATAAAATTTAAGGACCGAAAAAACCGTGAACTAACCATCGTCGATTTTTTCTTCGAGATTTTTTCGTTGAAATTTTGACCAAAACTTACAAATACAGGACAAAATTAAAAGTTATCCTTTTCGAAAAAAAACTTGATATCTTCGTCTGTTGGTCCTTCAGCATCAAGGAAAAGAGTTTTTAAACGAAATCAAAAGGATAAAATTTAAGGGCCGAAAAAAACCGTGAACTAACCATCGTTGATTTTTTCTTCGAGATTTTTTCGTTGAAATTTTGACCAAAACTTACAAATACAGGACAAAATTAAAAGTTATCCTTTTCGAAAAAAAACTTGATATCTTCGTCTGTTGGTCCTTCAGCATCAAGGAAAAGAGATTTTAAACGAAATCGAAAGGATAAAATTTAAGGACCGAAAAAAACCGTGAACTAACCATCGTTGATTTTTTCTTCGAGATTTTTTCGTTGAAATTTTGACCAAAACTTACAAATACAGGACAAAATTAAAAGTTATCCTTTTCCAAAAAAAACTTGATATCTTCGTCTGTTGGTCCTTCAGCATCAAGGAAAGGAGATTTTAAACGAAATCGAAAGGATAAAATTTAAGGACGGAAAAAAACCGTGAACTAACCATCGTTGATTTTTTTGTCGAGATTTTTTTGTTGAAATTTTGACCAAAACTTACAAATACAGGACAAAATTAAAAGTTATCCTTTTCGAAAAAAAACTTGATATCTTCGTCTGTTGGTCCTTCAGCATCAAGGAAAAGAGATTTTAAACGAAATCAAAAGGATAAAATTTAAGGGCCGAAAAAAACCGTGAACTAACCATCGTTGATTTTTTCTTCGAGATTTTTTCGTTGAAATTTTGACCAAAACTTACAAATACAGGACAAAATTAAAAGTTATCCTTTTCCAAAAAAAACTTGATATCTTCGTCTGTTGGTCCTTCAGCATCAAGGAAATAAGATTTTAAACGAAATCGAAAGGATAAAATTTAAGGGCCGAAAAAAACCGTGAACTAACCATCGTTGATTTTTTCTTCGAGATTTTTTCGTTGAAATTTTGACCAAAACTTACAAATACAGGACAAAATTAAAAGTTATCCTTTTCCAAAAAAAAACTTGATATCTTCGTCTGTTGGTCCTTCAGCATCAAGGAAAAGCGATTTTAAACGAAATCGAAAGGATAAAATTTAAGGGCCGAAAAAAACCGTGAACTAACAATCGTTGATTTTTTCTTCGAGATTTTTTTGTTGAAATTTTGACCAAATCTTACAAATACAGGACAAAATTAAAAGTTATCCTTTCCCAAAAAAAAACTTGATATCTTCGTCTGTTGGTCCTTCAGCATCAAGGAAAAGCGATTTTAAACGAAATCGAAAGGATAAAATTTAAGGGCCGAAAAAAACCGTGAACTAACCATCGTTGATTTTTTCTTCGAGATTTTTTCGTTGAAATTTTGACCAAAACTTACAAATACAGGACAAAATTAAAAGTTATCCTTTTCGAAAAAAAACTTGATATCTTCGTCTGTTGGTCCTTCAGCATCAAGGAAAAGAGATTTTAAACGAAATCAAAAGGATAAAATTTAAGGGCCGAAAAAAACCGTGAACTAACCATCGTTGATTTTTTCTTCGAGATTTTTTCGTTGAAATTTTGACCAAAACTTACAAATACAGGACATAATTAAAAGTTATCCTTTTCGAAAAAAAACTGGATATCTTTGTCTGTTGGTCCTTCAGCATCAAGGAAAAGCGATTTTAAACGAAATCGAAAGGATAAAATTTAAGGGCCGAAAAAAACCGTGAACTAACAATCGTTGATTTTTTCTTCGAGATTTTTTCGTTGAAATTTTGACCAAAACTTACAAATACAGGACAAAATTAAAAGTTATCCTTTTCCAAAAAAAAAACTTGATATCTTCGTCTGTTGGTCCTTCAGCATCAAGGAAAAGCGATTTTAAACGAAATCGAAAGGATAAAATTTAAGGACCGAAAAAAACCGTGAACTAACCATCGCTGATTTTTTCTTCGAGATTTTTTGTTGAAATTTTGACCAAAACTTACAAAAATACAGGACAAAATTAAAAGTTATCCTTTTCGAAAAAAAACTTGATATCTTCGTCTGTTGGTCCTTCAGCATCAAGGAAAAAAGATTTTAAACGAAATCGAAAGGATAAAATTTAAGGACCGAAAAAAACCGTGAACTAACCATCGTTGATTTTTTCTTCGAGATTTTTTCGTTGAAATTTTGACCAAAACTTACAAATACAGGACAAAATTAAAAGTTATCCTTTTCCAAAAAAAACTTGATATCTTCGTCTGTTGGTCCTTCAGCATCAAGGAAAAGCGATTTTAAACGAAATCGAAAGGATAAAATTTAAGGACCGAAAAAAACCGGGAACTAACCATCATTGATTTTTTCTTCGAGATTTTTTCGTTGAAATTTTGACCAAAACTTACAAATACAGGACAAAATTAAAAGTTATCCTTTTCCAAAAAAAACTTAATATCTTCGTCTGTTGGTCCTTCAGCATCAAGGAAAAGCGATTTTAAACGAAATCGAAAGGATAAAATTTAAGGACCGAAAAAAACCGTGAACTAACCATCGTTGATTTTTTCTTCGAGATTTTTTCGTTGAAATTTTGACCAAAACTTACAAATACAGGACAAAATTAAAAGTTATCCTTTTCCAAAAAAAACTTGATATCTTCGTCTGTTGGTCCTTCAGCATCAAGGAAAAGAGATTTTAAACGAAATCGAAAGGATAAAATTTAAGGGCCGAAAAAAACCGTGAACTAACCATCGTTGATTTTTTCTTCGAGATTTTTTCGTTGAAATTTTGACCAAAACTTACAAATACAGGACAAAATTAAGAGTTATCCTTTTCGAAAAAAAACTGGATATCTTTGTCTGTTGGTCCTTCAGCATCAAGGAAAAGAGATTTTAAACGAAATCGAAAGGATAAAATTTAAGGACCGAAAAAAACCGTGAACTAACCATCGTTGATTTTTTCTTCGAGATTTTTTCGTTGAAATTTTGACCAAAACTTACAAATACAGGACAAAATTAAAAGTTATCCTTTTCCAAAAAAAAAACTTGATATCTTCGTCTGTTGGTCCTTCAGCATCAAGGAAAAGCGATTTTAAACGAAATCGAAAGGAAAAAATTTAAGGACCGAAAAAAACCGTGAACTAACCATCGTTGATTTTTTCTTCGAGATTTTTTCGTTGAAATTTTGACCAAAACTTACAAATACAGGACAAAATTAAAAGTTATCCTTTTCCAAAAAAAACTTGATATCTTCGTCTGTTGGTCCTTCAGCATCAAGGAAAAAGATTTTAAACGAAATCGAAAGGATAAAATTTAAGGGCCGAAACAAACCGTGAACTAACCATCGTTGATTTTTTCTTTGAGATTTTTTCGTTGAAATTTTGACCAAAACTTACAAATACAGGACAAAATTAAAAGTTATCCTTTTCGAAAAAAAACTTGATCTCTTCGTCTGTTGGTCCTTCAGCATCAAGGAAAAGTGATTTTAAACGAAATCGAAAGGATAAAATTTAAGGACCGAAAAAAACCGTGAACTAACCATCGTTGATTTTTTCTTCGAGATTTTTTCGTTGAAATTTTGACCAAAACTTACAAATACAGGACAAAATTAAAAGTTATCCTTTTCCAAAAAAAACTTGATATCTTCGTCTGTTGGTCCTTCAGCATCAAGGAAAAGCGATTTTAAACGAAATCGAAAGGATAAAATTTAAGGACCGAAAAAAACCGGGAACTAACCATCATTGATTTTTTCTTCGAGATTTTTTCGTTGAAATTTTGACCAAAACTTACAAATACAGGACAAAATTAAAAGTTATCCTTTTCCAAAAAAAACTTGATATCTTCGTCTGTTGGTCCTTCAGCATCAAGGAAAAGAGATTTTAAACGAAATCGAAAGGATAAAATTTAAGGGCCGAAAAAAACCGTGAACTAACCATCGTTGATTTTTTCTTCGAGATTTTTTCGTTGAAATTTTGACCAAAACTTACAAATACAGGACAAAATTAAGAGTTATCCTTTTCGAAAAAAAACTGGATATCTTTGTCTGTTGGTCCTTCAGCATCAAGGAAAAGAGATTTTAAACGAAATCGAAAGGATAAAATTTAAGGACCGAAAAAAACCGTGAACTAACCATCGTTGATTTTTTCTTCGAGATTTTTTCGTTGAAATTTTGACCAAAACTTACAAATACAGGACAAAATTAAAAGTTATCCTTTTCCAAAAAAAAAAACTTGATATCTTCGTCTGTTGGTCCTTCAGCATCAAGGAAAAGCGATTTTAAACGAAATCGAAAGGATAAAATTTAAGGACCGAAAAAAACCGTGAACTAACCATCGTTGATTTTTTCTTCGAGATTTTTTCGTTGAAATTTTGACCAAAACTTACAAATACAGGACAAAATTAAAAGTTATCCTTTTCGAAAAAAAACTTGATATCTTCGTCTGTTGGTCCTTCAGCATCAAGGAAAAGAGATTTTAAACGAAATCGAAAGGATAAAATTTAAGGACCGAAAAAAACCGTGAACTAACCATCGTTGATTTTTTCTTCGAGATTTTTTCGTTGAAATTTTGACCAAAACTTACAAATACAGGACAAAATTAAAAGTTATCCTTTTCCAAAAAAAACTTGATATCTTCGTCTGTTGGTCCTTCAGCATCAAGGAAAAGAGATTTTAAACGAAATCGAAAGGATAAAATTTAAGGGCCGAAAAAAACCGTGAACTAACCATCGTTGATTTTTTCTTCGAGATTTTTTCGTTGAAATTTTGACCAAAACTTACAAATACAGGACAAAATTAAGAGTTATCCTTTTCGAAAAAAAACTGGATATCTTTGTCTGTTGGTCCTTCAGCATCAAGGAAAAGAGATTTTAAACGAAATCGAAAGGATAAAATTTAAGGACCGAAAAAAACCGTGAACTAACCATCGTTGATTTTTTCTTCGAGATTTTTTCGTTGAAATTTTGACCAAAACTTACAAATACAGGACAAAATTAAAAGTTATCCTTTTCCAAAAAAAAAACTTGATATCTTCGTCTGTTGGTCCTTCAGCATCAAGGAAAAGCGATTTTAAACGAAATCGAAAGGATAAAATTTAAGGACCGAAAAAAACCGTGAACTAACCATCGTTGATTTTTTCTTCGAGATTTTTTCGTTGAAATTTTGACCAAAACTTACAAATACAGGACAAAATTAAAAGTTATCCTTTTCGAAAAAAAACTTGATATCTTCGTCTGTTGGTCCTTCAGCATCAAGGAAAAGAGATTTTAAACGAAATCGAAAGGATAAAATTTAAGGACCGAAAAAAACCGTGAACTAACCATCGTTGATTTTTTCTTCGAGATTTTTTCGTTGAAATTTTGACCAAAACTTACAAATACAGGACAAAATTAAAAGTTATCCTTTTCCAAAAAAAACTTGATATCTTCGTCTGTTGGTCCTTCAGCATCAAGGAAAGGAGATTTTAAACGAAATCGAAAGGATAAAATTTAAGGGCCGAAAAAAACCGTGAACTAACCATCGTTGATTTTTTCTTTGAGATTTTTTCGTTGAAATTTTGACCAAAACTTACAAATACAGGACAAAATTAAAAGTTATCCTTTTCGAAAAAAAACTTGATCTCTTCGTCTGTTGGTCCTTCAGCATCAAGGAAAAGTAATTTTAAACGAAATCGAAAGGATAAAATTTAAGGGCCGAAACAAACCGTGAACTAACCATCGTTGATTTTTTCTTTGAGATTTTTTCGTTGAAATTTTGACCAAAACTTACAAATACAGGACAAAATTAAAAGTTATCCTTTTCGAAAAAAAACTTGATATCTTCGTCTGTTGGTCCTTCAGCATCAAGGAAAGGAGATTTTAAACGAAATCGAAAGGATAAAATTTAAGGACGGAAAAAAACCGTGAACTAACCATCGTTGATTTTTTCTTCGAGATTTTTTCGTTGAAATTTTGACCAAAACTTACAAATACAGGACAAAGTTAAAAGTTATCCTTTCCCAAAAAAAACCTTATATCTTCGTCTGTTGGTCCTTCAGCATCAAGGAAAAGCGATTTTAAACGAAATCGAAAGGATAAAATTTAAGGACCGAAAAAAACCGTGATTTAACCATCGTTGATTTTTTCTTCGAGATTTTTTCGTTGAAATTTTGACCAAAACTTACAAATACAGGACAAAATTAAAAGTTATCCTTTTCCAAAAAAAACTTGATATCTTCGTCTGTTGGTCCTTCAGCATCAAGGAAAAGCGA
The DNA here is from genome assembly GCA_958496155.1 of Sisyra nigra. Lineage (NCBI taxonomy): Eukaryota > Metazoa > Arthropoda > Insecta > Neuroptera > Sisyridae > Sisyra > Sisyra nigra. The sequence goes on from OY292318.1 coordinate 489,986, forward strand.
TTTTAAACGAAATCGAAAGGATAAAATTTAAGGACCGAAAAAAACCGTGAACTAACCATCGTTGATTTTTTCTTCGAGATTTTTTCGTTGAAATTTTGACCAAAACTTACAAATACAGGACAAAATTAAAAGTTATCCTTTTCCAAAAAAAACTTGATATCTTCGTCTGTTGGTCCTTCAGCATCAAGGAAAAGAGATTTTAAACGAAATCGAAAGGATAAAATTTAAGGGCCGAAAAAAACCGTGAACTAACCATCGTTGATTTTTTCTTCGAGATTTTTTCGTTGAAATTTTGACCAAAACTTACAAATACAGGACAAAATTAAAAGTTATCCTTTTCCAAAAAAAAACTTGATATCTTCGTCTGTTGGTCCTTCATCATCAAGGAAAAGCGATTTTAAACGAAATCGAAAGGATAAAATTTAAGGACCGAAAAAAACCGTGAACTAACAATCGTTGATTTTTTCTTCGAGATTTTTTCGTTGAAATTTTGACCAAAACTTACAAATACAGGACAAAATTAAAAGTTATCCTTTTCCAAAAAAAACTTGATATCTTCGTCTGTTGGTCCTTCAGCATCAAGGAAAAGAGATTTTAAACGAAATCGAAAGGATAAAATTTAAGGGCCGAAAAAAACCGTGAACTAACCATCGTTGATTTTTTCTTCGAGATTTTTTCGTTGAAATTTTGACCAAAACTTACAAATACAGGACAAAATTAAAAGTTATCCTTTTCGAAAAAAAACTTGATATCTTCGTCTGTTGGTCCTTCAGCATCAAGGAAAAGAGATTTTAAACGAAATCAAAAGGATAAAATTTAAGGGCCGAAATAAACCGTGAACTAACCATCGTTGATTTTTTCTTCGAGATTTTTTCGTTGAAATTTTGACCAAAACTTACAAATACAGGACAAAATTAAAAGTTATCCTTTTCCAAAAAAAACTTGATATCTTCGTCTGTTGGTCCTTCAGCATCAAGGAAAAGAGATTTTAAACGAAATCGAAAGGATAAAATTTAAGGGCCGAAAAAAACCGTGAACTAACCATCGTTGATTTTTTCTTCGAGATTTTTTCGTTGAAATTTTGACCAAAACTTACAAATACAGGACAAAATTAAAAGTTATCCTTTTCCAAAAAAAACTTGATATCTTCGTCTGTTGGTCCTTCAGCATCAAGGAAAAGAGATTTTAAACGAAATCGAAAGGATAAAATTTAAGGGCCGAAAAAAACCGTGAACTAACCATCGTTGATTTTTTCTTCGAGATTTTTTCGTTGAAATTTTGACCAAAACTTACAAATACAGGACAAAATTAAAAGTTATCCTTTCCCAAAAAAAACTTGATATCTTCGTCTGTTGGTCCTTCAGCATCAAGGAAAAGAGATTTTAAACGAAATCGAAAGGATAAAATTTAAGGGCCGAAAAAAACCGTGAACTAACCATCGTTGATTTTTTCTTCGAGATTTTTTCGTTGAAATTTTGACCAAAACTTACAAATACAGGACAAAATTAAAAGTTATCCTTTTCCAAAAAAAACTTTATATCTTCGTCTGTTGGTCCTTCAGCATCAAGGAAAAGCGATTTTAAACGAAATCGAAAGGATAAAATTTAAGGGCCGAAAAAAACCGTGAACTAACAATCGTTGATTTTTTCTTCGAGATTTTTTCGTTGAAATTTTGACCAAAACTTACAAATACAGGACAAAATTAAAAGTTATCCTTTTCCAAAAAAAACTTGATATCTTCGTCTGTTGGTCCTTCAGCATCAAGGAAAAGAGATTTTAAACGAAATCGAAAGGATAAAATTTAAGGGCCGAAAAAAACCGTGAACTAACCATCGTTGATTTTTTCTTCGAGATTTTTTCGTTGAAATTTTGACCAAAACTTACAAATACAGGACAAAATTAAAAGTTATCCTTTTCGAAAAAAAACTTGATATCTTCGTCTGTTGGTCCTTCAGCATCAAGGAAAAGAGATTTTAAACGAAATCAAAAGGATAAAATTTAAGGGCCGAAATAAACCGTGAACTAACCATCGTTGATTTTTTCTTCGAGATTTTTTCGTTGAAATTTTGACCAAAACTTACAAATACAGGACAAAATTAAAAGTTATCCTTTTCGAATAAAAACTTGATATCTTCGTCTGTTGGTCCTTCAGCATCAAGGAAAAGAGATTTTAAACGAAATCAAAAGGATAAAATTTAAGGGCCGAAAAAAACCGTGAACTAACCATCGTTGATTTTTTCTTCGAGATTTTTTCGTTGAAATTTTGACCAAAACTTACAAATACAGGACAAAATTAAAAGTTATCCTTTTCCAAAAATAACTTGATATCTTCGTCTGTTGGTCCTTCAGCATCAAGGAAAAGCGATTTTAAACGAAATCGAAAGGATAAAATTTAAGGACCGAAAAAAACCGTGAACTAACCATCGTTGATTTTTTCTTCGAGATTTTTTCGTTGAAATTTTGACCAAAACTTACAAATACAGGACAAAATTAAAAGTTATCCTTTTCCAAAAAAAACTTGATATCTTCGTCTGTTGGTCCTTCAGCATCAAGGAAAAGCGATTTTAAACGAAATCGAAAGGATAAAATTTAAGGGCCGAAAAAAACCGTGAACTAACAATCGTTGATTTTTTCTTCGAGATTTTTTCGTTGAAATTTTGACCAAATCTTACAAATACAGGACAAAATTAAAAGTTATCCTTTTCCAAAAAAAACTTGATATCTTCGTCTGTTGGTCCTTCAGCATCAAGGAAAAGCGATTTTAAACGAAATCGAAAGGATAAAATTTAAGGGCCGAAATAAACCGTGAACTAACCATCGTTGATTTTTTCTTCGAGATTTTTTCGTTGAAATTTTGACCAAAACTTACAAATACAGGACAAAATTAAAAGTTATCCTTTTCCAAAAAAAACTTGATATCTTCGTCTGTTGGTCCTTCAGCATCAAGGAAAAGAGATTTTAAACGAAATCGAAAGGATAAAATTTAAGGGCCGAAAAAAACCGTGAACTAACCATCGTTGATTTTTTCTTCGAGATTTTTTCGTTGAAATTTTGACCAAAACTTACAAATACAGGACAAAATTAAAAGTTATCCTTTTCCAAAAAAAACTTGATATCTTCGTCTGTTGGTCCTTCAGCATCAAGGAAAAGAGATTTTAAACGAAATCGAAAGGATAAAATTTAAGGGCCGAAAAAAACCGTGAACTAACCATCGTTGATTTTTTCTTCGAGATTTTTTCGTTGAAATTTTGACCAAAACTTACAAATACAGGACAAAATTAAAAGTTATCCTTTCCCAAAAAAAACTTGATATCTTCGTCTGTTGGTCCTTCAGCATCAAGGAAAAGAGATTTTAAACGAAATCGAAAGGATAAAATTTAAGGGCCGAAAAAAACCGTGAACTAACCATCGTTGATTTTTTCTTCGAGATTTTTTCGTTGAAATTTTGACCAAAACTTACAAATACAGGACAAAATTAAAAGTTATCCTTTTCCAAAAAAAACTTTATATCTTCGTCTGTTGGTCCTTCAGCATCAAGGAAAAGCGATTTTAAACGAAATCGAAAGGATAAAATTTAAGGGCCGAAAAAAACCGTGAACTAACAATCGTTGATTTTTTCTTCGAGATTTTTTCGTTGAAATTTTGACCAAAACTTACAAATACAGGACAAAATTAAAAGTTATCCTTTTCCAAAAAAAACTTGATATCTTCGTCTGTTGGTCCTTCAGCATCAAGGAAAAGAGATTTTAAACGAAATCGAAAGGATAAAATTTAAGGGCCGAAAAAAACCGTGAACTAACCATCGTTGATTTTTTCTTCGAGATTTTTTCGTTGAAATTTTGACCAAAACTTACAAATACAGGACAAAATTAAAAGTTATCCTTTTCGAAAAAAAACTTGATATCTTCGTCTGTTGGTCCTTCAGCATCAAGGAAAAGAGATTTTAAACGAAATCAAAAGGATAAAATTTAAGGGCCGAAATAAACCGTGAACTAACCATCGTTGATTTTTTCTTCGAGATTTTTTCGTTGAAATTTTGACCAAAACTTACAAATACAGGACAAAATTAAAAGTTATCCTTTTCGAATAAAAACTTGATATCTTCGTCTGTTGGTCCTTCAGCATCAAGGAAAAGAGATTTTAAACGAAATCAAAAGGATAAAATTTAAGGGCCGAAAAAAACCGTGAACTAACCATCGTTGATTTTTTCTTCGAGATTTTTTCGTTGAAATTTTGACCAAAACTTACAAATACAGGACAAAATTAAAAGTTATCCTTTTCCAAAAATAACTTGATATCTTCGTCTGTTGGTCCTTCAGCATCAAGGAAAAGCGATTTTAAACGAAATCAAAAGGATAAAATTTAAGGACCGAAAAAAACCGTGAACTAACCATCGTTGATTTTTTCTTCGAGATTTTTTCGTTGAAATTTTGACCAAAACTTACAAATACAGGACAAAATTAAAAGTTATCCTTTTCCAAAAAAAACTTGATATCTTCGTCTGTTGGTCCTTCAGCATCAAGGAAAAGCGATTTTAAACGAAATCGAAAGGATAAAATTTAAGGGCCGAAAAAAACCGTGAACTAACAATCGTTGATTTTTTCTTCGAGATTTTTTCGTTGAAATTTTGACCAAATCTTACAAATACAGGACAAAATTAAAAGTTATCCTTTTCCAAAAAAAACTTGATATCTTCGTCTGTTGGTCCTTCAGCATCAAGGAAAAGCGATTTTAAACGAAATCGAAAGGATAAAATTTAAGGACCGAAAAAACCGTGAACAACCATCGTTGATTTTTTCTTCGAGATTTTTTCGTTGAAATTTTGACCAAAACTTACAAATACAGGACAAAATTAAAAGTTATCCTTTTCCAAAAAAAAACTTGATATCTTCGTCTGTTGGTCCTTCAGCATCAAGGAAAAGCGATTTTAAACGAAATCGAAAGGATAAAATTTAAGGGCCGAAAAAAACCGTGAACTAACAATCGTTGATTTTTTCTTCGAGATTTTTTCGTTGAAATTTTGACCAAAACTTACAAATACAGGACAAAATTCAAAGTTATCCTTTTCGAAAAAAAACTTGATATCTTCGTCTGTTGGTCCTTCAGCATCAAGGAAAAGAGATTTTAAACGAAATCGAAAGGATAAAATTTAAGGACCGAAAAAAACCGTGAACTAACCATCGTTGATTTTTTCTTCGAGATTTTTTCGTTGAAATTTTGACCAAAACTTACAAATACAGGACAAAATTAAAAGTTATCCTTTTCCAAAAAAAACTTGATATCTTCGTCTGTTGGTCCTTCAGCATCAAGGAAAGGAGATTTTAAACGAAATCGAAAGGATAAAATTTAAGGACGGAAAAAAACCGTGAACTAACCATCGTTGATTTTTTCTTCGAGATTTTTTTGTTGAAATTTTGACCAAAACTTACAAATACAGGACAAAATTAAAAGTTATCCTTTTCGAAAAAAAACTTGATATCTTCGTCTGTTGGTCCTTCAGCATCAAGGAAAAGAGATTTTAAACGAAATCAAAAGGATAAAATTTAAGGGCCGAAAAAAACCGTGAACTAACCATCGTTGATTTTTTCTTCGAGATTTTTTCGTTGAAATTTTGACCAAAACTTACAAATACAGGACAAAATTAAAAGTTATCCTTTTCCAAAAAAAACTTGATATCTTCGTCTGTTGGTCCTTCAGCATCAAGGAAAAGAGATTTTAAACGAAATAGAAAGGATAAAATTTAAGGGCCGAAAAAAACCGTGAACTAACAATCGTTGATTTTTTCTTCGAGATTTTTTCGTTGAAATTTTGACCAAATCTTACAAATACAGGACAAAATTAAAAGTTATCCTTTCCCAAAAAAAAACTTGATATCTTCGTCTGTTGGTCCTTCAGCATCAAGGAAAAGCGATTTTAAACGAAATCGAAAGGATAAAATTTAAGGGCCGAAAAAAACCGTGAACTAACCATCGTTGATTTTTTCTTCGAGATTTTTTCGTTGAAATTTTGACCAAAACTTACAAATACAGGACAAAATTAAAAGTTATCCTTTTCGAAAAAAAACTTGATATCTTCGTCTGTTGGTCCTTCAGCATCAAGGAAAAGCGATTTTAAACGAAATCGAAAGGATAAAATTTAAGGACCGAAAAAAACCGTGAACTAACCATCGTTGATTTTTTCTTCGAGATTTTTTCGTTGAAATTTTGACCAAAACTTACAAATACAGGACAAAATTAAAAGTTATCCTTTCCCAAAAAAAACTTGATATCTTCGTCTGTTGGTCCTTCAGCATCAAGGAAAAGAGATTTTAAACGAAATCGAAAGGATAAAATTTAAGGGCCGAAAAAAACCGTGAACTAACCATCGTTGATTTTTTCTTCGAGATTTTTTCGTTGAAATTTTGACCAAAACTTACAAATACAGGACAAAATTAAAAGTTATCCTTTTCCAAAAAAAACTTTATATCTTCGTCTGTTGGTCCTTCAGCATCAAGGAAAAGCGATTTTAAACGAAATCGAAAGGATAAAATTTAAGGGCCGAAAAAAACCGTGAACTAACAATCGTTGATTTTTTCTTCGAGATTTTTTCGTTGAAATTTTGACCAAAACTTACAAATACAGGACAAAATTAAAAGTTATCCTTTTCCAAAAAAAACTTGATATCTTCGTCTGTTGGTCCTTCAGCATCAAGGAAAAGAGATTTTAAACGAAATCGAAAGGATAAAATTTAAGGACCGAAAAAAACCGTGAACTAACCATCGTTGATTTTTTCTTCGAGATTTTTTCGTTGAAATTTTGACCAAAACTTACAAATACAGGACAAAATTAAAAGTTATCCTTTTCGAATAAAAACTTGATATCTTCGTCTGTTGGTCCTTCAGCATCAAGGAAAAGAGATTTTAAACGAAATCAAAAGGATAAAATTTAAGGACCGAAAAAACCGTGAACTAACAATCGTTGATTTTTTCTTCGAGATTTTTTCGTTGAAATTTTGACCAAAACTTACAAATACAGGACAAAATTAAAAGTTATCCTTTTCCAAAAAAAACTTGATATCTTCGTCTGTTGGTCCTTAAGCATCAAGGAAAAGAGATTTTAAACGAAATCGAAAGGATAAAATTTAAGGACCGAAAAAAACCGTGAACTAACCATCGTTGATTTTTTCTTCGAGATTTTTTCGTTGAAATTTTGACCAAAACTTACAAATACAGGACAAAATTAAAAGTTATCCTTTTCGAATAAAAACTTGATATCTTCGTCTGTTGGTCCTTCAGCATCAAGGAAAAGAGATTTTAAACGAAATCGAAAGGATAAAATTTAAGGACCGAAAAAAACCGTGAACTAACAATCGTTGATTTTTTCTTCGAGATTTTTTCGTTGAAATTTTGACCAAAACTTACAAATACAGGACAAAATTAAAAGTTATCCTTTTCCAAAAAAAACTTGATATCTTCGTCTGTTGGTCCTTCAGCATCAAGGAAAAGCGATTTTAAACGAAATCGAAAGGATAAAATTTAAGGACCGAAAAAACCGTGAACTAACCATCGTTGATTTTTTCTTCGAGATTTTTTCGTTGAAATTTTGACCAAAACTTACAAATACAGGACAAAATTAAAAGTTATCCTTTTCCAAAAAAAAACTTGATATCTTCGTCTGTTGGTCCTTCAGCATCAAGGAAAAGCGATTTTAAACGAAATCGAAAGGATAAAATTTAAGGGCCGAAAAAAACCGTGAACTAACAATCGTTGATTTTTTCTTCGAGATTTTTTCGTTGAAATTTTGACCAAAACTTACAAATACAGGACAAAATTAAAAGTTATCCTTTTCGAAAAAAAACTTGATATCTTCGTCTGTTGGTCCTTCAGCATCAAGGAAAAGAGATTTTAAACGAAATCGAAAGGATAAAATTTAAGGACCGAAAAAAACCGTGAACTAACCATCGTTGATTTTTTCTTCGAGATTTTTTCGTTGAAATTTTGACCAAAACTTACAAATACAGGACAAAATTAAAAGTTATCCTTTTCCAAAAAAAACTTGATATCTTCGTCTGTTGGTCCTTCAGCATCAAGGAAAGGAGATTTTAAACGAAATCGAAAGGATAAAATTTAAGGACGGAAAAAAACCGTGAACTAACCATCGTTGATTTTTTCTTCGAGATTTTTTTGTTGAAATTTTGACCAAAACTTACAAATACAGGACAAAATTAAAAGTTATCCTTTTCGAAAAAAAACTTGATATCTTCGTCTGTTGGTCCTTCAGCATCAAGGAAAAGAGATTTTAAACGAAATCAAAAGGATAAAATTTAAGGGCCGAAAAAAACCGTGAACTAACCATCGTTGATTTTTTCTTCGAGATTTTTTCGTTGAAATTTTGACCAAAACTTACAAATACAGGACAAAATTAAAAGTTATCCTTTTCCAAAAAAAACTTGATATCTTCGTCTGTTGGTCCTTCAGCATCAAGGAAAAGAGATTTTAAACGAAATAGAAAGGATAAAATTTAAGGGCCGAAAAAAACCGTGAACTAACAATCGTTGATTTTTTCTTCGAGATTTTTTCGTTGAAATTTTGACCAAATCTTACAAATACAGGACAAAATTAAAAGTTATCCTTTCCCAAAAAAAAACTTGATATCTTCGTCTGTTGGTCCTTCAGCATCAAGGAAAAGCGATTTTAAACGAAATCGAAAGGATAAAATTTAAGGGCCGAAAAAAACCGTGAACTAACCATCGTTGATTTTTTCTTCGAGATTTTTTCGTTGAAATTTTGACCAAAACTTACAAATACAGGACAAAATTAAAAGTTATCCTTTTCGAAAAAAAACTTGATATCTTCGTCTGTTGGTCCTTCAGCATCAAGGAAAAGCGATTTTAAACGAAATCGAAAGGATAAAATTTAAGGACCGAAAAAAACCGTGAACTAACCATCGTTGATTTTTTCTTCGAGATTTTTTCGTTGAAATTTTGACCAAAACTTACAAATACAGGACAAAATTAAAAGTTATCCTTTCCCAAAAAAAACTTGATATCTTCGTCTGTTGGTCCTTCAGCATCAAGGAAAAGAGATTTTAAACGAAATCGAAAGGATAAAATTTAAGGGCCGAAAAAAACCGTGAACTAACCATCGTTGATTTTTTCTTCGAGATTTTTTCGTTGAAATTTTGACCAAAACTTACAAATACAGGACAAAATTAAAAGTTATCCTTTTCGAAAAAAAACTTGATATCTTCGTCTGTTGGTCCTTCAGCATCAAGGAAAAGAGATTTTAAACGAAATCAAAAGGATAAAATTTAAGGGCCGAAATAAACCGTGAACTAACCATCGTTGATTTTTTCTTCGAGATTTTTTCGTTGAAATTTTGACCAAAACTTACAAATACAGGACAAAATTAAAAGTTATCCTTTTCGAATAAAAACTTGATATCTTCGTCTGTTGGTCCTTCAGCATCAAGGAAAAGAGATTTTAAACGAAATCAAAAGGATAAAATTTAAGGGCCGAAAAAAACCGTGAACTAACCATCGTTGATTTTTTCTTCGAGATTTTTTCGTTGAAATTTTGACCAAAACTTACAAATACAGGACAAAATTAAAAGTTATCCTTTTCCAAAAATAACTTGATATCTTCGTCTGTTGGTCCTTCAGCATCAAGGAAAAGCGATTTTAAACGAAATCGAAAGGATAAAATTTAAGGACCGAAAAAAACCGTGAACTAACCATCGTTGATTTTTTCTTCGAGATTTTTTCGTTGAAATTTTGACCAAAACTTACAAATACAGGACAAAATTAAAAGTTATCCTTTTCCAAAAAAAACTTTATATCTTCGTCTGTTGGTCCTTCAGCATCAAGGAAAAGCGATTTTAAACGAAATCGAAAGGATAAAATTTAAGGGCCGAAAAAAACCGTGAACTAACAATCGTTGATTTTTTCTTCGAGATTTTTTCGTTGAAATTTTGACCAAATCTTACAAATACAGGACAAAATTAAAAGTTATCCTTTTCCAAAAAAAACTTGATATCTTCGTCTGTTGGTCCTTCAGCATCAAGGAAAAGCGATTTTAAACGAAATCGAAAGGATAAAATTTAAGGACCGAAAAAACCGTGAACTAACCATCGTTGATTTTTTCTTCGAGATTTTTTCGTTGAAATTTTGACCAAAACTTACAAATACAGGACAAAATTAAAAGTTATCCTTTTCCAAAAAAAAACTTGATATCTTCGTCTGTTGGTCCTTCAGCATCAAGGAAAAGCGATTTTAAACGAAATCGAAAGGATAAAATTTAAGGGCCGAAAAAAACCGTGAACTAACAATCGTTGATTTTTTCTTCGAGATTTTTTCGTTGAAATTTTGACCAAAACTTACAAATACAGGACAAAATTAAAAGTTATCCTTTTCGAAAAAAAACTTGATATCTTCGTCTGTTGGTCCTTCAGCATCAAGGAAAAGAGATTTTAAACGAAATCGAAAGGATAAAATTTAAGGACCGAAAAAAACCGTGAACTAACCATCGTTGATTTTTTCTTCGAGATTTTTTCGTTGAAATTTTGACCAAAACTTACAAATACAGGACAAAATTAAAAGTTATCCTTTTCCAAAAAAAACTTGATATCTTCGTCTGTTGGTCCTTCAGCATCAAGGAAAGGAGATTTTAAACGAAATCGAAAGGATAAAATTTAAGGACGGAAAAAAACCGTGAACTAACCATCGTTGATTTTTTCTTCGAGATTTTTTTGTTGAAATTTTGACCAAAACTTACAAATACAGGACAAAATTAAAAGTTATCCTTTTCGAAAAAAAACTTGATATCTTCGTCTGTTGGTCCTTCAGCATCAAGGAAAAGAGATTTTAAACGAAATCAAAAGGATAAAATTTAAGGGCCGAAAAAAACCGTGAACTAACCATCGTTGATTTTTTCTTCGAGATTTTTTCGTTGAAATTTTGACCAAAACTTACAAATACAGGACAAAATTAAAAGTTATCCTTTTCCAAAAAAAACTTGATATCTTCGTCTGTTGGTCCTTCAGCATCAAGGAAAAGAGATTTTAAACGAAATAGAAAGGATAAAATTTAAGGGCCGAAAAAAACCGTGAACTAACAATCGTTGATTTTTTCTTCGAGATTTTTTCGTTGAAATTTTGACCAAATCTTACAAATACAGGACAAAATTAAAAGTTATCCTTTCCCAAAAAAAAACTTGATATCTTCGTCTGTTGGTCCTTCAGCATCAAGGAAAAGCGATTTTAAACGAAATCGAAAGGATAAAATTTAAGGGCCGAAAAAAACCGTGAACTAACCATCGTTGATTTTTTCTTCGAGATTTTTTCGTTGAAATTTTGACCAAAACTTACAAATACAGGACAAAATTAAGAGTTATCCTTTTCGAAAAAAAACTGGATATCTTTGTCTGTTGGTCCTTCAGCATCAAGGAAAAGAGATTTTAAACGAAATCGAAAGGATAAAATTTAAGGACCGAAAAAAACCGTGAACTAACCATCGTTGATTTTTTCTTCGAGATTTTTTCGTTGAAATTTTGACCAAAACTTACAAATACAGGACAAAATTAAAAGTTATCCTTTTCCAAAAAAAAAACTTGATATCTTCGTCTGTTGGTCCTTCAGCATCAAGGAAAAGCGATTTTAAACGAAATCGAAAGGATAAAATTTAAGGACCGAAAAAAACCGTGAACTAACCATCGTTGATTTTTTCTTCGAGATTTTTTCGTTGAAATTTTGACCAAAACTTACAAATACAGGACAAAATTAAAAGTTATCCTTTTCGAAAAAAAACTTGATATCTTCGTCTGTTGGTCCTTCAGCATCAAGGAAAAGAGATTTTAAACGTAATCGAAAGGATAAAATTTAAGGACCGAAAAAAACCGTGAACTAACCATCGTTGATTTTTTCTTCGAGATTTTTTCGTTGAAATTTTGACCAAAACTTACAAATACAGGACAAAATTAAAAGTTATCCTTTTCCAAAAAAAACTTGATATCTTCGTCTGTTGGTCCTTCAGCATCAAGGAAAGGAGATTTTAAACGAAATCGAAAGGATAAAATTTAAGGACGGAAAAAAACCGTGAACTAACCATCGTTGATTTTTTCTTCGAGATTTTTTTGTTGAAATTTTGACCAAAACTTACAAATACAGGACAAAATTAAAAGTTATCCTTTTCGAAAAAAAACTTGATATCTTCGTCTGTTGGTCCTTCAGCATCAAGGAAAAGAGATTTTAAACGAAATCAAAAGGATAAAATTTAAGGGCCGAAAAAAACCGTGAACTAACCATCGTTGATTTTTTCTTCGAGATTTTTTCGTTGAAATTTTGACCAAAACTTACAAATACAGGACAAAATTAAAAGTTATCCTTTTCCAAAAAAAACTTGATATCTTCGTCTGTTGGTCCTTCAGCATCAAGGAAAAGAGATTTTAAACGAAATAGAAAGGATAAAATTTAAGGGCCGAAAAAAACCGTGAACTAACAATCGTTGATTTTTTCTTCGAGATTTTTTCGTTGAAATTTTGACCAAATCTTACAAATACAGGACAAAATTAAAAGTTATCCTTTCCCAAAAAAAAACTTGATATCTTCGTCTGTTGGTCCTTCAGCATCAAGGAAAAGCGATTTTAAACGAAATCGAAAGGATAAAATTTAAGGGCCGAAAAAAACCGTGAACTAACCATCGTTGATTTTTTCTTCGAGATTTTTTCGTTGAAATTTTGACCAAAACTTACAAATACAGGACAAAATTAAAAGTTATCCTTTTCGAAAAAAAACTTGATATCTTCGTCTGTTGGTCCTTCAGCATCAAGGAAAAGCGATTTTAAACGAAATCGAAAGGATAAAATTTAAGGGCCGAAAAAAACCGTGAACTAACTATCGTTGATTTTTTCTTCGAGATTTTTTCGTTGAAATTTTGACCAAAACTTACAAATACAGGACAAAATTAAGAGTTATCCTTTTCGAAAAAAAACTGGATATCTTTGTCTGTTGGTCCTTCAGCATCAAGGAAAAGAGATTTTAAACGAAATCGAAAGGTTAAATTTAAGGACCGAAATAAACCGTGAACTAACCATCGTTGATTTTTTCTTCGAGATTTTTTCGTTGAAATTTTGACCAAAACTTACAAATACAGGACAAAATTAAAAGTTATCCTTTTCCAAAAAAAAACTTGATATCTTCGTCTGTTGGTCCTTCAGCATCAAGGAAAAGCGATTTTAAACGAAATCGAAAGGATAAAATTTAAGGGCCGAAAAAAACCGTGAACTAACCATCGTTGATTTTTTCTTCGAGATTTTTTCGTTGAAATTTTGACCAAAACTTACAAATACAGGACAAAATTAAAAGTTATCCTTTTCGAAAAAAAACTTGATATCTTCGTCTGTTGGTCCTTCAGCATCAAGGAAAAGCGATTTTAAACGAAATCGAAAGGATAAAATTTAAGGACCGAAAAAAACCGTGAACTAACCATCGTTGATTTTTTCTTCGAGATTTTTTCGTTGAAATTTTGACCAAAACTTACAAATACAGGACAAAATTAAAAGTTATCCTTTTCCAAAAAAAACTTGATATCTTCGTCTGTTGGTCCTTCAGCATCAAGGAAAAGCGATTTTAAACGAAATCGAAAGGATAAAATTTAAGGACCGAAAAAAACCGTGAACTAACCATCGTTGATTTTTTCTTCGAGATTTTTTGTTGAAATTTTGACCAAAACCTACAAATACAGGACAAAATTAAAAGTTATCCTTTCCCAAAAAAAAACTTGATATCTTCGTCTGTTGGTCCTTCAGCATCAAGGAAAAGCGATTTTAAACGAAATCGAAAGGATAAAATTTAAGGGCCGAAAAAAACCGTGAACTAACCATCGTTGATTTTTTCTTCGAGATTTTTTCGTTGAAATTTTGACCAAAACTTACAAATACAGGACAAAATTAAGAGTTATCCTTTTCGAAAAAAAACTGGATATCTTTGTCTAATGGTCCTTCAGCATCAAGGAAAAGAGATTTTAAACGAAATCGAAAGGATAAAATTTAAGGACCGAAAAAAACCGTGAACTAACCATCGTTGATTTTTTCTTCGAGATTTTTTCGTTGAAATTTTGACCAAAATTTACAAATACAGGACAAAATTAAAAGTTATCCTTTTCCAAAAAAAAAACTTGATATCTTCGTCTGTTGGTCCTTCAGCATCAAGGAAAAGCGATTTTAAACGAAATCGAAAGGATAAAATTTAAGGACCGAAAAAAACCGTGAACTAACCATCGTTGATTTTTTCTTCGAGATTTTTTGTTGAAATTTTGACCAAAACTTACAAATACAGGACAAAATTAAAAGTTATCCTTTCCCAAAAAAAAACTTGATGTCTTCGTCTGTTGGTCCTTCAGCATCAAGGAAAAGCGATTTTTAACGAAATCGAAAGGATAAAATTTAAGGACCGAAAAAAACCGTGAACTAACAATCGTTGATTTTTTCTTCGAGATTTTTTCGTTGAAATTTTGACCAAAACTTACAAATACAGGACAAAATTAAAAGTTATCCTTTTCCAAAAAAAACTTGATATCTTCGTCTGTTGGTCCTTCAGCATCAAGGAAAAGAGATTTTAACGAAATCGAAAGGATAAAATTTAAGGGCCGAAAAAAACCGTGAACTAACCATCGTTGATTTTTTCTTCGAGATTTTTTCGTTGAAATTTTGACCAAAACTTACAAATACAGGACAAAATTAAAAGTTATCCTTTTCCAAAAAAAACTTGATATCTTCGTCTGTTGGTCCTTCAGCATCAAGGAAAAGCGATTTTAAACGAAATCGAAAGGATAAAATTTAAGGGCCGAAAAAAACCGTGAACTAACCATCGTTGATTTTTTCTTTGAGATTTTTTCGTTGAAATTTTGACCAAAACTTACAAATACAGGACAAAATTAAAAGTTATCCTTTTCGAAAAAAAACTTGATCTCTTCGTCTGTTGGTCCTTCAGCATCAAGGAAAAGTGATTTTAAACGAAATCGAAAGGATAAAATTTAAGGGCCGAAACAAACCGTGAACTAACCATCGTTGATTTTTTCTTTGAGATTTTTTCGTTGAAATTTTGACCAAAACTTACAAATACAGGACAAAATTAAAAGTTATCCTTTTCGAAAAAAAACTTGATATCTTCGTCTGTTGGTCCTTCAGCATCAAGGAAAGGAGATTTTAAACGAAATCGAAAGGATAAAATTTAAGGACGGAAAAAAACCGTGAACTAACCATCGTTGATTTTTTCTTCGAGATTTTTTCGTTGAAATTTTGACCAAAACTTACAAATACAGGACAAAATTAAAAGTTATCCTTTTCCAAAAAAAACTTGATATCTTCGTCTGTTGGTCCTTCAGCATCAAGGAAAAGAGATTTTAAACGAAATCGAAAGGATAAAATTTAAGGGCCGAAAAAAACCGTGAACTAACCATCGTTGATTTTTTCTTCGAGATTTTTTCGTTGAAATTTTGACCAAAACTTACAAATACAGGACAAAATTAAAAGTTATCCTTTTCCAAAAAAAAACTTGATATCTTCGTCTGTTGGTCCTTCAGCATCAAGGAAAAGCGATTTTAAACGAAATCGAAAGGATAAAATTTAAGGGCCGAAAAAAACCGTGAACTAACCATCGTTGATTTTTTCTTCGAGATTTTTTCGTTGAAATTTTGACCAAAACTTACAAATACAGGACAAAATTAAAAGTTATCCTTTTCGAAAAAAAACTTGATATCTTCGTCTGTTGGTCCTTCAGCATCAAGGAAAAGCGATTTTAAACGAAATCGAAAGGATAAAATTTAAGGACCGAAAAAAACCGTGAACTAACCATCGTTGATTTTTTCTTCGAGATTTTTTCGTTGAAATTTTGACCAAAACTTACAAATAAGGGACAAAATTAAAAGTTATCCTTTTCCAAAAAAAAACTTGATATCTTCGTCTGTTGGTCCTTCAGCATCAAGGAAAAGCGATTTTAAACGAAATCGAAAGGATAAAATTTAAGGGCCGAAAAAAACCGTGAACTAACAATCGTTGATTTTTTCTTCGAGATTTTTTCGTTGAAATTTTGACCAAAACTTACAAATACAGGACAAAATTAAGAGTTATCCTTTTCGAAAAAAAACTGGATATCTTTGTCTGTTGGTCCTTCAGCATCAAGGAAAAGAGATTTTAAACGAAATCGAAAGGATAAAATTTAAGGACCGAAAAAAACCGTGAACTAACCATCGTTGATTTTTTCTTCGAGATTTTTTCGATGAAATTTGGACCAAAACTTACAAATACAGGACAAAATTAAAAGTTATCCTTTTCCAAAAAAAAAACTTGATATCTTCGTCTGTTGGTCCTTCAGCATCAAGGAAAAGCGATTTTAAACGAAATCGAAAGGATAAAATTTAAGGACCGAAAAAAACCGTGAACTAACCATCGTTGATTTTTTCTTCGAGATTTTTTCGTTGAAATTTTGACCAAAACTTACAAATACAGGACAAAATTAAAAGTTATCCTTTTCCAAAAAAAACTTGATATCTTCGTCTGTTGGTCCTTCAGCATCAAGGAAAAGCGATTTTAAACGAAATCGAAAGGATAAAATTTAAGGACCGAAAAAAACCGTGAACTAACCATCGTTGATTTTTTCTTCGAGATTTTTTGTTGAAATTTTGACCAAAACTTACAAATACAGGACAAAATTAAAAGTTATCCTTTCCCAAAAAAAAACTTGATGTCTTCGTCTGTTGGTCCTTCAGCATCAAGGAAAAGCGATTTTAAACGAAATCGAAAGGATAAAATTTAAGGGCCGAAAAAAACCGTGAACTAACCATCGTTGATTTTTTCTTCGAGATTTTTTCGTTGAAATTTTGACCAAAACTTACAAATACAGGACAAAATTAAAAGTTATCCTTTTCCAAAAAAAACTTGATATCTTCGTCTGTTGGTCCTTCAGCATCAAGGAAAAGCGATTTTAAACGAAATCGAAAGGATAAAATTTAAGGGCCGAAAAAAACCGTGAACTAACCATCGTTGATTTTTTCTTCGAGATTTTTTCGTTGAAATTTTGACCAAAACTTACAAATACAAGACAAAATTAAGAGTTATCCTTTTCGAAAAAAAACTGGATATCTTTGTCTGATGGTCCTTCAGCATCAAGGAAAAGAGATTTTAAACGAAATCGAAAGGATAAAATTTAAGGACCGAAAAAAACCGTGAACTAACCATCGTTGATTTTTTCTTCGAGATTTTTTCGTTGAAATTTTGACCAAAACTTACAAATACAGGACAAAATTAAAAGTTATCCTTTTCCAAAAAAAAAACTTGATATCTTCGTCTGTTGGTCCTTCAGCATCAAGGAAAAGCGATTTTAAACGAAATCGAAAGGATAAAATTTAAGGACCGAAAAAAACCGTGAACTAACCATCGTTGATTTTTTCTTCGAGATTTTTTCGTTGAAATTTTGACCAAAACTTACAAATACAGGACAAAATTAAAAGTTATCCTTTTCGAAAAAAAACTTGATCTCTTCGTCTGTTGGTCCTTCAGCATCAAGGAAAAGTGATTTTAAACGAAATCGAAAGGATAAAATTTAAGGACCGAAAAAAACCGTGAACTAACCATCGTTGATTTTTTCTTCGAGATTTTTTCGTTGAAATTTTGACCAAAACTTACAAATACAGGACAAAATTAAAAGTTATCCTTTTCCAAAAAAAACTTGATATCTTCGTCTGTTGGTCCTTCAGCATCAAGGAAAAGCGATTTTAAACGAAATCGAAAGGATAAAATTTAAGGACCGAAAAAAACCGTGAACTAACCATCGTTGATTTTTTCTTCGAGATTTTTTCGTTGAAATTTTGACCAAAACTTACAAATACAGGACAAAATTAAAAGTTATCCTTTTCCAAAAAAAACTTAATATCTTCGTCTGTTGATCCTTCGGCATCAAGGAAAAGCGATTTTAAACGAAATCGAAAGGATAAAATTTAAGGACCGAAAAAAACCGTGAACTAACCATCGTTGATTTTTTCTTCGAGATTTTTTCGTTGAAATTTTGACCAAAACTTACAAATACAGGACAAAATTAAAAGTTATCCTTTTCCAAAAAAAACTTGATATCTTCGTCTGTTGGTCCTACAGCATCAAGGAAAAGAGATTTTAAACGAAATCGAAAGGATAAAATTTAAGGGCCGAAAAAAACCGTGAACTAACCATCGTTGATTTTTTCTTCGAGATTTTTTCGTTGAAATTTTGACCAAAACTTACAAATACAGGACAAAATTAAAAGTTATCCTTTTCCAAAAAAAACTTGATATCTTCGTCTGTTGGTCCTTCAGCATCAAGGAAAAGCGATTTTAAACGAAATCGAAAGGATAAAATTTAAGGGCCGAAAAAAACCGTGAACTAACCATCGTTGATTTTTTCTTTGAGATTTTTTCGTTGAAATTTTGACCAAAACTTACAAATACAGGACAAAATTAAAAGTTATCCTTTTCGAAAAAAAACTTGATCTCTTCGTCTGTTGGTCCTTCAGCATCAAGGAAAAGTGATTTTAAACGAAATCGAAAGGATAAAATTTAAGGACGGAAAAAAACCGTGAACTAACCATCGTTGATTTTTTCTTCGAGATTTTTTCGTTGAAATTTTGACCAAAACTTACAAATACAGGACAAAATTAAAAGTTATCCTTTTCCAAAAAAAACTTGATATCTTCGTCTGTTGGTCCTACAGCATCAAGGAAAAGAGATTTTAAACGAAATCGAAAGGATAAAATTTAAGGGCCGAAAAAAACCGTGAACTAACCATCGTTGATTTTTTCTTCGAGATTTTTCGTTGAAATTTTGACCAAAACTTACAAATACAGGACAAAATTAAAAGTTATCCTTTTCCAAAAAAAACTTGATATCTTCGTCTGTTGGTCCTTCAGCATCAAGGAAAAGCGATTTTAAACGAAATCGAAAGGATAAAATTTAAGGGCCGAAAAAAACCGTGAACTAACCATCGTTGATTTTTTCTTTGAGATTTTTTCGTTGAAATTTTGACCAAAACTTACAAATACAGGACAAAATTAAAAGTTATCCTTTTCGAAAAAAAACTTGATATCTTCGTCTGTTGGTCCTTCAGCATCAAGGAAAAGAGATTTTAAACGAAATCAAAAGGATAAAATTTAAGGGCCGAAAAAAACCGTGAACTAACCATCGTTGATTTTTTCTTCGAGATTTTTTCGTTGAAATTTTGACCAAAACTTACAAATACAGGACAAAATTAAAAGTTATCCTTTTCCAAAAAAAAACTTGATATCTTCGTCTGTTGGTCCTTCAGCATCAAGGAAAAGCGATTTTAAACGAAATCGAAAGGATAAAATTTAAGGACCGAAAAAAACCGTGAACTAACAATCGTTGATTTTTTCTTCGAGATTTTTTCGTTGAAATTTTGACCAAAACTTACAAATACAGGACAAAATTAAAAGTTATCCTTTTCGAAAAAAAACTTGATATCTTCGTCTGTTGGTCCTTCAGCATCAAGGAAAAGAGATTTTAAACGAAATCGAAAGGATAAAATTTAAGGGCCGAAAAAAACCGTGAACTAACCATCGTTGATTTTTTCTTCGAGATTTTTTCGTTGAAATTTTGACCAAAACTTACAAATACAGGACAAAATTAAAAGTTATCCTTTTCCAAAAAAAACTTTATATCTTCGTCTGTTGGTCCTTCAGCATCAAGGAAAAGCGATTTTAAACGAAATCGAAAGGATAAAATTTAAGGGCCGAAAAAAACCGTGAACTAACCATCGTTGATTTTTTCTTCGAGATTTTTTCGTTGAAATTTTGACCAAAACTTACAAATACAGGACAAAATTAAAAGTTATCCTTTTCCAAAAAAAACTTGATATCTTCGTCTGTTGGTCCTTCAGCATCAAGGAAAAGAGATTTTAAACGAAATCGAAAGGATAAAATTTAAGGACCGAAAAAAACCGTGAACTAACCATCGTTGATTTTTTCTTCGAGATTTTTTCGTTGAAATTTTGACCAAAACTTACAAATACAGGACAAAATTAAAAGTTATCCTTTTCCAAAAAAAAACTTGATTTCTTCGTCTGTTGGTCCTTCAGCATCAAGGAAAAGCGATTTTAAACGAAATCGAAAGGATAAAATTTAAGGGCCGAAAAAAACCGTGAACTAACAATCGTTGATTTTTTCTTCGAGATTTTTTCGTTGAAATTTTGACCAAAACTTACAAATACAGGACAAAGTTAAAAGTTATCCTTTTCCAAAAAAAACCTTATATCTTCGTCTGTTGGTCCTTCAGCATCAAGGAAAAGCGATTTTAAACGAAATCGAAAGGATAAAATTTAAGGACCCAAAAAAACCAAGATTTAACCATCGTTGATTTTTTCTTCGAGATTTTTTCGTTGAAATTTTGACCAAAACTTACAAATACAGGACAAAATTAAAAGTTATCCTTTTCCAAAAAAAACTTGATATCTTCGTCTGTTGGTCCTTCAGCATCAAGGAAAAGAGATTTTAAACGAAATCGAAAGGATAAAATTTAAGGGCCGAAAAAAACCGTGAACTAACCATCGTTGATTTTTTCTTCGAGATTTTTTCGTTGAAATTTTGACCAAAACTTACAAATACAGGACAAAATTAAAAGTTATCCTTTTCCAAAAAAAACTTGATATCTTCGTCTGTTGGTCCTTCAGCATCAAGGAAAAGCGATTTTAAACGAAATCGAAAGGATAAAATTTAAGGACCGAAAAAAACCGTGAACTAACCATCGTTGATTTTTTCTTCGAGATTTTTTCGTTGAAATTTTGACCAAAACTTACAAATACAGGACAAAATTAAAAGTTATCCTTTTCCAAAAAAAACTTGATATCTTCGTCTGTTGGTCCTTCAGCATCAAGGAAAAGAGATTTTAAACGAAATCGAAAGGATAAAATTTAAGGGCCGAAAAAAACCGTGAACTAACCATCGTTGATTTTTTCTTCGAGATTTTTTCGTTGAAATTTTGACCAAAACTTACAAATACAGGACAAAATTTAAAGTTATCCTTTTCCAAAAAAAACTTTATATCTTCGTCTGTTGGTCCTTCAGCATCAAGGAAAAGCGATTTTAAACGAAATCGAAAGGATAAAATTTAAGGGCCGAAAAAAACCGTGAACTAACCATCGTTGATTTTTTCTTCGAGATTTTTTCGTTGAAATTTTGACCAAAACTTACAAATACAGGACAAAATTAAAAGTTATCCTTTTCCAAAAAAAACTTGATATCTTCGTCTGTTGGTCCTTCAGCATCAAGGAAAAGAGATTTTAAACGAAATCGAAAGGATAAAATTTAAGGGCCGAAAAAAACCGTGAACTAACCATCGTTGATTTTTTCTTCGAGATTTTTTCGTTGAAATTTTGACCAAAACTTACAAATACAGGACAAAATTAAAAGTTATCCTTTTCCAAAAAAAACTTTATATCTTCGTCTGTTGGTCCTTCAGCATCAAGGAAAAGCGATTTTAAACGAAATCGAAAGGATAAAATTTAAGGGCCGAAAAAAACCGTGAACTAACCATCGTTGATTTTTTCTTCGAGATTTTTTCGTTGAAATTTTGACCAAAACTTACAAATACAGGACAAAATTAAAAGTTATCCTTTTCCAAAAAAAACTTGATATCTTCGTCTGTTGGTCCTTCAGCATCAAGGAAAAGAGATTTTAAACGAAATCGAAAGGATAAAATTTAAGGACCGAAAAAAACCGTGAACTAACCATCGTTGATTTTTTCTTCGAGATTTTTTCGTTGAAATTTTGACCAAAACTTACAAATACAGGACAAAATTAAAAGTTATCCTTTTCCAAAAAAAAACTTGATATCTTCGTCTGTTGGTCCTTCAGCATCAAGGAAAACCGATTTTAAACGAAATCGAAAGGATAAAATTTAAGGGCCGAAAAAAACCGTGAACTAACAATCGTTGATTTTTTCTTCGAGATTTTTTCGTTGAATTTTTGACCAAAACTTACAAATACAGGACAAAGTTAAAAGTTATCCTTTTCCAAAAAAAACCTTATATCTTCGTCTGTTGGTCCTTCAGCATCAAGGAAAAGCGATTTTAAACGAAATCGAAAGGATAAAATTTAAGGACCGAAAAAAACCGTGATTTAACCATCGTTGATTTTTTCTTCGAGATTTTTTCGTTGAAATTTTGACCAAAACTTACAAATACAGGACAAAATTAAAAGATATCCTTTTCCAAAAAAAACTTGATATCTTCGTCTGTTGGTCCTTCAGCATCAAGGAAAAGCGATTTTAAACGAAATCGAAAGGAAAAAATTTAAGGACCGAAAAAAACCGTGAACTAACCATCGTTGATTTTTTCTTCGAGATTTTTTCGTTGAAATTTTGACCAAAACTTACAAATACAGGACAAAATTAAAAGTTATCCTTTTCCAAAAAAAACTTGATATCTTCGTCTGTTGGTCCTTCAGCATCAAGGAAAAGCGATTTTAAACGAAATCGAAAGGATAAAATTTAAGGACCGAAAAAAACCGTGAACTAACCATCGTTGATTTTTTCTTCGAGATTTTTTCGTTGAAATTTTGACCAAAACTTACAAATACAGGACAAAATTAAAAGTTATCCTTTTCCAAAAAAAACTTGATATCTTCGTCTGTTGGTCCTTCAGCATCAAGGAAAAGAGATTTTAAACGAAATCGAAAGGATAAAATTTAAGGGCCGAAAAAAACCGTGAACTAACCATCGTTGATTTTTTCTTCGAGATTTTTTCGTTGAAATTTTGACCAAAACTTACAAATACAGGACAAAATTTAAAGTTATCCTTTTCCAAAAAAAACTTTATATCTTCGTCTGTTGGTCCTTCAGCATCAAGGAAAAGCGATTTTAAACGAAATCGAAAGGATAAAATTTAAGGGCCGAAAAAAACCGTGAACTAACCATCGTTGATTTTTTCTTCGAGATTTTTTCGTTGAAATTTTGACCAAAACTTACAAATACAGGACAAAATTAAAAGTTATCCTTTTCCAAAAAAAACTTGATATCTTCGTCTGTTGGTCCTTCAGCATCAAGGAAAAGAGATTTTAAACGAAATCGAAAGGATAAAATTTAAGGGCCGAAAAAAACCGTGAACTAACCATCGTTGATTTTTTCTTCGAGATTTTTTCGTTGAAATTTTGACCAAAACTTACAAATACAGGACAAAATTAAAAGTTATCCTTTTCCAAAAAAAACTTTATATCTTCGTCTGTTGGTCCTTCAGCATCAAGGAAAAGCGATTTTAAACGAAATCGAAAGGATAAAATTTAAGGGCCGAAAAAAACCGTGAACTAACCATCGTTGATTTTTTCTTCGAGATTTTTTCGTTGAAATTTTGACCAAAACTTACAAATACAGGACAAAATTAAAAGTTATCCTTTTCCAAAAAAAACTTGATATCTTCGTCTGTTGGTCCTTCAGCATCAAGGAAAAGAGATTTTAAACGAAATCGAAAGGATAAAATTTAAGGACCGAAAAAAACCGTGAACTAACCATCGTTGATTTTTTCTTCGAGATTTTTTCGTTGAAATTTTGACCAAAACTTACAAATACAGGACAAAATTAAAAGTTATCCTTTTCCAAAAAAAAACTTGATATCTTCGTCTGTTGGTCCTTCAGCATCAAGGAAAACCGATTTTAAACGAAATCGAAAGGATAAAATTTAAGGGCCGAAAAAAACCGTGAACTAACAATCGTTGATTTTTTCTTCGAGATTTTTTCGTTGAATTTTTGACCAAAACTTACAAATACAGGACAAAGTTAAAAGTTATCCTTTTCCAAAAAAAACCTTATATCTTCGTCTGTTGGTCCTTCAGCATCAAGGAAAAGCGATTTTAAACGAAATCGAAAGGATAAAATTTAAGGACCGAAAAAAACCGTGATTTAACCATCGTTGATTTTTTCTTCGAGATTTTTTCGTTGAAATTTTGACCAAAACTTACAAATACAGGACAAAATTAAAAGATATCCTTTTCCAAAAAAAACTTGATATCTTCGTCTGTTGGTCCTTCAGCATCAAGGAAAAGCGATTTTAAACGAAATCGAAAGGAAAAAATTTAAGGACCGAAAAAAACCGTGAACTAACCATCGTTGATTTTTTCTTCGAGATTTTTTCGTTGAAATTTTGACCAAAACTTACAAATACAGGACAAAATTAAAAGTTATCCTTTTCCAAAAAAAACTTGATATCTTCGTCTGTTGGTCCTTCAGCATCAAGGAAAAGAGATTTTAAACGAAATCGAAAGGATAAAATTTAAGGGCCGAAAAAAACCGTGAACTATTCATCGTTGATTTTTTCTTCGAGATTTTTTCGTTGAAATTTTGACCAAAACTTACAAATACAGGACAAAATTAAAAGTTATCCTTTTCCAAAAAAAACTTGATATCTTCGTCTGTTGGTCCTTCAGCATCAAGGAAAAGCGATTTTAAACGAAATCGAAAGGATAAAATTTAAGGACCGAAAAAAACCGTGAACTAACCATCGTTGATTTTTTCTTCGAGATTTTTTCGTTGAAATTTTGACCAAAACTTACAAATACAGGACAAAATTAAAAGTTATCCTTTTCCAAAAAAAACTTGATATCTTCGTCTGTTGGTCCTTCAGCATCAAGGAAAAGAGATTTTAAACGAAATCGAAAGGATAAAATTTAAGGGCCGAAAAAAACCGTGAACTAACCATCGTTGATTTTTTCTTCGAGATTTTTTCGTTGAAATTTTGACCAAAACTTACAAATACAGGACAAAATTTAAAGTTATCCTTTTCCAAAAAAAACTTTATATCTTCGTCTGTTGGTCCTTCAGCATCAAGGAAAAGCGATTTTAAACGAAATCGAAAGGATAAAATTTAAGGGCCGAAAAAAACCGTGAACTAACCATCGTTGATTTTTTCTTCGAGATTTTTTCGTTGAAATTTTGACCAAAACTTACAAATACAGGACAAAATTAAAAGTTATCCTTTTCCAAAAAAAACTTGATATCTTCGTCTGTTGGTCCTTCAGCATCAAGGAAAGGAGATTTTAAACGAAATCGAAAGGATAAAATTTAAGGACGGAAAAAAACCGTGAACTAACCATCGTTGATTTTTTCTTCGAGATTTTTTCGTTGAAATTTTGACCAAAACTTACAAATACAGGACAAAATTAAAAGTTATCCTTTTCCAAAAAAAACTTTATATCTTCGTCTGTTGGTCCTTCAGCATCAAGGAAAAGCGATTTCAAACGAAATCGAAAAGATAAAATTTAAGGGCCGAAAAAAACCGTGAACTAACCATCGTTGATTTTTTCTTCGAGATTTTTTCGTTGAAATTTTGACCAAAACTTACAAATACAGGACAAAATTAAAAGTTATCCTTTTCCAAAAAAAACTTGATATCTTCGTCTGTTGGTCCTTCAGCATCAAGGAAAAGAGATTTTAAACGAAATCGAAAGGATAAAATTTAAGGACCGAAAAAAACCGTGAACTAACCATCGTTGATTTTTTCTTCGAGATTTTTTCGTTGAAATTTTGACCAAAACTTACAAATACAGGACAAAATTAAAAGTTATCCTTTTCCAAAAAAAAACTTGATATCTTCGTCTGTTGGTCCTTCAGCATCAAGGAGAAGCGATTTTAAACGAAATCGAAAGGATAAAATTTAAGGGCCGAAAAAAACCGTGAACTAACAATCGTTGATTTTTTCTTCGAGATTTTTTCGTTGAAATTTTGACCAAAACTTACAAATACAGGACAAAGTTAAAAGTTATCCTTTTCCAAAAAAAACCTTATATCTTCGTCTGTTGGTCCTTCAGCATCAAGGAAAAGCGATTTTAAACGAAATCGAAAGGATAAAATTTAAGGACCGAAAAAAACCGTGATTTAACCATCGTTGATTTTTTCTTCGAGATTTTTTCTTTGAAATTTTGACCAAAACTTACAAATACAGGACAAAATTAAAAGTTATCCTTTTCCAAAAAAAACTTGATATCTTCGTCTGTTGGTCCTTCAGCATCAAGGAAAAGCGATTTTAAACGAAATCGAAAGGATAAAATTTAAGGACCGAAAAAAACCGTGAACTAACCATCGTTGATTTTTTCTTCGAGATTTTTTCGTTGAAATTTTGACCAAAACTTACAAATACAGGACAAAATTAAAAGTTATCCTTTTCCAAAAAAAACTTGATATCTTCGTCTGTTGGTCCTTCAGAATCAAGGAAAAGAGATTTTAAACGAAATCGAAAGGATAAAATTTAAGGGCCGAAAAAAACCGTGAACTAACCATCGTTGATTTTTTCTTCGAGATTTTTTCGTTGAAATTTTGACCAAAACTTACAAATACAGGACAAAATTTAAAGTTATCCTTTTCCAAAAAAAACTTGATATCTTCGTCTGTTGGTCCTTCAGCATCAAGGAAAAGCGATTTTAAACGAAATCGAAAGGATAAAATTTAAGGACCGAAAAAAACCGTGAACTAACCATCGTTGATTTTTTCTTCGAGATTTTTTCGTTGAAATTTTGACCAAAACTTACAAATACAGGACAAAATTAAAAGTTATCCTTTTCCAAAAAAAACTTGATATCTTCGTCTGTTGGTCCTTCAGCATCAAGGAAAAGAGATTTTAAACGAAATCGAAAGGATAAAATTTAAGGGCCGAAAAAAACCGTGAACTAACCATCGTTGATTTTTTCTTCGAGATTTTTTCGTTGAAATTTTGACCAAAACTTACAAATACAGGACAAAATTAAAAGTTATCCTTTTCCAAAAAAAACTTGATATCTTCGTCTGTTGGTCCTTCAGCATCAAGGAAAAGCGATATTAAACGAAATCGAAAGGATAAAATTTAAGGACCGAAAAAAACCGTGAACTAACCATCGTTGATTTTTTCTTCGAGATTTTTTCGTTGAAATTTTGACCAAAACTTACAAATACAGGACAAAATTAAAAGTTATCCTTTTCCAAAAAAAACTTGATATCTTCGTCTGTTGGTCCTTCAGCATCAAGGAAAAGAGATTTTAAACGAAATCGAAAGGATAAAATTTAAGGACCGAAAAAAACCGTGAACTAACCATCGTTGATTTTTTCTTCGAGATTTTTTCGTTGAAATTTTGACCAAAACTTACAAATACAGGACAAAATTAAAAGTTATCCTTTTCCAAAAAAAAACTTGATATCTTCGTCTGTTGGTCCTTCAGCATCAAGGAAAAGCGATTTTAAACGAAATCGAAAGGATAAAATTTAAGGGCCGAAAAAAACCGTGAAGTAACAATCGTTGATTTTTTCTTCGAGATTTTTTCGTTGAAATTTTGACCAAAACTTACAAATACAGGACAAAGTTAAAAGTTATCCTTTTCCAAAAAAAACCTTATATCTTCGTCTGTTGGTCCTTCAGCATCAAGGAAAAGCGATTTTAAACGAAATCGAAAGGATAAAATTTAAGGACCGAAAAAAACCGTGATTTAACCATCGTTGATTTTTTCTTCGAGATTTTTTCTTTGAAATTTTGACCAAAACTTACAAATACAGGACAAAATTAAAAGTTATCCTTTTCCAAAAAAAACTTGATATCTTCGTCTGTTGGTCCTTCAGCATCAAGGAAAAGCGATTTTAAACGAAATCGAAAGGATAAAATTTAAGGACCGAAAAAAACCGTGAACTAACCATCGTTGATTTTTTCTTCGAGATTTTTTCGTTGAAATTTTGACCAAAACTTACAAATACAGGACAAAATTAAAAGTTATCCTTTTCCAAAAAAAACTTGATATCTTCGTCTGTTGGTCCTTCAGCATCAAGGAAAAGAGATTTTAAACGAAATCGAAAGGATAAAATTTAAGGACCGAAAAAAACCGTGAACTAACCATCGTTGATTTTTTCTTCGAGATTTTTTCGTTGAAATTTTGACCAAAACTTACAAATACAGGACAAAATTAAAAGTTATCCTTTTCCAAAAAAAAACTTGATATCTTCGTCTGTTGGTCCTTCAGCATCAAGGAAAAGCGATTTTAAACGAAATCGAAAGGATAAAATTTAAGGGCCGAAAAAAACCGTGAACTAACAATCGTTGATTTTTTCTTCGAGATTTTTTCGTTGAAATTTTGACCAAAACTTACAAATACAGGACAAAGTTAAAAGTTATCCTTTTCCAAAAAAAACCTTATATCTTCGTCTGTTGGTCCTTCAGCATCAAGGAAAAGCGATTTTAAACGAAATCGAAAGGATAAAATTTAAGGACCGAAAAAAACCGTGATTTAACCATCGTTGATTTTTTCTTCGAGATTTTTTCGTTGAAATTTTGACCAAAACTTACAAATACAGGACAAAATTAAAAGTTATCCTTTTCCAAAAAAAACTTGATATCTTCGTCTGTTGGTCCTTCAGCATCAAGGAAAAGAGATTTTAAACGAAATCGAAAGGATAAAATTTAAGGGCCGAAAAAAACCGTGAACTAACCATCGTTGATTTTTTCTTCGAGATTTTTTCGTTGAAATTTTGACCAAAACTTACAAATACAGGACAAAATTTAAAGTTATCCTTTTCCAAAAAAAACTTTATATCTTCGTCTGTTGGTCCTTCAGCATCAAGGAAAAGAGATTTTAAACGAAATCAAAAGGATAAAATTTAAGGGCCGAAAAAAACCGTGAACTAACCATCGTTGATTTTTTCTTCGAGATTTTTTCGTTGAAATTTTGACCAAAACTTACAAATACAGGACAAAATTAAAAGTTATCCTTTTCCAAAAAAAAACTTGATATCTTCGTCTGTTGGTCCTTCAGCATCAAGGAAAAGAGATTTTAAACGAAATCGAAAGGATAAAATTTAAGGGCCGAAAAAAACCGTGAACTAACCATCGTTGATTTTTTCTTCGAGATATTTTCGTTGAAATTTTGACCAAAACTTACAAATACAGGACAAAATTAAAAGTTATCCTTTTCCAAAAAAAACTTGATATCTTCGTCTGTTGGTCCTTCAGCATCAAGGAAAAGTGATTTTAAACGAAATCGAAAGGATAAAATTTAAGGACCGAAAAAAACCGTGAACTAACCATCGTTGATTTTTTTTCGAGATTTTTTCGTTGAAATTTTGACCAAAACTTACAAATACAGGACAAAATTAAAAGTTATCCTTTTCCAAAAAAAAACTTGATATCTTCGTCTGTTGGTCCTTCAGCATCAAGGAAAAGCGATTTTAAACGAAATCGAAAGGATAAAATTTAAGGACCGAAAAAAACCGTGAACTAACCATCGTTGATTTTTTCTTCGAGATTTTTTCGTTGAAATTTTGACCAAAACTTACAAATACAGGACAAAATTAAAAGTTATCCTTTTCGAAAAAAAACTTGATATCTTCGTCTGTTGGTCCTTCAGCATCAAGGAAAAGCGATTTTAAACGAAATCGAAAGGATAAAATTTAAGGGCCGAAACAAACCGTGAACTAACCATCGTTGATTTTTTCTTCGAGATTTTTTCGTTGAAATTTTGACCAAAACTTACAAATACAGGACAAAATTAAAAGTTATCCTTTTCGAAAAAAAAACTTGATATCTTCGTCTGTTGGTCCTTCAGCATCAAGGAAAAGAGATTTTAAACGAAATCGAAAGGATTAAATTTAAGGACCGAAAAAAACCGTGAACTAACCATCGTTGATTTTTTCTTCGAGATTTTTTCGTTGAAATTTTGACCAAAACTTACAAATACAGGACAAAATTAAAAGTTATCCTTTTCCAAAAAAAACTTGATATCTTCGTCTGTTGGTCCTTCAGCATCAAGGAAAAGCGATTTTAAACGAAATCGAAAGGATAAAATTTAAGGACCGAAAAAAACCGTGAACTAACCATCGTTGATTTTTTCTTCGAGATTTTTTCGTTGAAATTTTGACCAAAACTTACAAATACAGGACAAAATTAAAAGTTATCCTTTTCCAAAAAAAACTCGATATCTTCGTCTGTTGGTCCTTCAGCATCAAGGAAAAGAGATTTTAAACGAAATCGAAAGGATAAAATTTAAGGGCCGAAAAAAACCGTGAACTAACCATCGTTGATTTTTTCTTCGAGATTTTTTCGTTGAAATTTTGACCAAAACTTACAAATACAGGACAAAATTAAAAGTTATCCTTTTCCAAAAAAAACCTTATATCTTCGTCTGTTGGTCCTTCAGCATCAAGGAAAAGCGATTTTAAACGAAATCGAAAGGATAAAATTTAAGGACCGAAAAAAACCGTGAACTAACCATCGTTGATTTTTTTTCGAGATTTTTTCGTTGAAATTTTGACCAAAACTTACAAATACAGGACAAAAATAAAAGTTATCCTTTTCGAAAAAAAACTTGATATCTTCGTCTGTTGGTCCTTCAGCATCAAGGAAAAGCGATTTTAAACGAAATCGAAAGGATAAAATTTAAGGACCGAAAAAAACCGTGAACTAACCATCGTTGATTTTTTTTCGAGATTTTTTCGTTGAAATTTTGACCAAAACTTACAAATACAGGACAAAATTAAAAGTTATCCTTTTCCAAAAAAAAACTTGATATCTTCGTCTGTTGGTCCTTCAGCATCAAGGAAAAGCGATTTTAAACGAAATCGAAAGGATAAAATTTAAGGGCCGAAAAAAACCGTGAACTAACAATCGTTGATTTTTTCTTCGAGATTTTTTCGTTGAAATTTTGACCAAAACTTACAAATACAGGACAAAATTCAAAGTTATCCTTTTCCAAAAAAAACTTGATATCTTCGTCTGTTGGTCCTTCAGCATCAAGGAAAAGCGATTTTAAACGAAATCGAAAGGATAAAATTTAAGGACCGAAAAAAACCGTGAACTAACCATCGTTGATTTTTTCTTCGAGATTTTTTCGTTGAAATTTTGACCAAAACTTACAAATACAGGACAAAATTAAAAGTTATCCTTTTCCAAAAAAAACTCGATATCTTCGTCTGTTGGTCCTTCAGCATCAAGGAAAAGAGATTTTAAACGAAATCGAAAGGATAAAATTTAAGGGCCGAAAAAAACCGTGAACTAACCATCGTTGATTTTTTCTTCGAGATTTTTTCGTTGAAATTTTGACCAAAACTTACAAATACAGGACAAAATTAAAAGTTATCCTTTTCCAAAAAAAACCTTATATCTTCGTCTGTTGGTCCTTCAGCATCAAGGAAAAGCGATTTTAAACGAAATCGAAAGGATAAAATTTAAGGACCGAAAAAAACCGTGAACTAACCATCGTTGATTTTTTTTCGAGATTTTTTCGTTGAAATTTTGACCAAAACTTACAAATACAGGACAAAAATAAAAGTTATCCTTTTCGAAAAAAAACTTGATATCTTCGTCTGTTGGTCCTTCAGCATCAAGGAAAAGCGATTTTAAACGAAATCGAAAGGATAAAATTTAAGGACCGAAAAAAACCGTGAACTAACCATCGTTGATTTTTTTTCGAGATTTTTTCGTTGAAATTTTGACCAAAACTTACAAATACAGGACAAAATTAAAAGTTATCCTTTTCCAAAAAAAAACTTGATATCTTCGTCTGTTGGTCCTTCAGCATCAAGGAAAAGCGATTTTAAACGAAATCGAAAGGATAAAATTTAAGGGCCGAAAAAAACCGTGAACTAACAATCGTTGATTTTTTCTTCGAGATTTTTTCGTTGAAATTTTGACCAAAACTTACAAATACAGGACAAAATTCAAAGTTATCCTTTTCCAAAAAAAACTTGATATCTTCGTCTGTTGGTCCTTCAGCATCAAGGAAAAGCGATTTTAAACGAAATCGAAAGGATAAAATTTAAGGACCGAAAAAAACCGTGAACTAACCATCGTTGATTTTTTCTTCGAGATTTTTTCGTTGAAATTTTGACCAAAACTTACAAATACAGGACAAAATTAAAAGTTATCCTTTTCGAAAAAAAAACTTGATATCTTCGTCTGTTGGTCCTTCAGCATCAAGGAAAAGAGATTTTAAACGAAATCGAAAGGATAAAATTTAAGGACCGAAAAAAACCGTGAACTAACCATCGTTGATTTTTTCTTCGAGATTTTTTC
Source organism: Sisyra nigra (assembly GCA_958496155.1). NCBI lineage: Eukaryota > Metazoa > Arthropoda > Insecta > Neuroptera > Sisyridae > Sisyra > Sisyra nigra. Next base: position 522,005 of record OY292318.1, read on the forward strand.
GTTGAAATTTTGACCAAAACTTACAAATACAGGACAAAATTAAAAGTTATCCTTTTCGAAAAAAAACTTGATATCTTCGTCTGTTGGTCCTTCAGCATCAAGGAAAAGCGATTTTAAACGAAATCGAAAGGATAAAATTTAAGGACCGAAAAAAACCGTGAACTAACCATCGTTGATTTTTTCTTCGAGATTTTTTCGTTGAAATTTTGACCAAAACTTACAAATACAGGACAAAATTAAAAGTTATCCTTTTCCAAAAAAAACTCGATATCTTCGTCTGTTGGTCCTTCAGCATCAAGGAAAAGAGATTTTAAACGAAATCGAAAGGATAAAATTTAAGGGCCGAGAAAAACCGTGAACTAACCATCGTTGATTTTTTCTTCGAGATTTTTTCGTTGAAATTTTGACCAAAACTTACAAATACAGGACAAAATTCAAAATTATCCTTTTCCAAAAAAACTTGATATCTTCGTCTGTTGGTCCTTCAGCATCAAGGAAAAGCGATTTTAAACGAAATCGAAAGGATAAAATTTAAGGACCGAAAAAAACCTTGAACTAACCATCGTTGATTTTTTCTTCGAGATTTTTTCGTTGAAATTTTGACCAAAACTTACAAATACAGGACAAAATTAAAAGTTATCCTTTTCCAAAAAAAACTAGATATCTTCGTCTGTTGGTCCTTCAGCATCAAGGAAAAAAGATTTTAAACGAAATCGAAAGGATAAAATTTAAGGGCCGAAACAAACCGTGAACTAACCATCGTTGATTTTTTCTTTGAGATTTTTTCGTTGAAATTTTGACCAAAATTACAAATACAGGACAAAAATAAAAGTTATCCTTTTCGAAAAAAAACTTGATATCTTCGTCTGTTGGTCCTTCAGCATCAAGGAAAAGCGATTTTAAACGAAATCGAAAGGATAAAATTTAAGGACCGAAAAAAACCGTGAACTAACCATCGTTGATTTTTTCTTTGAGATTTTTTCGTTGATATTTTGACCAAAATTACAAATACAGGACAAAAATAAAAGTTATCCTTTTCGAAAAAAAACTTGATCTCTTCGTCTGTTGGTCCTTCAGCATCAAGGAAAAGTGATTTTAAACGAAATCGAAAGGATAAAATTTAAGGGCCGAAAAAAACCGTGAACTAACCATCGTTGATTTTTTCTTCGAGATTTTTTCGTTGAAATTTTGACCAAAACTTACAAATACAGGACAAAATTAAAAGTTATCCTTTTCCAAAAAAAAACTTGATATCTTCGTCTGTTGGTCCTTCAGCATCAAGGAAAAGCGATTTTAAACGAAATCGAAAGGATAAAATTTAAGGGCCGAAAAAAACCGTGAACTAACAATCGTTGATTTTTTCTTCGAGATTTTTTCGTTGAAATTTTGACCAAAACTTACAAATACAGGACAAAATTAAAAGTTATCCTTTTCGAAAAAAAACTTGATATCTTCGTCTGTTGGTCCTTCAGCATCAAGGAAAAGCGATTTTAAACGAAATCGAAAGGATAAAATTTAAGGACCGAAAAAAACCGTGAACTAACCATCGTTGATTTTTTCTTCGAGATTTTTTCGTTGAAATTTTGACCAAAACTTACAAATACAGGACAAAATTAAAAGTTATCCTTTTCGAAAAAAAAACTTGATATCTTCGTCTGTTGGTCCTTCAGCATCAAGGAAAAGCGATTTTAAACGAAATCGAAAGGATAAAATTTAAGGACCGAAAAAAACCGTGAACTAACCATCGTTGATTTTTTCTTCGAGATTTTTTCGTTGAAATTTTGACCAAAACTTACAAATACAGGACAAAATTAAAAGTTATCCTTTTCGAAAAAAAACTTGATATCTTCGTCTGTTGGTCCTTCAGCATCAAGGAAAAGCGATTTTAAACGAAATCGAAAGGATAAAATTTAAGGACCGAAAAAAACCGTGAACTAACCATCGTTGATTTTTTCTTCGAGATTTTTTCGTTGAAATTTTGACCAAAACTTACAAATACAGGACAAAATTAAAAGTTATCCTTTTCCAAAAAAAACTCGATATCTTCGTCTGTTGGTCCTTCAGCATCAAGGAAAAGAGATTTTAAATGAAATCGAAAGGATAAAATTTAAGGGCCGAAAAAAACCGTGAACTAACCATCGTTGATTTTTTCTTCGAGATTTTTTCGTTGAAATTTTGACCAAAACTTACAAATACAGGACAAAATTAAAAGTTATCCTTTTCCAAAAAAAAACTTGATATCTTCGTCTGTTGGTCCTTCAGCATCAAGGAAAAGCGATTTTAAACGAAATCGAAAGGATAAAATTTAAGGGCCGAAAAAAACCGTGAACTAACAATCGTTGATTTTTTCTTCGAGATTTTTTCGTTGAAATTTTGACCAAAACTTACAAATACAGGACAAAATTAAAAGTTATCCTTTTCCAAAAAAAACTTGATATCTTCGTCTGTTGGTCCTTCAGCATCAAGGAAAAGCGATTTTAAACGAAATCGAAAGGATAAAATTTAAGGACCGAAAAAAACCGTGAACTAACCATCGTTGATTTTTTCTTCGAGATTTTTTCGTTGAAATTTTGACCAAAACTTACAAATACAGGACAAAATTAAAAGTTATCCTTTTCCAAAAAAAACTCGATATCTTCGTCTGTTGGTCCTTCAGCATCAAGGAAAAGCGATTTTAAACGAAATCGAAAGGATAAAATTTAAGGACCGAAAAAAACCGTGAACTAACCATCGTTGATTTTTTTTCGAGATTTTTTCGTTGAAATTTTGACCAAAACTTACAAATACAGGACAAAATTAAAAGTTATCCTTTTCCAAAAAAAAACTTGATATCTTCGTCTGTTGGTCCTTCAGCATCAAGGAAAAGCGATTTTAAACGAAATCGAAAGGATAAAATTTAAGGGCCGAAAAAAACCGTGAACTAACAATCGTTGATTTTTTCTTCGAGATTTTTTCGTTGAAATTTTGACCAAAACTTACAAATACAGGACAAAATTAAAAGTTATCCTTTTCCAAAAAAAACTTGATATCTTCGTCTGTTGGTCCTTCAGCATCAAGGAAAAGCGATTTTAAACGAAATCGAAAGGATAAAATTTAAGGACCGAAAAAAACCTTGAACTAACCATCGTTGATTTTTTCTTCGAGATTTTTTCGTTGAAATTTTGACCAAAACTTACAAATACAGGACAAAATTAAAAGTTATCCTTTTCCAAAAATAACTTGATATCTTCGTCTGTTGGTCCTTCAGCATCAAGGAAAAGAGATTTTAAACGAAATCGAAAGGATAAAATTTAAGGGCCGAAAAAAACCGTGAACTAACCATCGTTGATTTTTTCTTCGAGATTTTTTCGTTGAAATTTTGACCAAAACTTACAAATACAGGACAAAATTAAAAGTTATCCTTTTCCAAAAAAAACTTGATATCTTCGTCTGTTGCTCCTTCAGCATCAAGGAAAAGAGATTTTAAACGAAATCGAAAGGATAAAATTTAAGGGCCGAAAAAAACCGTGAACTAACCATCGTTGATTTTTTCTTCGAGATTTTTTCGTTGAAATTTTGACCAAAACTTACAAATACAGGACAAAATTAAAAGTTATCCTTTTCCAAAAAAAACTTGATATCTTCGTCTGTTGGTCCTTCAGCATCAAGGAAAAAAGATTTTAAACGAAATCGAAAGGATAAAATTTAAGGACCGAAAAAAACCGTGAACTAACCATCGTTGATTTTTTCTTCGAGATTTTTTCGTTGAAATTTTGACCAAAATTACAAATACAGGACAAAAATAAAAGTTATCCTTTTCGAAAAAAAACTTGATATCTTCGTCTGTTGGTCCTTCAGCATCAAGGAAAAGCGATTTTAAACGAAATCGAAAGGATAAAATTTAAGGACCGAAAAAAACCGTGAACTAACCATCGTTGATTTTTTCTTTGAGATTTTTTCGTTGATATTTTGACCAAAATTACAAATACAGGACAAAAATAAAAGTTATCCTTTTCGAAAAAAAACTTGATCTCTTCGTCTGTTGGTCCTTCAGCATCAAGGAAAAGTGATTTTAAACGAAATCGAAAGGATAAAATTTAAGGGCCGAAAAAAACCGTGAACTTACCATCGTTGATTTTTTCTTCGAGATTTTTTCGTTGAAATTTTGACCTAAACTTACAAATACAGGACAAAATTAAAAGTTATCCTTTTCCAAAAAAAAACTTGATATCTTCGTCTGTTGGTCCTTCAGCATCAAGGAAAAGCGATTTTAAACGAAATCGAAAGGATAAAATTTAAGGGCCGAAAAAAACCGTGAACTATTCATCGTTGATTTTTTCTTCGAGATTTTTTCGTTGAAATTTTGACCAAAACTTACAAATACAGGACAAAATTAAAAGTTATCCTTTTCCAAAAAAAACTTGATATCTTCGTCTGTTGGTCCTTCAGCATCAAGGAAAAGCGATTTTAAACGAAATCGAAAGGATAAAATTTAAGGACCGAAAAAAACCGTGAACTAACCATCGTTGATTTTTTCTTCGAGATTTTTTCGTTGAAATTTTGACCAAAACTTACAAATACAGGACAAAATTAAAAGTTATCCTTTTCCAAAAAAAACTTGATATCTTCGTCTGTTGGTCCTTCAGCATCAAGGAAAAGAGATTTTAAACGAAATCGAAAGGATAAAATTTAAGGGCCGAAAAAAACCGTGAACTAACCATCGTTGATTTTTTCTTCGAGATTTTTTCGTTGAAATTTTGACCAAAACTTACAAATACAGGACAAAATTAAAAGTTATCCTTTTCCAAAAAAAACTTGATATCTTCGTCTGTTGCTCCTTCAGCATCAAGGAAAAGAGATTTTAAACGAAATCGAAAGGATAAAATTTAAGGGCCGAAAAAAACCGTGAACTAACCATCGTTGATTTTTTCTTCGAGATTTTTTCGTTGAAATTTTGACCAAAACTTACAAATACAGGACAAAATTAAAAGTTATCCTTTTCCAAAAAAAACTTGATATCTTCGTCTGTTGGTCCTTCAGCATCAAGGAAAAAAGATTTTAAACGAAATCGAAAGGATAAAATTTAAGGACCGAAAAAAACCGTGAACTAACCATCGTTGATTTTTTCTTCGAGATTTTTTCGTTGAAATTTTGACCAAAATTACAAATACAGGACAAAAATAAAAGTTATCCTTTTCGAAAAAAAACTTGATATCTTCGTCTGTTGGTCCTTCAGCATCAAGGAAAAGCGATTTTAAACGAAATCGAAAGGATAAAATTTAAGGACCGAAAAAAACCGTGAACTAACCATCGTTGATTTTTTCTTTGAGATTTTTTCGTTGATATTTTGACCAAAATTACAAATACAGGACAAAAATAAAAGTTATCCTTTTCGAAAAAAAACTTGATCTCTTCGTCTGTTGGTCCTTCAGCATCAAGGAAAAGTGATTTTAAACGAAATCGAAAGGATAAAATTTAAGGGCCGAAAAAAACCGTGAACTAACCATCGTTGATTTTTTCTTCGAGATTTTTTCGTTGAAATTTTGACCAAAACTTACAAATACAGGACAAAATTAAAAGTTATCCTTTTCCAAAAAAAAACTTGATATCTTCGTCTGTTGGTCCTTCAGCATCAAGGAAAAGCGATTTTAAACGAAATCGAAAGGATAAAATTTAAGGGCCGAAAAAAACCGTGAACTAACAATCGTTGATTTTTTCTTCGAGATTTTTTCGTTGAAATTTTGACCAAAACTTACAAATACAGGACAAAATTAAAAGTTATCCTTTTCGAAAAAAAACTTGATATCTTCGTCTGTTGGTCCTTCAGCATCAAGGAAAAGCGATTTTAAACGAAATCGAAAGGATAAAATTTAAGGACCGAAAAAAACCGTGAACTAACCATCGTTGATTTTTTCTTCGAGAATTTTTCGTTGAAATTTTGACCAAAACTTACAAATACAGGACAAAATTAAAAGTTATCCTTTTCGAAAAAAAAACTTGATATCTTCGTCTGTTGGTCCTTCAGCATCAAGGAAAAGCGATTTTAAACGAAATCGAAAGGATAAAATTTAAGGACCGAAAAAAACCGTGAACTAACCATCGTTGATTTTTTCTTCGAGATTTTTTCGTTGAAATTTTGACCAAAACTTACAAATACAGGACAAAGTTAAAAGTTATCCTTTTCGAAAAAAAAACTTGATATCTTCGTCTGTTGGTCCTTCAGCATCAAGGAAAAGAGATTTTAAACGAAATCGAAAGGATAAAATTTAAGGACCGAAAAAAACCGTGAACTAACCATCGTTGATTTTTTCTTCGAGATTTTTTCGTTGAAATTTTGACCAAAACTTACAAATACAGGACAAAATTAAAAGTTATCCTTTTCGAAAAAAAACTTGATATCTTCGTCTGTTGGTCCTTCAGCATCAAGGAAAAGCGATTTTAAACGAAATCGAAAGGATAAAATTTAAGGACCGAAAAAAACCGTGAACTAACCATCGTTGATTTTTTCTTCGAGATTTTTTCGTTGAAATTTTGACCAAAACTTACAAATACAGGACAAAATTAAAAGTTATCCTTTTCCAAAAAAAACTCGATATCTTCGTCTGTTGGTCCTTCAGCATCAAGGAAAAGAGATTTTAAACGAAATCGAAAGGATAAAATTTAAGGGCCGAAAAAAACCGTGAACTAACCATCGTTGATTTTTTCTTCGAGATTTTTTCGTTGAAATTTTGACCAAAACTTACAAATACAGGACAAAATTAAAAGTTATCCTTTTCCAAAAAAAACTAGATATCTTCGTCTGTTGGTCCTTCAGCATCAAGGAAAAAAGATTTTAAACGAAATCGAAAGGACAAAATTTAAGGGCCGAAACAAACCGTGAACTAACCATCGTTGATTTTTTCTTTGAGATTTTTTCGTTGAAATTTTGACCAAAATTACAAATACAGGACAAAATTAAAAGTTATCCTTTTCGAAAAAAAACTTGATATCTTCGTCTGTTGGTCCTTCAGCATCAAGGAAAAGCGATTTTAAACGAAATCGAAAAGATAAAATTTAAGGGCCGAAAAAAACCGTGAACTAACCATCGTTGATTTTTTCTTCGAGATTTTTTCGTTGAAATTTTGACCAAAACTTACAAATACAGGACAAAATTAAAAGTTATCCTTTTCCAAAAAAAACTTGATATCTTCGTCTGTTGGTCCTTCAGCATCAAGGAAAAGCGATTTTAAACGAAATCGAAAGGATAAAATTTAAGAACCGAAAAAAACCGTGAACTAACCATCGTTGATTTTTTCTTCGAGATTTTTTCGTTGAAATTTTGACCAAAACTTACAAATACAGGACAAAATTAAAAGTTATCCTTTTCGAAAAAAACTCTATATCTTCGTCTGTTGGTCCTTCAGCATCAAGGAAAAGAGATTTTAAACGAAATCGAAAGGATAAAATTTAAGGACCGAAAAAAACCGTGAACTAACCATCGTTGATTTTTTCTTCGAGATTTTTTCGTTGAAATTTTGACCAAAACTTACAAATACAGGACAAAATTAAAAGTTATCCTTTTCGAAAAAAAACTTGATATCTTCGTCTGTTGGTCCTTCAGCATCAAGGAAAAGAGATTTCAAACGAAATCGAAAGGATAAAATTTAAAGACCGAAAAAAACCGTGAACTAACCATCGTTGATTTTTTCTTCGAGATTTTTTCGTTGAAATTTTGACCAAAACTTACAAATACAGGACAAAAATAAAAGTTATCCTTTTCGAAAAAAAACTTGATATCTTCGTCTGTTGGTCCTTCAGCATCAAGGAAAAGAGATTTCAAACGAAATCGAAAGGATAAAATTTAAAGACCGAAAAAAACCGTGAACTAACCATCGTTGATTTTTTCTTCGAGATTTTTTCGTTGAAATTTTGACCAAAACTTACAAATACAGGACAAAATTAAAAGTTATCCTTTTCGAAAAAAACTTGATATCTTCGTCTGTTGGTCCTTCAGCATCAAGGAAAAGAGATTTTAAACGAAATCGAAAGGATAAAATTTAAGGACCGAAAAAAACCGTGAATTAACCATCGTTGATTTTTTCTTCGAGATTTTTTCGTTGAAATTTTGACCAAAACTTACAAATACAGGACAAAATTAAAAGTTATCCTTTTCGAAAAAAACTTGATATCTTCGTCTGTTGGTCCTTCAGCATCAAGGAAAAGAGATTTCAAACGAAATCGAAAGGATAAAATTTAAAGACCGAAAAAAACCGTGAACTAACCATCGTTGATTTTTTCTCCGAGATTTTTTCGTTGAAATTTTGTCCAATACTTACAAATACAGGACAAAATTAAAAGTTATCCTTTTCGAAAAAAAACTTGATATCTTCGTCTGTTGGTCCTTCAGCATTAAGGAAAAGAGATTATAAACGAAATCGAAAGGATAAAATTTAAGGATCGAAAAAAACCGTGAACTAACCACCGTTGATTTTTTCTTCGAGATTTTTTCGTTGAAATTTTGACCAAAACTTACAAATACAGGACAGAATTAAAAGTTATCCTTTTCGAAAAAAACTTGATATCTTCGTCTGTTGGTCCTTCAGCATCAAGGAAAAGAGATTTTAAACGAAATCGAAAGGATAAAATTTAAAGACCGAAAAAAACCGTGAACTAACCATCGTTGATTTTTTCTTCGAGATTTTTTCGTTGAAATTTTGACCAAAACTTACAAATACAGGACAAAAATAAAAGTTATCCTTTTCGAAAAAAAACTTGATATCTTCGTCTGTTGGTCCTTCAGCATCAAGGAAAAGAGATTTCAAACGAAATCGAAAGGATAAAATTTAAAGACCGAAAAAAACCGTGAACTAACCATCGTTGATTTTTTCTTCGAGATTTTTTCGTTGAAATTTTGACCAAAACTTACAAATACAGGACAAAATTAAAAGTTATCCTTTTCGAAAAAAACTTGATATCTTCGTCTGTTGGTCCTTCAGCATCAAGGAAAAGAGATTTTAAACGAAATCGAAAGGATAAAATTTAAGGACCGAAAAAAACCGTGAATTAACCATCGTTGATTTTTTCTTCGAGATTTTTTCGTTGAAATTTTGACCAAAACTTACAAATACAGGACAAAATTAAAAGTTATCCTTTTCGAAAAAAACTTGATATCTTCGTCTGTTGGTCCTTCAGCATCAAGGAAAAGAGATTTCAAACGAAATCGAAAGGATAAAATTTAAAGACCGAAAAAAACCGTGAACTAACCACCGTTGATTTTTTCTTCGAGATTTTTTCGTTGAAATTTTGACCAAAACTTACAAATACAGGACAAAATTAAAAGTTATCCTTTTCGAAAAAAACTTGATATCTTCGTCTGTTGGTCCTTCAGCATTAAGGAAAAGAGATTATAAACGAAATCGAAAGGATAAAATTTAAGGATCGAAAAAAACCGTGAACTAACCACCGTTGATTTTTTCTTCGAGATTTTTTCGTTGAAATTTTGTCCAATACTTACAAATACAGGACAAAATTAAAAGTTATCCTTTTCGAAAAAAAACTTGATATCTTCGTCTGTTGGTCCTTCAGCATTAAGGAAAAGAGATTATAAACGAAATCGAAAGGATAAAATTTAAGGATCGAAAAAAACCGTGAACTAACCACCGTTGATTTTTTCTTCGAGATTTTTTCGTTGAAATTTTGACCAAAACTTACAAATACAGGACAAAATTAAAAGTTATCCTTTTCGAAAAAAACTTGACATCTTCGTCTGTTGGTCCTTCAGCATCAAGGAAAAGAGATTTTAAACGAAATCGAAAGGATAAAATTTAAGGACCGAAAAAAACCGTGAACTAACCACCGTTGATTTTTTCTTCGAGATTTTTTCGTTGAAATTTTGACCAAAACTTACAAATACAGGACAAAATTAAAAGTTATCCTTTTCGAAAAAAAACTTGATTTCTTCGTCTGTTGGTCCTTCAGCATCAAGGAAAAGAGATTTTAAACGAAATCGAAACGATAAAATTTAAGGACCGAAAAAAACCGTGAACTAACCACCGTTGATTTTTTCTTCGAGATTTTTTCGTTGAAATTTTGACCAAAACTTACAAATACAGGACAAAATTAAAAGTTATCCGTTTCGAAAAAAACTTGATATCTTCGTCTGTTGGTCCTTCAGCATCAAGGAAAAGAGATTTTAAACGAAATCGAAAGGATAAAATTTAAGGACCGAAAAAAACCGTGAACTAACAATCGTTGATTTTTTCTTCGAGATTTTTTCGTTGAAATTTTGACCAAAACTTACAAATACAGGACAAAATTAAAAGTTATCCTTTTCCAAAAAAAACTTGATATCTTCGTCTGTTGGTCCTTCAGCATCAAGGAAAAGAGATTTCAAACGAAATCGAAAGGATAAAATTTAAAGACCGAAAAAAACCGTGAACTAACCATCGTTGATTTTTTCTTCGAGATTTTTTCGTTGAAATTTTGACCAAAACTTACAAATACAGGACAAAAATAAAAGTTATCCTTTTCGAAAAAAAACTTGATATCTTCGTCTGTTGGTCCTTCAGCATCAAGGAAAAGAGATTTCAAACGAAATCGAAAGGATAAAATTTAAAGACCGAAAAAAACCGTGAACTAACCATCGTTGATTTTTTCTTCGAGATTTTTTCGTTGAAATTTTGACCAAAACTTACAAATACAGGACAAAAATAAAAGTTATCCTTTTCGAAAAAAAACTTGATATCTTCGTCTGTTGGTCCTTCAGCATCAAGGAAAAGAGATTTCAAACGAAATCGAAAGGATAAAATTTAAAGACCGAAAAAAACCGTGAACTAACCATCGTTGATTTTTTCTTCGAGATTTTTTCGTTGAAATTTTGACCAAAACTTACAAATACAGGACAAAATTAAAAGTTATCCTTTTCGAAAAAAACTTGATATCTTCGTCTGTTGGTCCTTCAGCATCAAGGAAAAGAGATTTTAAACGAAATCGAAAGGATAAAATTTAAGGACCGAAAAAAACCGTGAATTAACCATCGTTGATTTTTTCTTCGAGATTTTTTCGTTGAAATTTTGACCAAAACTTACAAATACAGGACAAAATTAAAAGTTATCCTTTTCGAAAAAAACTTGATATCTTCGTCTGTTGGTCCTTCAGCATCAAGGAAAAGAGATTTCAAACGAAATCGAAAGGATAAAATTTAAAGACCGAAAAAAACCGTGAACTAACCACCGTTGATTTTTTCTTCGAGATTTTTTCGTTGAAATTTTGACCAAAACTTACAAATACAGGACAAAATTAAAAGTTATCCTTTTCGAAAAAAACTTGATATCTTCGTCTGTTGGTCCTTCAGCATTAAGGAAAAGAGATTATAAACGAAATCGAAAGGATAAAATTTAAGGATCGAAAAAAACCGTGAACTAACCACCGTTGATTTTTTCTTCGAGATTTTTTCGTTGAAATTTTGTCCAATACTTACAAATACAGGACAAAATTAAAAGTTATCCTTTTCGAAAAAAAACTTGATATCTTCGTCTGTTGGTCCTTCAGCATTAAGGAAAAGAGATTATAAACGAAATCGAAAGGATAAAATTTAAGGATCGAAAAAAACCGTGAACTAACCACCGTTGATTTTTTCTTCGAGATTTTTTCGTTGAAATTTTGACCAAAACTTACAAATACAGGACAAAATTAAAAGTTATCCTTTTCGAAAAAAACTTGACATCTTCGTCTGTTGGTCCTTCAGCATCAAGGAAAAGAGATTTTAAACGAAATCGAAAGGATAAAATTTAAGGACCGAAAAAAACCGTGAACTAACCACCGTTGATTTTTTCTTCGAGATTTTTTCGTTGAAATTTTGACCAAAACTTACAAATACAGGACAAAATTAAAAGTTATCCTTTTCGAAAAAAAACTTGATTTCTTCGTCTGTTGGTCCTTCAGCATCAAGGAAAAGAGATTTTAAACGAAATCGAAACGATAAAATTTAAGGACCGAAAAAAACCGTGAACTAACCACCGTTGATTTTTTCTTCGAGATTTTTTCGTTGAAATTTTGACCAAAACTTACAAATACAGGACAAAATTAAAAGTTATCCGTTTCGAAAAAAACTTGATATCTTCGTCTGTTGGTCCTTCAGCATCAAGGAAAAGAGATTTTAAACGAAATCGAAAGGATAAAATTTAAGGACCGAAAAAAACCGTGAACTAACAATCGTTGATTTTTTCTTCGAGATTTTTTCGTTGAAATTTTGACCAAAACTTACAAATACAGGACAAAATTAAAAGTTATCCTTTTCGAAAAAAACTTGATATCTTCGTCTGTTGGTCCTTCAGCATCAAGGAAAAGAGATTTAAAACGAAATCGAAAGGATAAAATTTAAAGACCGAAAAAAACCGTGAACTAACCATCGTTGATTTTTTCTTCGAGATTTTTTCGTTGAAATTTTGACCAAAACTTACAAATACAGGACAAAATTAAAAGTAATCCTTTTCGAAAAAAACTTGATATCTTCGTCTATTGATCCTTCAGCATCAAGGAAAAGAGATTTTAAACGAAATCGAAAGGATAAAATTTAAGGACCGAAAAAAACCGTGAACTCACCATCGTTGATTTTTTCTTCGAGATTTTTTCGTTGAAATTTTGACCAAACTTACAAATACAGGACAAAATTAAAAGTTATCCTTTTCGAAAAAAAACTTGATATCTTCGTCTGTTGGTCCTTCAGCATCAAGGAAAAGAGATTTCAAACGAAATCGAAAGGATAAAATTTAAGGACCGAAAAAAACCGTGAACTAACCACCGTTGATTTTTTCTTCGAGATTTTTTCGTTGAAATTTTGACCAAAACTTACAAATACAGGACAAAATTAAAAGTTATCCGTTTCGAAAAAAACTTGATATCTTCGTCTGTTGGTCCTTCAGCATCAAGGAAAAGAGATTTTAAACGAAATCGAAAGGATAAAATTTAAGGACCGAAAAAAACCGTGAACTAACAATCGTTGATTTTTTCTTCGAGATTTTTTCGTTGAAATTTTGACCAAAACTTACAAATACAGGACAAAATTAAAAGTTATCCTTTTCGAAAAAAAACTTGATCTTTTCGTCTGTTGGTCCTTCAGCATCAAGGAAAAGAGATTTTAAACGAAATCGAAAGGATAAAATTTAAGGACCGAAAAAAACCGTGAACTAACCATCGTTGATTTTTTCTCCGAGATTTTTTCGTTGAAATTTTGTCTAATACTTACAAATACAGGACAAAATTAAAAGTTATCCTTTTCGAAAAAAAACTTGATATCTTCGTCTGTTGGTCCTTCAGCATCAAGGAAAAGAGATTTCAAACGAAATCGAAAGGATAAAATTTAAAGACTGAAAAAAACCGTGAACTAACCATCGTTGATTTTTTCTTCGAGATTTTTTCGTTGAAATTTTGACTAAAACTTACAAATACAGGACAAAAATAAAAGTTATCCTTTTCGAAAAAAAACTTGATATCTTCGTCTGTTGGTCCTTCAGCATCAAGGAAAAGAGATTTCAAACGAAATCGAAAGGATAAAATTTAAAGACCGAAAAAAACCGTGAACTAACCATCGTTGATTTTTTCTTCGAGATTTTTTCGTTGAAATTTTGACCAAAACTTACAAATACAGGACAAAATTAAAAGTTATCCTTTTCGAAAAAAACTTGATATCTTCGTCTGTTGGTCCTTCAGCATCAAGGAAAAGAGATTTTAAACGAAATCGAAAGGATAAAATTTAAAGACCGAAAAAAACCGTGAACTAACCATCGTTGATTTTTTCTCCGAGATTTTTTCGTTGAAATTTTGTCCAATACTTACAAATACAGGACAAAATTAAAAGTTATCCTTTTCGAAAAAAAACTTGATATCTTCGTCTGTTGGTCCTTCAGCATTAAGGAAAAGAGATTATAAACGAAATCGAAAGGATAAAATTTAAGGATCGAAAAAAACCGTGAACTAACCACCGTTGATTTTTTCTTCGAGATTTTTTCGTTGAAATTTTGACCAAAACTTACAAATACAGGACAAAATTAAAAGTTATCCTTTTCGAAAAAAACTTGACATCTTCGTCTGTTGGTCCTTCAGCATCAAGGAAAAGAGATTTTAAACGAAATCGAAAGGATAAAATTTAAGGACCGAAAAAAACCGTGAACTAACCACCGTTGATTTTTTCTTCGAGATTTTTTCGTTGAAATTTTGACCAAAACTTACAAATACAGGACAAAATTAAAAGTTATCCTTTTCGAAAAAAAACTTGATTTCTTCGTCTGTTGGTCCTTCAGCATCAAGGAAAAGAGATTTTAAACGAAATCGAAACGATAAAATTTAAGGACCGAAAAAAACCGTGAACTAACCACCGTTGATTTTTTCTTCGAGATTTTTTCGTTGAAATTTTGACCAAAACTTACAAATACAGGACAAAATTAAAAGTTATCCTTTTCGAAAAAAAACTTGATATCTTCGTCTGTTGGTCCTTCAGCATCAAGGAAAAGAGATTTCAAACGAAATCGAAAGGATAAAATTTAAAGACTGAAAAAAACCGTGAACTAACCATCGTTGATTTTTTCTTCGAGATTTTTTCGTTGAAATTTTGACCAAAACTTACAAATACAGGACAAAAATAAAAGTTATCCTTTTCGAAAAAAAACTTGATATCTTCGTCTGTTGGTCCTTCAGCATCAAGGAAAAGAGATTTCAAACGAAATCGAAAGGATAAAATTTAAAGACCGAAAAAAACCGTGAACTAACCATCGTTGATTTTTTCTTCGAGATTTTTTCGTTGAAATTTTGACCAAAACTTACAAATACAGGACAAAATTAAAAGTTATCCTTTTCGAAAAAAACTTGATATCTTCGTCTGTTGGTCCTTCAGCATCAAGGAAAAGAGATTTTAAACGAAATCGAAAGGATAAAATTTAAGGACCGAAAAAAACCGTGAATTAACCATCGTTGATTTTTTCTTCGAGATTTTTTCGTTGAAATTTTGACCAAAACTTACAAATACAGGACAAAATTAAAAGTTATCCTTTTCGAAAAAAACTTGATATCTTCGTCTGTTGGTCCTTCAGCATCAAGGAAAAGAGATTTCAAACGAAATCGAAAGGATAAAATTTAAAGACCGAAAAAAACCGTGAACTAACCATCGTTGATTTTTTCTCCGAGATTTTTTCGTTGAAATTTTGTCCAATACTTACAAATACAGGACAAAATTAAAAGTTATCCTTTTCGAAAAAAAACTTGATATCTTCGTCTGTTGGTCCTTCAGCATTAAGGAAAAGAGATTATAAACGAAATCGAAAGGATAAAATTTAAGGATCGAAAAAAACCGTGAACTAACCACCGTTGATTTTTTCTTCGAGATTTTTTCGTTGAAATTTTGACCAAAACTTACAAATACAGGACAAAATTAAAAGTTATCCTTTTCGAAAAAAACTTGACATCTTCGTCTGTTGGTCCTTCAGCATCAAGGAAAAGAGATTTTAAACGAAATCGAAAGGATAAAATTTAAGGACCGAAAAAAACCGTGAACTAACCACCGTTGATTTTTTCTTCGAGATTTTTTCGTTGAAATTTTGACCAAAACTTACAAATACAGGACAAAATTAAAAGTTATCCTTTTCGAAAAAAAACTTGATTTCTTCGTCTGTTGGTCCTTCAGCATCAAGGAAAAGAGATTTTAAACGAAATCGAAACGATAAAATTTAAGGACCGAAAAAAACCGTGAACTAACCACCGTTGATTTTTTCTTCGAGATTTTTTCGTTGAAATTTTGACCAAAACTTACAAATACAGGACAAAATTAAAAGTTATCCGTTTCGAAAAAAACTTGATATCTTCGTCTGTTGGTCCTTCAGCATCAAGGAAAAGAGATTTTAAACGAAATCGAAAGGATAAAATTTAAGGACCGAAAAAAACCGTGAACTAACAATCGTTGATTTTTTCTTCGAGATTTTTTCGTTGAAATTTTGACCAAAACTTACAAATACAGGACAAAATTAAAAGTTATCCTTTTCGAAAAAAACTTGATATCTTCGTCTGTTGGTCCTTCAGCATCAAGGAAAAGAGATTTAAAACGAAATCGAAAGGATAAAATTTAAAGACCGAAAAAAACCGTGAACTAACCATCGTTGATTTTTTCTTCGAGATTTTTTCGTTGAAATTTTGACCAAAACTTACAAATACAGGACAAAATTAAAAGTAATCCTTTTCGAAAAAAACTTGATATCTTCGTCTGTTGATCCTTCAGCATCAAGGAAAAGAGATTTTAAACGAAATCGAAAGGATAAAATTTAAGGACCGAAAAAAACCGTGAACTCACCAACGTTGATTTTTTCTTCGAGATTTTTTCGTTGAAATTTTGACCAAACTTACAAATACAGGACAAAATTAAAAGTTATCCTTTTCGAAAAAAAACTTGATATCTTCGTCTGTTGGTCCTTCAGCATCAAGGAAAAGAGATTTCAAACGAAATCGAAAGGATAAAATTTAAGGACCGAAAAAAACCGTGAACTAACCACCGTTGATTTTTTCTTCGAGATTTTTTCGTTGAAATTTTGACCAAAACTTACAAATACAGGACAAAATTAAAAGTTATCCGTTTCGAAAAAAACTTGATATCTTCGTCTGTTGGTCCTTCAGCATCAAGGAAAAGAGATTTTAAACGAAATCGAAAGGATAAAATTTAAGGACCGAAAAAAACCGTGAACTAACAATCGTTGATTTTTTCTTCGAGATTTTTTCGTTGAAATTTTGACCAAAACTTACAAATACAGGACAAAATTAAAAGTTATCCTTTTCGAAAAAAAACTTGATCTTTTCGTCTGTTGGTCCTTCAGCATCAAGGAAAAGAGATTTTAAACGAAATTGAAAGGATAAAATTTAAGGACCGAAAAAAACCGTGAACTAACCATCGTTGATTTTTTCTCCGAGATTTTTTCGTTGAAATTTTGTCTAATACTTACAAATACAGGACAAAATTAAAAGTTATCCTTTTCGAAAAAAAACTTGATATCTTCGTCTGTTGGTCCTTCAGCATCAAGGAAAAGAGATTTCAAACGAAATCGAAAGGATAAAATTTAAAGACTGAAAAAAACCGTGAACTAACCATCGTTGATTTTTTCTTCGAGATTTTTTCGTTGAAATTTTGACCAAAACTTACAAATACAGGACAAAATTAAAAGTTATCCTTTTCGAAAAAAACTTGATATCTTCGTCTGTTGGTCCTTCAGCATCAAGGAAAAGAGATTTTAAACGAAATCGAAAGGATAAAATTTAAGGACCGAAAAAAACCGTGAACTCACCATCGTTGATTTTTTCTTCGAGATTTTTTCGTTGAAATTTTGACCAAACTTACAAATACAGGTCAAAATTAAAAGTTATCCTTTTCGAAAAAAAACTTAATTTCTTCGTCTGTTGGTCCTTCAGCATCAAGGAAAAGAGATTATAAACGAAATCGAAAGGATAAAATTTAAGGACCGAAAAAAACCGTGAACTAACCACCGTTGATTTTTTCTTCGAGATTTTTTCGTTGAAATTTTGACCAAAACTTACAAATACAGGACAAAATTAAAAGTTATCCGTTTCGAAAAAAACTTGATATCTTCGTCTGTTGGTCCTTCAGCATCAAGGAAAAGAGATTTTAAACGAAATCGAAAGGATAAAATTTAAGGACCGAAAAAAACCGTGAACTAACAATCGTTGATTTTTTCTTCGAGATTTTTTCGTTGAAATTTTGACCAAAACTTACAAATACAGGACAAAATTAAAAGTTATCCTTTTCGAAAAAAAACTTGATCTTTTCGTCTGTTGGTCCTTCAGCATCAAGGAAAAGAGATTTTAAACGAAATCGAAAGGATAAAATTTAAGGACCGAAAAAAACCGTGAACTAACCATCGTTGATTTTTTCTCCGAGATTTTTTCGTTGAAATTTTGTCCAATACTTACAAATACAGGACAAAATTAAAAGTTATCCTTTTCGAAAAAAAACTTGATATCTTCGTCTGTTGGTCCTTCAGCATCAAGGAAAAGAGATTTCAAACGAAATCGAAAGGATAAAATTTAAAGACTGAAAAAAACCGTGAACTAACCATCGTTGATTTTTTCTTCGAGATTTTTTCGTTGAAATTTTGACCAAAACTTACAAATACAGGACAAAATTAAAAGTTATCCTTTTCGAAAAAAAACTTGATATCTTCGTCTGTTGGTCCTTCAGCATCAAGGAAAAGAGATTTTAAACGAAATCGAAAAAATAAAATTTAAGGACCGAAAAAAACCGTGAACTAACCATCGTTGATTTTTTCTTCGAGATTTTTTCGTTGAAATTTTGTCCAATACTTACAAATACAGGACAAAATTAAAATTTATCCTTTTCGAAAAAAAACTTGATATCTTCGTCTGTTGGTCCTTCAGCATCAAGGAAAAGAGATTTTAAACGAAATCGAAAAAATAAAATTTAAGGACCGAAAAAAACCGTGAACTAACCATCGTTGATTTTTTCTTCGAGATTTTTTCGTTGAAATTTTGACCAAAACTTACAAATACAGGACAAAATTAAAAGTTATCCTTTTCGAAAAAAAACTTGATATCTTCGTCTGTTGGTCCTTTAGCATCAAGGAAAAGAGATTTTAAACGAAATCGAAAGGATAAAATTTAAGGACCGAAAAAAACCGTGAACTAACCATCGTTGATTTTTTCTTCGAGATTTTTTCGTTGAAATTTTGTCCAATACTTACAAATACAGGACAAAATTAAAAGTTATCCTTTTCGAAAAAAAACTTGATATCTTCGTCTGTTGGTCCTTCAGCATCAAGGAAAAGAGATTATAAACGAAATCGAAAGGATAAAATTTAAGGACCGAAAAAAACCGTGAACTAACCACCGTTGATTTTTTCTTCGAGATTTTTTCGTTGAAATTTTGACCAAAACTTACAAATACAGGACAAAATTAAAAGTTATCCTTTTCGAAAAAAACTTGATATCTTCGTCTGTTGGTCCTTCAGCATCAAGGAAAAGAGATTTTAAACGAAATCGAAAGGATAAAATTTAAGGACCGAAAAAAACCGTGAACTAACCATCGTTGATTTTTTCTTCGAGATTTTTTCGTTGAAATTTTGACCAAAACTTACAAATGCAGGACAAAAATAAAAGTTATCCTTTTCGAAAAAAAACTTGATATCTTCGTCTGTTGGTCCTTCAGCATCAAGGAAAAGAGATTTCAAACGAAATCGAAAGGATAAAATTTAAGGACCGAAAAAAACCGTGAACTAACCATCGTTGATTTTTTCTTCGAGATTTTTTCGTTGAAATTTTGACCAAAACTTACAAATACAGGACAAAAATAAAAAATATCCTTTTCGAAAAAAAACTTGATATCTTCGTCTGTTGGTCCTTCAGCATCAAGGAAAAAAGATTTTAAACGAAATCGAAAGGATAAAATTTAAGGGCCGAAAAAAACCGTGAACTAACCATCGTTGATTTTTTCTTCGAGATTTTTTCGTTGAAATTTTGACCAAAACTTACAAATACAGGACAAAATTAAAAGTTATCCTTTTCGAAAAAAACTCTATATCTTCGTCTGTTGGTCCTTCAGCATCAAGGAAAAGAGATTTTAAACGAAATCGAAAGGATAAAATTTAAGGACCGAAAAAAACCGTGAACTAACCATCGTTGATTTTTTCTTCGAGATTTTTTCGTTGAAATTTTGACCAAAACTTACAAATACAGGACAAAATTAAAAGTTATCCTTTTCGAAAAAAAACTTGATATCTTCGTCTGTTGGTCCTTCAGCATCAAGGAAAAGAGATTTCAAACGAAATCGAAAGGATAAAATTTAAAGACCGAAAAAAACCGTGAACTAACCATCGTTGATTTTTTCTTCGAGATTTTTTCGTTGAAATTTTGACCAAAACTTACAAATACAGGACAAAAATAAAAGTTATCCTTTTCGAAAAAAAACTTGATATCTTCGTCTGTTGGTCCTTCAGCATCAAGGAAAAGAGATTTCAAACGAAATCGAAAGGATAAAATTTAAAGACTGAAAAAAACCGTGAACTAACCATCGTTGATTTTTTCTTCGAGATTTTTTCGTTGAAATTTTGACCAAAACTTACAAATACAGGACAAAATTAAAAGTTATCCTTTTCGAAAAAAACTTGATATCTTCGTCTGTTGGTCCTTCAGCATCAAGGAAAAGAGATTTTAAACGAAATCGAAAGGATAAAATTTAAGGACCGAAAAAAACCGTGAACTCACCATCGTTGATTTTTTCTTCGAGATTTTTTCGTTGAAATTTTGACCAAACTTACAAATACAGGTCAAAATTAAAAGTTATCCTTTTCGAAAAAAAACTTAATTTCTTCGTCTGTTGGTCCTTCAGCATCAAGGAAAAGAGATTATAAACGAAATCGAAAGGATAAAATTTAAGGACCGAAAAAAACCGTGAACTAACCACCGTTGATTTTTTCTTCGAGATTTTTTCGTTGAAATTTTGACCAAAACTTACAAATACAGGACAAAATTAAAAGTTATCCGTTTCGAAAAAAACTTGATATCTTCGTCTGTTGGTCCTTCAGCATCAAGGAAAAGAGATTTTAAACGAAATCGAAAGGATAAAATTTAAGGACCGAAAAAAACCGTGAACTAACAATCGTTGATTTTTTCTTCGAGATTTTTTCGTTGAAATTTTGACCAAAACTTACAAATACAGGACAAAATTAAAAGTTATCCTTTTCGAAAAAAAACTTGATCTTTTCGTCTGTTGGTCCTTCAGCATCAAGGAAAAGAGATTTTAAACGAAATCGAAAGGATAAAATTTAAGGACCGAAAAAAACCGTGAACTAACCATCGTTGATTTTTTCTCCGAGATTTTTTCGTTGAAATTTTGTCCAATACTTACAAATACAGGACAAAATTAAAAGTTATCCTTTTCGAAAAAAAACTTGATATCTTCGTCTGTTGGTCCTTCAGCATCAAGGAAAAGAGATTTCAAACGAAATCGAAAGGATAAAATTTAAAGACTGAAAAAAACCGTGAACTAACCATCGTTGATTTTTTCTTCGAGATTTTTTCGTTGAAATTTTGACCAAAACTTACAAATACAGGACAAAATTAAAAGTTATCCTTTTCGAAAAAAAACTTGATATCTTCGTCTGTTGGTCCTTCAGCATCAAGGAAAAGAGATTTTAAACGAAATCGAAAAAATAAAATTTAAGGACCGAAAAAAACCGTGAACTAACCATCGTTGATTTTTTCTTCGAGATTTTTTCGTTGAAATTTTGTCCAATACTTACAAATACAGGACAAAATTAAAATTTATCCTTTTCGAAAAAAAACTTGATATCTTCGTCTGTTGGTCCTTCAGCATCAAGGAAAAGAGATTTTAAACGAAATCGAAAAAATAAAATTTAAGGACCGAAAAAAACCGTGAACTAACCATCGTTGATTTTTTCTTCGAGATTTTTTCGTTGAAATTTTGACCAAAACTTACAAATACAGGACAAAATTAAAAGTTATCCTTTTCGAAAAAAAACTTGATATCTTCGTCTGTTGGTCCTTTAGCATCAAGGAAAAGAGATTTTAAACGAAATCGAAAGGATAAAATTTAAGGACCGAAAAAAACCGTGAACTAACCATCGTTGATTTTTTCTTCGAGATTTTTTCGTTGAAATTTTGTCCAATACTTACAAATACAGGACAAAATTAAAAGTTATCCTTTTCGAAAAAAAACTTGATATCTTCGTCTGTTGGTCCTTCAGCATCAAGGAAAAGAGATTATAAACGAAATCGAAAGGATAAAATTTAAGGACCGAAAAAAACCGTGAACTAACCACCGTTGATTTTTTCTTCGAGATTTTTTCGTTGAAATTTTGACCAAAACTTACAAATACAGGACAAAATTAAAAGTTATCCTTTTCGAAAAAAACTTGATATCTTCGTCTGTTGGTCCTTCAGCATCAAGGAAAAGAGATTTTAAACGAAATCGAAAGGATAAAATTTAAGGACCGAAAAAAACCGTGAACTAACCATCGTTGATTTTTTCTTCGAGATTTTTTCGTTGAAATTTTGACCAAAACTTACAAATGCAGGACAAAAATAAAAGTTATCCTTTTCGAAAAAAAACTTGATATCTTCGTCTGTTGGTCCTTCAGCATCAAGGAAAAGAGATTTCAAACGAAATCGAAAGGATAAAATTTAAGGACCGAAAAAAACCGTGAACTAACCATCGTTGATTTTTTCTTCGAGATTTTTTCGTTGAAATTTTGACCAAAACTTACAAATACAGGACAAAAATAAAAGTTATCCTTTTCGAAAAAAAACTTGATATCTTCGTCTGTTGGTCCTTCAGCATCAAGGAAAAAAGATTTTAAACGAAATCGAAAGGATAAAATTTAAGGGCCGAAAAAAACCGTGAACTAACCATCGTTGATTTTTTCTTCGAGATTTTTTCGTTGAAATTTTGACCAAAACTTACAAATACAGGACAAAATTAAAAGTTATCCTTTTCGAAAAAAACTCTATATCTTCGTCTGTTGGTCCTTCAGCATCAAGGAAAAGAGATTTTAAACGAAATCGAAAGGATAAAATTTAAGGACCGAAAAAAACCGTGAACTAACCATCGTTGATTTTTTCTTCGAGATTTTTTCGTTGAAATTTTGACCAAAACTTACAAATACAGGACAAAATTAAAAGTTATCCTTTTCGAAAAAAAACTTGATATCTTCGTCTGTTGGTCCTTCAGCATCAAGGAAAAGAGATTTCAAACGAAATCGAAAGGATAAAATTTAAAGACCGAAAAAAACCGTGAACTAACCATCGTTGATTTTTTCTTCGAGATTTTTTCGTTGAAATTTTGACCAAAACTTACAAATACAGGACAAAAATAAAAGTTATCCTTTTCGAAAAAAAACTTTATATCTTCGTCTGTTGGTCCTTCAGGATCAAGGAAAAGAGATTTCAAACGAAATCGAAAGGATAAAATTTAAAGACCGAAAAAAACCGTGAACTAACCATCGTTGATTTTTTCTTCGAGATTTTTTCGTTGAAATTTTGACCAAAACTTACAAATACAGGACAAAATTAAAAGTTATCCGTTTCGAAAAAAAACTTGATATCTTCGTCTGTTGGTCCTTCAGCATCAAGGAAAAGAGATTTTAAACGAAATCGAAAGGATAAAATTTAAGGACCGAAAAAAACCGTGAACTAACAATCGTTGATTTTTTCTTCGAGATTTTTTCGTTGAAATTTTGACCAAAACTTACAAATACAGGACAAAATTAAAAGTTATCCTTTTCGAAAAAAAACTTGATCTTTTCGTCTGTTGGTCCTTCAGCATCAAGGAAAAGAGATTTTAAACGAAATCGAAAGGATAAAATTTAAGGACCGAAAAAAACCGTGAACTAACCATCGTTGATTTTTTCTTCGAGATTTTTTCGTTGAAATTTTGACCAAAACTTACAAATACAGGACAAAATTAAAAGTTATCCTTTTCGAAAAAAACTTGATATCTTCGTCTGTTGGTCCTTCAGCATCAAGGAAAAGAGATTTTAAACGAAATCAAAAGGATAAAATTTAAGGACCGAAAAAAACCGTGAACTAACAATCGTTGATTTTTTCTTCGAGATTTTTTCGTTGAAATTTTGACCAAAACTTACAAATACAGGACAAAATTAAAAGTTATCCTTTTCGAAAAAAACTTGATATCTTCGTCTGTTGGTCCTTCAGCATCAAGGAAAAGAGATTTCAAACGAAATCGAAAGGATAAAATTTAAGGACCGAAAAAAACCGTGAACTAACCATCGTTGATTTTTTCTTCGAGATTTTTTCGTTGAAATTTTGACCAAAACTTACAAATACAGGACAAAATTAAAAGTTATCCTTTTCGAAAAAAACTTGATATCTTCGTCTGTTGGTCCTTCAGCATCAAGGAAAAGAGATTTTAAACGAAATCAAAAGGATAAAATTTAAGGACCGAAAAAAACCGTGAACTAACAATCGTTGATTTTTTCTTCGAGATTTTTTCGTTGAAATTTTGACCAAAACTTACAAATACAGGACAAAATTAAAAGTTATCCTTTTCGAAAAAAAACTTGATCTTTTCGTCTGTTGGTCCTTCAGCATCAAGGAAAAGAGATTTTAAACGAAATCGAAAGGATAAAATTTAAGGACCGAAAAAAACCGTGAACTAACCATCGTTGATTTTTTCTCCGAGATTTTTTCGTTGAAATTTTGTCCAATACTTACAAATACAGGACAAAATTAAAAGTTATCCTTTTCGAAAAAAAACTTGATATCTTCGTCTGTTGGTCCTTCAGCATCAAGGAAAAGAGATTTCAAACGAAATCGAAAGGATAAAATTTAAAGACTGAAAAAAACCGTGAACTAACCATCGTTGATTTTTTCTTCGAGATTTTTTCGTTGAAATTTTGACCAAAACTTACAAATACAGGACAAAATTAAAAGTTATCCTTTTCGAAAAAAACTTGATATCTTCGTCTGTTGGTCCTTCAGCATCAAGGAAAAGAGATTTTAAACGAAATCGAAAGGATAAAATTTAAGGACCGAAAAAAACCGTGAACTCACCATCGTTGATTTTTTCTTCGAGATTTTTTCGTTGAAATTTTGACCAAACTTACAAATACAGGACAAAATTAAAAGTTATCCTTTTCGAAAAAAAACTTAATATCTTCGTCTGTTGGTCCTTCAGCATCAAGGAAAAGAGATTTCAAACGAAATCGAAAGGATAAAATTTAAGGACCGAAAAAAACCGTGAACTAACCACCGTTGATTTTTTCTTCGAGATTTTTTCGTTGAAATTTTGACCAAAACTTACAAATACAGGACAAAATTAAAAGTTATCCGTTTCGAAAAAAACTTGATATCTTCGTCTGTTGGTCCTTCAGCATCAAGGAAAAGAGATTTTAAACGAAATCGAAAGGATAAAATTTAAGGACCGAAAAAAACCGTGAACTAACAATCGTTGATTTTTTCTTCGAGATTTTTTCGTTGAAATTTTGACCAAAACTTACAAATACAGGACAAAATTAAAAGTTATCCTTTTCGAAAACAACTTGATATCTTCGTCTGTTGGTCCTTCAGCATCAAGGAAAAGAGATTTAAAACGAAATCGAAAGGATAAAATTTAAAGACCGAAAAAAACCGTGAACTAACCATCGTTGATTTTTTCTTCGAGATTTTTTCGTTGAAATTTTGACCAAAACTTACAAATACAGGACAAAATTAAAAGTAATCCTTTTCGAAAAAAAACTTGATATCTTCGTCTGTTGATCCTTCAGCATCAAGGAAAAGAGATTTTAAACGAAATCGAAAGGATAAAATTTAAGGACCGAAAAAAACCGTGAACTCACCATCGTTGATTTTTTCTTCGAGATTTTTTCGTTGAAATTTTGACCAAACTTACAAATACAGGACAAAATTAAAAGTTATCCTTTTCGAAAAAAAACTTAATATCTTCGTCTGTTGGTCCTTCAGCATCAAGGAAAAGAGATTATAACCGAAATCGAAAGGATAAAATTTAAGGACCGAAAAAAACCGTGAACTAACCACCGTTGATTTTTTCTTCGAGATTTTTTCGTTGAAATTTTGACCAAAACTTACAAATACAGGACAAAATTAAAAGTTATCCGTTTCGAAAAAAACTTGATATCTTCGTCTGTTGGTCCTTCAGCATCAAGGAAAAGAGATTTCAAACGAAATCGAAAGGATAAAATTTAAGGACCGAAAAAAACCGTGAACTAACAATCGTTGATTTTTTCTTCGAGATTTTTTCGTTGAAATTTTGACCAAAACTTACAAATACAGGACAAAATTAAAAGTTATCCTTTTCGAAAAAAAACTTGATCTTTTCGTCTGTTGGTCCTTCAGCATCAAGGAAAAGAGATTTTAAACGAAATCGAAAGGATAAAATTTAAGGACCGAAAAAAACCGTGAACTAACCATCGTTGATTTTTTCTCCGAGATTTTTTCGTTGAAATTTTGACCAAAACTTACAAATACAGGACAAAATTAAAAGTTATCCGTTTCGAAAAAAAACTTGATATCTTCGTCTGTTGGTCCTTCAGCATCAAGGAAAAGAGATTTTAAACGAAATCGAAAGGATAAAATTTAAGGACCGAAAAAAACCGTGAACTAACAATCGTTGATTTTTTCTTCGAGATTTTTTCGTTGAAAT
Source organism: Sisyra nigra (assembly GCA_958496155.1). Lineage (NCBI taxonomy): Eukaryota > Metazoa > Arthropoda > Insecta > Neuroptera > Sisyridae > Sisyra > Sisyra nigra. The sequence continues at coordinate 548,166 of OY292318.1, forward strand.
TTTGACCAAAACTTACAAATACAGGACAAAATTAAAAGTTATCCTTTTCGAAAAAAAACTTGATCTTTTCGTCTGTTGGTCCTTCAGCATCAAGGAAAAGAGATTTTAAACGAAATCGAAAGGATAAAATTTAAGGACCGAAAAAAACCGTGAACTAACCATCGTTGATTTTTTCTCCGAGATTTTTTCGTTGAAATTTTGTCCAATACTTACAAATACAGGACAAATTTAAAGGTTATCCTTTTCGAAAAAAAACTTGATATCTTCGTCTGTTGGTCCTTCAGCATCAAGGAAAAGAGATTTCAAACGAAATCGAAAGGATAAAATTTAAAGACTGAAAAAAACCGTGAACTAACCATCGTTGATTTTTTCTTCGAGATTTTTTCGTTGAAATTTTGACCAAAACTTACAAATACAGGACAAAATTAAAAGTTATCCTTTTCGAAAAAAACTTGATATCTTCGTCTGTTGGTCCTTCAGCATCAAGGAAAAGAGATTTTAAACGAAATCGAAAAAATAAAATTTAAGGACCGAAAAAAACCGTGAACTAACCATCGTTGATTTTTTCTTCGAGATTTTTTCGTTGAAATTTTGACCAAAACTTACAAATACAGGACAAAATTAAAAGTTATCCTTTTCGAAAAAAAACTTGATCTTTTCGTCTGTTGGTCCTTCAGCATCAAGGAAAAGAGATTTTAAACGAAATCGAAAGGATAAAATTTAAGGACCGAAAAAAACCGTGAACTAACCATCGTTGATTTTTTCTCCGAGATTTTTTCGTTGAAATTTTGACCAAAACTTACAAATACAGGACAAAATTAAAAGTTATCCGTTTCGAAAAAAAACTTGATATCTTCGTCTGTTGGTCCTTCAGCATCAAGGAAAAGAGATTTTAAACGAAATCGAAAGGATAAAATTTAAGGACCGAAAAAAACCGTGAACTAACAATCGTTGATTTTTTCTTCGAGATTTTTTCGTTGAAATTTTGACCAAAACTTACAAATACAGGACAAAATTAAAAGTTATCCTTTTCGAAAAAAAACTTGATCTTTTCGTCTGTTGGTCCTTCAGCATCAAGGAAAAGAGATTATAAACGAAATCGAAAGGATAAAATTTAAGGACCGAAAAAAACCGTGAACTAACCACCGTTGATTTTTTCTTCGAGATTTTTTCGTTGAAATTTTGACCAAAACTTACAAATACAGGACAAAATTAAAAGTTATCCGTTTCGAAAAAAACTTGATATCTTCGTCTGTTGGTCCTTCAGCATCAAGGAAAAGAGATTTCAAACGAAATCGAAAGGATAAAATTTAAGGACCGAAAAAAACCGTGAACTAACAATCGTTGATTTTTTCTTCGAGATTTTTTCGTTGAAATTTTGACCAAAACTTACAAATACAGGACAAAATTAAAAGTTATCCTTTTCGAAAAAAAACTTGATCTTTTTGTCTGTTGGTCCTTCAGCATCAAGGAAAAGAGATTTTAAACGAAATCGAAAGGATAAAATTTAAGGACCGAAAAAAACCGTGAACTAACCATCGTTGATTTTTTCTCCGAGATTTTTTCGTTGAAATTTTGACCAAAACTTACAAATACAGGACAAAATTAAAAGTTATCCGTTTCGAAAAAAAACTTGATATCTTCGTCTGTTGGTCCTTCAGCATCAAGGAAAAGAGATTTTAAACGAAATCGAAAGGATAAAATTTAAGGACCGAAAAAAACCGTGAACTAACAATCGTTGATTTTTTCTTCGAGATTTTTTCGTTGAAATTTTGACCAAAACTTACAAATACAGGACAAAATTAAAAGTTATCCTTTTCGAAAAAAAACTTGATCTTTTCGTCTGTTGGTCCTTCAGCATCAAGGAAAAGAGATTTTAAACGAAATCGAAAGGATAAAATTTAAGGACCGAAAAAAACCGTGAACTAACCATCGTTGATTTTTTCTCCGAGATTTTTTCGTTGAAATTTTGTCCAATACTTACAAATACAGGACAAATTTAAAGGTTATCCTTTTCGAAAAAAAACTTGATATCTTCGTCTGTTGGTCCTTCAGCATCAAGGAAAAGAGATTTCAAACGAAATCGAAAGGATAAAATTTAAAGACTGAAAAAAACCGTGAACTAACCATCGTTGATTTTTTCTTCGAGATTTTTTCGTTGAAATTTTGACCAAAACTTACAAATACAGGACAAAATTAAAAGTTATCCTTTTCGAAAAAAACTTGATATCTTCGTCTGTTGGTCCTTCAGCATCAAGGAAAAGAGATTTTAAACGAAATCGAAAAAATAAAATTTAAGGACCGAAAAAAACCGTGAACTAACCATCGTTGATTTTTTCTTCGAGATTTTTTCGTTGAAATTTTGACCAAAACTTACAAATACAGGACAAAATTAAAAGTTATCCTTTTCGAAAAAAAACTTGATCTTTTCGTCTGTTGGTCCTTCAGCATCAAGGAAAAGAGATTTTAAACGAAATCGAAAGGATAAAATTTAAGAACCGAATAAAACCGTGAACTAACCATCGTTGATTTTTTCTCCGAGATTTTTTCGTTGAAATTTTGACCAAAACTTACAAATACAGGACAAAATTAAAAGTTATCCTTTTCGAAAAAAAACTTAATATCTTCGTCTGTTGGTCCTTCAGCATCAAGGAAAAGAGATTATAAACGAAATCGAAAGGATAAAATTTAAGGACCGAAAAAAACCGTGAACTAACCACCGTTGATTTTTTCTTCGAGATTTTTTCGTTGAAATTTTGACCAAAACTTACAAATACAGGACAAAATTAAAAGTTATCCGTTTCGAAAAAAACTTGATATCTTCGTCTGTTGGTCCTTCAGCATCAAGGAAAAGAGATTTTAAACGAAATCGAAAGGATAAAATTTAAGGACCGAAAAAAACCGTGAACTAACAATCGTTGATTTTTTCTTCGAGATTTTTTCGTTGAAATTTTGACCAAAACTTACAAATACAGGACAAAATTAAAAGTTATCCTTTTCGAAAAAAAACTTGATCTTTTCGTCTGTTGGTCCTTCAGCATCAAGGAAAAGAGATTTTAAACGAAATCGAAAGGATAAAATTTAAGGACCGAATAAAACCGTGAACTAACCATCGTTGATTTTTTCTCCGAGATTTTTTCGTTGAAATTTTGACCAAAACTTACAAATACAGGACAAAATTAAAAGTTATCCGTTTCGAAAAAAAACTTGATATCTTCGTCTGTTGGTCCTTCAGCATCAAGGAAAAGAGATTTTAAACGAAATCGAAAGGATAAAATTTAAGGACCGAAAAAAACCGTGAACTAACAATCGTTGATTTTTTCTTCGAGATTTTTTCGTTGAAATTTTGACCAAAACTTACAAATACAGGACAAAATTAAAAGTTATCCTTTTCGAAAAAAAACTTGATCTTTTCGTCTGTTGGTCCTTCAGCATCAAGGAAAAGAGATTTTAAACGAAATCGAAAGGATAAAATTTAAGGACCGAAAAAAACCGTGAACTAACCATCGTTGATTTTTTCTCCGAGATTTTTTCGTTGAAATTTTGTCCAATACTTACAAATACAGGACAAAATTAAAAGTTATCCTTTTCGAAAAAAAACTTGATATCTTCGTCTGTTGGTCCTTCAGCATCAAGGAAAAGAGATTTCAAACGAAATCGAAAGGATAAAATTTAAAGACTGAAAAAAACCGTGAACTAACCATCGTTGATTTTTTCTTCGAGATTTTTTCGTTGAAATTTTGACCAAACTTACAAATACAGGACAAAATTAAAAGTTATCCTTTTCGAAAAAAAACTTAATATCTTCGTCTGTTGGTCCTTCAGCATCAAGGAAAAGAGATTTTAAACGAAATCGAAAGGATAAAATTTAAGGACCGAAAAAAACCGTGAACTAACCACCGTTGATTTTTTCTTCGAGATTTTTTCGTTGAAATTTTGACCAAAACTTACAAATACAGGACAAAATTAAAAGTTATCCGTTTCGAAAAAAACTTGATATCTTCGTCTGTTGGTCCTTCAGCATCAAGGAAAAGAGATTTTAAACGAAATCGAAAGGATAAAATTTAAGGACCGAAAAAAACCGTGAACTAACAATCGTTGATTTTTTCTTCGAGATTTTTTCGTTGAAATTTTGACCAAAACTTACAAATACAGGACAAAATTAAAAGTTATCCTTTTCGAAAAAAAACTTGATCTTTTCGTCTGTTGGTCCTTCAGCATCAAGGAAAAGAGATTTTAAACGAAATCGAAAGGATAAAATTTAAGGACCGAATAAAACCGTGAACTAACCATCGTTGATTTTTTCTCCGAGATTTTTTCGTTGAAATTTTGACCAAAACTTACAAATACAGGACAAAATTAAAAGTTATCCGTTTCGAAAAAAAACTTGATATCTTCGTCTGTTGGTCCTTCAGCATCAAGGAAAAGAGATTTTAAACGAAATCGAAAGGATAAAATTTAAGGACCGAAAAAAACCGTGAACTAACAATCGTTGATTTTTTCTTCGAGATTTTTTCGTTGAAATTTTGACCAAAACTTACAAATACAGGACAAAATTAAAAGTTATCCTTTTCGAAAAAAAACTTGATCTTTTCGTCTGTTGGTCCTTCAGCATCAAGGAAAAGAGATTTTAAACGAAATCGAAAGGATAAAATTTAAGGACCGAAAAAAACCGTGAACTAACCATCGTTGATTTTTTCTCCGAGATTTTTTCGTTGAAATTTTGTCCAATACTTACAAATACAGGACAAAATTAAAAGTTATCCTTTTCGAAAAAAAACTTGATATCTTCGTCTGTTGGTCCTTCAGCATCAAGGAAAAGAGATTTCAAACGAAATCGAAAGGATAAAATTTAAAGACTGAAAAAAACCGTGAACTAACCATCGTTGATTTTTTCTTCGAGATTTTTTCGTTGAAATTTTGACCAAAACTTACAAATACAGGACAAAATTAAAAGTTATCCTTTTCGAAAAAAACTTGATATCTTCGTCTGTTGGTCCTTCAGCATCAAGGAAAAGAGATTTTAAACGAAATCGAAAAAATAAAATTTAAGGACCGAAAAAAACCGTGAACTAACCATCGTTGATTTTTTCTTCGAGATTTTTTCGTTGAAATTTTGACCAAAACTTACAAATACAGGACAAAATTAAAAGTTATCCTTTTCGAAAAAAAACTTGATATCTTCGTCTGTTGGTCCTTTAGCATCAAGGAAAAGAGATTTTAAACGAAATCGAAAGGATAAAATTTAAAGACCGAAAAAAACCGTGAACTAACCATCGTTGATTTTTTCTTCGAGATTTTTTCGTTGAAATTTTGACCAAAACTTACAAATACAGGACAAAATTAAAAGTTATCCTTTTCGAAAAAAACTTGATATCTTCGTCTGTTGGTCCTTCAGCATCAAGGAAAAGAGATTTTAAACGAAATCGAAAGGATAAAATTTAAGGACCGAAAAAAACCGTGAACTCACCATCGTTGATTTTTTCTTCGAGATTTTTTCGTTGAAATTTTGACCAAACTTACAAATACAGGACAAAATTAAAAGTTATCCTTTTCGAAAAAAAACTTAATATCTTCGTCTGTTGGTCCTTCAGCATCAAGGAAAAGAGATTATAAACGAAATCGAAAGGATAAAATTTAAGGACCGAAAAAAACCGTGAACTAACCACCGTTGATTTTTTCTTCGAGATTTTTTCGTTGAAATTTTGACCAAAACTTACAAATACAGGACAAAATTAAAAGTTATCCGTTTCGAAAAAAACTTGATATCTTCGTCTGTTGGTCCTTCAGCATCAAGGAAAAGAGATTTTAAACGAAATCGAAAGGATAAAATTTAAGGACCGAAAAAAACCGTGAACTAACAATCGTTGATTTTTTCTTCGAGATTTTTTCGTTGAAATTTTGACCAAAACTTACAAATACAGGACAAAATTAAAAGTTATCCTTTTCGAAAAAAAACTTGATCTTTTCGTCTGTTGGTCCTTCAGCATCAAGGAAAAGAGATTTTAAACGAAATCGAAAGGATAAAATTTAAGGACCGAAAAAAACCGTGAACTAACAATCGTTGATTTTTTCTTCGAGATTTTTTCGTTGAAATTTTGACCAAAACTTACAAATACAGGACAAAATTAAAAGTTATCCTTTTCGAAAAAAAACTTGATATCTTCGTCTGTTGGTCCTTCAGCATCAAGGAAAAGAGATTTCAAACGAAATTGAAAGGATAAAATTTAAAGACTGAAAAAAACCGTGAACTAACCATCGTTGATTTTTTCTTCGAGATTTTTTCCTTGAAATTTTGACCAAAACTTACAAATACAGGACAAAATTAAAAGTTATCCTTTTCGAAAAAAACTTGATATCTTCGTCTGTTGGTCCTTCAGCATCAAGGAAAAGAGATTTTAAACGAAATCGAAAAAATAAAATTTAAGGACCGAAAAAAACCGTGAACTAACCATCGTTGATTTTTTCTTCGAGATTTTTTCGTTGAAATTTTGTCCAATACTTACAAATACAGGACAAAATTAAAAGTTATCCTTTTCGAAAAAAAACTTGATATCTTCGTCTGTTGGTCCTTCAGCATCAAGGAAAAGAGATTTTAAACGAAATCGAAAAAATAAAATTTAAGGACCGAAAAAAACCGTGAACTAACCATCGTTGATTTTTTCTTCGAGATTTTTTCGTTGAAATTTTGACCAAAACTTACAAATACAGGACAAAATTAAAAGTTATCCTTTTCGAAAAAAAACTTGATATCTTCGTCTGTTGGTCCTTTAGCATCAAGGAAAAGAGATTTTAAACGAAATCGAAAGGATAAAATTTAAAGACCGAAAAAAGCCGTGAACTAACCATCGTTGATTTTTTCTTCGAGATTTTTTCGTTGTAATTTTGACCAAAACTTACAAATACAGGACAAAATTAAAAGTTATCCTTTTCGAAAAAAACTTGATATCTTCGTCTGTTGGTCCTTCAGCATCAAGGAAAAGAGATTTTAAACGAAATCGAAAGGATAAAATTTAAGGACCGAAAAAAACCGTGAACTCACCATCGTTGATTTTTTCTTCGAGATTTTTTCGTTGAAATTTTGACCAAACTTACAAATACAGGACAAAATTAAAAGTTATCCTTTTCGAAAAAAAACTTGATATCTTCGTCTGTTGGTCCTTCAGCATCAAGGAAAAGAGATTATAAACGAAATCGAAAGGATAAAATTTAAGGACCGAAAAAAACCGTGAACTAACCACCGTTGATTTTTTCTTCGAGATTTTTTCGTTGAAATTTTGACCAAAACTTACAAATACAGGACAAAATTAAAAGTTATCCTTTTCGAAAAAAACTTGATATTTTCGTCTGTTGGTCCTTCAGCATCAAGGAAAAGAGATTTTAAACGAAATCGAAAGGATAAAATTTAAGGACCGAAAAAAACCGTGAACTAACCATCGTTGATTTTTTCTTCGAGATTTTTTCGTTGAAATTTTGACCAAAACTTACAAATACAGGACAAAATTAAAAGTTATCCTTTTCGAAAAAAACTTTATATCTTCGTCTGTTGGTCCTTCAGCATCAAGGAAAAGAGATTTTAAACGAAATCGAAAGGATAAAATTTAAGGACCGAAAAAAACCGTGAACTAACCATCGTTGATTTTTTCTTCGAGATTTTTTCGTTGAAATTTTGACCAAAACTTACAAATACAGGACAAAAATAAAAGTTATCCTTTTCGAAAAAAAAAACTTGATCTCTTCGTCTGTTGGTCCTTCAGCATCAAGGAAAAGAGATTTTAAACGAAATCGAAAGGATAAAATTTAAGGGCCGAAAAAAACCGTGAACTAACCATCGTTGATTTTTTCTTCGAGATTTTTTCGTTGTAATTTTGACCAAAACTTACAAATACAGGACAAAATTAGAAGTTATCCTTTTCGAAAAAAACTTGATATCTTCGTCTGTTGGTCCTTCAGCATCAAGGAAAAGAGATTTTAAACGAAATCGAAAGGATAAAATTTAAGGACCGAAAAAAACCGTGAACTAACCATCGTTGATTTTTTCTTCGAGATTTTTTCGTTGAAATTTTGACCAAAACTTACAAATACAGGACAAAATTAAAAGTTATCCTTTTCGAAAAAAAACTTGATATCTTCGTCTGTTGGTCCTTCAGCATCAAGGAAAAGAGATTTCAAACGAAATCGAAAGGATAAAATTTAAGGGCCGAAAAAAACCGTGAACTAACCATCGTTGATTTTTTCTTCGAGATTTTTTCGTTGAAATTTTGACCAAAACTTACAAATACAGGACAAAAATAAAAGTTATCCTTTTCGAAAAAAAACTTGATATCTTCGTCTGTTGGTCCTTCAGCATCAAGGAAAAGAGATTTCAAACGAAATCGAAAGGATAAAATTTAAAGACCGAAAAAAACCGTGAACTAACCATCGTTGATTTTTTCTTCGAGATTTTTTCGTTGAAATTTTGACCAAAACTTACAAATACAGGACAAAATTAAAAGTTATCCTTTTCGAAAAAAACTTGATATCTTCGTCTGTTGGTCCTTCAGCATCAAGGAAAAGAGATTTTAAACGAAATCGAAAGGATAAAATTTAAGGACCGAAAAAAACCGTGAACTAACCATCGTTGATTTTTTCTTCGAGATTTTTTCGTTGAAATTTTGACCAAAACTTACAAATACAGGACAAAATTAAAAGTTATCCTTTTCGAAAAAAACTTGATATCTTCGTCTGTTGGTCCTTCAGCATCAAGGAAAAGAGATTTCAAACGAAATCGAAAGGATAAAATTTAAAGACCGAAAAAAACCGTGAACTAACCATCGTTGATTTTTTCTCCGAGATTTTTTCGTTGAAATTTTGTCCAATACTTACAAATACAGGACAAAATTAAAAGTTATCCTTTTCGAAAAAAAACTTGATATCTTCGTCTGTTGGTCCTTCATCATCAAGGAAAAGAGATTTCAAACGAAATCGAAAGGATAAAATTTAAAGACTGAAAAAAACCGTGAACTAACCATCGTTGATTTTTTCTTCGAGATTTTTTCGTTGAAATTTTGACCAAAACTTACAAATACAGGACAAAATTAAAAGTTATCCTTTTCGAAAAAAACTTTATATCTTCGTCTGTTGGTCCTTCAGCATCAAGGAAAAGAGATTTTAAACGAAATCGAAAGGATAAAATTTAAGGACCGAAAAAAACCGTGAACTAACCATCGTTGATTTTTTCTTCGAGATTTTTTCGTTGAAATTTTGACCAAAACTTACAAATACAGGACAAAAATAAAAGTTATCCTTTTCGAAAAAAAACTTGATATCTTCGTCTGTTGGTCCTTCAGCATCAAGGAAAAGAGATTTCAAACGAAATCGAAAGGATAAAATTTAAGGACCGAAAAAAACCGTGAACTAACCATCGTTGATTTTTTCTTCGAGATTTTTTCGTTGAAATTTTGACCAAAACTTACAAATACAGGACAAAATTAAAAGTTATCCTTTTCGAAAAAAACTTGATATCTTCGTCTGTTGGTCCTTCAGCATCAAGGAAAAGAGATTTTAAACGAAATCGAAAGGATAAAATTTAAGGACCGAAAAAAACCGTGAACTAACCATCGTTGATTTTTTCTTCGAGATTTTTTCGTTGAAATTTTGACCAAAACTTACAAATACAGGACAAAATTAAAAGTTATCCTTTTCGAAAAAAACTTTATATCTTCGTCTGTTGGTCCTTCAGCATCAAGGAAAAGAGATTTTAAACGAAATCGAAAGGATAAAATTTAAGGACCGAAAAAAACCGTGAACTAACCATCGTTGATTTTTTCTTCGAGATTTTTTCGTTGAAATTTTGACCAAAACTTACAAATACAGGACAAAATTAAAAGTTATCCTTTTCGAAAAAAAACTTGATATCTTCGTCTGTTGGTCCTTCAGCATCAAGGAAAAGAGATTTCAAACGAAATCGAAAGGATAAAATTTAAAGACCGAAAAAAACCGTGAACTAACCATCGTTGATTTTTTCTTCGAGATTTTTTCGTTGAAATTTTGACCAAAACTTACAAATACAGGACAAAATTAAAAGTTATCCTTTTCGAAAAAAAACTTGATATCTTCGTCTGTTGGTCCTTCAGCATCAAGGAAAAGAGATTTTAAACGAAATCGAAAGGATAAAATTTAAGGACCGAAAAAAACCGTGAACTACCCATCGTTGATTTTTTCTTCGAGATTTTTTCGTTGAAATTTTGACCAAAACTTACAAATACAGGACAAAATTAAAAGTTATCCTTTTCGAAAAAAACTTTATATCTTCGTCTGTTGGTCCTTCAGCATCAAGGAAAAGAGATTTTAAACGAAATCGAAAGGATAAAATTTAAGGACCGAAAAAAACCGTGAACTAACCATCGTTGATTTTTTCTTCGAGATTTTTTCGTTGAAATTTTGACCAAAACTTACAAATACAGGACAAAATTAAAAGTTATCCTTTTCGAAAAAAACTTTATATCTTCGTCTGTTGGTCCTTCAGCATCAAGGAAAAGAGATTTTAAACGAAATCGAAAGGATAAAATTTAAGGACCGAAAAAAACCGTGAACTAACCATCGTTGATTTTTTCTTCGAGATTTTTTCGTTGAAATTTTGACCAAAACTTACAAATACAGGACAAAATTAAAAGTTATCCTTTTCGAAAAAAACTTGATATCTTCGTCTGTTGGTCCTTCAGCATCAAGGAAAAGAGATTTCAAACGAAATCGAAAGGATAAAATTTAAAGACCGAAAAAAACCGTGAACTAACCATCGTTGATTTTTTCTTCGAGATTTTTTCGTTGAAATTTTGACCAAAACTTACAAATACAGGACAAAATTAAAAGTTATCCTTTTCGAAAAAAACTTTATATCTTCGTCTGTTGGTCCTTCAGCATCAAGGAAAAGAGATTTCAAACGAAATCGAAAGGATAAAATTTAAGGACCGAAAAAAACCGTGAACTAACCATCGTTGATTTTTTCTTCGAGATTTTTTCGTTGAAATTTTGACCAAAACTTACAAATACAGGACAAAATTAAAAGTTATCCTTTTCGAAAAAAACTTGATATCTTCGTCTGTTGGTCCTTCAGCATCAAGGAAAAGAGATTTTAAACGAAATCGAAAGGATAAAATTTAAGGACCGAAAAAAACCGTGAACTAACCATCGTTGATTTTTTCTTCGAGATTTTTTCGTTGAAATTTTGACCAAAACTTACAAATACAGGACAAAATTAAAAGTTATCCTTTTCGAAAAAAACTTTATATCTTCGTCTGTTGGTCCTTCAGCATCAAGGAAAAGAGATTTTAAACGAAATCGAAAGGATAAAATTTAAGGACCGAAAAAAACCGTGAACTAACCATCGTTGATTTTTTCTTCGAGATTTTTTCGTTGAAATTTTGACCAAAACTTACAAATACAGGACAAAATTAAAAGTTATCCTTTTCGAAAAAAACTTTATATCTTCGTCTGTTGGTCCTTCAGCATCAAGGAAAAGAGATTTTAAACGAAATCGAAAGGATAAAATTTAAGGACCGAAAAAAACCGTGAACTAACCATCGTTGATTTTTTCTTCGAGATTTTTTCGTTGAAATTTTGACCAAAACTTACAAATACAGGACAAAATTAAAAGTTATCCTTTTCGAAAAAAACTTTATATCTTCGTCTGTTGGTCCTTCAGCATCAAGGAAAAGAGATTTTAAACGAAATCGAAAGGATAAAATTTAAGGACCGAAAAAAACCGTGAACTACCCATCGTTGATTTTTTCTTCGAGATTTTTTCGTTGAAATTTTGACCAAAACTTACAAATACAGGACAAAATTAAAAGTTATCCTTTTCGAAAAAAACTTGATATCTTCGTCTGTTGGTCCTTCAGCATCAAGGAAAAGAGATTTCAAACGAAATCGAAAGGATAAAATTTAAAGACCGAAAAAAACCGTGAACTAACCATCGTTGATTTTTTCTTCGAGATTTTTTCGTTGAAATTTTGACCAAAACTTACAAATACAGGACAAAATTAAAAGTTATCCTTTTCGAAAAAAAAACTTGATATCTTCGTCTGTTGGTCCTTCAGCATCAAGGAAAAGAGATTTCAAACGAAATCGAAAGGATAAAATTTAAAGACCGAAAAAACCGTGAACTAACCATCGTTGATTTTTTCTTCGAGATTTTTTCGTTGAAATTTTGACCAAAACTTACAAATACAGGACAAAATTAAAAGTTATCCTTTTCGAAAAAAACTTGATATCTTCGTCTGTTGGTCCTTCAGCATCAAGGAAAAGAGATTTTAAACGAAATCGAAAGGATAAAATTTAAGGACCGAAAAAAACCGTGAACTAACCATCGTTGATTTTTTCTTCGAGATTTTTACGTTGAAATTTTGACCAAAACTTACAAATACAGGACAAAATTAAAAGTTATCCTTTTCGAAAAAAAACTTGATATCTTCGTCTGTTGGTCCTTCAGCATCAAGGAAAAGAGATTTCAAACGAAATCGAAAGGATAAAATTTAAAGACCGAAAAAACCGTGAACTAACCATCGTTGATTTTTTCTTCGAGATTTTTTCGTTGAAATTTTGACCAAAACTTACAAATACAGGACAAAATTAAAAGTTATCCTTTTCGAAAAAAAACTTGATATCTTCGTCTGTTGGTCCTTCAGCATCAAGGAAAAGAGATTTCAAACGAAATCGAAAGGATAAAATTTAAAGACCGAAAAAACCGTGAACTAACCATCGTTGATTTTTTCTTCGAGATTTTTTCGTTGAAATTTTGACCAAAACTTACAAATACAGGACAAAATTAAAAGTTATCCTTTTCGAAAAAAAACTTGATATCTTCGTCTGTTGGTCCTTCAGCATCAAGGAAAAGAGATTTCAAACGAAATCGAAAGGATAAAATTTAAAGACCGAAAAAACCGAGAACTAACCATCGTTGATTTTTTCTTCGAGATTTTTTCGTTGAAATTTTGACCAAAACTTACAAATACAGGACAAAATTAAAAGTTATCCTTTTCGAAAAAAACTTGATATCTTCGTCTGTTGGTCCTTCAGCATCAAGGAAAAGAGATTTTAAACGAAATCGAAAGGATAAAATTTAAGGACCGAAAAAAACCGTGAACTAACCATCGTTGATTTTTTCTTCGAGATTTTTACGTTGAAATTTTGACCAAAACTTACAAATACAGGACAAAATTAAAAGTTATCCTTTTCGAAAAAAAACTTGATATCTTCGTCTGTTGGTCCTTCAGCATCAAGGAAAAGAGATTTCAAACGAAATCGAAAGGATAAAATTTAAAGACCGAAAAAAACCGTGAACTAACCATCGTTGAATTTTTCTTCGAGATTTTTTCGTTGAAATTTTGACCAAAACTTACAAATACAGGACAAAATTAAAAGTTATCCTTTTCGAAAAAAACTTGATATCTTCGTCTGTTGGTCCTTCAGCATCAAGGAAAAGAGATTTTAAACGAAATCGAAAGGATAAAATTTAAGGACCGAAAAAAACCGTGAACTAACCATCGTTGATTTTTTCTTCGAGATTTTTTCGTTGAAATTTTGACCAAAACTTACAAATACAGGACAAAATTAAAAGTTATCCTTTTCGAAAAAAAACTTGATATCTTCGTCTGTTGGTCCTTCAGCATCAAGGAAAAGAGATTTCAAACGAAATCGAAAGGATAAAATTTAAAGACCGAAAAAAACCGTGAACTAACCATCGTTGATTTTTTCTTCGAGATTTTTTCGTTGAAATTTTGACCAAAACTTACAAATACAGGACAAAATTAAAATTTATCCTTTTCGAAAAAAACTTGATATCTTCGTCTGTTGGTCCTTCAGCATCAAGGAAAAGAGATTTCAAACGAAATCGAAAGGATAAAATTTAAAGACCGAAAAAAACCGTGAACTAACCATCGTTGATTTTTTCTTCGAGATTTTTTCGTTGAAATTTTGACCAAAACTTACAAATACAGGACAAAATTAAAAGTTATCCTTTTCGAAAAAAACTTGATATCTTCGTCTGTTGGTCCTTCAGCATCAAGGAAAAGAGATTTTAAACGAAATCGAAAGGATAAAATTTAAGGACCGAAAAAAAACGTGAACTAACCATCGTTGATTTTTTCTTCGAGATTTTTTCGTTGAAATTTTGACCAAAACTTACAAATACAGGACAAAATTAAAAGTTATCCTTTTCGAAAAAAACTTGATATCTTCGTCTGTTGGTCCTTCAGCATCAAGGAAAAGAGATTTCAAACGAAATCGAAAGGATAAAATTTAAAGACCGAAAAAAACCGTGAACTAACCATCGTTGATTTTTTCTTCGAGATTTTTTCGTTGAAATTTTGACCAAAACTTACAAATACAGGACAAAATTAAAAGTTATCCTTTTCGAAAAAAACTTGATATCTTCGTCTGTTGGTCCTTCAGCATCAAGGAAAAGAGATTTTAAACGAAATCGAAAGGATAAAATTTAAGGACCGAAAAAAACCGTGAACTAACCATCGTTGATTTTTTCTTCGAGATTTTTTCGTTGAAATTTTGACCAAAACTTACAAATACAGGACAAAATTAAAAGTTATCCTTTTCGAAAAAAACTTGATATCTTCGTCTGTTGGTCCTTCAGCATCAAGGAAAAGAGATTTCAAACGAAATCGAAAGGATAAAATTTAAAGACCGAAAAAAACCGTGAACTAACCATCGTTGATTTTTTCTTCGAGATTTTTTCGTTGAAATTTTGACCAAAACTTACAAATACAGGACAAAATTAAAAGTTATCCTTTTCGAAAAAAAACTTGATATCTTCGTCTGTTGGTCCTTCAGCATCAAGGAAAAGAGATTTCAAACGAAATCGAAAGGATAAAATTTAAAGACCGAAAAAACCGTGAACTAACCATCGTTGATTTTTTCTTCGAGATTTTTTCGTTGAAATTTTGACCAAAACTTACAAATACAGGACAAAATTAAAAGTTATCCTTTTCGAAAAAAACTTGATATCTTCGTCTGTTGGTCCTTCAGCATCAAGGAAAAGAGATTTTAAACGAAATCGAAAGGATAAAATTTAAGGACCGAAAAAAACCGTGAACTAACCATCGTTGATTTTTTCTTCGAGATTTTTACGTTGAAATTTTGACCAAAACTTACAAATACAGGACAAAATTAAAAGTTATCCTTTTCGAAAAAAACTTGATATCTTCGTCTGTTGGTCCTTCAGCATCAAGGAAAAGAGATTTTAAACGAAATCGAAAGGATAAAATTTAAGGACCGAAAAAAACCGTGAACTAACCATCGTTGATTTTTTCTTCGAGATTTTTTCGTTGAAATTTTGACCAAAACTTACAAATACAGGACAAAATTAAAAGTTATCCTTTTCGAAAAAAAACTTGATATCTTCGTCTGTTGGTCCTTCAGCATCAAGGAAAAGAGATTTCAAACGAAATCGAAAGGATAAAATTTAAAGACCGAAAAAAACCGTGAACTAACCATCGTTGATTTTTTCTTCGAGATTTTTTCGTTGAAATTTTGACCAAAACTTACAAATACAGGACAAAATTAAAAGTTATCCTTTTCGAAAAAAACTTGATATCTTCGTCTGTTGGTCCTTCAGCATCAAGGAAAAGAGATTTTAAACGAAATCGAAAGGATAAAATTTAAGGACCGAAAAAAACCGTGAACTAACCATCGTTGATTTTTTCTTCGAGATTTTTTCGTTGAAATTTTGACCAAAACTTACAAATACAGGACAAAATTAAAAGTTATCCTTTTCGAAAAAAACTTGATATCTTCGTCTGTTGGTCCTTCAGCATCAAGGAAAAGAGATTTCAAACGAAATCGAAAGGATAAAATTTAAAGACCGAAAAAAACCGTGAACTAACCATCGTTGATTTTTTCTTCGAGATTTTTTCGTTGAAATTTTGACCAAAACTTACAAATACAGGACAAAATTAAAAGTTATCCTTTTCGAAAAAAAACTTGATATCTTCGTCTGTTGGTCCTTCAGCATCAAGGAAAAGAGATTTCAAACGAAATCGAAAGGATAAAATTTAAAGACCGAAAAAACCGTGAACTAACCATCGTTGATTTTTTCTTCGAGATTTTTTCGTTGAAATTTTGACCAAAACTTACAAATACAGGACAAAATTAAAAGTTATCCTTTTCGAAAAAAACTTGATATCTTCGTCTGTTGGTCCTTCAGCATCAAGGAAAAGAGATTTTAAACGAAATCGAAAGGATAAAATTTAAGGACCGAAAAAAACCGTGAACTAACCATCGTTGATTTTTTCTTCGAGATTTTTACGTTGAAATTTTGACCAAAACTTACAAATACAGGACAAAATTAAAAGTTATCCTTTTCGAAAAAAAACTTGATATCTTCGTCTGTTGGTCCTTCAGCATCAAGGAAAAGAGATTTTAAACGAAATCGAAAGGATAAAATTTAAGGACCGAAAAAAACCGTGAACTAACCATCGTTGATTTTTTCTCCGAGATTTTTTCGTTGAAATTTTGTCCAATACTTACAAATACAGGACAGAATTAAAAGTTATCCTTTTTGAAAAAAAACTTGATATCTTCGTCTGTTGGTCCTTCAGCATCAAGAAAAAGAGATTTCAAACGAAATCGAAAGGATAAAATTTAAAGACCGAAAAAAACCGTGAACTAACCATCGTTGATTTTTTCTTCGAGATTTTTTCGTTGAAATTTTGACCAAAACTTACAAATACAGGACAAAATTAAAAGTTATCCTTTTCGAAAAAAAACTTGATATCTTCGTCTGTTGGTCCTTCAGCATCAAGGAAAAGAGATTTCAAACGAAATCGAAAGGATAAAATTTAAAGACCGAAAAAAACCGTGAACTAACCATCGTTGATTTTTTCTTCGAGATTTTTTCGTTGAAATTTTTACCAAAACTTACAAATACAGGACAAAATTAAAAGTTATCCTTTTCGAAAAAAAACTTGATATCTTCGTCTGTTGGTCCTTCAGCATCAAGGAAAAGAGATTTCAAACGAAATCGAAAGGATAAAATTTAAAGACCGAAAAAAACCGTGAACTAACCATCGTTGATTTTTTCTTCGAGATTTTTTCGTTGAAATTTTGACCAAAACTTACAAATACAGGACAAAATTAAAAGTTATCCTTTTCGAAAAAAAACTTGATATCTTCGTCTGTTGGTCCTTCAGCATCAAGGAAAAGAGATTTCAAACGAAATCGAAAGGATAAAATTTAAAGACCGAAAAAAACCGTGAACTAACCATCGTTGATTTTTTCTTCGAGATTTTTTCGTTGAAATTTTGACCAAAACTTACAAATACAGGACAAAATTAAAAGTTATCCTTTTCGAAAAAAAACTTGATATCTTCGTCTGTTGGTCCTTCAGCATCAAGGAAAAGAGATTTCAAACGAAATCGAAAGGATAAAATTTAAAGACCGAAAAAAACCGTGAACTAACCATCGTTGATTTTTTCTTCGAGATTTTTTCGTTGAAATTTTTACCAAAACTTACAAATACAGGACAAAATTAAAAGTTATCCTTTTCGAAAAAAAACTTGATATCTTCGTCTGTTGGTCCTTCAGCATCAAGGAAAAGAGATTTCAAACGAAATCGAAAGGATAAAATTTAAAGACCGAAAAAAACCGTGAACTAACCATCGTTGATTTTTTCTTCGAGATTTTTTCGTTGAAATTTTGACCAAAACTTACAAATACAGGACAAAATTAAAAGTTATTCTTTCGAAAAAAACTTGATATCTTCGTCTGTTGGTCCTTCAGCATCAAGGAAAAGAGATTTTAAACGAAATCGAAAGGATAAAATTTAAGGACCGAAAAAAAACGTGAACTAACCATCGTTGATTTTTTCTTCGAGATTTTTTCGTTGAAATTTTGACCAAAACTTACAAATACAGGACAGAATTAAAAGTTATCCTTTTTGAAAAAAAACTTGATATCTTCGTCTGTTGGTCCTTCAGCATCAAGAAAAAGAGATTTCAAACGAAATCGAAAGGATAAAATTTAAAGACCGAAAAAAACCGTGAACTAACCATCGTTGATTTTTTCTTCGAGATTTTTTCGTTGAAATTTTGACCAAAACTTACAAATACAGGACAAAATTAAAAGTTATCCTTTTCGAAAAAAAACTTGATATCTTCGTCTGTTGGTCCTTCAGCATCAAGGAAAAGAGATTTCAAACGAAATCGAAAGGATAAAATTTAAAGACCGAAAAAAACCGTGAACTAACCATCGTTGATTTTTTCTTCGAGATTTTTTCGTTGAAATTTTGACCAAAACTTACAAATACAGGACAAAATTAAAAGTTATTCTTTCGAAAAAAACTTGATATCTTCGTCTGTTGGTCCTTCAGCATCAAGGAAAAGAGATTTTAAACGAAATCGAAAGGATAAAATTTAAGGACCGAAAAAAACCGTGAACTAACCATCGTTGATTTTTTCTTCGAGATTTTTTCGTTGAAATTTTGACCAAAACTTACAAATACAGGACAAAATTAAAAGTTATCCTTTTCGAAAAAAAACTTGATATCTTCGTCTGTTGGTCCTTCAGCATCAAGGAAAAGAGATTTCAAACGAAATCGAAAGGATAAAATTTAAAGACCGAAAAAAACCGTGAACTAACCATCGTTGATTTTTTCTTCGAGATTTTTTCGTTGAAATTTTGACCAAAACTTACAAATACAGGACAAAATTAAAAGTTATTCTTTCGAAAAAAACTTGATATCTTCGTCTGTTGGTCCTTCAGCATCAAGGAAAAGAGATTTTAAACGAAATCGAAAGGATAAAATTTAAGGACCGAAAAAAAACGTGAACTAACCATCGTTGATTTTTTCTTCGAGATTTTTTCGTTGAAATTTTGACCAAAACTTACAAATACAGGACAAAATTAAAAGTTATCCTTTTCGAAAAAAAACTTGATATCTTCGTCTGTTGGTCCTTCAGCATCAAGGAAAAGAGATTTCAAACGAAATCGAAAGGATAAAATTTAAAGACCGAAAAAAACCGTGAACTAACCATCGTTGATTTTTTCTTCGAGATTTTTTCGTTGAAATTTTGACAAAAACTTACAAATACAGGACAAAATTAAAAGTTATCCTTTTCGAAAAAAACTTGATATCTTCGTCTGTTGGTCCTTCAGCATCAAGGAAAAGAGATTTCAAACGAAATCGAAAGGATAAAATTTAAAGACCGAAAAAAACCGTGAACTAACCATCGTTGATTTTTTCTTCGAGATTTTTTCGTTGAAATTTTGACCAAAACTTACAAATACTTCACAACAAAGAAAAAGAAAACATTCTCAAATTTTATCTAGCACTCCCATAAGACATCAATTAGAGGAAAAACAAAAACGGCAAACTGCAAAGAAAAATAAAAATATTCAACAACGAAGAAGTACAACGAACCCACCATCAGTCAACAATACAGTGGTCGTTAGAAATTTGGAAACGGTGGTCGAGGAAAGTGACGGCGTGGACTATTATTGCATATTCTGCACGGAAAAATATGAATCGCCCCATAAAGAAGACTGGATTATGTGTACCAAATGTAAGAAATGGGCCCATGACGCATGCACGAACGGTCAATACATGTGAAATATTTTAATAATAATAAAAGAGATAATTTGTTTTCGTTTTAAACGATAGAAATATCGCGATATATTTATTGATAAAGTAATAATAATATCATATGTTGTATAATTGCATCACACAAAAACTAAGCTTAACAAATTTCATTAAAAAAAAAGGGATGAAAAACAAGGATGACTACCACATTATATCAATATTTACATAGACAAAAGTGATCATTTTCTCGAATAATTTAATAATAAAAATGACTAAAGATCAACTTAAATAGATACACATTTCTCCATAATAATAATAAGATATAAATTATAAAAGAAAATTTTGATTCTATTAACATTAAATTATACGTCGATACTAATAAAAATGTGCTTAAACATGTAGATATCTTTCAATTCTATAATCATATACAAATAATTAAAAAATATAATTTCCTTTTTTTTTTTTAAATTTTATTTTCTTTAAATATTAAACCAAAAGATCATTCATTTATTTACTTCTTACTTTTTACACATGCATCAATGAATTCTTCTTATCACAGACATATCCCTTAAAAATAACAAATTATTAATTAATATTCAAACTACTTAATCCACAAAGTTTTGCCATTTAGTTTTTATGGGCATTCAATTTCGGAATAGCACATTTTTATGAATCGTTCTTTTTAACGGGAAAATTAACAACTGAAATCATTCGATTTATAGATATATTACAAGTAATTAACATTTTGACTAAATTATTTCGTTTCATGAATCATTTGGCGACACTTCGACATTTAGAGGTCAATACGATTAAAAGAGTTTTCTACTCGAATCAACTTTGTGTAAGACATACTCTAAGACATCGTCTAAAAATTGATTTCACCGATATAAAAACGCGATTAAAATATGCGCGCCGATAAAATTCTGATTTTGATTTTCGCCAAAAAAATGCCATTTTTAAAGGGTTGGCTCCAAATAGCGATAAAACCGCGAACATCCTATCATTTACGCACTGTAATCGTATCGAAATAGTACTAAAATGCGTTTGTTGTGAGATAGCGCTAAATAGTCAATTGGTTTTGAAATGTTACAAAAATTTGACGCTTAAGTGCGACATAACTGAAAAGTATTTAATATTAGAAAAATAATCAAAACTGGAACATCCAAGTAAAAAGATTCTTTTCATTCAACTAAGGAGCGATTTTTTTTCTATAACTCAAGATCGATATTTTTTTCTTCCGCATAAAAAATTCTTAAGTATTTGCCTTAGTCATGAACTCAGTAAAAAGAGCGATAAAAAAAAACACAATAAGCCGAAAAAATGTTTTAAAATTGTAATTCATATTTGATGAGTTTTGAACGCGATTTTGTCGGTGCGATATTAATATCACGTTTTTGCAGAATCACCATCATCCATACGGCGGGTGGCCGTTTTATGTTTCAACTCCATTAATTTTAATTTTCATCTTTTCCCACCTTTTGTATGACTTGAGTCAATTTTTATCTTCATACATAAAGGTGGACGCCCACTACTCATGTATTTGGCAAATATTTGTTATTTGCCATGTAGTAGGAATGGTTCACTCGGCCATTATTTGTACAATTGTTGGCGAAGTCCCACCGGTTGTTGGTAAAAATGCCGCGATTCAAAGGGATTTCAGTTATATGCGTACGTAGTACGTACACAAATATTGAGGTATTTGCTAACTACACGAGTAGCGGAAGTCCGCCCTAGTAGCAATAAAAATAAAATAAAAAACAATCAAGTTTTTTTTCATTTTATCCTTCTTATTTGTTTCAGTTAAAAACGATTGATTGCAATTAATAAATTGTATGGGAGTATGAAAACGTTTAGGCTTATTTTTCATTTTTATTATCATTTAAATTGTCTTGGCGTTCATTATATCTAGGAGAATGACTATGTTGGTTGGTTGGTTTTAGGCGAATTTTATACAACCGGTGGAAGATCAGGCGAATTTGGATTGGTTCTGGGCTGGACGCTCGAATCACTGGCCGTCGAATAGTCTTCGGCGTCGACGTTGATTGAATGCTGTCCCGACGACGTGGCAAACGGTTGACTGCCGTCACTTTGATTCGAAATGTTCGACACGGATCGGAATGCTTTCCGTACTAAAGTGCTGATTTCACTGATGACATTGCGACGTTGTGGTTGGGTATCGTCGTCGACGATCGACGAAGCCGACGAGGATCGCCACGATGACGACGAAGAGTGTAATGAGGGCGAGGCGACCAAATCACTGTCGCTTTGTTCGATCGCTTCACGGCCCTGTGACGGACTGGCGACGGGTTGCGTTGCCGTTTGCGACGCGACCGGCTCGGGTGTAGCACTGCGTAATTGTGTAAATGCACGTCGAGCTCGCTGAAACGGATTTTCTTCCTCAATACGAAACGTGCCGCCACTGGAACGGTTACTCATTGAATTTATCAACGGCGACGTATCGCCAATTTCACTGTCACTGTCGGAATCGGGCTCGGGACGTTCATCATACGCAAACACTTTCCGTTTACAAACCGGACAGACTCGTTTGTTTCTCGTCAACCACGGATCGATACATTTGCAATGATACGCTAGAACGTAAACAAACAAAATAAGCATGTAGATGGAGAAAAAAAAAACAAATCTTTAACTTACCATGAGCACATGGCAAAACTCTCAACTTTTCCCCTTCAAGATAATCCTCGAGGCATATAGCACATGTATCGTACGGATCGTCTTTGGCAAATTTGCATGTAGCAATTTTATTTAGCGACGACGATGGTAAACGATATCTCTGCAAACGTCGCCGATTTTTTATACATTTGACAATCTATAAGAAAAAACAAAACAATTAGACCGACGACCTATTACATATTTTTATTTTTAATCTTGAATCAACAACTTACCACACAAATGAGCATAACAATAAAACATATTCCGACGATAATCGCAAATGGTAACAATAAATGGGTGTTTATATTAAAAGGCGTATCGTTTGTGATGACCAAGTAATAAACCTCACTGGCATTCGGCTGGACGAAAGCGTAAGTCTTGAGAAATTCACCGTCGTCCCATCCAACAAATACCGATGGGATAAAAATACTTTCCGGATTTTTAGCAGACATTGGCTCTAAACACATACAATATTAGTAAACGGTTCACATAAATGTTAAAATAAAACCAGGACTGAATAAACAATGCAATACAAATAGCAATATTGACTTGATTCGTGGGTTTCAGTTCAGTTCAAGGATAACAGTCCTGGATAAGTAGTGCAGAATTGTACTATTACGATTGTAATAAATATTGAACTCTCCCTGTACCTAAATCACTTGAATTCACATTGTAAACGATGGCACCGTCGTAGCCGGCTATTTGAGCGTTTCGAATTTTCGTCTCGAACGTGCAATTGTATCGTTGAATCAGCACAAACCAGTTGTCGACGAAAATCGGGTCGATCAAATTGGGCGGTTTCTTCAGCGGCGAACATCCGTCAATCGGATCGGCAATCACCAAATGCGTTTTAATCCCTTCAGATAACAACAAATAATAATTGTGAAATCAATTTCCTTGCATTTATTTCACTCGAAATAAAGTAGTTACCGTCAAATGGTATTGGACTGCCAAAACGTGCTGGGAGATCTTGAAATTCATCAACACCTATCCGCTGCGGTTTCTACAACCATAACGTTTCAATTACTTATAATTTAACAATAAAACATTATGATATTTAACATTATTGATATATTTTTTTTGTATTTTGAATTTATATTTAATTTTCTATAAAACCATTGCTTTTTATTAATTGGTCATCAATAATTGATGACAATTGAAAAGCAATAATTCAAAATAAATTTAATTCGTAATTATATCAATAGATTGAGTTAAAATTTGTTATTGAACTGTGATAAAAATCGAAGTTAGGACACTGACCGACACCTTTAAGGAGCTTCGACTTATTTTAGGTTGACTACATAAAAATATATCAATAAAGCCTTTCTAAACACAATAAAAAACACGCGAACGTTATATTGAATAATTTAGAAAAAAATCATAATATGAAACTAATACAGTTAGGTATAAACTACCGAATAAATCAAACTGCCCTTTACATAATTAATTATTTTCCTTCATGAAGGCCAAATGTTTGAACCTTTTTTCTTAATTTTATTGGTCAAATGTTGATTTGACTCTTGAATATATTCGAAATAATTAAAATATGGAATAAATAGTTCCGTGTTTACTTTTTCAATTATCTCTGTCGTTTTCTGGAATGAATCTAACTTAAATGAAACAACATTTATATAAATAGAATATAAAGTTTTGAAGGGACGAAAAATTGATACATTGCTGCTCTCGGAAAGGTCATTTCCTACATATTTTTAAGTTTTTTATTATGAAGTAACGTTGTATAGTAAACCCACCATATTAGCATACATTGATGAATAAAGTATTGCCTATACATCAACATTATATGTATTAATCACGTAATGCTTTGAATGTACGTGGAAAGTTGCATGGAAAGTTGCACATAATAACAATTTTTAAATCGTCTTAGATTTTATTTATAACGACAAAAAGTTTAAAGTTGAGATATTAATTTTAAATAAAAAGCATCTTGACTATTTCAATGTTAAGTCTAAAAATTATATTTAATTTTTTTTTTTTTTTTTGAATAATGGGAAAGCGAAAAAATTAAACATGAACTATAGAAAATAATGGGATCAATATCAAAAAAAAAAAAAAATAGTTATTGAGACATACAATACACAGCTTGTGTATAAATAAGGTGCCGTTCATACTGAGGTGATAGGCGATATACGATTCGCAGAAATTTACGGCGATAAAAACGGTTCACTTAACGCGATATTTCGCTCCAAGTACTATATATTGGTCGCTTAAGCGCTATAGCGCGTTATTTCTTTACGATTTTTTGAAATGTAACCAGGGTTGAGCATGTTTATTGCTCAGTTTGCACCGATTTATCAGATATTGCCATGAACCTTCCTAGCGATATCCGTCTTAAATATCGCTTATCGCCTAATATCAACGGTGCGTAAAAGTGACAAATAGTCGATGACAGGTGAAATATGTCATTTTTCTTTCGTATTCGTTTTTTTTTTCATATACCACCGACCAATCGTTTGTCATACTAAATGTTCATTCTAACACAAATAAAGATGATATAAATAAAAACAAAAAATCCAATTCGCATTTACATACAATAAAAGACGAATTTATAAATCCAAAATTTTAATGTTTAACATTTCAAATGCAATTTAAAAAAAAAAAAACCTTTTGTTTGCATTCTATTTATAAATTTTTTTTAAGGTCAAAATTTATCAATATATTTTGGTAACTTTTTATCGTTTCCTACCTCTTGAAAGACGAAAATATCAGCGTTGGAAATGGCCAATAACGTTGATATACAAAGAATTTGATTGATTATATGTGAACGCATTTTCTTTATCATTTTCTCGTCTATGTTCTTATCTGCGCGCGTGTATGTGTGTGTGTGTGTGTTTATGATTATTTTTTAAATAGTATCTCCATCGATTTTATTAGTTGATTTTCTTAATGCAACTCATTTCGCAGCTGATATCTGGAACAAAAACATTTACATATTAGGTTTGTTACTCAAGACGAGGAAATAAAAACCAAGGACGTAGCTAATTATAAAAAATGTATTTAGAGAAAAAAAATAAATAGAATGACAAATCGCTGATAAGTTTGGCCTATAATTAAACTGATGTAAATATGATTTTTTTATGAAAAATTATAGAATTTAATGTTAACAATAAATAAGATTTTATGGTGTAAATTAATGAATTAAACATCGATATGATTCATTGTTAGTAACAAATCCAAATAGAGGAATATTTACCTGTGTAAATCGAGTTTTCATACTTTGACTTTAGATGAGAACTTGTAAAATAGGCACAAAGCAATACAAAATCAAAACAATAGTTTCTCTTTGATAACGTTATGAGTTTAAAACTTATAGCACAACAAGCGATTTCATGATATTTCTTCGCGATTGCAGCGATCTGAGAGTGAGGTTTTTCCTGATTCCCTTTTGCTGGTATCCCAATAACTTGACAATTTTCACGTGAACATTTTCAAGTCAGAACCGTTGCAATTTGGATTTGTGGCCGTTGTACTTGTGAATACGAGTGAATGTTGATGAGCGATTGATTTGCAATTAATTCGCCCTAATTGAATTATTAAATTGAAAACACGTCTATAATATGATTTGACAAGTACGACATCACGTATAATTTTTCTCATTTGCTAATTTGTTTCTGTTTTCAAACGAGTGAAGTTAAAGGCGAGTGACCTTCACGCTTAATATAGGTCCAAAAGAGTAAAGTCACTAAATCAAAAGTAACTAGAATTACAAATTCTTTAAAAGGAATCTGTTCGGATTAATCAGGATTAATGCAAATTAGTGGATAAACATATTTTATTATAGGATATTTTGCTCTGATATTGTTTAGTAATGCTCTAGGATAATTTTTCTTCATATTTTCTCCTTTAATACAAAATAAAAGATCCTCCAACTTTTTTAATTCATTATTATATTATTAATTATTCTATTTTTGGCAAGTCTACTGTTTCCCGGGTGTCAACATTTGACGACGCTAAAATGGCTAAAATAAATAAAAAATGTAGAATACAATTTGAAAAGTTGCATCAAGAATGTCAAATGTGATTTAAAAAACAACACCATGATCGATCACACTTTACTAGAGCTATTTGCTCTTGAAAAATAAGTTGGATGGATTTCTTATTTTTTGGGGCTGTACCCCAAACTGCGTATATCCGTTGTTAAATTTTGGTGCCTGGGAAACAGCAGAATCCCCCCATTTTTAATTTATTTATTGTAATTATAAGTGATTTTAATTAAAATTTAATGATGTTGTTCTGTTGTAAAGTAGACGTACCTTCCATTTTAAAGTGAGCATTGATATATGAAATGGATAAGTGGGGATATCTTGAAGATACTTAAAATTTCCATTAGAATAGTTTTAGTCTCGTCTGCGTCGATTCCTTCCTACACTAAAGGGATTTTAAGAACCTTATGAATGATAGTCAAAATTTGGTCCTTGATTTAAAATTAATTTAAAAATATATATTACATTAATATAAAAAGTCTATGTACAGTTTATTTTATTTTTTTTAGTTAAAGTTAGTTTTTTTGTTAAGCTTCAGGAACATAGTTGTTTCTTTGCGAGTGACTGGTTCGTTCGAGTTCCCCACGAAAATATATCACGGTTTTTTGCAGTCCTTCTTGAAGAGACACCTGAAAAAACCACCCTAATATTTTTATTTGCTTTAAATGTATTTACTAAATCAACCTTCGGTTCCCAGTTTAAATAGGTTTTGGCACGCGTTATATCCGGCTTTCGCCGTTGTGGATCGTCTTCCACTGCAGCAATTGACCGAATTATGCTTGTAGCACCGACCAAATCCTTAATAATACTAGCAAATTCTACGAATAAAAATAAATGAAATTAGTTTGAAAGATTAAATTCAATTAAATCACCTTCAATCGAATGTTCGACAGGATTTCCCAAATTGACAGGTTGTGTGTAGTTTGAGTCCATCAATAAGATCAATCCATCGACTAGATCACTTATATATTGAAAAGATCGCGTTTGAATCCCACTACCGTAAATCTAAAATTATTATTTTTTACTAAAAATATACATATTTTAAATAGTTGCCGAAAATTAGACGCAGATTAGATCAGAAAGTTTTGGTCTTCACAATATGTTATCTTTGACCAAGAGAAGGAAACGAGTTTCCACCAGACGACATGGGTCATGGTTTGTTTTTTCTAGCATAGGCCTATATTTGTAGTCTAATTTCCATCAACATAAAATAAAAACTTTGAAAACTTTACTGTAATGGCATCATTTTGTAAGGCTTGTAAGATAAAATTGGATACAACACGTCCATCGTTGAGATGCATTCGGGGGCCGTAGGTGTTGAAAATGCGAGCGACCCTCACATCAACATTTTCTTGTTTGGCGTAGGCATAACTCAACGTTTCCGATACACGTTTACCCTCATCATAACACGCTCGCGGGCCTAAAAATGTCTACTTATTAATAATGCGAAAAATGGTTTGATTTTAAATATAACCGATTGGATTAACATTGCCCCAATAGGTTTCAGGTTGTGGATGAATAGCCGGATCACCATAAACCTCTGAGGTGCTCGCGATCAAAACTTTGGCCCGTACACGTTTTGCTAAACCCAAAACATTGATCGTTCCAAGCGTATTAGTTTTGATCGTCTTAACCGGATTATGCATGTAATGAGGGGGGCTCGCAGGACTGGCCAAATGATAGATTTCGTCTACTTCAATAAACAACGGATTTACAATGTCATGGTGGATCATTTCAAAGTTTTCATGTCCCAGCCAATGTTCGACGTTATTTTTGCGTCCCGTATAAAAATTGTCGGCGACAATAACCTCGTGGCCTTCCATCATCAACCGATCGACTAAATGAGATCCAACAAATCCTGCCCCTCCTGTTATCTACAACCCAACACCCAAATAAATTTTCAATCTTAAATTGGAATGAGTCAAATCACCAGAATTCGTTTTCGTTGTCGATAATTTAAAAATTTAACATTGGGATATTTCTTAGGGATTCGTGCTTCGAGCTGCATCAATTTATTCTCTAGCATTTCAATTTTCCCCTTGGCCTCGTCCAAGTCGGTGATGTCGTTCGGCGATGGCGCCTTTGGCTTCGTCTCCACCAGCTGCTCTTTGATGATTTCATTGGACATGTGCTGGTCGTAGACCAACCCGGACTTTTTATCGAACTCTCGCTCCGTGACGACCCAATTGATATAAAAACCAAACACTAAACAAACAAGTTTGCGAGCTAATCAAATCAGAATCATAACCTCAATGTTTTTTCGATCGGTGACAAAACTCACCTAGCAATGAAACCAATATTAAAATTATAACACGTTTCATCTTTCGTGTTAAGTATTTCATCACTTCCGAACCTTCAACGAGCTCAACTAATATTTTATTACGTATTTCCAAGTCTTTTCATTCTTATCTTTGTTTTGCAATATATTCCAATGATTCCAATGTTTATAACCTTAAAATAAAGATAACATAACTGACAACTATTCGAAATATTTCAGACTATTCGTAACGGAATTTTATCCGTTTTAACATCAACGAGGGCAATGATAACATTTTTAACTATGCATCCTTACAAATTTTTTTTTATTTCTTAATTAACTCATTCTATATTAATTTAGAGAAATCGACGCTTGATTTGATATTGTTTATAATTTAATTGTTGAACTATATTTAACCAACAATAGAATAATGTTATTTTTAAATAGGGAATCATTTTTTTTTTCTTTTCATATTCATCACTTTAATAGCAATATAAAAGGTCATTTATGATTTATTTGATAAAATTGTTATTTAAAATTTATTTTTATGCTATATTGCCTATATTATTTCATATTTTGTAACTATGTTTTCGATAACGGATCTAACGATTTAGAAAAAATTTTCAGTGAAAAGGTTTTCATGGATAAGGGAGAGGTGGTGAAAAATTGTTCTAGCTTTTTCCCATTTTTAAGAAAGTTTTTGTTTTTTCCATGTTTTTAGGTTTTTTTTTCTTAATACCAGGAAATATTGTAATGCATTGGTGAATGTAGGGTTGCCTACCCATCAGCATTCTATTAGTTAAAACCAGGGCTGTTACATTAGAATTCCCGTTTTTTAACAAAGAAAACCACAAAAATAATTAATAAAAAAATGGCTTATTCGAAGTGTTAGCTCTCGCCTTTCTGGAGAGTTATATATACACCCTACCAATTACCAATAACAGTTCTCGGTTTTTGAGGCAAACTAGTCATTACGCCATGTTTACACGTCTTCATAGAAATTAAAGTGTTCCTCAGCAAGCCCATAGTTTATCTACGAAAAACAAATAGAAGTAGGAAAGGGAGAAAGTCTGGAGAATACGGTGGGTGGGGCATAACCATGTAGTTGCGGAAGAAAGTTGATCTATGGAGCCGTGCGTTTTTGTGAAAAATAAATGACGCTCATGTTTTTGCTGATAATCAGACCTTTTTCGTGGATAATTCAGTATAGTTTGGACCAATTTTTGATGGTAGCGTTGAGAATTGGCAGTTTCTTTTGGTTCCATTAGATCACGTTGCCTTAACATAACATAAATTGAAGACATCCTAAAAAAAAATCATCGGTACGCAGCCCTCAATTGCAGATTCTTCTAATATATAAGCCCGATCATAACATGTTTATTTAATAAAATGACCAACATGAATATACATATTGATATTTGTTTTTATACAATAACCGATAAGTATTTAAAAATATATACTCATTATAAATTCTTCGCTCTAACAACTAAGGGAATCATTAATGAAAAAGAAAAAATCAAAAAACTAAACACACATTTTCCGGACCATATAATTTAAAACGCCACCATGTCGGAAATATGTTAGATCAACTTCGGTGTCGAATCGAAGAATAACTTTAAAGCTTTTTTGTCCATCGGCTTGGACTGTGATTTGTTGGCCTGGTTTACAATCTTCGGGGAGGTCTATGGTGAACATTTCCAATCCGGTTAGGCCAAGGGAGGTAGCATTTTGACCGTCAAGGTACTGTAACGGAATTATTCCCATACCGACCAAATTGGAACGATGAATCCGCTCAAACGACTCGGCAATAACAGCTTTGACACCCTAAGACACACCAATTAAAACATAAATCCAAACGACACATATACTCGTAATTCTATTAATATTAAAAAAGTAAAAATTAACAAAGATGTTTGTTACTCTTTCATGCAAAAACTGCACGCATATATAGGACATAGAGCTTAAAACTTTCATTGTATATTTTGTTAACTTTTACGTGAACGAAGTCGCAGGTAGCTACCAGCATATTATTTAAATAAAGTTAAATGTTAGTAAAACATAGTCATTCTTAATTTTTCCATTTAACAAAATCGCAATTTTTTTTCGAACCATTATCAAGTTAACTAAACTAGCGCCATTAAGAATTCAAAAGCCCAACTAACTATTCAATTATACACGCACTTCTGATAATAGGAACACAAGTAAACCAATTTCAAACAAACCAATAAATAAGGCCCCTTGGCCGCCCAATCGCGACTTGATCCAGATCCATAATCTTTTCCGGCCAAAATAATCAATGGCGTTTTATCACTGGCATATTTCTGAGCACAATCGAAAACATCCAACTGCAACAATTAAAGAACAATCAATTTTCAAGTACCAAAACAAAACAAAAAAAAAAAAAACAAATCTCGTACTGTTTCTCCTGTTGGTAAGTATTTAGTCTTAGGTCCTGGTTGATCCATAAATTTATTGACCAGCCGAATATTGGCAAACGTTCCACGAGCCATGATATCGTCGTTGCCACGCCGAGAGCCGTACGAATTGAACTCCTTCGGAGTCAGGCCCCGTTGGGCTAAATATCGGGCTGCAGGACTTGTACGACCAATTGATCCTGCCGGGCTGATATGATCTGTTGTGACGGAGTCGCCTAAATTCAACAAAACACGAGCGTTAACCACCGATTTGAACAATGGTAGATTTTTGGTCATTCCTTCGAAGAATGGTGGTCTTTTAATGTATGTAGAATCACTATGCCATGGATATAGCTTTCCTTCGGGTGCAGCCAAACGTTGCCAAGTGGTCGAACCCACCTCAATTTTGGCATAGACCTCCTTAAACAGAGCAGGAATCACATACTTCCTTTCGTGCTCGTGAATCAGTTCTCGGGTCGGCCAAATATCGCGCAAATAAACCGCATTTCCCGACATGGAAGTTCCAAGTGGTTCGGTTTCGAAATCAATGTCGACAGTGCCAGCAATTGCATAAGCAATCACCAATAAAGGACTCGCCAAATAATTGGCTCTCGTATTTGGATGAATTCGGCCTTCGAAGTTACGATTTCCTGATAGTACACCACAACACACCAAGTCGTTCGATTCGATCGCATTTGCGATATTGTCCTCGATAGCGCCACTATTTCCAATACATGTCATACAACCGTAGCCAACGACATCGAAACCCAGGGCGGCTAAATACGGCAGAACGTTCGAAGCCTAAAATAAAAATACAATATTAGTCGGATTTGTTCCATAAAACGACAGTTGTCACAACGGCTTTGTTAACAAGTTCACTGACTTTCTCTGGAATTCCCTGACCACTAGGCAGAATATCCGATTTTCATGATTTTGTTAGCGATGAAATGATTTACCTTGAGATAGTAGGTGACGACGCCCGAACCGGGAGAGAGGGAAGTTTTGATGTATGGGGCGACCGTAAGCCCGGCGTCGACGGCGTTTTTGGCCAAGAGCCCGGCCCCGAGCATCACACTGGGATTGCTCGTATTCGTGCAGCTGGTGATCGCCGCGATGATAACGCTTCCGTGACCGATTTGATAGTCTTTGCCATTGAAGTTAAACGTGGCTGTGGTTTTCAAGCGACTCTCTGGAATGTCGTAACCTTTAAAACCAACCTAAAACAAGAACAATGATAGACAAAACATAGAAAGATAAGAACGAAAAATAGCTGAGAGTTGATATTATTATCGCAAATATTTTTTGTTTAAAAAAAATGTTTGTTTAATATTTTAGATTCTGACATATAATATCATGAAGCGTATGGCCCCTTCTGTCCCTTGGCACAGTATGTCACATTTCTTCAATATCCCCTTATCTCCTTAATACGTGATGTAACTTATGCATGAATTTAAATAAAAAAAATATTTTCCTATAAATTGTGTGGTGGCGGTGTGGTTTCGGCAATTTTTTTTTATATTTTTAAGAGATAAAGACACAAAAAGACGTATCCAAATATTTAAAACTTTTGAACAATTTTTTATACCAAAGTGAGCTTTGGACTTATCAAATATCAACAAATAAAAAATCAAAGTTTTGTCATTCTACCAATGAGAATATTTTAAATAATAAGCAACTTGATTTAATTTATTCAACTAAGGCAATAATAATATAACATTAACTTTTGTGAAAACTTAAATGAATTCTAATGTTTTGATTAAGTCCATATTGGAAACGGCAATAATTGAAAATTTTAAGAATTTCTTAGTCATTATGCGATAAGAAATTGGTCGGGTGCTGATGTCAGCGGTTTAATTTTCGTTCAAAAAATGTTCGAAAACGAACTTTTGTTGAAGGAATTCGTTCAACCCATGTTCATCGGTTGAATATCGACATATAAGACGAGCAACTCGACATCGAGTTGCAAACTAAAACAATAAAAGTGAAGAAAAAAATTTAATAAAACGTTTAAGTGATTTTAAGGTAAGTTTTTTTTTTTAAACTTAAAAAGCAACTAATTATACATTTTTTTTGCAATCAAGATAAGGGCTCGCATCAAATTTTAAAAACTAAACGGTCGATTATCCACCGATATTTTGTTATATTTTTCACAAATTATCGGGGCTAATTTACCGCATTAGTTTATTAAAAATGTTCTTCATGCTAATCACCAAGTAACGACGATTCCATCAAGGTATTTAACTGGTAAAAACTTACTACAACATTAAAGTCGTAAAATTTTAAATAACCATAAATTTCTTACGAAAGTTTCTTGACAATATATTTTTAAATGCTGTCAAATTCAACGATTTCCATTCAAAATCAACGAAGTGAATTCAATTCGAATTTTTGAGAACAACCACCAACATTTCACTATTTTATTTATATTCTAACTTCATCAACATTTTTACAGAAAATCACACTTTTAAGTAGTTTTATATTAATTAATAACACTAATCAAATAACTGCTGTATTATTTTCAAATTTTTCATATTCTTAAAGTACATTTATAGGCAACCAACCCAGCATCTATGTATTCAATGTTGCATATACGTTACCAATATAAGCTAATTTTTATTAAATCACCCAAAGAATTAAAAAAAACTCAACATTTTTAGTAATAAAATAAAATTAAGGAAAATCCATTTTGATTGGCTTTAATTTCTTTTAAATGACATGAATTGATTTTTCAAAAATTTGCGAAATGTACCGTACATTGAATACTACATGGAATTTATTATCGTTTAGTCGATACTTTGAACTTACAGTTCAACCAGGTAACTAGAATAAAATTATCACGATTTACCTGTCAGATTGATCAACTTGAATATAAATAACGTATTTTTCTTATTTGCCAATCAGACAGTCATCAAGAAGTTTTTGAATTATTTATATGAATATTTTTTTCAGTTGATATCGACCGTTCGACCACGAGATGCAACTGATTCAGTTATTTTCTACAGTTGTTTTTCTTCATTTTTTTTTAAACCAACTGTGAATTTAACTGATCCAGTTACTTTCTCGAACAACACCAACGCCTTCGACTATTTGAAACGCCTGGCAGAATTGTTCGACTCGGAGAGATATACATTAAGTTATTTCACTGGGTCAACAATTCTTTCAGTTGTTTCATTTTTCAACGAGAAATTTACAACACTACATTACATGAGTAACAGTTTTTTATCTTTTATTTTAAAATTCCTTAGGTTAAAAATTTGAGTCATCAAGGTTTTGAGAAGGTTCTATTTGTCTGGATATTTAACACTAGACATTTAGGATCTTCTTTAAACGGTGTTGTTTCCAATTACTCCAAAGAAATTAAGATATCAAGGTAAAAGGTGTTACGACATATAGTACCTTATTTTTCAAACAACTAGCGAAGTCTTCTTTCATGCTAGTGACGGCGACACGATCATTGGGTCTTTTCGGTCCACTAACCGATGACACTACGGTACTCAGGTCTAAGGTCACCGAAGTGGTATACACTGGATCCTGGTTCGAATTGGAATAATCACGAAGTTGTTTCGTCGCACGTAAATATTGCTCTATTATATTAATAATCTCTTCGGAGCGACCTAAAAAAAAAAAAAATTTTAATACAAATTTTGTTGTTTTTTAATTAATATGTACCAGTTTGTCTCAAGTAGCCAAGCGAATTGTCATCGACTGGAAAATATCCAACGGTAGCACCATATTCTGGACACATATTAGCGATTGTAGCGCGGTCAGCTATAGACAGAGCGGCGACTCCCGGTCCGTAGAACTCAACAAATTTTCCGACGACTCCTAGTTGACGAAGATTCTACTCAGAAAGATAAGTGATAATAAATTTTATTTTAGCATTTACTTATAATGTTTTACCTTGGTTATAGTCAAGACAAGATCAGTGGACGTGACGTAGCTGTTCAATTCTCCGACTAGTTTATATCCAACAACCTCTGGCAACAACATCGAAATTGCTTGACCCAACATCACAGCTTCGGCTTCGATACCGCCAACACCCCAACCCAAAACACCCAAGCCGTTAATCATCGTCGTGTGCGAATCAGTGCCAACCACAGTATCGGGATACAACGTTCCATCTTTACCCGAGAACACAACACGAGCCAAATACTCCAGGTTGACTTGGTGCACAATACCACTTCCCGGAGGCACAATCAACATATTATCAAACGCCTTGGCTCCCCACTAAAACAACGACTTGTATAATTTCAACTCCATTCCAATCACTGTCAACTTACTTTCAAAAATGTAAATCGTTCCTTGTTCCTTTCAAATTCTAAATCTTGATTTTTGCTCAAAGCATCTGGACTGTAAATAAAGGACAAATTTAATTTTGAAAAGCAAAAGTTTTTTATTTTTTTATACATACGATCTGACAAAGTCCACTTGCACGGAATGATCGATTACTAAATCCGCAGGACAAATTGGATTGATCTTTTCGGGATCTCCACCAAGAGTTTTGACAGCATCTCGCATTGCAGCGAAATCGACAACGGCAGGAACTCCAGTAAAATCCTAAAAAAAAGAAGGAAAAATAAGCAAAACTAATAGGTAAGATTTTATTAGATTGTTTAAAGTTTATAATCACAATCTATTTTACCGATTTGATTTTAAACTATTCAAGTGGCATTTCTCGATTACATATTCGATAGAAAATCCTTTTAAGGTGAAAACCAAAAGTTTGTCTTTATTAAAAGGATGAAAGTTTTTTTTTTTCGGTAATATGAGAAAATTTGAAGAGATATCTTCATTAAAGTTACATTCCATAATATGCAAATTTGAATGTACCGAAAATGTACGAGGTTTTGCGAGTTGAAAGTAATTTAATCAAGTACAAAACTACGTATTAATAATCTGTTTAAGACTTTGATTTACGTAATTTCGTATTCATTAAGCCATTTAATCATTACTTGAAGAATGACTCGAGCTGGTTTAAAAGCCACTTCAATACCACCCTCGACCGTTTGGTTTTCTTGCCAATTGTAAATGTTTTTGACATCCTTTTCGGTGACCTGGAAGTTGTCACAGTTTCGCACGGCTGACTCCAGCAAAACTCGAATTGAAAACGGCAGTTTATCTAAAAAAAAAAAAAAAAATAATTGCATTTTCAAAGATAATTTTTATTTTTTGGATTTAGATTACCATAGTCTGACCCCAGAGCAGATAAATCATAATATTTATATTCCTTGGAATTGATTGATATGGTTTTCACCAAATTACTGTACGGATTGACTCCTGGTAAAAGAAAAAAAATAATGCGTTAAAAGTAAGATTTCCAAGTGCCTACGTGACTAAAGTTAATATCAATAAAATCGCTAAGTTAAAATATAGAAATCACACCAGAAATCACTGAAATCATAAACTATTTATTTTTGACCTTATATAGATAAAATAAGTGATTTGCAAATGCCAATTAGGTTACTTTTTTCGTGAGAAGTGAAATGCTTTTTTTAGGAAAAGTTTTACCTGACATTTTGATTGCTCTATGGGCTTGATGATAAAAATCACTGTGATCAAATCAATAAAATTATCGATAGTTCGTAGTATTGGACTTTAAACGTAAAAACGAGTCGATTTAAAATTGTTTCGAAACCGAAAATCAAGTGAAAGTTCCGAACGTTCCGAAACACATTAAACGTCAACCACACTCGACCCAATCCGAGACAAGCTCCGTTTTCATTAAAGACACCCGAAGACACCAACCAAATTACAAAGTTCACGCCACACTCAAACCCAACCAATTCGTGCATCTTCGTAACCAACCGATCTATGGTCGACATAAGAAATATCTTTGAGAAATCTCCACATTTTTTCATTTTCCATTTCAAATCACCACCATTTTTCATCCTAATTAAATAATTTAAATAAACTTAAAAAAAATATCATTTGAATTAATTGTCTTACTAAAATTAATTGTCAACAAAAATTTCTATTCTTTATTCATTGAGTTTGTACTAATTAACATATTAAATAGGAAATGATTGGTCAAAATTTAATGTAAGATTCCAAAGATTTTTTTTCAAGTTATTATTCGTTTAAATAATTGGCGTTTCCCAATTCCTTTTCCTTTTCGGCGATTTCAGCCTCGAGTTCGATCGCTTTTCGCGTTAACGAATTTATCGATTTGGTCGATTCTTGCGCTTTCGTTTCATTCTCGGCGATCTCTCTCCTATTTTCAGTTCTATATATATAAATCATAAAAGTTTTTATTAATATTTGTTTATCATCATGATTTTTAATTATTTGTTTGAATATTTATCAACTGTTTGAACAATGATAATATAGATAACACCACAACTAATTTGTTGGAATTTAAACGAGTTATCAACTCTTTGAAATTGGCCCTTACGTAATATTTATGGAGACCTTAACTATTTTTTAAAATTATATATAAACCTTGAATTTCAAAAATTGATTGAAATATCGACTATTGATTTAATTATAAGTAAAAGAAAATTAAATTACATAATGGTTTTGAGCAAGTTTTGAGCACTTGCTAAGTCTAAATCCGAAAAATTTTGGTCAGGCTTGTATTTTTCTTTTAACAAACTTAGCTCCGATTGAACAGATTCCAAGTCATGTTGAATTTCCTCATATTCCATCTTTATCTCGTCGATTCGAGACTTGAGATTATCAACATTCTACAAAAAAAAAAAAAATGGATAAGTGGGAGACTGGTTCACACTTCGAGAGTTTTGTACAAATTAAAAAAAGTATACTCACAAAATTTGTAGGAGCTGAACGAGATTCATTTAAAATTTCTCTGATTTTCATATCATATGCATTCCTTGAAAAGACAAAAAAAAATATTTTTTCATAGCACTTTAAGTAAAAAACTAACCGTTTTTGTCTATCCTCCTCACGCAGTGTTGATATGTTTTCAGCGAGAGATTTTGCCGATGAAACGACCTGTTCGCTATTCTTACATATTTCCACGATGTTATTCTCTAATTGATTGTTTCGATAGTTCATGATATTGATGTCACCTTCATAGGTCTTTTGCACCTCTTTCTGTCGCTGAATTTGATCCTCCAAAATTTTCAGCTCATCTTTCAACGACATCGTACGACTTCGAATTTCACTTATACTCTGAACCTTGAGAGATAAAAAAAGGGATTTTTTTTTAGAAATTTTTGATATTAGGATAGTTCATATATCTGACTACATTACTATTTATTTTGAAAAAATTTCGATCTAAATGTGATGTTTTTTTACTTTCTTTATTTCAAGCAAAGCAAAGAAACTATAAAAATAGTTTGAAAGGTAGGCAATCGTACATACCCGCATGTTCTACAGTTTGCATAGCCGACTACAATACTTATAAAAAGGTGTTGAGATTTAGCCTTCGAATAACGAAAAAAAAGGTTAATGCGTTTTTTCTAAATACCAATACTTGAATATAGAGATTAAAACATAAAAATTCTTGACAACATATTTTTTTTCCATTTTTATGAGTACCAAAAAAGGATTGAGTGGTATCTATATTAGATATAAACATAACATCTCAATGAATCGATTACAACTACACCTTTTTTCAGAAATATGAGAAACTATTTCACTAGGTTTTATTAACCGATTTCAAAAAAAGGGCAACGTTCTCAATTCGACTGTATGTTGTTCTTTTTATGAATGAAATTATAAATTGTTCTTGGCTAAACCGATTTCGATAGTTTTTACACTTGTTCACATTTCAATTTGAAGAAAAAATTCACCTCGTAAGAATGAAAATAAGGGGATGAAATAGTGACGTTGAACTGAATCATCTAATTTTGATGATTTTTGTTTCTTATGGAAAAAATACTCCACTTATTTCATTACATTTAAAAGCAAAAACTTTCAACCCTTAAGAGCTAAAGAGGATAAAGTAGTAGCATTTAACATTTAAAAGACGCTGCCTCATATGAGCAGCGCGTTTAGTAGGTTTACCCATATCCAAAGATAAAAAATCAGTTAACCAACTTCATATCACTAAAAATCGAGTAATAAATAGAAATTTAACAATATGAAAACACGACTTCAAAATAAATAAAAATCTTAAACAAAAATTAAACTAAAAGTAAAAAATAATAATTGCGTATCCTTACAGTGTCTACAAATTACTAATTGATGATATTACAATGTACAACTATTGTTATTTTTGGAATTGGTGTCAGCCAAAGAAATAAATATTAATGTTCATTTGAAAAAAAGTTTAGTCGTTTATTGATATTTTGTAGTTTAAAGGTCACTAAATATTGTGACAGTATTAGTATATTGTATAAAAGTTCATTTAAAAAATAAATATCATAAGGTATTCTCGTTTATTACTAAGTACCATTATAGTTGTATTTCCTTGGCTGACACCAACTCCAAAAATAACAATAGTTGTACATTGTATCATCCTAATATTTTGGAAGTTCTACACACTGCAAGGATACGCAATTATTTTTTTTACTTTTTAGTGAATTTTTTGTTTAAGACTTGTTATTTATTTTGCAGTCAGTTTTTCATTTTGTTATATTTTTTTTTTAAATATATATTTTCTTTTTTATTCTCCAAGATAAAAGCCTTCATCTAAGCATTTCTCAAATGATTTAACACATTTTGAAACGATCTTCCCCAGTTAGGGGTTGATTTAAAACTCAAAACAAATGAAGCGAAACGTGTTTTTAAAACACGTGATTATTATGCAATTTCAAATTTGTTAATTTAATAACAGGTTTATCTTTATGAAACTGTGTTGAACAAATTTTTGTGGTAATGTATAGGCAACTCTTAATTAAGATTTTTTTTTAATTAGGAATTTCTCCTACCTGTGTATCAGCTTGAACTGAAATATTTTCAAAGCTCTGCGAGGTTTCTCCACTGTTTGACGGTTCCATGATTGCTTGATCAGATCTATAGAAACGAAAATCTAATTCAATTTTACATTCGTTTTAAGTGGCAGGCCAAAGGGTTAAATGACCAATTAGTGCATCACTCGTATCATCATTCACATATAGATCAATTAAACAAATGCTATACACATTTTCGCAATGTAATCTTGGGAAATTTTACCGTCAATAAGTAACTGAGTCATTTATTTGCTCTGCTGGACGACTCATTTTTCTGCTTAGCGTATATCAAACATACTTGTACAAGGTGTAGGTATATGTACATAATATACCTACATATATAACATAAGACGTATGTGAAAGACGAGACGATGTGAGGCGAGTGGCGTTTTGGTGTTGAATGACGAGAATTTCAACGAAGAAAATAATAATATACGATAATATATAACAGTGATGTTAAACCAATGGTCAGTCAACCTTTAGGAGTCCGCGCTTGTATAGCTTGCATTGTAAATTTAACTACAGGTAATCTTTTTTTTTTTTAATATGCTTGTTGAACACTAGACTAATGTGGATGAAAACATCAAATTTGAAAGTGTTATACCTAAGAAGATTATGACTTTCGCTAAACAAGGAGTTTTCCAAATTCCACCTCTATACGTGACTCAAAACGGGGATTGAAAGCATTAATGTAGTTAATCAGCTTTTTCAATTTCTAATTTTGAATTTATGAATCTACATGCAAATCTAAAGAACCTTAGTTTTTGTAGTTTTCCAATTTGTTTTAAGGTCTAAAATGTAGTTATATAGTTAAATTTTTTAACAAACCCTTTTTTATTTTCCAACATATTTTAAAGGTCAATATAAGCTGGCGGACCTACGAGATTACGTTACGATTCTGCGGTACATATGTAGGTACAATATGTTATGAGTTGTTATTGAGTGTTTGTCATGGTAAAAATGTTGGAAACCACTGACAATGGTCATCTCATCAACGTCCGTTTTTCTATGTATTTGTGTATTCGAGTGACGTAATTAACATTTCAAAAATTACAATCACGTAGTGGTGTGCTTACAGCTTATGGGTGGTGTCGAGCATCTTACCAGTGGACAAATCCGAGACGTGTGTTCAAAAATAATGCAACTCAGGTCGTCTCAGGAACATATTTTCCTGGTCGCCGTTTTCAATATGGGCCAACTAGTGGCGTACGTTACAGTGTGATTAATTTCGTAGATGTTTTAGAACTTTTTTGAAATAATTATACACACAATATCGTTAAGAGAGTGCGTGGCTTGGCCTGATAAGATAAGGGAGTTTCCTCTTGACAATGATAATGCATAGCGGTTCGGTGTAAGACTTGGAAAAAGGATTTGTTTTGTGTCTGTGGATAATATGTGAAAGGTTTGCAAAGAAAATCCTAGTCGAGGCAAATACAACTGTGGATATATATATTAAGCATTTCATTCACCGCGTACTTTAATCCGAAACGGGAAAGCGGAAGTTTCGAATTATTGAAACGATGATACTTATACGAAACAATTGCAATTAACAGTTAACGTGTGACTCATTTGGTCAGTGGATTTTCAGTGGGTTTGTGGAAAAATTATGAGTAAAAGTGAAAAAATCTAAATACTTATACAAAAGAAAAAATTAAATCTGTCAGGTAAGCAACGTTATATCGACAACGTAATATTTCACTGATAAGACGTTGAGAACATTGAGTTGGTGATTAGAAACTTAATGATTCATGAATTCAATGTTTTCAATGCCGATGTAACGTTACTTATGTTAGGTAAAATATAATATATATATATATATAATTACAAGGTAAACCGGTTATTTAATATTTCATAAAAATTGTGGAGGGAATCAATGTTGAATACCTTTCGTTAATTCACTGCAATCGTCTCGTGGAAAGTTGTTACCTCACAAAAATCAAGTTCGAGAATCAGCCAAAGGCCAAATGAAAATTTTCGCAAAACACGGTTAGATTTTACGTACGTTTCGATAAAAGTGACCAGAAACTCAAGTGGAAATGATGGAAAAGTTGATTAAATGATTTATTGCTTTTGAAAAGAATGATATTGAAGTGATGAAAACAAATTCCCCGTAAATGTCAAACTGTTCATTTGTTATTTTGTAACGCCTCGATTTTAAATCGTTTTGAATCA
Organism: Sisyra nigra; assembly: GCA_958496155.1. Taxonomy (NCBI): domain Eukaryota; kingdom Metazoa; phylum Arthropoda; class Insecta; order Neuroptera; family Sisyridae; genus Sisyra; species Sisyra nigra. The sequence goes on from OY292318.1 coordinate 590,102, forward strand.
GTGTTTGCGCAGCGCCATCCATTAAAGAAAAGCTTAACGCGATTTTTAATAATAGGAGTAATACCTTATTATTTGACTTATTAACCGTATTAACCCTTTGGCTGGGCTCTGTTCGTTCCAAAAATATCGAAAATATTAATCCGAACGAGTATTTTCGCGTCTTGTATTTATTTAGTTTATTGCTCAACACGACTATATTCACTGTGTATTATTCAAGTTTAATATTCAAAATTTATATTTAATTAATTTAACGATTGGTTACAATTAACCAAATATTCTAAACTTTAGATTTGTTCGAGCATCTAGTTCAAATTTAAGGATTTGAACTGTTTTGAAATGAATTTGAATTATATTAAAGTCTAAAATTCTGAACTTATTGGGGAATTTAAATTCAAGAACGTTAAAAGTTCGATTTTGTTACAATATTATGATATTTGCTCCTATACATAATACTTATATGATTGATCAATGTCTGACTCGATTTCTACGTAATTTGACTTGTTTTTCGTTTGATCTACTGGACCTTTATCTGACTTGTCATCAAGTCAAACTTAAGTTTTATGTCAATATTTAAACACTCAGAATTCAATTTACAAGTAATTTCATTAAGTCAAGCAGTAAATCTCTAAATATACTAGTGTTATGGATAGCAGCACGTGTAGTCGATTGCAAATCTTATTATAAGTTATTAAAGTTAAAAGTGTTTGATAAAACTTTATTTTGTTAAAGAATGGGCGTTAATAATGATAACTTGAAAATAACCGTCGTCGGCGATGGGCTGGTTGGTAAAACTTGTCTGTTGATTGTGTATACGTCCAAGATATTTCCAACTGAATACGTTCCTACTGTGTAAGTGTTGAACTTGAAAATAATATTTAAGACTTAAAATAAATTCTTGTAGATTTGAAAATTATTCGGGTGAAATCACGGTCGATGGCAAGACGTACACGTTGGCGTTGTGGGACACTGCTGGACAGGAAGACTACGAAAGACTGAGGCCGTTATCGTATCCGAAGACTAGATGTTTTCTATTGTGCTATTCGGTCACGTCGAGGGCTTCATTTGAGAATATCTTGTCGAAATGGTATCCCGAAGTGAAACATTACAATCCTGATGTGCCAATTATTCTCGTAGGTAAATATCAATCAACTTTGAAAATCTTTTATTTTAAATTTAAACAACTACAACTTTGAAACACTGTCGCTAAAGAAACATACACACAAATTATTATTATTAATTTAAGTCTACTAGAAAATAACGTATGTGAATCGTCAGTTTTAATTGTTAATAGTTATGAAAAATTAATTTTATTATCCAAAATTGGATATTTTCATACAGTTGATGTATAGGCAACAATGCTTACACGTATACATTAATCAAGTTATTTAAGATTTCAAATATATTTTTTTTACTACTTGCAGCAACCAAAATAGACTTACGAAACGATCCAACTGTCGAAACTATATCGACATCGGAGGGCAAGAAGATGAAGAAAAAAATCAAGGCCTACAAGTTGATGGAATGCTCCGCAAAAAACCAGGAAGGTCTTGACGAAATTTTCGTCGAAGCCGTGCAAGCGGCACTAAAAAAAACCAAAACACCAACGCGAAACTGTAAAATATTATAGCCTCATCATTTCGAAACAAGAAACACAAAAAGAGGCCTTACCCAATGATATATTTGAGAATATGTGAACACTCAAACAATTTCTACGTCATTAAAATGCAATAGTCAACGTAATTTAAGTAATCATAAAGTATGCAATATTATGCATGTATTATATTATATAAACACATATTTTATTTATAAAATTTTTACAAATGTACTCTTATTTTAATACAATATTTCACACTTCAGTCTATAGTTAAACATACTTAAATATAAGACAAATTATTTTACTTGAGAAAGAACTTCGGGAATCGAGGATACAAAGGTCTTAGGTGGGAGCTCTAAAAAAACAAATTATTCATTTAACTTATATTAAAATAATCGATATACACATAAAACACAAGTTGAAAACTCCATCGACAACATTGTGTGCGACAAATACAAAACTCCCGGACGCATTTTTACGTTTTTTTTTTTCCAAGATATTTTTTTTTAAAGTTCACAACGGAGCTCGCGAATCGAACTGTCGAAACATTAAAGAACATCTTAAAATCTTAAATTCTTAATTTGTTGTTTCTTAGTCCTTAATTAATTATTGGTTGTACAGCCACGTTTTTGGAACACAACTAATTTTTTACCTTTTGCTGAACAATTTTTCCGTAACCTCCTCGACCGGCATCGTAATCGGTACGATATTCGTCTCGCACTTGTCCACCAGTTTTTCCACGACCATATTGGCGTCCCTCGATAAAACCTGCGTCCCAATCGGTTCGAACAATTCGATCGTCCAAGCGTGTCCCATTAATATATCTAAAACATATTGAATTATCTAATCTAATACATTTTCTTCAAGTATACTCATGGAAATTGAAATAACTTCAGCAATATTTGTTTCTAGATAGTAATGGTTGTTAAAATGAATCGAGTTATCGTAAAATGTGTGTCGTAACTGTGATTCAGGGGCATCGTAAAATGGGTCTGAGTAATTGTCTAATTTGAACTGGATACTTGATTACAAAGTACATCCTAAGTGTGGTTATTGCAATTTCCTTGTTGTTGGATACTAACCTTAGACAATTTTCAGCATCAGCCCGATTATAATATTCGACAAAACAGAAACCACACGGTGTCTTTTTGTATTTATCCAAACCCATGATAACACGTCGAACATCGCCACATTTTGAGAACAACTCGTAAATCTGTTCTTCGGTCGTATAGAACGATAAATTTCCTACATACAAAGTGGCTGTCATTCGCAAAAGGCGATCTTGTTCAGCTCGGGAGCCCTGAAAAAATGTTTTACTAAAAAAAAAGCGTCTTTACAAGTATCGATAACCTCACTTTGAAATGTTGATCGCGGTACGAACTGAGGTCGACCGACGGAGACGTCACTGTTGTCATTATTAATACAAAAAATAAATGAAATTATAACACAATTACTTTTAATACGTTTCAAGTTAATTTTAACACCGATTATTTGTATAAAATACAATTTATTTCGATGTTAATTTGGCTTGCAACGACTGCCATTAGTGTGATTTATATTTCATAGTGGGACCACTCATAGCGCTGCATGTGATTTAGTGGATTTAGCGATTTAGAAAAAATTTATATTGTTACTTACCGCCTTTGCCGATAGAGCGAGTTGACCCAAGTTCCCAACCTCAATTTAATTACCCGGCAACTTCTAAAATTTCTAAATATCCAATTTTTTCAATCAAAACATTATGTTATTTTTTTTATTGATTTTGAAAAATTAAAGGTCTAAATTTTTCAATCATGTGGATATTGATCGCTTCATTTTTGGTACATGTGATTTTTTTAAGTGCATTTTACGACTTGTATTTGAATCCAATCGAAATTTTCGGAGATGGAAATTACACGAATACCCTGGAGCCGGCCACGAAACGTTTTGTGATTTTCTTGGTTGACGACCTCAACGACAACAATCTAATTTCGTTGCAACGCAGCGACGATGAGTTTCCAATTTTGAACACTAGCCATATGGAGTTTTTAAGGTTTTCCCTAAGGCATTTGTGGGATAAGAATTTATATTTTGTTTTTAAATTCTAGATCAATCGGAGATAATAATTCGATTTGGGGTAGTGCTTGGATGCCGACTCCTAAAACAACACTACCCGATCCTGGAATTTTGGGACTTTTAACCGGTTTTTCGGAATCGCTCCAACAGTATTTATATCCAAATAAATCGATTGTTTTAGACTCGATTTTTAACCAGTCATTGGGTACATGGGCATGGGGGACTGTTGATCTTTTAGCTATCATCGATAAGAGTACGTTTAGGGGTTTTGTAATATAAAAAAATTCCTCCACAAAAGTAAAATGAAACCATTTATAAAGCGCCATTGATATTTCCAGTCAAAATGAGACATGTTCACGTCTATCCCAATGAGCCTTTAATCACAAAAGACATTGATCCAAACTTTCTCGACACCTGGCTCACTGATCAAGTCGTTAAATTCTTCGATAACAACATTAACAACTCAAATCTACACTCAGAAAAAGTTACATTTTACGTCCACTTTCCAGGAGTTGGTATCCAACAACGTCTTAGAGATTGGGACCCAAAAAAAGCGTAAGTCGTTCCAATTAACCATCCAGAAATGAATTCATATATTCATTTTTAGACCTATTAACGAGTCTTTAAAAAATTTGGATCAGAACATTCAAAGAATCGTTAACAAAATCGAAAGGTTTTACTTAGATCTAAACACGACTTATCTTTTTATTTCGTCTCGGGGCGAGTTCTCCAGAAAACCTGATGGTGTGGGATTCGAATTGAATGTGTTGATGCCGTATTTAATGTGGGGTGCTGCCGTTAATCATACCTCAAGAAATTACCCTAATAAATATGTTAATTCTTATAAAAAACGTGCGAATCGACGCATTTATGAGTTAACAACCGTGATTTCAACCATGTTAGGAATAACCATACCAAAAGGATGTAAGGTGGGTGACTGGGAGATAAGATCAAAGAAGAAGTTTGATCCTTGAGTATTTTTTTTTCAGGGAAAGTTTGTCGAAATGAACTGGAATATAAGTGCAAAACAGAAAGCCGAGGCGTTCTATGCAACTTTGGTGCAACAAGGAAGTGAATTGCGACATCTGGAAAGTATTCTTGTAGACCAGTACCAATACCCAGTATATTCTAAATTGAAGCGAGGAGTCTACCAATATTTGTTGCATCATGTGAACGATTTGATTGAATACCGAGAATATAATGATGCGGTTAGTTTTAGGGCACTTCTCTGGAAATCGGCTGATTTATATGTTTGATTAAAGATTTCAGAAAGTTATCACTTACAAAATTTGATTCAAAATGGTTGGACCTACTATCGAACATACCATGAAGATTTTGCAAAGATTCTTTTGAGCACCACCATGTTAATGTGGATTGCGATTTTATTGGAGTATGTTATAAGACCGAGTATCGCCAGGTATCCATTGAAATATGCACCCAGTTGTCTTTTCACTGAGTTACAATGTCGCTCAATTGTCGCCGGATACTATGTTCTTACCTATGTCGTGATCACACTTATAACTTATTTCTTCTATGGTATTACTTGAAACAAATATTCGATCGTTTTAAATTGATTTTGATTTTTTTTTTCTAGTTGCCAACCTTCCATGCATTTTCTTTTTGTATTCTTGTCTTCCACTGATTCTGGTCTGTGTTTTGCTAACATATTTCGAGACCTGGGTTCGGCTGGTTCATGTGTTTTTCGAGAATGATATTTACGTGAAAGTCAAAACTTTGATTTTTATTTGTTCCATATTTATGATCACTAATTACCTGGTAAGGGAGAACCTGCACTCAAAAACTATAACAATCTTTACGTTTGAATTTTCTGTTACTGTATTGTATTAATTCTTATCAAACTAACGTAAAGGATAAATTTTTCTTCTTTTTTTTTAACCTAGTGCTTGCTGTTTATGAAGAAGATTTTACTTTTTTTTGCGATTGTCCTATCCAGTGTTTGGTTGTTGGTGATTCAAAAGAAAGTAAATTTGTTCAATGGAACCATCCAACGGTGGATTTTAAGCACGATTTTATTATCCTGGTTTCCAGTGGCCAACCTGTTCAATTATAAAGGATCTTTTGCAGGATTTTTGTAAATAAAATTCTTGAGTTTATATGGGGCAATGTGACATGGAATCTTTCATTTTTAGATCCATAAGTGGATCGTTTTGGATTCTTATGGCGCTGTATATTCTGTTCAAGTACGGGTCGAACGGAGGCTTTTATCAGGATCGTTATTTGGTCGTGATTCTGCAGCCATGGATTTTAGCATTGGCCGTTGGTTTGATCTCGGTGATTCATTTTTGTGTGATTCCCAACGAATACGATTTCTATATTCAACGTGGAACTTGGCTTTTGATTGGTTCGTTTACGTTTAAGAAATTTTTATGTTTGGTACTTGTAGATCATCGATATACAGAAACATTTTCTTTAGTTATGGCGTTAATAATTCCGTTGTTTGGAGGAAATTCGGTGAAGACTCGAGTGGAACAAACATTTTTATCGTTGGCTGTACCATTCATATTCTTGTCGACCGGTTATGAACCACTGTTTTTATTGATTTTTTGCTTCCATATCTATAACTGGATGGATATTGAATGTCTTTTGGTCACAGATCAACAAAGAGGTGATAGTAACGACGATGTGGTACCAAAAAGAAAAATAGCTCAGTTCACTTTTGATTTGAAAGTGGAACCAAAAATCAACAATAAATTTGTAAATTTGGATGACTTTCGAAGGGCATTATATTGTGTATCCTTTTTTAAATTTCTTTTTTTTTTTTGTTTTCTGATGGTATGTGTATCCCCTTAATAAACGTTTTAGGTGCTTTTTATTTTAGTGGGATGCTTCACTACAGATAACATGATCTCGGAACGCCTCAACGATCCACTTCTGATAAGGACTTTCTTCAGTGCTCGTTTCGCTTTTGAGAGCAACTGTTCGCGTTTGTTGTACTTGATGAAAGTTGGGATTCCGATTTTGGTGGTGTTGATCGCATTTCGTGCGATCAACATTATCACGCACGCCTCGTTTCGGCGCACCCTGTACATTTTACTGGCGTATTTAACGCTGACGGCAAAGAATATTTTCCTAATCGTATACGAGTATCCAACGACCTACTATTTTGGCATCGCCTTCATCGATTTTTTGGCTATCGAAGCGCTAGTTTTGTTTGTAATTGTCGCTTATGGAATGTCCGTGATTTATACGAAATTTTCAATCTTGGACTTACCAATGGTTACGTCAAAATTCAAGTTAAATACGTGCACTTTGTAAATGCATTTATTTACAATTATTTTTATAAAAATTTTATATTTTTTATTTTTTTTTAAATACACCTTTTATGCGAAAACAGGGACGACTTATTGAATTTAGTGGCTTTTTTTGTATATATTCTTTTATATTATTTTTGTAATATGCCGTTTTTCAGTTATGATCAAATATCAGGCATCCAAGTATTGTGAGTTGCCTACGCTTGTGGGTTAAATATAAAAATAAGTTTGTACAGGTACCAGTACGTTTTATTGTAGATTCCTAATTCTACTTATCGTGCTTCTGTTCTGTTGTTGATCTTCAATAAAATATATTTTCATTCCACTTGCATACACACACAGTTTATAAATATATATAGCTTCAACTTCTTCAAATCATATTATAATTTGATTTAATTCTATCAAAATTCCTGCGACAAAGAAAATATAGATTAAAAACTAAAACGTTAAATTATATCTAACATCGTTATACATAAACAAAGAATACCAAAAACTTGTAACGTATATATGTAAAAAAGTTAATAAATCTACAATGAATATATTAAAACGTACTTAATATTTACAATAACTCGGGGATGTAACATTTTCTCGAAACCTCCTAGAACTAAAATAAGCATTAAAAATATGGTGGGTTTAAAAGTAATTTAATGGATTTAAAGGTCAGGCACATAGAATTTTGATCGTGGCGATCAGCGATAATATTGTCAGAAAGCATTCAAGATATTGGGTCATAAAATTTGGATCACTTTGCATAATATGTGATACTTCACTGGATTTTCAAGCTGATAAATTGCCTGTGATAGCTCCAAATAGCTGACCACTACAACATATCGATCTGTGTGCCTGAACCTTAAAACGTCTAAATGTTTACGACTCAAAATTTTATTTACTACTTTTACTTTCCCTTATATATATACACAAATTAAATAAATTACCACATTAACTTGTTTAAAGCAAGACAAAATTTCAAATTTCGAAAGGTCTTAATCTTTCCTATCTTTAAAATCCTATCACATAGGTATCCCTTTTAACGTAGACAATAAAGCGAAAAATTCACAGTTATTCAAATTTTTTCACCGTTACCACTTGGTCCTCTTGCTCTTTTCGCACTTGTTTTCTGAACCATATATTCTTGACGTTTTGAAATGGTGTATCAAAAAGTAACGTTAACACCATAGACACCACAGCGATCATAAAATATTCCTTCAGTGTAAACATCACCGTGATGAACGAATAAAATTCCGAGTGCCGTACCTGTCCAACGTTGAAGAAAAAAATCGGAAACTGTGTTAAATATAGAGCATACGACAGCCGGGTCGACACCAGAAAACCTTTCCACGAAAAAAGTCTTCCAAACACATCTAAAAGTACGTGATAGTTGAAAAATATTTACAGTTAAGTATTAAGTAACTATTAGTTTGATACCTGAATAACCAAAATGATTTTTAAAGACGATCCAAGCAAATGAAAGACACCACGCGATCGGAGCGAATGCGGCATACCATGCAGCATCCAACGGATTATATTTGTACTCCATTTTTCCCATGAAAGACGGTCCGATGAAAGCCGCACCGAATAACGTAAACGCAAAGAGATCGCCAAAAATAATTTGATACTAACATAAAAATACATTATAGTTAATATTTAAAAACAAGTTGTGTGCCAAACGTAGATAAGGCTACCTTATTTAACGAAATAGTTTTAGCACTTCTCAGAAAATAGCCTAAAATGATTCCCATTAGATAAACAGTTGCTCGATACGCTGGCAAGATGTACATATTGTCGGCCGTCTGGAAAAGTTGTTTGATTCTAGAAAAGCAAAGAGTTGAGATCAGTTTGTGAAAACTATGAAAATTTCTGTTGGGTCTTTACGAGGTTCCATAGTGGACGTAGTTATTTAATCGCATCGAATACGTAACGTAATATCGCATTATTGTTGAAACCGATGCCAAGAGGACGAGGGCTAAAATTCCACGACGTTGCCACTTCCAAACGATCCATACAAAAAGTGGCGAGGCAAAAAAGAGTTGTGTATCGATTCCAATGTGATGTGTATGTGTGAGACACTGAAAAGATGGATATATAAACTATTACATTTAATTATATTAATTAAATTAATTTTTTTGATTTATTCTAATCTATTTTTTCCACTACTCAATTACAGTTTCTTCCATTTGTTCGTTGATTGATATTAGAAACTGCATCTTTCTTTTTATGTACTGTCACACGGTCATTTTCAATGCAACTTTTTAAAGCTTGAATAGCTACAAATAAGATGTGTAATTAACATACGTTCCAAATATTATGAAAAACAAATTTCGATGAGTTTGGTCTTAAATTAATTATTTTAATATTGTTGTAATGTAATTTGTTTATTGTAACGGTTTTAACCGTACCTAATTGGCACTAATAATGTATTTTGAATTTGCACTTTTGTTATATTATAACTTAAGGAGCTCAATAAACCAGCTCAGTTCAAAATTAAACATCAATTGATGCACATCCATTACAATTAAGATTCTAAAAGTAGTAAACATATGAAAACATCCAGTCCAAGTAAATGTTCTGAAAAACTGGAAGCACTAGAAGGTCGTGCTAGAGTATAGAGGTGAGTAGGCGAGCAACACAAAGAAAAGTGATTGATGGGTCGAAAACTTTTAGAATCTCTTGCAGCTTTATTTGGCTTCTTTATTTGAATAGGTATAGTTTCGACCTGGGAATACCTTGAGAAAGTAGAACCAATATCGTAACATGGTATTATTGATGGAAGTTGGCTGCACTATTTATTGAGTGTATTTTAGTGCAAGATAATGTCTACGCGTCTTGTCGATGTTAAGCTCAGATGGAACTACATCATAAAAATAAAGATAAGAAAGGGAGAACCAGGTCCTATCATGTCTCGAACAACTAAAAGAAGCTATAAATGAAAAGAGAAACATTGTGCTTGGGAAGTTCATGTAGAAGCTAGTGGAAAGTAT